>JAOPSE010000001.1:137537875-138137875 GCA_029449295.1 Zea luxurians | reverse complement strand
AAGTCGCTTGGTGGGTCGAGGCTGAATCCAAAAGGCGCGAGATGGGAATTTGTTGGTACCTCTTGGTCGACGGGCGGTGACGAAGTCACGTCAGGGACTGACTGCACCGTCGTCTCAGGTACGAGGGTGACGCCCAGCAAGTCCTTCGCGAGCGTGCTAGTGTCGTCCGCTTGCTTGGGGTTGGCGTGTTGCGGGGAGACGACGCTCGTCTTCGTCTCAGATGCGAGGTCGATGCCCGACGTGCCCCCCGTTGGGGCGCCGGCGCCGTCGACTCGCTCGACAGCCGACGAGGTGCCGCCTCCTGCTTGGCCTTGATTGCCCCGCCTCCTCCTCCGTCGGCGGGGGAGGGGACGGGGCGAGCTCGAATGTTGTTCTTCCACCACGCGGGGAAGACGTCGTCGATTCCGCCGCCGGCCGGCGGGTTGTCGACCGCCATTGTCGCTGTCGCGCGGCGGGGGAAGGAGTATCATGTCATAGCTGCCGTCAAGGGACATGAACTCAAGACTCCCAAAATGGAGCACCGTCCCGGGCTGGAAAGGTTGCTGGAGACTGCCCATCTGGAGCTTGACGGGAAGCTGTTCGTCAACACGCAGTAGGCCCCTACCTAGCGTAGCGCGCCAACTGTCGGCGTTTCGAACCCGGGGGGTCCCTGGGCCGACGAGTAAATTGTCACCGCGTGCCCCAGCCCAGATGGGTCGGCGCGAGACGGAGCGCGAAGGGGGGAAGAAGCCGGAGGGAGACAGGCGTGAGAGGTGAAACCGCGACCTTCGTGTTTGTCCCGCGCCCAGGTCGGGTGCGCTTGCAGTAGGGGGTTACAAGCGTCCACGCGGGAGGGAGCGAGCGGCCTTGCGCGAGCGCCGTCCCGTCCTTCTCCGCGCGGCCAACCCTCTATAAGAGGGCCCTGGATCTTCCTTTTATAGGCGTAAGGAAAGGATCCAGGTGTACAATGGGGGGTGTAGCAGTGTGCTAACGTGTCTAGCGGAGGAGAGCTAGTGCCCTAAGTACATGCCATCGTGGCAGTCGGAGAGGTTTTGGCACCCGGTTCGTGTGGTGTCGTGGCCGTCGGAGGAGCGCCGGAGCCTGGCGGAAGGACAACTGTCGGGGCTGTCGGGTCCTTGCTGACGTCCTCTTGCTTCCGTAAGGGGGCTGAGAGCCGCCGTCGTCATAGAGCATGCGGGGCGCCATCATTACTTGTTTAGCGGAGCGAGCTAGATGGGACGCCGGTCTTGTTCCCCGTAGCCTGAGTTAGCTTGGGGTAGGGTAATGATGGCGCCTCCTGTGACGTGGTCGGTCCGAGCCCTGGGTTGGGCGAGGTGGAGGCTCCTCCGAGGTTGAAGTCAAGTCTGTCTTCCAAGGCCGAGGTCGAGTCCGAGCCCCTGGGTCGGGCAAGGCGGAGACCGTCGGCTGAGGCCAGGGCTGAGTCTGAGCCCTAGGGTCAGGCGAAGCGGAGTTCGTCGTCTTCCGAGGCTGAGCCCGAGTCCGAGCCCTGGGGTCGGGCGAAGCGGAGTTCGTCGTCTTCCGGGGCTGAGCCCGAGTCCGAGCCCTGGGGTCGGGCGAAGCGGAGTTCGTCGTCTTCCGGGGCTAAGCCCGAGTATGAGCCCTGGGGTCGGGCGAAGCGGAGTTCGTCGTCTTCCGGGGCTGAGCCCGAGTCTGAGCCCTGGGGTCAGGCGAAGCGGAGTTCGTCGTCTTCCAGGGCTGAGCCCGAGTCCGAGCCCTGGGGTCGGGTGAAGCGGAGTTCGTCGTCTTCCGGGGCTGAGCCCGAGTCCGAGCCCTGGGGTTGGGCGAAGCGGAGTTCGTCATCTTCCGGGGCTGAGCCCGAGTTCGAGCCCTAGGGTCGGGCGAAGCGGAGTTTCCTATGACGCCTGAAGCCGGACTTGGCTGCTGTCAGCCTCACTCCATCGAGTGGCAGAGCAGTCGGAGCGGCGCAGGCGGTGCTGCCCTCTTGTCAGACCGGTCAGTGGAGCGGCGAAGTGACTACGGTCACTTCGGCTCTGTCGACTGGAGGGCGCGCGTCAGGGTAAAGGTGTCAGGCCACCTTTGCATTACATGCCCCTGCGATTCGGTCGGTTGGCGTGGTGACTTGGCCAAGGTTGCTTCTTGACGAAGACTGGGCCTCGGGCGAGCCGAAGGTGTGCCCGTTGCTGGAGGGGGTCCTCAGGCGAGACGTAGATCCTCCGGGGTCGGCTGCCCTTGCCCGAGGCTGGGCTCGGGTGAGGCGTGATCGCGTCCCTCGAATGGACTGACCTTTGACTTAATCGCACCCATCAGGCCTTTGCAGCTTTGTGCTGATGGGGGTTACCAGCTGAGATTTAGGAGTCTTGAGGGTACCCCTAATTATGGTCCCCGACACCGCGCCCAGCTCAGCAGCGGCGGGTACCACCACCACCGCTGCATGCAGTGGTTGCCGGGCGCCTCCCAGTCCTAGCCCCAGGGCTGGACCAACGCGCGCTGTACTTGGGTAGTGCAAAGCCATACGCAGGCAGAGAGATCAGATTCAGATGCATGTATGTACCAGACGCGCATGGATGTACTTGGAACAGCGCACGCTGTACTTAGGCAGCAGACACGGTACATGCATGCAGGGAAGGACGACCGATTTTTTTTATAAAACTGAGCTCGACGTTAAGATCTGTGGCGCCGAGCTCGATGCCATGTCGACGCCACGGCGTCCGATTGTGCCAGCGCAGCAGATATCTCGATGCTATAGACTATGGTGCCGAGCTGTGTTACCTCGGCGCCATAGGCTATGGTACCGAGCAAAGAGTCTAAAAATAACATTAAATTTTTCTACGGTCTAAATGTGATTTTTTTCGAAAAAAGACTAAAATACAAAAAATTTGGTTCGAGCGCCCCGTCGAGTCCTCGCCCTGACCCCTGTTCCGCGTCTTCTCCAAGAGCATGGTGAGCAGGGAGGTTGTGGCCACGTGGGACCGCGACCCTAGCGTCGCCGTGCTCGCCGTATCTATCTGTGGGCCGCAGTGGAGCGCTTCGTGGGTGGCCGCATGATGGTGGACTTGATGGCGCTGATGGAAAGCCTCGACGCCGCTCTGGGTTTGGGCATCCACAGTGTCACCATGGTTACCCCTCTCTACAAGCATGTATGCCATGCCAAATGCCAACTGATTGAAAGAAAAAAAACCTTCAAGTTAGATCCTTCATCTATTTTATACTAGGTATGTGCCCGTGCGTTGCTACGGTGATGCATAATAAAATGATGTTCTATTTAGTAGTTACCTTTAGGGAATGACGCGTACAAGTTTTTGCAGCCTGTCTTCAAGCGTGCACCATCTCCCTGGTGATCAGGCTTCATACTAATGCACATTGCCATTTCATTTTGTCTGGTTTCATAGATTGGTTGACAATGCAACAATATGTGAAGTAGGGTGAAAATCTTTGAAAAGGATAAAGCAAGTAGAGACATATGTTGAGGTTGTGAAAACTATAGACACAATCAAGTCAGTTGAGAAACCCCATACTTTGCGGACCGCCTTTGCAAAGATGTATGAGAAACCCCATACTTGTTACTGTTTCTCTCAACAAAATGAAGCAAACAAATATGATAACCCATGTATTTCAAATGTGAGTTTGCTAATAAGTCATGGAGTAACTTATATATGATACTACTCAGTCAACAATCCCCATTCGCACAAAAGAAGTCAACGAAAAGAAAAGTTGAAGAAATAGTATTTCCCTATGACATGGCCTTATTAAATCATCCTGCCAAATGCATATGCAATTGTTAATACGCATACAAAAATGTATGCCATGGAACAAATATACAACAACAATAGAATATACATCTTGATCTTTGATATGTTATGCTAACTAATCGCATATGAAGACCATGGAAAACACGACACATCTCTAAAAGTTTTTGTTGTTGTTGTTGGAACTGCTTACGTGTTGAAACCGAGATTGCATGAAACCATGTGGTGCACCATCTTGCACTCGCATCGCAGAATAAAATATGTGGTTATTGTCGCCCTGGTTTTGCTAACTGAACATGAATAGTAATATTTATTTATATTGTCGATAATTATCCTAGGACGTTAAGAATAGTGTAGCAGCACTCATAATTACGAACGAACACCTAGTACAGAAAGCGCGTTGAAAGAAGGTACCTATGGGAAAAGCTGTAGTACCAAACCACATGTAGTATGTGGGATGAAGGTGTTTGACCGGGAAGCACAAATTTAGATGTTATCATGGAGTTCACCATCTTGGTCACCTCTCAGTGCTCCTTTTTCTCTGCACCGATTATTCACAGTAAATTCTGGAATGCTCCTGTACATCAAGGAATGGGTTTGAGGATGTTAATCCAGCAAAGAAAGCAAATATTTTGCTTTTAGACTGAAAAATCCTTAAATACTGAAGGAAAGCTAGACAATGTGAACATTATACCGGTATAGGCGTACAATAGAGAAAAATATAAAGTTAGGCAAAAAATACATAACACTTTTAATCTATAATAACAAAGAACAATAATTTAGTATTCTTAAAAAGACCAAATCGACATGTGCAGATCAGAGTTGTATAGAAATGTGTTATTGTGAAGTATAAAGATTGACAATTTTTAGCGTGATGTGCTCTTATACAACATAAGCAGAAAAAGTAGGGTGTGGAAAATAACACCTTGAAATATATGCATACCTAAAGTATGTCTTTTATTAAATATATGTATACATGCAAACATGTGGAACCGTAATAAAACAAATATAAATTAGTAGCAGGAGCATCGATAAAATACCATATGCACTAAACATTTAAATAACTAATTGATTTACAAAAGAGGAAACAAAGAAGCAAACACTTACAAAAGAGTAGGGAAGAGTCACAAAGGACCTAATGACTTAACACTCATATGTTGCAGAGGTTTGTATGAACAAAAAATGAGTATTTCCAATTCCAAACATAATACATAAGCAACAGAATACATTTTAAGGACACTTAATTGGTAATAAGATTCTCATGTGACAGTTAGGTAAGGGAACACATCATCCAGTATCAGTGTTCTCTTCGGCTGATTTCTAGAATGCAGGGTCCGATAGACTCTGCTTGTCGCTAGATGGAAACACCGACAGGTTGGTTGATGTCGACAACAAGCAGAAGGGGACGCCTTATGATTTTCGCTCAAGTGCAATTTTCTGATCATAGTTTGTCACTCATTTTAGGTTGAGCTTGGACTTCATAACCAGAAGATGTGCTTTAAGAATTCAGAACATGATGTAGTGTTTAGTGTGAGTTATTGGGGGTGGGGACGCAAAAGATTTGGTTCTGGCTCGAGCATTCGTGAACTTCTACAGAGGTCCAAAAGCTGATGAGAACTGTGTTTGTCACCATATACAGGATCTTCAGACAATAAAATAATTATGCTTGTTGAATGATAACTATGGTCGTTGAATATTTTGTGCATATTTGTGAAGATGTGGATACTACAACATCAAATAAATAAATAAATAAATAAAAGCCACTATTTATGCAATAGAGTAAGTTTTGTACCAAAGGATAAGTAACAACATCTTCAAAGAGAGGCATTACAGCTATTTAAAAGTTGCACATATGCTAGGTATAATAAAGTTTGTCAATGTGGTGGGTATTCTTTCCCAAGGTACAGAGGAGAAAACAAAGCAGATTTCTTAACCTCTTAACAGAAAACAAAAGGGAACACTCCATTCTAGATTACTTGAAACTGCTACAACTCTACTTGACAAACTTTATAATGTAGTAGCTAAATAATTAGTTATTGACAATGAAACTGATGAAGAACATAAACAAAAAATGGAACAGACAGATATGCTTGCCAGAATAAGGATTGTTATAAAAAAGAGAGGACCAGATCAAGATAGTATTTAAATGAGCTTACCTGGTAGAATCCAGTAGTTGCAAATAAATAAATAAATAAATAAAAGCCACTATTTATACAATAGAGTAAGTTTTGTACCAAAGGATAAGTAACGACATCTTCAAAGAGAGGCATTACAGCTATTTAAAAGTTGCACATATGCTAGGGATAATAAAGTTTGTCAATGTGGTGGGTATTCTTTCCCAAGGTACATAGGAGAAAACAAAGCAGATTTCATAACCTCTTAACAAAAAACAAAAGGGAACACTCCATTCTAGATTACTTGAAATTGCTACAACTCTACTTGACAAACTTTATAATGTAGTAGCTAAATAATTAGTTATTGACAATGAAACTGATGAAGAACATAAAAAAATGGAACAGACAGGTATGCTTACCAGAATAAGGATTATTATAAAAAAGAGAGGACCAGATCAAGATAGTATTTAAATGAGCTTACCTGGTAGAATCCAGTAGTTGAATCCGAAACTCAGGTTGAGAAGGCTAATTGACGTGCTATTCAGCAACCTAAAGAGTATCATTGTATGTCCATCAATCGCCTTGGGCTAAAAAAAAATGCAAGTGTTATGTCACATCCCACATGAAGGGTGCAGAAGGCCACCATCAGATGTCAGCTTGTTAATGTTGTAGCTGCATAGGTTCATAAACAAGACAAGTCAACATCCTGCTCTTAGTATTATATAAGTTATCTTAGTAGAGATTTGGCCAATGGTAGATTCATGATGTTAATTTGTGCACACTTAATAAAAAAACAACCACAATATGGATTAGTGGTGGGTGATCCAAGGCGGCAAGTTTCAGCACAAGAACAAGACGAAGGAAAGGAAAACATGTTACAGTTTGCATAATTTTCTAACAGAAAATCTAAGCTCCCGCAAAAAATCTCATTGAGGTCTGTTTGCGTGTAATCATTTGTGCTGGTGGTGTACAACCTAATCAGCTTAAACTATAAATGCATATTTAGCTCAAATTACCCAAGCAAGTGTTTATTAAAATAAAAGCATGCATCTTAGACATCAGCGATAGGTTATCTAAGACGTCAATGCATATTTAGCCCAGTTTTAGACAACAATGCACGGACACACCAATACCTCCACCCATGCGGCTGCTTCTTGAGACAGCCCTACTGGTACCATTGCTCCCGAAGCTAAGTGTTCGGCTACCATTCCCAGTGCCAAGCAGTCTCGCAGCTGCAGACTGCATCCCACTACCAGCACTTGGTGTTGAAGGCGTGGAACCCTGGCCTGCTGGCTTCTCCTTCAAATATGCCACCGTCATCTGCCACTATCGCAACAAATAATTGATAACTGCATGAAGGATGTGTAATTTACACGCACAACAGAACCAGAAATCACAAATCCCAGAAAACACTTGAGCAAATATTTGACCTATGCTATTAGATATCTAGAATTAGCAAAAAGAAGCCTGTGTGTCATTTGTATTTTTATTTTCTAGAATGCTAACTCGAAATATATGCAAGGACTATCAAAACATGAAACATCAGGCACTAATCTATGCTAAGCCTAGAAACTTCCGAATAACTTCCGCATGACAAATCAAACTTCCAGCGCATCTATAATGACTTATCCAGATACCGCACCTGATCAGGCCAAGTCAACACAAAATCACAAATCCCAACCCATTCCAACCCCGCCATCCAATTCCCCTTCCATCGAGCACAGAGTGACCCATCGATAAGCCCATACGGCACATCGACCCCTCTAGCTACCATAACACGAACGACAGCGTCCTTGCTACCTGGGCGACGGTCTTGTCGCTGTGGTTGTAGTGCACGACGGCGGGGGAGTGCGTCTTCTCGTACTGTAGCTTGTGCCGCCCCTCGGGGGTCTTGAAGTAAGTCTTCAACCCACCAGCCCCAAGCTTGCCCCGCCGCCCGATCCCGCCACAGACGCCATGGCCCCCCGCGGGCGATCGAGGACCACCACAATGCTCACTCACTGACCTCGCGCGTGCGCAGACAGACGAGACCAGGTGAGCGATCACCGGTTCATGCCCCCGCCGGTGACAGGAGGGGTAGGGTTTTGGAGGCGAAAGGCGTTGCTCGGATTGGGGATGAAACGGCGGTGGATGCGGGAGAGAACGGAGCCTCGGACTCGGAGGAGCAATCAGAGAAACAAGTTGATTATTTTTGCGGACTCTTGTGTCGATAGAGAAATCCATATGGCATCGGGGCGAAAAAGGAAGAAAAGTTTGGGCTAAAACATGCTCAGCATTACCACTTCCACCTGCCCTCGTCGTCGGTGGAGGACCCCATGACCACCATGGGAAAGCAAATCTGCGTGCTCGAGCAGCACTTCAGACGGGGTGGCGGGCGCGACGAGAGCGGGGGAACGCGAGGCGCCGTACTCAGGGAAGAAGAGGGCGGGTTAGCGGCGGTGTGGGGAGGAAGAGGGCGAGGTGAGGGTCGGGGCGCCATGGACAGGGGCACAGCGGGCAACGTTGTGGGGGAGGGAAATGCGTGGGGCACAAAATCGCCTGGGCGACGCCGACGATCGGGCGAGGATGGAGGTGCGGCATGTGGGGCGAGGATGGCGGCGTGACAGCCGTGGAATCGCGGGCGTCGCGAGGCGGGGGCAGGGGCAGGGGCAGGCTTCACCACAGGAGATGTGGACGCCCACGTTCCTATCATATAGAGTAGTAGAGATTAGTTGATTGACTTGCCTAAGAGATATAGTTAGGCCCCGTTTGGTTACCCCAAACTAAAGTTTAGCCCCTGTCCAATCGAATGTTTGAACCTCCGTTTCGGGTATTAAATGTAGTCGGATTATAAAACAAATTTGTCAGCCGAAGATTAAAAGACGAGACGAATCTAGTCCAGTTGGTTGGGTCTATATTTCATACTCCTATTTGAAAGTCAAACGCTTGATGTGACCCGGGCTAAACTTTAGCAGGGGCAACCAAACACCCCCTTAGTAGAGAACAAGTCTAGTTTAATCAATAAAAAAACTACTTTTATTGACTTGCCTAAGTTAGATAGATTTGTTTCAAGGGTATTTCTTTGGCCATGGCTAGTAGAGATCATGGTGCAACTCATGAGGGAAGGACAGAACCCTCCGAGCCAAAAGGTTTACTGCCCATACCCCAGGTGCTCAGCCTTCATCCGATGCAGGAGTCCTCCTCAAGGCACACAGCTGCTGATGCTGCCACATTGAGGAAGTGCGTGAAACGCAGAGGCTCTTTGTGCTTGAGCTGTAAAGTCCCATATGGCATTATAGCATGAGTTACTATGAATACAAGATGAGGTACCCCACGCTCACCCAGGAGATGTGAAGTTGCAGAGCCTAGCAAGGCAGAGGCTGTGGCGCCAGTGCGTGAAATGCAAGCACATGATCGAGCTTGCGGAGGGCTGCTACCACATGATCTGCGTGTAAAATTAAACGCTAGCTCTGCTGCTGCTGCTGCTCGCATTGCAGGTGCGGCTATGAGTTCTGCTACACTTGGGAATGAATGGAAGAGTAAGAAAGTAAGCCTCTCCTGCCCGCTGGGATGAACGCAACATCATCAGAGATGAAAACCATGATGACTACGGGGAAGACGAAGATGGTCTTTACTAGAGAAGGCTGTTTGCAATTCCTTTGCTTCTATGTTGTTGCGGCTGCATGGAATGTTACTTATGTTAGGATTTCTTCTGCAAACCATCATTTCTGAGACAGTTTAATGGTGAAACATATGCATCAGCTCTATCTATCTGATGTAATTTTTTTCCCACATTCATTTAATTTGAAACAGTTTGCCCTGTCATTTTTGATAGATTTAATTAGTTTTTTTAAATCCTCATTGGTTTTTTTGCTCCAGATTTACACATTTGGTCCAACGTTTAGTGCTGAAAATTCAAACACTTGAAGGCATTTGGCTGAACTTTGGTGTACTAGTTTTGCGTAAAGCAGTTGCACCATGGCCGTGCCTGCCACCGTGTTATATAATAGTCATCAACACGACAACACATCACATCATGTAACAACCGGATAACTATCGTTAGCTATCTTAGGCCGGCACCGTCGCAGGTTGTTATGATATTACAAACGCATGCTTATCTAATTAATAGATCGGACTTGATATTACAAACACACGATGGAGTCTGTTAGCGCTGCGCGGAATGATCATCGTTGCTGCCTGCAGGGCTGATCAGATCAAACTAGATACATATACCAGCTGTACCGGCAATCGATCAGTGCATGCAATCGGTATCTCTACTTACGTTTTACCGGCCATCAGTGCATGCATGCAAAGGGATCAGGCGCCTGTTCAAGCGGATCGGAAACGAAGAGACCTAATCCTCATCCAATTCCATCGATCATCTATCTCATCACCATATATATCTATCTACAGAGATGAGACCTAGCAGCGCATCTTCTCCTCGACCTGTATCGACACGTTCAATCCACCACCATCATATCATATCCTTAAGGGAAGAGATCATCATATTCTCAAGGGAAGGGAAGAGATGGAGCAGCTACCTGACGATATGCTTGTGGAAATCCTGAGCCGCCTCCCGCCCAGCAGCCTAGCGGCGTCACGCTGCGTCTCCAAGCACTTGTGCTCCATCGTGGACGCCCGACGTCTCCTGCGCGCCGGCCACCTCCTTCCTCTCCGCCTCGACGCCTTCTACTGCATCAGCCTGGACTCGGTCGATCGGGAGACATATCTTTTCGCACGGCCATCGGTAGCGCGTCGGATCCCCGGCGCCTGCCTTGACTTCAGGGTATATCTTGAGGTTGTGGATCACTGCAACGGTCTACTGTTGCTGTGTGACATGGTTTTCAAGTTGCTCAACCCTGCCACACGGCAATCAGCAGCCCTGCCTAACGCCCCGGATCCATCCATTGAGGACATGCTTGGGGTCGCCACAGTTTGGGCCGGGACAGCGCCGCACCGCCCCCCATTTTACTTGTCTACAGACTTTAATCTTGTGTACGACCCCATGGCCGAGTCGCCGGAGCATTTCGAGGTATTTCTGATCCCCGTGTTATCGTGCGGCCATAGTGGTTTGATGTCCGACAATATCACCATCAACCTTGAGGAGCAAGAATGGCCGCCATCGACATTCAGAACCCACGTCTTCTCGTCGAGGAGCTGGAGGTGGGAGGAGAGGTCCTGGGTCCGCCAAGGGGAGCCTACGGGGACCATGGCCGATATGCTGCGCTCCGAGCATGGCTCGAATCACAAGGCTGTCTATTTTCGAGGAGCACTCTATGTGCATTATTCAAATGAATCTGTCATGAGGTATCGATGGACGTTTCATCATCTACTACTACTAATATTACTATTATTATTATTATTGTTGTTGTTGTTGTTGTTATTAATAAATAAATATATTTGGTATCATTAATTTTAATTAATTAATTGTAGGATATCCATATCCAAGGATAGGAATACATATCAAATGATGAGACTTCCAGCAATACGGAGCAAACAGATAGTTGAGAGTGCTACCTTTTACTTGGGAAAATCTGAGAAAGGAGTATATTGTGCGTTGTTTTATTGGGCCCAGGATGACAGCGACCCCCAGTTTCGAGTCTGGTCTCTTATGGAGGAAGAGATGAATGGACGTGATGGACAAATTCATATGAAGTGGTTGATAAAGACTAGCATCAGCCTTAAACCCCTGCTGGCACAACTTCATCATTGTGGTCACGACTTGACTCCAGATGAATGGAGGATCATCTATAACCGCCATGACCGTGACCTTGCTGCTTCGTCTGCACAAGATGATAATGATGATGAATGGGACTTTGAAAATGCTCATGAGACTGTTCTTGAAGCACCTAACAATGTTGAAGACTGGTACCCTATGGATTTTCTCGGATTTCATCCTTACAAGGAGATTGTCTTCTTTTCCTTATCATGGAAGACAATATCTTATAATTTGAATACCACAAAGGTTCGACAGCTGGGCTACGCAGCTTATATACCGGTGGGCATAAAAACTTGTTTTCCATACACACCCTGCTACCTGACGATGGAGAAATTAACTAACAGTTGATCGTCCTCCGCCCACCACTTTTGATGATGATTAGTGCTTATAATTACTTACTTAACTAGAGAGTGCACATCTTTCTTCCACTTTACATTATATTTGTCAGATTATCTTTAATTTTGGCAATACATATTTTACTTCCGTTTTTTTTAAAAAAGAGATGATATTATACTAGTCAAATTGAATGGGCATTGTTTTAATTGATCGCACATGCACGAAGGTGTCTTGCTCGACAAAGCACGACGAGAGCCAGCCATGCCATCAGGCGGTCGGCACATCCACTGCTGTTGCCGGTGCCCAACAACATACCACCACCAAGCTGCTCTGGCTCCTCTGGGCTGAAAAGGAGTACATGAGCCTGGACCGATAACAAAGATCATCGCTACTCTGTTAACAAAGATCATACCGTCGTAGATCGCCCTTCACTCTGCGGTTAATTAGTCTTTGCTCGCGACACGATTGTTCGTGAGTCTGTGTGTTCACAACCATCGCCAACAACCAGCCAGCCAACCTCCTCGATCAGTGTCGTAGATGCCACGGTGGCAAGAGCAAGGCGCACCCTCGAGCGCCTATTCCGGGTGCTCGACAATAAGAGGTGTCACCATCTCTCAAGTGACCAATAACTTTTTATCACCATCATTTGCGCTTCTTCTCCCTAGCTTCACGCCTTGACCTCACCCTCATGTAGCCATCTCCATCTTGTTGTTGTGTGGGGTTTGATTTAGGGTATAAAAAAAACTTGGCCAGGAGAGAAGAAGGCCCTCCTCCCAGTTTCATATTAAAAAAAGACTAAAACATGGTCCCGACCATAAAAACACTCAAACCTTTGTCCCTATCACTAACGGGTCGATCAACTGACCACTCTGCAACGGTCCAGCCGGAGAGTGGCACGCATGATTCAATACGCTAGAGGCCCTTTCAAGTTGGGTTCAGGGTATAACCAAGCTATATCTTGGGCTACCAAATTCCTTAAGCAAGGCCACTGGTTGAGTCCCGAGTCATTTTATAATTTTCAAAATCCGTTTCGTTAACCAAAATTTGGCTGTTATATTTTTCAAATTATAAACCGAAATTTTAAAAAAAACGGACCAATATGTGTATATCGAACAATACCAAAAATAGTAAAATTTACCAAAATCCACTACTTCCCTCTCAGGAAGTTCATCCCTTGTCCCAAATGTTCGGTCAGGGTCAAAAAATAATCCAGTGAAAGAAAAAATATCCAAAATATAATAAGAAAAACTTCTAGAAGGATAAAAGGCTAGTAGGTATTTTCACGGACGAGTGTCATGCCACCCAAAGAAATTATTTTAAAAACAAATAATATGAGAAAAATTCTTTTGAGAAGACATGTGAATCTATCCCCTGATAGGTGCCAAATAAACTTTTTATGATTATTTTTCACGCACATATTTTCTGCATGATTCAAACCTATGACCTCCCTCGCTGCTACGGTTGGGCAAAAAAACCCGAGACAACACCAAACCCAAATATTCCGAAACCGAACCTGAACAAACCAAAATATCGGTTCTTGGTTCCCTATTCGGTTCCCAGTTGATAGAAACCGATGTTTTGTTTGGTTCTTCAGTTACAGACCTTGGTTACCCGAACAACCTAACAGTATGTAGATTCAACCCACAACATGACAGCCCAAAGCCCACTCTACCTCATTACTCTCGTATGCGTAAGGGGTTATTTGTTTGGGATTATAATATGTCCAGATTATATATTCTAACTTTGTTTGGCATTATAATGGACATATTATATATTCTAACCATTAGTTTAAAATAAGTTAGAATATATAATATGGACAGATTATAATCCCAAACAACAGACCCTAAGTCACCCAACATAGGGCAGCTTCTCAACCTACACCACCATCTCTCCAAGTTGGGTGCGGCCCCAAGAAGCGGCGGCGGCACATCGCACTTACATGGCAGCATGGTCACACTGAGGACCTCCACTTTGCTAGACTCTTGTAATACTCCAAGTTGTATACCAAGAATAATAGAAAGTTATCCTCAATTTTCTGTGCCTCATTTGCATCATAAAAAGAGCATACACAAAATTTAGAGATGAATTAAAATAAATGATAAAAAAATAATAATATGCATCATGTTGGAGTTTTTGTTTGTGCACTTAATAACATGGATAAAAATATCTATTTAGAAAAAAATGAGTGGGAGATTGGACTAAAACATAAATTGAGTTTTGAGTATAAAATGGTAAAGGAGGGAGAATATAAATACAAAGGAAATTTATATGTTTCCAAAATAAATACTTTTAAAGTCACAATATAAATTGAGAATAAACTTGATACAAGTTTGAATTATAATTCGAAATTCAAATGGAACTTGAAAATAAGAGAGAAAAGGAAATCAAGAAAAAAAGAGAATAAAGGAACTCCCTGGGCCGATTGCCTTCAATTCGGCCCACTTCCACATCCTCACTCCCGCCAGCCCAAACCCCCCCACCGCGCGCGCGCCATCTGTCTCTGCGGCGTGGGGCCCTTTCGTCAGCCGTGGTGTGCGTGCACGTCTCGCTGAATCGCGGCACTTGCGGACTCCTCCCTTCGCTGGCATGTGGACCCTGGTGGTCAGGTGGACGCCACTGTTTATCTCTCCGCACCGAACGGCGCCGATGCGCGTGGCCGCGGAGAACTCGGGGACGTTGCAACGGACGCCGCGACCACCTCCCTAGCTGCAGATGTGCTACCCGTCTGCCCTTATAGCTGGGTCGTCTTCGCCTTGGCCGTCCCAAAACCCTACCGCGTGGCTGTTGCAGAGTGAAGCAGGGGTGGGGAAGAGTGAGATCCGCCATTACGATACCTCGCTGGTGCCGGCGAGTGGACGATCTTGTGATTGCCAGAGGGTTGTGCGTGGGCGGATGAACCAATTCGTGTAATCTCGGAGCACGAGATCGACCCGAGCTTATTGAATCGCCCGCCAGCGATTGAAGGCTGCCGCAGCTCCGCCATTGCCACGAATTGCCGTTCTTGCCGTGCCTATCTCTGGTGAGTCGCTACCAATTCAATTCGTGATGTCGTTCCCTTTGTATAGCACTGCTGGGACCTAGGATTGATGCATGGGTCGCGAATCCAGGAATCTCCGGTGGTGGCGCCGCCGTATTCCGGCGTACGCGCCGCTGCTCGGTCGCGTTTGGGTCGGATAGCTTCGGGCCGTCGATCTCCTGTGCAAAGGCTGAGATTAGATAGTTCCCATCCGTTCGCGCGAGCGTGCAGGTACCATTGATCCGCGATCCCTCGGCTCGTATTAGTTCTAGATTCATTAAACCGTGACCCTTGGATTCGGATCTGATGGACTAGATCGGATATCGGTTCGATGTAATATGGATCTAATCTCCGCCCTTCAAATCTAATCGGACGGCCACGATCGACCGATACCCCTTCGTGGGTTTATTTTGCATTCGAACCCTTCGGTTTAGGTAAAAATAACCCGCCGTCCTCTTGCACTGTTCGCAGAGCCTTAGGAATCTTCTGCACTAGCCCCTAAGTTTGCCAGAAAATGAGGCCCGGTCCAGAGAAGATTAAAAACAGTGAAATAATTATGGAAATTCGTTTTTAATACAAAAACAATTGCTAGAACTTGGAAAATTCATATCTAATTCATTTTAAATCCAAATTGAACCATTCCAATTTCTAAAATTTTGTAATATTATTATCTATCATTTAGTGTCTCTGTTTTGACATGAAAACAGTAAGAAAACAAATTTATCATTTAATCCTATTTCAAGCACATTAAACCTTAGGAAATTCATAACTTGAAATCTATAACTCCAAATTTAGTGATTCCAATTCCTATGATCCCATTTTAATTTGTAGATTTTTACTGTATATTTTATTTATCTGTTTGATGTGATGTTAATTTATGCTATACTATGTATGTATTGTGTTGATACGAGTAGACGAGCAAGCCACTGTGGATTCTGAGGTTCAGCAAGTAGAAGTAGCTGAGCAGGAGCTCATTGAAGGCAAGTTGTGCCCTTGATCACTTACTTTTTTCCAGCCATGTTCTTATTAATTATAATGATCTGCATAGGTTAATTTTGATGGGATCCTTTAGGTTACCCCAGTTTTGGTTATCTTTATACCTTGTCCACCACTGAAATATTTTTGGGTAGTACCTGCTATTGCTTTATGTGGATTTGGGTATGGAGATACACTATTCATGATTACTCTTTTATTATCTTTTTATTTCTACTGTTCATGTTAAGATCATTAAATTAATGGGAACATGGAGCGACCACCCGGGAAAATAGTGCTACCACAAGGGTTTAATGGGACGCCCTTGGCTGATTAACTAGGAAAACTAGTGGAGGTATTCTTTGACATTTGCATCACATTTGGGATTATTTTATTATTACTTTTCTTTATTATTATTAAGGTTTGGTATTTATTTACACCTAGTAATTGCTAATAAAATTTTGACCAACTTATAAAAGCAATGCTCAGCTTCAGCCTCTATTTCATTGATCAGCCTTACACTTCATGAACTCCCACCTTTGGTGAGTTCATGCCACATTATTCCCCACGACTTGTTGAGCTATGAACGTATGTGAGCTCACTCTTGCTGTCTCACACCCCCCCATAGGAGAAGAACAAGTGGTCGAAGAGGAGCCGCCTAACACTGAGGCATTCGACTTGATCTAGGTGGCGTCTCCCAGTCAGCTTTATGGCGCCAGGGAATAATAATTAGTTCGTTTTATTTTATCATTTATTTTTGTAAGTCTTCCGCTATGTAATAAGTACATTTATGTTATTTATGACATTTATCTCTATGCACTCTATTATTATATGTGTTGTCTTCTCTGGCGCATATATGAGATGCACCCGGATTTGTCCCTTAAATCCGGGTGTGACAGAAGTGGTATCAGAGGAAATGTTGACTGTAGGACGAAACCTAGATAGAAATGGACAAACCCTTACCTACTTATCTTATTCTGAATCCTTCTATACTTACCTTACTCTGATTCTTTCTACACTTATCTTGATCCCGTCTCACCTTCTACTGTTATACTCTGATCATTCTTACCTTTTCTACTCCAAGACATGACGGATTTCACACCTTGGAATCCCTACCCCTATGACATTTTTAAGAGATAGGAAGCCTAAGACAAAATCAAAACTATTTTCTATATTTAAAAATGTTGTTTGATTGTTCTGATGATAAATGTCTGATTTGCTTCTTTGATTGATTGAGATATTATATATGGACATCTTAGCATGTTCCACCATAAGGTAATGAATTAGCTATGGTAGGTAAAACATTAATCTGCTTAGCTAATAAATCCCCCAAAGTAACATGATTCATAATTACTGCCTTGTCTACTACTCTCTCTTACCATATGTATCTAACTCAGATGGTCAATACCAGGAGGGGTGGTGGAATTGATTTGCCTCCTAATCGACACACTCGGTGGATATATAGACAACCTCAGCCACAACCAGCAGAGATGAATCCTCCTAATCCTCCACCAGACGGAGTTGACCCATTGATCGCAGCTTAGATGAGGATGATGCAGCAAATGGCGGACACTATGGCTGATATGCGTGCCCAGATGCAGCAGGAACGCCAGGAGATGCATCAGGAAAGAGAAGAGATATGCCAGGAATTGCGCCAGGAGATAGAAGAGATACGTTAGGAGAGAAGGCGCAACAGCAGCTGCAACAACAACTTCAACAACAACAACAACAACAACAACAGCAACAATAACAAGTACCATTGCCTCCACCACCACCACCAGTTCCACCTCGTGATACGCACCGGGAGTTTATGAGTCATAAGCCACCGACCTTCGCCAGTTCGCCAGATCCACTTGATGCAGATGATTGGTTGAAGTCGATTGAGAAGATGCTCAACATCGCCTAATGCTCAGACCGGGAGAAAGTTCTTTATGCCTCAGGTCGTCTGACAGGTCCTGCTACTGACTGGTGGGATTCTTATACTGCTGCCCATGATGCTGCTGATACTATTACTTGGGCAGAGTTCAGTGCATAGTTTAGGAACTACCACATTCCAGCTGGATTGATAAAGATCAAGAAGAAGGAGTTTCTGTCATTGAAGCAAGGCAACATGTCGGTCAGCGAGTACAGAGATAAATTTATTCAGCTGTCGAGATATGCTCCGGAGGAAGTTGCTGAGGATGAGAGGAAGCAGGAGCATTTTATTGAAGGACTTAATGGACCCCTATAGTATGCACTGGTTGCACACACATTTCCATCATTTCAGAGGCTACTGGATAAGGCTCTTGCTATTGAACACAAGTGTGTTCAACTGGGTGATTTGAAGAGGAAGGCTATCTCACAGGGACATGGTAGCAGCAGTGTTCGTCCCCGCTATGTTTCGCCACAAGGTACACCGACTCGACCAGGAGGACCATGCCCAGTTCAGTATGCTCCACAGGGGTCTCCACGGACACCTCCTACTCGTCAGGCTACTCCCACTAGCACCCCGACGAGGTCTGCAAGACAGAAGGCTGGCCCTACATGCTTCAAGTGTAGTCAGATTAGGCACTATGCTAATGCTTGTCCTATGGGGAATTCTGGTACACCAGCTAAGAACAAGCAACAGACTCCTAGCAAGGGATATTCCATAGCCAGAGTTAATCAAGTCAGCGTCGATGATACTCTTGATGGTGCTGACATCGTACTCGGTATGTTTTACATTAATGCAATTCCTACAACCATACTATTTGATTCTGGTGCTACACATTCATTCATGTCTGCTCGATATGCCAACACTAATGAGATACCCCTGCTAAATATGAGAAAACCGATGATAGTAATCACACCTAAAGGGCCTATTGAGGCAAATCAAATGACACGTGGATTGACATTATCAATTATGGGAAGAGAATTTGGAGCTACTGCTATAATATTAGAGGCCAGCAGTATAGATCTGATCCTTGGTATGTCATGGTTAAGGAAGGCAAAGGCCATTATAGCATGTGGTAGGGGTACTATAGAACTCACTAGCCCTAAAGGAGAAACATTTCAAGTTCAAATTGCAGTAACCACCGCTTCCAAATGGGTTATATACTTTATACCCGAGGAGTTCGTTGGTGACAACATCCGTGTGGTTAGAGATTTTCTGGATGTCTTTCCAAAGGAGTTACCAGGGATGCCACCAGATAGGGAAGTTGAGTTTGTGATTGATCTTCTACCTGGAACTGCCCCCATATCTAAGCGATCATACAGGATGTCTGTAGAAGAGTTAAAGGAACTGAAGAAGCAGTTAACAGAGTTACAAGAGGCTGGATACATTCGTCCGAGTTCCTCACCTTGGGGAGCACTAGTACTATTTGTACAAAAGAAGGATGGTTCGCAACGGATGTGTGTGGACTATAGATCACTTAATGATGTTACTGTGAAGAACAAGTATCCATTACCCCGTATTGAGGATTTGTTTGATCAGATGAGAGGAGCCAGGGTATTTTCGAAGATTGATCTCCGATCGGGATACCATCAGATGAAGATTAGACCATCAGATATTCCTAAGACGGCTTTCTCAACCCGATATGGATTATACGAGTTTACTGTTATGTCTTTTGGATTAACCAATGCACCAGCTTATTTCATGAATTTGATGAATAAGGTGTTTATGGAGTATTTAGACAGATTCATCGTGGTGTTCATCAACGATATTCTTATCTATTCTAAGAGTGAAAGTGATCATGAACAACATCTAAGGTTGGTGCTACAGAAGCTACGAGATAATCAACTCTATGCCAAGTTTAGCAAGTGCGAGTTTTGGATTGACAAGGTGCCATTCCTTGGTCATATTATTTCCAATGGAGGAATAGCAGTGGATCCTGCTAAAGTGAAGGAGATAATGGAGTGGAGAGTGCCCACTATAGTTACTGAGATTCGGAGTTTCTTGGGGCTTGCAGGATATTATCGGAGATTTATTGAAGGATTCTCTAATATTGCCAAGCCTATGACCTCGCTTTTGGAGAAAGGAAGAGAATTTAAGTGGGATGAGAAGTGCCAAGAAAGCTTTGATCAATTAAAGAAGAGGTTGATGTCGCCACCAGTATTGATTATGCCAGATCTATAGAAAGGATTTGATATTTATTGTGATACATGTGGCCAAGGATTAGGATGTGTGCTCATGCAAGAAGGACATGTGATCGTCTATGCATCTCGTCAGTTGCGGAAACATGAATTGAACTACCCCACTCATGACTTAGAACTGGCAGTAGTTGTGCATGCACTTAAGATTTGGAGACACTACATTATGGGAACTAAGTGCCAAGTATACACGGATCATAAGAGCTTGAAGTACATATTCACCCAGAAGGATCTCAACCTTAGGAAACGTCGTTGGTTGGAGCTTATTAAGGATTATGATTTGGAAATTCACTACCTCCCAGGCAAGGCAAATTTGGTCGCAGATGCTTTAAGTCGGAAGGAGCATGTTCACTCCGCTTTCGTTGTCCAACTACCCGATGAATTAGCAAAAGATTTTGAGAGGCTCAACCTGGGGATTGTTACACATACAGAAGGAGTTACCATTGAATTGGAACCTACCTTGGAGCAAGAAATTCGTAAAGGTCAGATTGGTGATGCTAAGATTCAGGAGATCAAGGATCTGATAACAGAGGGTAGAGGCCCGGAATTCACAGAGGATGAGCAAGGCACGATATGGTTCAAGAATCGGATCTGTGTTCCTGATATTGGTAGTCTTCGGGAAACTATATTGAAGGAGGCACATGACTCAGTTTATTCTATTCACCCTGGGAGTACTAAGATGTATCAGGATTTGAAGCAAAAGTATTGGTGGTCTGGACTAAAGAGAGATGTGGCTGCACATGTGGCTATGTGCGATGTGTGTCAAAGAGTTAAGGCTGAACACCAGAGGCCAGCCGGACTACTGCATCCACTAAAGATACCTGAGTGGAAATGGGAAGAGATTGGCATGGACTTCATTATTGGATTACCCTGCACGTCGGCGGGATATGATTCTATATGGGTGATTGTGGACAGGCTAACTAAAGTAGCCCACTTTATTCCAGTGAAGACCACATATTCAGGAGCCAAGTTAGCAGAGTTGTACATGGCACGGATTGTCTGCTTACATGGTGTGCCAAAGAAGATTGTGTCAGACCGGGGATCACACTTTACCTCTTGGTATTGGAAGAAGTTGCACGAGTCCTTGGATACCAGATTGAATTTTAGTTCGGCTTACCATCCACAGACTGATGGGCAGACAGAGAGGACCAACCAAGTACTGGAAGATATGTTAAGAGCTTGTGCCCTTAAGCAAGGTGGTAGTTGGGATAAGAGTCTACCGTATGCGGAGTTCTCATATAATAATAGCTATCAGGCCAGTTTAAAGATGTCACCGTTTGAGGCTTTGTATGGCAGAAAGTGCGGGACTCCACTGTATTGGGATCAAACTGGTGAAAGGCAGTTGTTCTGGCCCGAGATTATACAAGAAGCAGAGGAGCAAGTCCAGCAAATAAGGGAGAATTTGAGAACTGCGCAGTCAAGACAGAAAAGCTATGCTGATACTCGAAGAAGGCTGCTTGAGTTTAAGGAGGGTGATTATGTCTATCTCAAGATGTCACTACTCCAGGTTATGAGAAGATTCAAAGTCAAAGGAAAGTTGTCCCCTCGCTTTATTGGACCCTTTTTAATCTTAAAGCGAGTGGGAGAGGTTGCATATAAATTGGAGTTACTGGATCATCTCGCGGATGTTCACGATGTCTTTCATGTATCTCAGCTGAAGAAATGTCTCAGGGTACCTGAAGAGCAGTTACCAATGGAGGACCTTAGTGTTCAAGATGATCTGACTTATGCTGAGTACCCCATCAAGATTCTGGATACACTGACTCGTGTCACGAGGAATAAGGTATTAAAGATGTGCAAAGTTCAATGGAGTCACCATGGCGAAGATGAAGCTACTTGGGAAAGAGAAGAAGAGCTTCGCATAGATTTTCCCCACCTTTTCCCTAGATCTTCCTAAATCTCGAGGACGAGATTATTTTTAAGGGGGTAGGATTTGTAATACTCCAAGTTGTATACCAAGAATAATAGAAAGTTATCCTCAATTTTCTGTGCCTCATTTGCATAATAAAAAGAGCATACATAAAATTTAGAGATGAATTAAAACAAATGATAAAAAAATAATAATATGCATCATGTTGGAGTTTTTGTTTATGCACTTAATAACATGGATAAAAATATCTATATAGAAAAAAATGAGTGGGAGATTGGACTAAAACATAAATTGAGTTTTGACTATAAAATGGTAAAGGAGGGAGAATATAAATACAAAGGAAATTTATATGTTTCCAAAATTAATACTTTTAAAGTCACAATATAAATTGAGAATAAACTTGAGACAAGTTTGAATTCTAATTCGAAATTCAAATGGAACTTGAAAATAAGAGAGAAAAGGAAATCAAGAAAAAAAGAGAATAAAGGAACACCCTAGGCCGACTGCCTTCAATTCGGCCCACTTCCACATCCTCACTCCCGCCAGCCCAAACCCCCCCACCGCGCGCGCGCCATCTGTCTCTGCGGCGTGGGGCCCTTTCGTCAGCCGTGGTGTGCGCGCACGTCTCGCTGAATCGCGGCGCTTGCGGACTCCTCCCTTCGCTGGCATGTGGACCCTGGTGGTCAGGTGGACGCCACTGTTTATCTCTCCGCACCGAACGGCGCCGATGCGCGTGGCCGCGGAGAACACGGGGACGTTGCAACGGACACCGCGACCACCTCCCTAGCTATAGATGTGCTACCCGTCTGCCCTTATAGCTGGGTCGTCTTCGCCTTGGCCGTCCCAAAACCCTACCGCGTGGCTGTTGCAGAGTGAAGCAGGGGTGGGGAAGAGTGAGATCCGCCATTACGATACCTCGCTGGTGTCGGCGAGGGGACGATCTTGTGATTGCCAGAGGGTTGTGCGTGGGCGGATGAACCAATTCGTGTAATCTCGGAGCACGAGATCGACCCGAGCTTATTGAATCTCCCGCCAGCGATTGAAGGCTGCCGCAGCTCCGCCATTGCCACGAATTGCCGTTCTTGCCGTGCCTATCTCTGGTGAGTCGCTACCAATTCAATTCGTGATGTCGTTCCCTTTGTATAGCACTGCTGGGACCTAGGATTGATGCATGGGTCGCGAATCCAGGAATCTCCGGTGGTGGCGCCACCGTATTCCGGCGTACGCGCCGCTGCTCGGTCGCGTTTGGGTCGGATAGCTTCGGGCCGTCGATCTCCTGCGCAACGGCTGAGATTAGATAGTTCCCATCCGTTCGCGCGAGCGTGCAGGTACCATTGATCCGCGATCCCTCGGCTCGTATTAGTTCTAGATTCATTAAACCGTGACCCTTGGATTCGGATCTGATGGACTAGATCGGATACCGGTTCGATGTAATATGGATCTAATCTCCGCCCTTCAAATCTAATCGGACGGCCACGATCGACCGATACCCCTTCGTGGGTTTATTTTGCATTCGAACCCTTCGGTTTAGGTAAAAATAACTCGCCGTCCTCTTGCACTGTTCGCAGAGCCTTAGGAATCTTCTGCACTAGCCCCTGAGTTTGCCAGAAAATGAGGCCCGGTCCAGAGAAGATTAAAAACAGTGAAATAATTATGGAAATTCGTTTTAAATACAAAAACAATTGCTAGAACTTGGAAAATTCATATCTAATTCATTTTAAATCCAAATTGAACCATTCCAATTTCTAAAATTTTGTAATATTATTGTCTATCATTTAGTGTCTCTGTTTTGACATGAAAATAGTAAGAAAACTAATTTATCATTTAATCCTATTTCAAGCACATTAAACCTTAGGAAATTCATAACTTGAAATCTATAACTCCAAATTTAGTGATTCCAGTTCCTATGATCTCATTTTAATGTGTAGATTTTTACTGTATATTTTATTTATCTGTTTGATGTGATGTTAATTTATGCTATACTATGTATGTATTGTGTTGATACGAGTAGACGAGCAAGCCACTGTGGATTCTGAGGTTCAACAAGTAGAAGTAGCTGAGCAGGAGCTCATTGAAGGCAAGTTGTGCCCTTGATCACTTACTTTTTCCCAGCCATGTTCTTATTAATTATAATGATCTGCATAGGTTAATTTTGATGGGATCCTTTAGGTTACCCCAGTTTTGGTTATCTTTATACCTTGTTCACCACTGAAATATTTTTGGGTAGTACCTGCTATTGCTTTATGTGGATTTGGGTATAGAGATACACTATTAATGATTACTCTTTTATTATCTTTTTATTTCTACTGTTCATGTTAAGGTCATTAAATTAATGGGAACATGGAGCGACCACCTAGGAAAACAGTGCTACCACAAGGGTTTAATGGGACGCCCTTGGCTGATTAACTAGGAAAGCTAGTGGAGGTATTCCTTACCCGAAAGGGGCAAGGGCAGTAGGGGAGTGGTCAGTGTAGGGAGGTCCTTGGGTTGATTTTGCTGCGATGGCGGTCAGGCGAGGGATTTCTGCATTGGAGCTTCCTATAAACTGTAGCGGGATTTCTGAAGCTAGTGGAACTTTGTAAAGGCCTTGTAGTGTTACCCTGCCTCGCCTCCTCGGTAGAGGTGGATGGGATTGGCCGTCTCTTGGCAGATGGGTAACATGACTTGTGGGTAAAGATGCGCAACCTCTGCAAAGTGTAAAACTAGTATACTAGCCGTGCTCACGGTCATGAGCGGCTCAGACCCTCACATGATTAATTATGGAACTTAAATTTAATTTGACATTTGCATCGCATTTGGGATTATTTTATTATTACTTTTCTTTATTATTATTAAGGTTTGGTTTTTATTTACACCTAGTAATTGCTAATAAAATTTTGACCAACTTATAAAAGCAATGCTCAGCTTCAACCTCTATTTCATTGATTAGCCTTACACTTCATGAACTCCCACCTTTGGTGAGTTCA
The DNA here is from genome assembly GCA_029449295.1 of Zea luxurians. Lineage (NCBI taxonomy): Eukaryota > Viridiplantae > Streptophyta > Magnoliopsida > Poales > Poaceae > Zea > Zea luxurians. The sequence continues at coordinate 138,113,089 of JAOPSE010000001.1, read as the reverse complement.
TGCCATATTATTCCCCACAACTTGTTGAGCTATGAACGTATGTGAGCTCACTCTTGCTGTCTCACACCCCCCACAGGAGAAGAACAGGTGGTCGGAGAGGAGCTGCCTAACACTGAGGCATTCGACTTGATCTAGGTGGCGTCTCCCAGTCAGCTTTGTGGCGCCAGGGAATAATAATTAGTTCGTTTTATTTTATCATTTATTTTTGTAAGTCTTCCGCTATGTAATAAGTACATTTATGTTATTTATGACATTTATCTCTATGCACTCTATTATTATATGTGTTGTCTTCTCTGGCGCATATATGAGATGCACCCGGATTTGTCCCTTAATTCCGGGTGTGACAACTCTCCCTCAACGGCTCGTCTTGGAAGGCTGCGATGCCTCCTCCAACACTTAGACTGTCTCCAATAGAGCATGGAAAATAGGGGACGCGAAACTGTAGATGACGCTGTTTGACACTATTTGCAGAGAGAAGATTGAAATAGGAGATGACATAGAGGATCTGTTGGCTGGAGATAGCCTTAGGGTGCCTTTGGTTGGGCTTCTAAACTTACTTTTACTTTTAGAAAAGCCCAAATACCAACCAGAGGGATAAACTTTTACTAACGTACTTCCAAAAAAGTAGCTTTTCTCTAGTTCAATTGCCACAGCAGCCCTTGACGTGCTTTTTTGGCTGTGGGGGCGAGCTTATCCACAAAATTACCCGCAATGCCATTACAAACGTACCGATTCATTGTTCTCGTTGCTGCTTTAGAAGAAATCAGATTGCACGTGGAATTGTGGCGGCGGCCGTATCCTCCTGAGCCTGCTCCCCAGACGGCGCCGGTCCTCTACAAGCAGCTCCCCAGCGGCTTCCCAGTCGGCGGCCGGGCCTCCCAAGACGCTGCTCGTCTTCCTCCCCAGGCGCCAGGCGGTCGCGGCTCCTGTTTTTCCCCAGGTGCCAGGCGGCCGGGGCTCTTGTTCGTCCCCAGGCGGTCGCGGCTCGTGTTCCTCCCTAGGCTCCAGGCGGCCGAGTCTGTCCCCAGGCGTCAGGCGGCCGCGGCTCGTCTTCCTCCCTAGGCGCCAGGCGACCGAGTCCATCCCCAGGCACTGGTCGTCTTCCTCCCCAAGCGTCAGGCGGCCGAGTCCTCCCCAAGCATCAGGGTAGAGTCGTATAGTGAGGAGAAGAGGCTTGGTGCCAAGAAACTGCATGGCATTTCGATTTGGGGAGTGGCTAAATTCATCTCTGTGGTAAGAAATGCTTCCACTCCTCCTTGATCCGTATGTTCATTGACCAGTTCGACAGTGCTCTTGGCAGTCGGTTCTTGACTTCGTAGGTTTGAAAAAGACTTCGTAGGTTTCCTCTGGACCTCATGTGCATGGCTGCTTGCTAATTTAACCGATGTCTCACATGATGCCTGTTATGTTTAGACCGTGGTCTCACCATTATTAGACAACATCACGTTCTTTCCCCTATCAAATTAATCTTCAAGTTATAACCCATGGGAGACACACACACAAGCTAATACACATAAACCAGTTAATACATATACCTAGTGATTGCATTTCTGTCAATTAAACAGTTAATACATACCACATAACGTATAGTTTTATATTTGGAGATGCTATGGAATTTGATATAAAATTGCAGATACATATTACTTTATTATTCACATAAATGATTGACAACTTACTTGTCCATGAATGTTTTTTAATTCAATGAAGAATGGCTGATAAGGTAGATTGGTGTGATGCAAATGTTACATATCTCATTAATATCTACAAAAAAGAGATAGAAGATGACAATAGGCCCATGGGAGTTTTCACTAGGACAGGTTGGAAAAATTTGGTTACAAAGTATGAAGAAAAAACAGGCCTAAAGCTAACAAAGAAACAGTTGAAGAATAAGTTGGACAACATGAAAAAGGAGTATACATGGTTCATGGAGTTCAAGAATGCGACCACTAGTCTTGGATGGAATGAGGCAAAGCAAACTGTTGACTGCTCCAAAGATTGGTGGGATGAACACCTAGCAGTAAGAATAATATCATGTCCTTTTTAATTTATCATTTTGCATTATTCTATATGGACTGACTTATTAACTTTGTTCATTTAATTGCAGAGATGTAACAATCTAGATAAAGGTATCAAATGCAACCATGTTAGGTTCAGAAAACAAGGACCAAAACATCTTGATGATCTACATATGTTGCAGGGCCGTTCCTGACTTTTCAGGGGCCCAGTGCGAAATCCGATATAGAGGGCCTATCCACACACAAATATATATAATTATACATACAATATCGAATATTTTACGTATAAAAATTATTATACACTGTTTTGATGTTTATAAGATAACAAATGTAAAATATAGCCAAAAACATTTACTTCTCATCTGTTATCATTAAAAATATCTTCTAACATTTTGTGATACAAAATTTTGTGATACAAAGTCATCGCTTATCATTAAGATCAACTTCATCCAACAACTTTTTTTTCAAAATATAGAATCGTCAAGCCATTTAACCTCTCTTAAGTTATTGTTGACCATAAATAGCTCAAAAAACATTTCAATTTTAAAAAGCTTCTCTCTACCGATGCAACCATCATGTGTATAGTAACTAATACTCTATCTATATCAAAATAAAATTCGTTTTGTTTCTTTAGTGGATTCATCATCATCTAGTTGAATATAAACATAAAAATCAAGATATAAAACAAATATTATTTTGAAACGGATAGAGTATTCGATAAGCAATTGAGACATTAGTTTAACAATTTAAACGAGACTGATTGATAGCACATCGCTCTTTGCGTATTTGTGTCTAGAATAGATAGATTTAACAGGAAAAAATGCTAGCGTCTAGTGGCTATGAGGCCCTCTGATTTTGGGGGCCCGGTGCGGCCGCACCTTCAGCACCCCCATTGGGACGGCCCTGATATGTTGTTTGATAATATACATGTTAGCGGGACAAGTGCAGCATGTCCTGGAGATATTTCATCTGATGACTCAAGTGATGATGTGCTAGAGATAGAAAGAACTCCAGAAAATGATGAAGTCAAAGTGGCTGTTTTGAAAAGATCCAAACTAGTGAAAAGGAAACGCAAGGCCTCATGTACTGCTGCTGAGGAGAAGGAAGAGAAGAGTCCATTCTTTCGACTATATAAGAACACATGTTTGAAGATAGAAACAACAGTAGAGAAGATATCCACAAGTGTTGAAGCATCATCAACACATCCAACAAGCCAAGTGCCTAGCATTGCAGAGACTATGAAGATGGTGAAAGATTGTGGGGTTAAAGAGAAAACAACTCTAATGTATACAACTACATTTTTGATTGTCAAGCCTGAATTTAGAGAGGTCTTCTGCATGCTGGAAACAAATGAAGGAAGGTTTGACTTACTTGAGAGGGAGCATGCAAAGGAAATGATGAGGCACATGTAGAAGGTTTCGAATTATTTATTTATATTATTGTGTTGTGAGAACTATTTATTTGCTTGCTATGTAAGCACCATTTGGAATGATGATATTGTGTCCATAATCTTTGTTTTCTGTGCATAGTTTGCTTTGTTGTGTACAATTTTGTTTGTTGTCTACATATTCATTTGCTATTCAATTTTGTTATAAATATTAATATATTAATATATTGTGTAGATGGCTGACAACATGGCAACTTTGGCCAAACAAGCAAACAAGGGTCTATTGTATCTTGCTGAACTGTCCCAGCAAGCATCTGTTATTGGTGAAATGGGTGAGGAGTACAATCAGAGATACTTGCACAAAGGAGAGTACAGGGAAACCCCAAAAACTGGAATACAATGGGTTACGAATTGCATGGGTCGTGCAAGGTACTTTTATAAGATGTTTCGCATGAGCACAAATGTTTTCATGGCACTACATGACTTGCTCGTCTCTAGTTACGGCTTAACATCAACTAATAATGTATCATTGATGGAGTCACTAGCAATGTTTTTGTGGATCGTTGGAGGACCACAATTATTTTCACAAGCTGAAAATCGTTTTACCCGATCACTATGGATAGTGCACACCAAATTTCATGAAGTACTAAAATGTTTGTGCAAGTTATCGAAAGATAATATTAAACCAAGAGATCCTACTTTCAAAACTGAGCATGATAGAATCAAAGAGGAACGTTTCTGGCCGTATTTCCAAGGAGCTATCGGAGCTATTGACGGTTCACATGTTCCTGACACAATGCCAGCAGATGAAGTGCTTAACTATACATGTCGACATGGGTATACATCTCAGAATGTGTTAGCTATTTGTGATTTTGACATGAGATTTATCTTTGTCATTGCTGGGTGGCTGGGTTCTGCACATGACACACGGATCCTGAATCATGCTTTAGCAAATTTCCCTTCATTTTCGGTGCCTCCAAAAGGTATATATGTTTTGTTTCATTCAATATTTATATGGATTTTTTGTTTTGCTAAATTTTTGATATAGGTAAGTATTATCTCGTTGACTCTGGTTATCCAAACCGACAAGGATATCTAGCCCCTTTCAAAGGAAGCACATACCGTATACTAGAACTTCGACTTCGTAATGGACGTCTTCCTCAAGGGAAGTATGAGATGTTCAATTTCTTACATTCATCTCTTCGAAATGTTATTGAGAGGGCTTTTGGAGTCTTGAAGTAGAAGTGGCGTATTTTGAAAGGCATTCCAAGTTTTCCTACACGTACATAGAAACATATAATAATAGCTTGCATGGCGTTGCATAATTTTATTCGTGACAGCAATTCAGAAGATAGGTTGTTTGATAGATGTGATGCTGATGAGGAGTACTTGGTACAACAGAGTTTCACGTCACAAGCACAAGGAGATGAAAATCTAGAGGGAGAGAATGAAAATACAATGAATACCATTCGCAATAAGATAGCTAATGCTTTGAGTAGTGCGAGAGGGAGATAGTTATGTTGAAGAAGGATATTCTGAATCATCAGTTTATTTATGTGAAATAAATGTTAATGGTGAATACAAAACTTACAAAAAACTAGTTTCTATTTCTAAAATGTTTTTCCTTGTCATTATTGCACAAAATAAAGTGTTATAATCAACTCGAATATTAAATGTCTCCTACAAGGTAGGGCCATTACACACATTTTGTACCAAACCTACAATTTCACAGTTGTTCAAACCAAACGGCTTTCTGCTTTTTTCACAGCTAATATTTCACAGCAGCTTTTTCATAGCTTACAGCCCACAACAGCTTTGTTTCACAGCCACAACACAACCAAACACACCCTTAGTCATCGACTGCTAGTGTCTCGCGTCCCCAAACCCCATAGTTGTTGGCTGCCGCCTGCGGTGTGCCGCGTGTAGTGTGCCTGAACCTGGTTACATCTTACGTGCTAGCGTGCAGCAGTGCTCCCGTCTCCATTCTCCAATGCTCAAAGGCCACAACTCGAAATGGAGTTGTTGGTATCATGGCAATGTAAGAAGTATGACTAGGGTATGTTGTCAATCCTATTAAAACCTGACCCAAGATACCAGAGCCCACATGGACTAGGATATCACAATATTCCAGTTGTCTGGGTCCTACCTGACTATTGTTCCATGTGACAAAGTAGGTACGTAGGAACAGTTGCCACCAACATAAACCTCTGCTTATGAACAGTCCAGAAATAATTTCTAGCACTCTGCTCAAAAATATTTTCCAAATATCCCCAGATATTCAAATTTTGGAATATTCCAGGAATATTCACTTTTCATTTTCTTTTTCTAATTCATATGATTATAAAATCCAAAACTCCTCCATCCAAACTCAGATTTCGACAATTCTTGTTTAAAATTTCTACCAAATTATCATCCATTCAACCATGTCGTCCCTTAAGCATGATTCATATTCTAGAAAACTCCAAAAATTCTCTTGTCCCATATTCTACCTATAATTTCCCCATTTGAACTGAGTCAGACAATTCCTTCGCCACTATTATTATAAACAGTGAACTCTATTGTACTAGACCACATATACCCAGCTATAAATACACCCAATTACCCTCTCCCTCTCCACACCCTCAACACCCAAGGCAAACCCCACACACTCAGTTACCCCGCTCTGCTGACAACACGCATAGATTCGCTTCACCTCCAATCCACCCTTCTGGTAAGCACCTCCACTCCACCACAAGTAATATGACAACACCACATGACACATATTCTGCCCAAGACTCTACCCGTCCATATATCACCATTCTTAACCACTATATTGAATATTTGTTGATATACTTGCTGGTTTGTGTGTTGGCTTGTTCTTGCCGCGTAGTTATTGGAGCGTTCGTGTTGTCTTGTGAAGGCCAGTTCCACGAGTCTACCCCGAACGGTGAAGCAAGAAGCCAGTTCTATGAGCTCCTAACGGCAAGCTCGCTGGAACCCTTTGATGGATAACTTACCTATATTTCAAACACATCCCTCATTATGTTATTTTATGCATGATATTATTTTGCTACTAAGAGACATGTTAATATGGCCACCCAACCTTACAAAATGATTTTAAAAATGGTGTGTTTTTTCAAAAAATACTTGTTTTTGAAAAAACGGTTAACGATTATCACTGTCACCACCATGAGCGAGATGATCAGGACTCCCTGGTTTGGGAGGGCCCTAAGGAGTTGGCTCAATCAGGTTAGGTATGAGCATGAAGGATTGTCTCGTCTTGTATAAGGATTGGTTTGTCATTCTTCGTTGCTTGTACTCTTATCAAGTACAACTGCTCGAGACTATATGGGCAGTCGCTTGATCCGAACTTGCACGGTCTGCACCCCAAGGTTATGGTGGCTAGGGAGCACCGGGAGGACAAGGAGGGGGAATGTTTTTGTCCTAGTTCGGGCATGGAGGTGGGCTTGTTCCTTTCGGTATAACCGTTAAGGTAAAGACATGCAAGGGATGAGAGAGTTTCGGCATTCAGATCTCACGACGGTGAGATTGCAAAAACTGGACTAGTGGGTAATGTGTACACCTTTACGCAGAGTCAAAAACCTATTCGAATAGTCTGTGTCCACGATTATGGATGAGTTATGGCTTGGTTTAACAATTAGTGTTTTGTTTTCCAAAATATTTTGAAAATGGTTTTTGAAAGGTCCGGTGGTTGAGCCGTGAGCTATGGTGGATGGCAATTCTAGTAGCTATTTTTGGAAATAAAAATCGGTGGGAAACTACCGAGATTCCTGAATGGTTTAGTCCAGGGGATTTGGTCCTATTTTGAAAAATTTCCTACTCCTTTGGGAGAGGATGTGTTTTGAAAATAAGATGTTTTACAAAATAGCCCTACATCAAAAATGTTTTTTCTGCAAAATATCCTAAGCTCCACATACTCCATGCATTATATCTTATTTCCCCATTCTGTGGGTGAAGGTGGGCTGCTCGGTACGTAAGTACTAACTCATGCTTATTTGTTGTTTTTCAGAGAAGGAGATCGTTGACCGCGTAAGAGTTACGCCTATTTCCTAACCATACCTGTGGCTGTTGGACCCCTGATTTGCTTCCCTGCATATATTGGACTGGTTGAGTCCCACTCTGATGATATGTTCCGAATTATGGACCAACTCTGAAAGTTGATCACCACCTGTATAGGTTTGTCTCGTTTAAACAAATCTGGAACCATCCGATGTATAAATGTGTATACTAGCCTCCTAGGACTAGTATTTGAATCACATTTGAGTCCCAAAGGATTTGGGACACTTCATAAGAGTATATGTAGTGCACACAATAATAAAGCAAAGGACAAAGAACAGAAATATAGTCAAGACAAGAGACACATAACAGAGCACGCAGGACACAAGGATTTTTACTGAGGTTCGGCCAAGCTTGAAATGCTTCTCTAATCCTCGTTGGAGTTAGCCACACCTTGGCTTGGAGTATCTTACTCTGTCCTCTGAATTCTCAGATCTGTCAATGCGACACATAGAGCCTTCCACTATTGTAACGCCCTGAATTTGAGGGGTATAATTTTTCTTCTCTAATACTCACCAAATTCAGGCGTTACTCTCTTTTCTCTTCTCGTTTCGCTCCTTCTTCCAAGTTTCAAAGCAGTATAGTGACTGGTGTCCATATCGCGTGTAAACAAAAACCTAAGTTGACATGGGTGTTGCATCATGCCGAAACATATTTATTTGCCTAAGGTTGTGTCTGATCGCGTGTCCGTCTCGTTTCAGTTTTCGATTCGCGATTTGATTCCGATTAGTGGTCGTGCGTGCAGTGGGTTTTTCAGCCCGACCCACGACTCGACCTGGCCCGGCCCCTGGCGCGCGCCCCTGGCGCCCCCACCTCCCCCCATGCGCGCCCCCTCCCTCTATCTCATTTTCTTTTCCTGCACAGCAACTTCCTCTCCCTCTCTTCCACCTCCTTTGCCCTAGGTGTGATCTGGTGGATGCGCGACACCCCTGCCCCTGCCCCTCGCGGCGCGACGCCCCTCGCCCATCGTCCCAGGCAGCTCGCCGGTGGCGCAGCCTCGTGGAGCACCCCCCTGGCGCGTCCCCGCGGCGCGCCCCCTGGTGCGCCCCCCCGGTGGCTCACCCTGGCACGACCCTTGTGGCGCGGCCCCCTGTGTGCCCCAGCGTGGCGCACGCAGCCCCATTCCCGCGCGCGACATTTAAATTCAGTTTGATTAGTTTTAAATTTAGTTTCATTTATATGCTGCGTCGCGCGCTTCGTCGCACGACGATTTATTTTAAATTCAGATTTATTAGTGTGCTGTGTCGCGCGCTTCGTCACACGACGATTCATTTTAATTTCAGATTATTTAATGTGTTGCGTCGTGTGTTTAGTCGCGTGACATTTTGTTTTAAATTCAGTTCAAGTGGCGTATGCCGTCGTGTGCTTTGTCGCACGACGCTTTATGTCATTTTCATATTTAATTCAAGTGTTTCGTTGCGCGACGATTCATTTAATTTCAGTTTAGTCTAAGTGTTGTGTCGCACGTTTCGCCGCGCGAAGACTCATTTTATTTTCAGCTTAGTTTGTGCGTGCTGCCACACGTTTCGTCGCGTGGCAATTCGTCCCAGCTTCCGGTTTAGTTCGCGTATGCCGTCGTGCATTTGGCCGCGCGACAATCCTTTTAAATTTACCTTGTGTTGTTTACAATAATTAAACGTGTAGCGTAACTTTATTTTATGCATAGCGCGATTGTCAAATTAATATGGTTATGTTTAGACAAGTACTTTAATCCATAACTGCTTAACATAATTACCTTTCGACTGTAGCCTCGATTGTTGTTTTCTCTTTCTCGCTTAGTCATAGGTGCAACCCTGCACCAAGCGTCTGCTTATTTGTTATATTCTACTGCGTGGTGTATTGTTCTTTTTTATTAAAATCGTAGAATGTATGTTTGAACTCGTATAGACAACTATCAGTTGGTGGAGTCCGAAGGAGTTGCAGGTGAAGACCCTGAGCAGCAGGTGGTTGGTGAAGGCAAGTGTCCCTTGACCCATCTATGTCCTACTCATTTTATAATTCACTACCCGCATTTACACAATTTATACCTAAGGATTGACTAGCTTTTATTTATCATGTCCTTGTTTACCTATGTGAGTTGGATTATTTTGGTTTAGCTTCATGCTAGTGCTTCACCCTAATCAATGAACATGATGAAATTATTTATGATACGTTGTTTTACCTCTTGATTATGATGGTGATATTGTGACATTTAAGGGGACACGAGCGGTTTCTCGAGTGCCTCTCCGTAAGGACTGGCTCATTGGATGACCACCTAGGAAAACAGTACAACCATGAGGGTGGTATGGGACGCCCTTAGCTGAATAATTAGAGGAACTGAGGTGTAGCTCGCTTGGCCGTCGTGACGTCAATGGAGTTTGGTGTATACGGCTCGCTCTGCTGAGGGTGGTTTGCCCCTTGGAGAGGTGTGCGGTATATTTAGGAAACCTAACGGGCGACTACAGCCTCAGGGAATCTTTGTAAAGGCTACATAGTGAAACCTTGCCTATTCACCTTGGTAGTGTTTAAGGGTTTGATCAGCCGGAGGCAAAAGGGAATCACGGCTTGTGGGTAAAGTGCGCAACCTTTGCAGAGTGTTATGAAACTGATATATCAGCCATGCTCGCGGTTATGAGCGGCCAAGGGAGCTCCATTGATTAGAGACACATTGATCAGAGATGTTTTGTTTACAGGTGATAATGAGGACGATGGTTTTGATTATGATTATGGTAATGGTTTCTGGTATTCTTTCCGTTTGTGAAAGGGAAATAGGGTCTAACCTTTTCCTAATTGATTTTGGTGGTTGAATTGCCTAACACAAATAATTGGACTAACTAGTTTGCTCTAGAATAAATGTTCTACAGGTGCCAAAGGTTCACATCAAATCAATACAAAGATAAAAGAAAGGGCTCAAAAGATAGGAGCAAAGGAAACCGAAGTGCTCCCTAGTCTAGCGCACCGGACTGTCCGGTGTGCCACCGGAAAGTGTCCGGTGGACCACTGGACAGTGTCCGGTGCACCAGGGAGGATCGACCTCAAACTCTTCAGCTTCGGGTTTCTCAGGCGCAGCTCCGCTATAATTCACCGGACTGTCTGGTGCACCACCGGATTGTCCGATGTGCCAGCGGAGCAACGACTATCTGCACGCAACGGTCGACTCTGCAAAGTGAACAGTACAAATCAGATGTCAGAGCAGACGGTCAGAGGGGCACCGGACTGTCTCGTGTCACATCGGACTGTCCGGTGCCAAATGAGGAAGAAGCCTCCAACGGGCGACCAGCTCCAAGCCCTAACGGGAGGATGACGTGGCGGCACACCGGACACTGTCCTGTGGCGCACCGGACTGTCCGGTGCGCCCATCGCCAGCAGCCTTCTCCAACGGCTACAACTTTGGTTGGTGGCTATAAATACCACCCCAACCGACCACTTCAAGGTGTGGGAGCCCAAGCAACATTCCAAGTCATCTAGTTGACATACTCAAGCCCTCCCAACCACCTCTATTCATTGATCCATCCTATACACAAGATCTAGACCACTACAACCAACACAAGTACCACAAAAGATAGAGCAAGCAAGAGAGAGCTACTCATTTGAGTTTAGCACTAGTGCCTTGTGAGATTCATTAAGAGATAGTGTGTGCTACTTCTTTGTGTTCATTTGCGCGTGGAGTTTTGACTCCCATTGAACTTCCTCCAAAGTTTTGGAGGCTTGTAAAGCTAGCAAGAGACACCAAAGAGTGTGGTGGTCCTTGCGGGGTCTTAAGTGATCCGTGAGAAGAAGAAGAGCTCGCCGGTCTTGCGTGATCAGTGGAGAGAGGGAAAGGGTTGAAAGAGACCTGTCCTTAGTGGACTCCTCAACGGGGACTAGGCCTTCGAGGGCCGAACCTCGGTAAAACAAATCACCCGTGTCTCGTGTGCTTATTGCTTGTGATTTGTTTGTGCTTTCTCTTTCCAAGTTCTTCTTGCACGATTTGTTTGTTCTTTCTCTTTCCAAGTTCTTCTTGCACTATTCTTTGCTAATATTATTTGGTGTTGCTTAAAGTTAAATTCTCATTTAGTAAAGCAACACCTTGCAAGGAAGAACTTAAGTGATTACTCTTTTTATCTAAGCCCTCTTGCTTTATTCTCATAGACTTATTAGTAATATTGTTTTGTCAATTCCGTATTATTTGAAAGCAATACTCTTTACAAGCAAAGGACTTAGTTTTTATACTCCGATAATTGTGTATCTTGTTCTAACCACTAATTAAGGGATCTAGGAGGGGTGTAAAGTTATAATTTTCAGGTTTCGCCTATCCACCCCCCCCTCTAGGCGACTTTCAATTGGTATCAGAGCTAGGCACTTCATCTTGAGTCTAACAACTCGAAGTGATGGCTCGTAGAAGATCCCAAAAGAACAAGAAGACCTAGGAGAACAAGGAGGTAACTCTTGAGATATTACTTTCCGATTGTTCTAATTATGATTCATGGTCTACTAGGGTGATAAATGCTTTTAGAACGATAGATCCCCAATTAGAACAAATTTTAGACAAGAGTATTATTCCTCCTAGTTATGATAGGAAAAATGCTTCCGAGGAAGATCAAAGATGTATACGCTTAAACTACCTAGCTTATGACATCTTAAGTAATTCTCTTAGCAAAGAAGATTATCATGCCTTCATAATGAATTATAATGAATCTATTCATGATGCGCATGATATTTGGACTAGAATTAAAAGCAAATTTGATGAGTCCAAACATGATAGTTCATTTTGTGCTTCTACTTCCTTTGGTATTTGTGAAACTAACCCTTTAAAGGAAGAAGAAGAAAATGAACGATGGAGACCAAACGATGAATCCACCTCTCCAAAAGGTTTGTCTTCCCATTTCGATTCCCACATATGTTGTGTGGCTAATGAAAATGATAGCGGAAGCACAAATGAGGATGAGGAGGAAGAAAGAAGCTTCTTGCAACTCTACGCTCGCCTAAGCCAAGAAGATAAGGCGGTCATGCTCAAACTTCTAAAAAGAGCGAGAGAGCAAAGCGAAGCTCGTCAAAGGCTAGAAGATATTCTCTCCATAAAAATGCTACACTTTGACGAGTTGACTAAAGAACATGAGGAGCTAAAGTGCTCTCATGTTGATTTGGTCCAAAGGTATGAAACTATTTCAATTGAGCTAGATAACGGTTTACATTGTATTGCTCAATTAGTAAATAGGAATGCCATGCTTAAGGACCAAGTAGAAAAGCTAAAAGATGAAAATCTAGCTTTTCAAGAAAAATATGATATGCTCCTATGTTCTCATGAAAATCTTATGGATGATCATATCATATCAAATATTGCTCATGAGGTTGTGATAGAAAACTTAAAATCCCAACAACCTCACTCATGCATATGTATTCAAATTAAAACTACATTACCATGTGCTAATGCTTGTTGTCCGTCGACAAGCAAATCTTCCTTTGAGCTAGAATTTGCAGGAACAAATGATGATACATATCAAAAGCTCAAAGAAGAAAATGAGAGGCTAAAAATGAGCTTGACACAACTAAAAGGGAAGTGCATTGCTCAACCTTCTCAAGATAACCGTGATCACATGGTGAAGAAGCTTGAGACGGGTACAACCGTAGCATGCACTAAATCCCTTGAAGAAAACGTCAAGGACTTGAGGATTGCCAAGAGGAAGGAACAAAAGAAGAAAATCAATAACTCTTCCAAAAGCCTCAACCACGCCTCCATAAAAGGTAACATCCAAGGTAATAATCAAGTCACACTTCACACTAAGAAAAGTAAGAAGTGTAGTGAATGATTTGAAAAGGGGCACTCGATTAGGTCATGTCCCTATATTAAAAATGACTTGATTATTAACAAGGATGATAAACTTTGTTTTAAATGCTCACAGAAGTGACACTTAATTAGATCTTGTCCCTATTTAAAACAAAAAGGCATTATGTTAGAAAAGAAAATATTCACTAACCATGTAGCAAGCAAGAAACAAGGAAAGAAGAAATCTTCAAGACTTGAAGATCGCCTATGCTACATATGCCGAAAGAAGGGACATCAATGCAAGGATTGTCCCATTGGTAACAATCCCTCTCCTAGCTTGTCAATTAATTCTCATGTAACTAGGCAACCCAAAATTGCAACTTGTGCTAGAAAGGTAATGAGTTTACCTAGTGCTGACACAAAGGACTTTTTTGGGTTTCTAGATCTTTGTTGACTAACCGTGATGGACCCATCAAGCGATGGGTACCAAAATATGCTTGACAAGCTTTGCAGGAGAAGGAGATGATATGAAGCCTTGGGGTGCTTGAGAAAGTTAATTCAATTTAACTCAAGCTATCAATCTTCAATCATCCATATATCCAAGATTGACCCAAAGTTATTTCAAATTGTTATGTCTAAAACTCATATCATCTCGGGAAGATATTGATGTTGTAGGAAATAAAGAATTATCTTGTGCGGAAAAATCAAGGCCTACAACATGGAGGAAAGCCAAAGGATGGTAACACTTGTGTTTTTAAGTGCAAGTATCTTAAATTATGATTTCTCATGTGTCTTGTGTAGTCGCATAGAAAAAGAAGCACTTCAAATGTCTTTAAATTTATATTACCATTCTTTGAAGAATTTCCTCTCATATGGTAGATTGCATACTCATCATTTCCATACTATGGCAATCTACATGCTTTAATTTGTTGCAAGTATCTCATGGCATGTTTTTTTCACTAATTATCTTATTATTGCCATGATTCTAGATATAAAGAGATATTCCAAGAATAAGGTGTCATGTAAGGAATTCAAATCCTTAAGACACTTACGAAAGGAAAACTCTCTCTATAACTAGAATAGTGAGACTAATGATTTTATCTAAGTAACCCAAGTAGTCTCACTTGTAGAGAATAAGTTTCTCTTTGGAAGCGTGTAATCTAACATGAAAAGAAAAATCAATCCAATGATTTATGATGTGTCTCTACTTGCTTAAATTGGATTTGATTCTTTCACATTTATCGCTTTCCATATCATGAATTAGATTTATTCTCGTATTCTTAAAGGATTATTTATGCTTATTTTATGAGTTAAAATTGAGCATAACATCATCTATAGGATAATCTAGTTCATGCTATAAAGTTTCCATGTTTTAGTAATCTATGCCTTCATTCATTATCAAATTGATTACAAAAATGGAAACTAGTGCTTGTGTTACTAACGACGTATCACTTGAGCTTACTTATGAATATCTACAAAAGATAAAGTGCACAAGCATCAAGGGTTGCTCTTCACCCAAAGGAAGAAAGGTAAAAGCAAAGGTATGGGAACTCATCTTCTTAATCAAATTTAGTTCCCATCTCAATGGCTATTTAATCTAAATTATCATATTCTACCCATGTGAGGAATAGATTCTTTATTGGACTTAAGTCAGCTAGATGTGCATTCAATCTCATTCTCATAAATGCACTTGTCCATTAAAATCTAATTCATGCCTTTGCTATAACTATGCTCATATTGATATGCTTTTAAGTTATGATAATAAAATTCAATATGAAGAAGTAAAATTCCAATGATTGGTCAAAATGTTTAAAAGGTGCACTTTCCTCTTTCTCAATAAATGCACTAATGTTAAGGATTTTACTTCATGTCTATGTGAAATATGGATGATGAATTGTGTTTATTTCCTATCTAAAGATGTCATCATTCATCAAGTACTCCCTTGTGCTATTAACATCTTTCTTGAGTATGTTTGAAAGGAAAAACTACAAAGGGAGGACACTCACATGAAAGAGAAGGATATCAAGAACAACAACACCCACTTGGATAGTAAGATCTTCAAAACAATCAATTGTGTGGTTGCAAGCATTCTAAACCTTTTTCATTGTGAGAATACCAGGCTTAAGTTGTTTATTGCAAATTTTATATGCCTTGATCAAGATGTATAATGCTTCTCCCTATTTGTCTTTAAAGCAAATACATCCATTCAATTCATTCAAATACTTGATGTATATCTTTAGGGGGAGCCTCTTTCTATATCTTGATTATGTTGAGACTGTCGCTTTATCTTAGTAATCTTATATGGTCTCTTGCGTGAGAATGAGTTTCTCATGAAGTATGCTACTATTTTTTAATCCTTATCCTTCATTACTAAAGTAGCATATCTGCTGGATTCTCCTACTCTAAGCTTAATTGATAATCTAATGCGTATGTTGTTCTTTTGATCACATCTGTTATTTGTTTGATCATTGAATGACTTCAATTAACAATCATGTTTCTTAGTGCGGTATATTCTATCAGTCGATATCTCTCTTGATAAGCATTAAGTTAAAAGGAGAATTCATGATACATTTATGCAATTTGTGATCCATTTGATATATGCTAACAATAACTTGAAAAAGGATCACTAGTTGTAGAACTCTCTCTTGTGCAAAATATTCCCATATATTGTCTTAAGTATAGGTTTTAAGCAACTAAGACAAAGGACAAAGCACAATGAAGAGAGTGTCTCCTCGTGAAGGCACAAAAGGGTAAAACTGCCTCCTTTCATTTAAAACTTGTACCTAAATCTTCCTTTTCTATACTTTCCTTGCATATCTTGTATAAAAGGAAGAGAAAGCATGTCCATGCATTATCCCCGCTTCATACCTAGTTTAACCTCTTAAAATTTCATTCCTGCATTAATGCATCTTTGTTGAAACTAGATGAAGTAATTTTATTGTCAAAGAGCTTAAAGTTTAACCTTGTAACGAGGATAAGCTGCCTTTGTTCCAAAGGTGGATGGTCCTTAAGCCTCATTGAAATTCTCAAGGGAAATGCCTAAATTGTTCATAACATGCTTTCATAAGTGCATAAACTGTCATGAGCATACTGCGACACAATGCACTTCACATTCTATATGATATAGATATGTTCTCATTAACCTAATTATGTGCAATTGGCATTTAAGGCCAAAATAGGTGTTCCTCTCCATGCACATATTTAGGGGGAGCAATCTATGTTATATAGAACTATGATCATGCTTAATTTGATATATCTTTTGATCATATCTCTTTTATGTCTATGACTAATGTGTTTTCAAGTATATTCTCATGCTTAGTCATAGAATTGAAAGGGAAATGGAGTATTCGGCAAAGACAACGCTTCCACTCAACTCCTTCGGTATTATCCACTCTTTGTCGGTACTCCGCATCGTTCTCCACTTTGGTGTAATCTTCACTCATATTCTTTACCAAAGGGGGAGAAAGTATTAAAAAGGGCTTATATTTCACTCAAATATCCGTTTTTGGCGATTCATACCAAAGGGGGAGAGAGTATTAGCCCAAAGCAAAAGGACCGCACCACCACCAATTTCAAAAATGTAAAAATGTAGTCTTTTAATTGGTATTAAAAGAAGTTTTTCAATTGGTATCTTATTTTGATATAATTTCAAATTGGTATACCCTCTTCAAATTAATATCTAAAACCCTCTTGAACACTAAGAGGAGGATTTCATTAAGGGGGAGTTTTGTTTAGTCAAAGGAAAAGCATTTGATACAGGGGAGAAAATTTCAAATATTGAAAATGCTTCTTTCAATCTTATTCATGTACCTTTGACTATCTGCAAAAAGTTTTGAGAAGAATCTTACAAAGAATTTGCAAAAACAAAACTAGTGGTGTAAGCGTGGTCCAAAATTTTAAAATTAGAAGAAAAACATTCATGCATATCTAGTAGAAATGATTATTGGTTTCATTCCAAGCAACCTTTGCACTTACCTTATGCAAACTAGTTCAATTCTGCACTTTTATATTTGCTTTGTTTTGTGTTGGCATCAATCACCAAAAAGGGGGAGATTGAAAGGGAAATAGGGTCTAACCTTTTCCTAATTGATTTTGGTGGTTGAATTTCCCAACACAAATAATTGGACTAACTAGTTTGGTCTCGAATAAATGTTCTATAGGTGCCAAAGGTTCACATCAAACCAATACAAAGATAAAAGAAAGGGCTCAAAAGATAGGAGCAAAGGAAACCAAAGTGCTCCCTGGTCTGGCGCACCAGACTGTCCGATGTGCCACCGGACAGTGTCCGGTGCACCACCGGACAGTGTCCGGTGCACCAGGGAGGATCGACCTCAAACTCTTCAGCTTCGGGTTTCTCAGGCGTAGCTCCGCTATAATTCACCGGACTGTCCGGTGCACCACCGGACTGTCCGGTGTGCCAGCGGAGCAACGGCTATCTGCGCGCAACGGTCGACTCTGCAAAGTGAACAGTACAAATCAGATGTCAGAGCAGACGGTCAGAGAGGCACCGGACTGTCCGGTGTCGCACTGGACTGTCCGGTGCCACATGAGGAAGAAGCCTCCAACGGTCGACCAGCTCCAAGCCCTAACGGGAGGATGACGTGGCGGCACACCGGACACTGTCCTGTGGCGCACCGGACTGTCCGGTGCGCCCATCGCTAGCAGCCTTCTCCAACGGCTACAACTTTGGTTGGTGGCTATAAATACCACCACAACCGGCCACTTCAAGGTGTGGGAGCCCAAGCAACATTCCAAGTCATCTAGTTGACATACTCAAGCCCTCCCAACCACCTCTATTCATTGATCCATCCTATACACAAGATTTAGACCACTACAACCAACACAAGTACCACAAAAGATAGAGCAAGCAAGAGAGAGCTACTCATTTGAGTTTAGCACTAGTGCCTTGTGAGATTCATTAAGAGATAGTGTGTGCTACTTCTTTGTGTTCATTTGCGCATGGAGTTTTGACTCCCAATCAACTTCCTCCAAAGTTTTGGAGGCTTGTAAAGCTAGCAAGAGACACCAAAGAGTGTGGTGGTCCTTGTGGGGTCTTAAGTGATCCGTGAGAAGAAGAAGAGCTCGCCGGTCTTGCGTGATCGGTGGAGAGAGGGAAAGGGTTGAAAGAGACCCGTCCTTAGTGGACTCCTCAACGGGGACTAGGCCTTTGAGGGCCGAACCTCGGTAAAACAAATCACCTGTGTCTCGTGTACTTATTGCTTGTGATATGTTTGTACTTTCTCTTTCCAAGTTCTTCTTGCACGATTTGTTTGTGCTTTCTCTTTCCAAGTTCTTCTTGCACTATTCTTTGCTAATATTATTTGGTGTTGCTTAAAGTTAAATTCTCATTTAGTAAAGCAACACCTCACAAGGAAGAACTTAAGTGATTACTCTTTTTATCTAAGCCCTCTTGCTTTATTCTCATAGACTTATTAGTAGTATTGTTTTGTCAATTCTGCATTATTTGAAAGCAATACTCTTTACAAGCAAAGGACTTAGTTTTTATACTCCGATAATTGTGTATCTTGTTCTAACCACTAATCAAGGGATCTAGGAGGGGTGTAAAGTTATAATTTTCAGGTTTCACCTATCCACCCCCCCTCTAGGCGACTTTCAGTTTGGAAAGGGAACTTTTGGGTTAACAACTTGGGTTAATGCTAAAACCTGGCTCTCTACTAGTAATAATAACCTGACCAACTAAAAGCAACTACTTGACTTTAACCCCACATAAATCTAGTCCACTACAGCCAAACGGGACAATTACTGAGTATGTTGATGTGTTCTCACCCTTGCTTTACACACCAAACCCCCCAGGTTGTTCCTGTTGCAACCACTGCTCAGGAGAAGATGAAGTCGTGGTGGAGGACTTCCAGGAGTTCCAAGACTATGATGAGTTCTAGGCATGGGTTTGTGGTAAACACTCAGTCGGCTGCCTGTGAAGGCCGTGTTTATCTACGTTTCGTTTTCGCACTTTGATAATTGTTAATGACTATGTAGATGTCTCGGACATCATGATGTAATCAACTATTACCCTCTTTTATGTTATTATTCGAGCATCGTGTGATGATGTCCGATTATGTAACTATTGTGTACGTGAATTGCTGATCCTGGCACGTACATGGTTCGCATTCGGTTTGCCTTCTAAAACCGGGTGTGACAACTATGTCGATGTTTGTTACAACGTTGCTGCGACTACTTACAATCTTCTCGACAGCACTCCGGCAGAGTAACAATGCACTCAGGATCTTGTTCTAGCTCTTAGCAACACTCCTCTCTCTAATTATAACTTGGCATCTACAAAAACTAGAGAGAAATACACAAGAGAGGGAGAGCAGAATGATTTGCAATGAGTCTACAACGTATTGCTGCACTTGGGATTCTTGGTCTCTTGAATATGGACGCCTAGGGGTCCTTTTATAGCCCTAAGGGATCCAGTAGCCATTGCCCCTTCCATTTGAAAACTACTGGAAAAACTGCCTCTGCTACGAAATCACCGGATAGTCCGGTGCACCATACAACAATGGTCACTGAATCGCCTGATTGGCCACCTTCCTTCTCTAGACATGTCACTGGACTATCTGGTGCACCACCAGATAGTCGCTATGTCAGCTAACCGATGCGGTTGGTGCCCGTCATTGGAAAAGATCCGTTGGAGGAGTATTCGGTGCACATCAGATAGTCCAAAAAATCTCGACACCAATGCCTTCTCGCATGCTATTCTAGGCAACTCACCAGACAGTCGGGTGCACACTGGACAGTACGGTTAGCCATAGTCTGGCTCAGTTTTAGCTCTTTTGAGCTGAATTTCTTCACCTTATTTTGCTTTTTCTTGAGAGGTTCCCTAGCACTTATACAAACATAGTTAGCACTTAATCCAATTGACTAAGTGTAGGGAACAAACCTCTTTTAAAATCATCTCCACCTTTTATGTTTCACCTCAAATAGAGCTCCAAATGGCACTTTCTCAACAAACATGATTAGAGAGCAAAACCAACGTGACATATGATTAGTAGAAAGTGTATGCAACATATTTGAGCACTCAAACCTGCATACTTAACCTTCTTCCTCATTTTGCTTCTATTGGCCTGTTTGAGGTCGATGTTGGACTCCAAAACTCCAAGTCTTCATAACTTGGTTTAAATTGCCATCGATGAGCTCCAACATCCTATAAAGGTCACACAGAACATATCCAAACACAGGAACAACCCAAACTAAAGGTCAAGCGTACTTAACTCATTTGGGTTGTTTCAAGGTTCTAGCTTGGACACTATTCCTTCTTGTGACCTTATCCTACATCTTGAGTTTGATCTTGAGCCTTATGACTTACACCACATAACCGTAGGAATTACCCCACTGGTTTAAGTCATGTCCTTAAGTCATGATCTTCGATGCACCATAGCTCTTCTCAACTCGATCAATCCTTGACTTTGCAAGTCTTCTTATTCACCCCTTGCCTTTGGGTACCTCAGCCTCCTTGACCTTCTCCTGTGCACTCTGTACCTTGAAGCTTTTCTTGCCCTGGCTTGACAAGTTGTCTCCGACTTATGCACATGAGTCTCACATAAGCAATGTACTCCTTTACTTGTGATTAGGGGTGTAAACGGATACTTATTCGGATATTAGTTTTTTGGTCTTTTTTCTTTGATTGTGAATTAATAGAATATAGAATCTGCTATGCAAATTTATATTCTAGTTTTTAGTATTGAGCTTGTAAAGATTCATGAAAGGTAAACCTCAAATCTATCATATATCTTCTCAAATAATAAATATAAATTTTGGATACAAATCGAATAGGGATACAGATATTTTTTCACCTTTTTTGTTGTATGGAGCAAATAATGTATGAAATAATGTATACAAAATTTTATTCTTATTTATAATAATGCGCTACATAACAAAAGAAGAGATTAGCATCAAATTTCATACATATCTATTTTAAAATATTAAATTTGTCCTAACAGTTAGGATATCCGTTTACACCCCTACTTGTGATGTCCACAACCATAGTTAGCTCAGCCTTTTGACCATCACATTTGAACACTTGAGTTGCACACTTACAAGCTTTGCACTCAAAACCTGTTCAACACTTAATACACCTATTAGTCCTTTAATTGGGTTGTCATTCAAACACTAAAACCCACAAGGCAGCTTTCATCGCCATGACAGTGATGTCGATGGTGAGGTTGCAGTGGTTGATTAGGGTAGGGGTGAGGTGCGCAGTGATCGCGTGAAGCTAGTGAAGCTCATGTGCTAGCTTGATTGGGCTCTAGGCAGCTGGAGGAGGCGGTGGGGGTCTCCCCGAAGTTGGGGAGGGTGGCGGCGCTAGCTCCAATTGGGCTTAGGGGAGAGGAGGAGGAGAGGTGTGAGAGCACCTAGAGGGGGGGTTGATAGGTGATCCAGTAAAAATCAAGGCTAAACAACACAAACTTGGTTTATGAAATGTTAGTGAAGTCAATACCAAGGTGCTATGACTAAAGAAGGAGAGAACGAGTAGAGACAACTTCTTCACTTAATTGCTCATCACAAGATGAGTATTAAACTTAGAGCAATTATAAAGTTAGTACAAGTAGAGAAAATCGCACAAGAATAAAGACAGGTGACATGACAATTTTTATTCCATGGTTCGACCAAGTTAAACTCTTGCCAAGTCCACATTGTGGCGTCCCAACGGACTAGGGTCGCACTCAACCCCTTTCAAGCGATCCAATGATCCACTTGAATACCATGGTTCTCTTTATCTCGAGTTTATCCCCCTTTGTGAGGAATCTCCACAAGTTGGAGCCTCTCACCCTTATAAGATTGATCACAATGAAACCACAAGAGTAAGGGAGGGAATAGAAACACACACAAGAGCTAGAGTCGCAACACAACACGCACACAAGCCAAGAAATGAGCAAAAAAACACAATGTAGCGAGCTCACAACTCAACAAGTGCTCAAATATCAAACACAATGAATCAAATGCTACTTGCGGAGTCTAGGCATCTTAGGATGTTCAAGGAGTGCTTGGTGTACTCCTCCATGCACCTAGTGGTCCCTTTTATAGCCCCAAGGCAGCTAGGAGTCGTTGAAGCTCCATTTGGTAGGTAATAGTTGCCTTTTGTTTGTGGACGCACCGGACAGTCCGGTGCCCCACTGGACAGTGAACAATGCTGATTTCCTTCCTTCTTTTGGACTTGACTTTACTAAGTTCCTGGCCCTTAGATAAACATGTTTACTACATAAAACAATTGACTAAGGCTAAAGACATACATTGATTCATGATTTGCATCTCTTTAGCACTTTAGCACATAACCACTAACACAATATGTGTTGGGCATCTAATCACCAAAACATTTATAGAAATGGCCCAAGGGCACATTTCCCTTTCAATCTCCCCCTTTATGGTGATTTATGCCAACACATTAAAAACAACTCAAAATGCAACAACATTTTCAAAGAGAAGCTAAAGAGTGCAAATTTGAAGGCCAATTTATCTCACATAGGATTTGGCACAATTGGACCACTTTTGCCACCACTTGGTTTATTTTCACAAAACAAATTCTTTTTCCTCTCTCTACATCAAAAACACTTGTTTTGGCAAATCAAAAGATCTCTCAAGAGTAAATTTGATCAAATGCCAAAAAACTCCCCCTTTTCACCATAATCAAACTTCTCCCTCATAAAAGAACAATTTTCGCAATAAGAGGGTTTTGATCAAACACCAAGAATCTAGCTCTACAATTTTTGAAATTCACAAGTGGTTGGCTGATCCAGTTGCTTTAGCTTAATGTCTCCCCCTTTGGCATCAAGCACCAAAACAGGAGAACTATTTGGCCGTTTAACCCCATTGCCTCACCAAAATGTCAAATAAGAGCAAAAGGCAATGAGAACACAAATAAGAACTTGGGACAAGAGACACTGATACCAGAATGCAGTGGAAGCCCTTTCTTGTCCAACTTCATCTTTTACCCTTTCAATTCAACTTTGATACTATATCAAAAATACTTAACAAACATGTTAGCCTCAAAGGAGTCAAGTTGTAGCACATCCTCCCGCTAAACATGTGCATCATTTGCATAGGGACTTGTGAGGTCCAGGGATGACTTGTACAACTTGAGCACCAATGATAAGCAAGTAAAGATGTTAATGCTTAAAGTAACATGATCAAAGGCATAAAACACATGTATGTTATAGATCAATCCAAGTTACACGAATCTAAGACATTTAGTTCACTACGCAACCTGCAAAACCATTTCTCATCTAAAGGCTTGGTGAAGATATCGGCTGGTTCTCGGTGCTAATGTGGTAAATATCGATATCTCCCCTTTGCTGGTGGCCCCTCAAAAAGTGATGCCGGATGTCTATGTGCTTAGTGCGGCTGTGTTTAACAGGATTATCCGCCAAACGGATTGCACTCTCATTATCACATAGGAGTCAGACTTTACTCAGATTGTAGCCAAAGTCCCAGAGGGTTTGTCTCATCTAAATTAGTTGCGCGCAACACTGTCCTGCGACAACATACTCGGCCTCAGTGGTGGATAGGGCAACCAAAGTTTTTTAGAGCTCCAAGACACTAGGAACCTTCTAAGAAACTGACAAGTCCCTGATGTGCTCTTCCTATCAACCTTGCACCCCGCATCGTCGGAATCTGAGTATCCGATTAAGTCAAAGGTAGACCACTTTGGATACCAGATCCCGAATATCTAAGAATTCGCTTAAAAGCCACAAGGTGACATTCCTTGGGGTCAGAATGAAATCTAGCACACATGCATACGCTTAGCATAATATCCAATCTACTAGCACAAAGATAAAGCAAAGAACCTATCATAGACCAGTATGCCTTTTGATCAACAAACTTACCTCCTTTTTTGAGGTCCAAGTGCCTGTCTGTTCCCATTGGTGTCTTTGCGGGCTTTGCATCCTTCATCCCAAACCTCTTGAGCAAGCCTTGGGTGTACTTTGTTTGAGAGATGAAGGTCCCTTCCTTGAGTTGCTTCACTTGGAATCCAAGGAAGTAGTTCAACTCGCCCATCAATGACATCTTAAATTTCTGCATCATCACCCTTCTAAACTTCTCACAAGACTTTTGATTAGTAGAACCAAATATTATGTCATCGACATATATTTGGCATACAAAAAGATCACCATTACAAGTCTTAGTAAAGAGAGTAGGATCAACTTTCCCAACCTTGAAAGCATTAGAAATAAGGAAATCTCTAAGGCATTCATACCATGCTCTTGGAGCTTGCTTATGTCCATAGAGCGCCTTAGAGAGCCTGTAGCATGGTCGGGATACCTGTAATCCTCGAAGCCAGGGGGTTGTTCCACATAAACTTCATCCTTGGTTGGTCCATTGAGGAAGGCACTCTTCACGTCCATTTGAAACAACTTAAATGAATGGTGAGCAGCATATGCCAATAATATGCGAATTGATTCTAGCCTAGCTACAGGAGAAAAAGTCTCCTCAAAATCCAAACCTACGACTTGGGCATAACCTTTTGCCACAAGTCAAGCCTTGTTTCTTGTCATCACACCGTGTTTGTCTTGCTTGTTGCAGGAACACCCACTTGGTTCCCACATCGTTTTGCTTCGGACGTGGCACCAGGCTCCAAACTTCATTTCTCTTAAAGTTGTTGAACTCTTCCTGCATGGCCAACACCCAGTCTGGATCTTGCAAGGCTTCTTCTACCCTGAAAGGCTCAATAGAAGAAACAAACGAGTAATGCTCACAAAAATTAGCTAAACATGAGCGAGTAGTTACTCCCTTGCTGATATCACCCAGAATCTGATCCACTAGATGATTCCTTTGTATTGTTGCCCGGATTTGAGTTGGAGGAGCTTGTTGTGCTTCTTCCTCCTTATCATGTTCTCCATGTGCTCCCCCTTGATACAAGCCTTCATCTTGAGGTACATGTTCCTCATCTTGAGTTGGGGGATGCACCAATGTAGAGGAAGAAACTTGATCTTGTTCTTGTTGCTCCTGCAGTCGCACATCACCTATCGCCATTGTTCAAATTGTGGTCGTCGGAACCTCATCCTCATCTACATCATCAAGATCAACTTGCTCTCATGGAGAGCCATTAGTCTCATCAAATACAACGTCGCTAGAAATTTCAACTAATCCTAATGATTTGTTGAAGACCCTATACGCCTTTGTATTTGAGTCATAACCTAGTAAAAACCCTTCTACAGCTTTGGGAGCAAACTTCGAATGTCTACCTTTCTTTACCAAGATGTAGCATTTGCTCCCAAATACACGAAAGTATGAAACGTTGGGTTTGTTACCAGTTAGGAGTTCGTATGATGTCTTCTTGATGAGGCGATGCAGATAGAGCCAGTTTATGGCATGGCAAGCTGTATTCACATCTTCCGACCAAAACTGCTCAGGCGTCCTGTACTCTCCAAGCATTGTCCTCGCCATGTCAATTAGCATCCTGTTCTTCCTCTCTACTACACCATTTTGCTGTGGTGTGTAGGGAGCGGAGAACTCATGCTTGATGCCTTCCTCCTCAAGATACTCATCTACTTGAAAATTCTTGAACTCAGATCCATTATCGCTCCTTATCTTTTTCACCTTTAGCTCAAACTCATTTTGAGCTCTCCTTAGGAAGCGCTTTAGTGTTCCTTAGGTTTCAGATTTATCCTACAAAAAGAACACCCAAGTGAAGCGGGAAAAATCATCAACAATAACAAGACCATACTTACTTCCCCCGATGCTAGTATAAGCATCGGGCCCAAAGAGATCCATATGTAGGAGTTCTAGTGGTCTTGACATTGTCATCACGTTCTTGCTTTGATGAGTGGTTCCCACCTATTTTCCTGCCTGGCACGCTGCAAAAGGTCTGTCTTTCTCAAAACAGACATCGGTTAGTCCTAACACATGTTCTCCCTTTAGAAGCTTATGAAGGTTCTTCATCCCAACATGTGCTAGACAACGGTGCCAGAGCCAGCCCATATTAGTCTTAGCGATTAAGCAGGCATCTAGATCGGCATTCTCCTTTGAAAAATCAACTAAATAGAGCTTGTCGTCTAATACACCCTTAAAAGCTAATGAACCATCACTTCTTCTAAAGGCAGATACATTAATATTTGTAAATAAACAATTATAGCCGATATGACATAATTGACTTACAGACAACAAATTGTACCCGAGCGATTCTACTAGAAATACATTTGAAATTGAATGCTCGACAGTGATGGCTATTTTACCAAGACCTTTAACCTTGCCTTGATTCCCATCTCCAAAGATGATAGTGTCTTGGGAATCATTGTTCTTGACGTAGGAGGTGAACATTTTCTTCTTCCCCGTCATGTGGTTTGTGCATCCGCTATCAATGATCCAGCTTGAGCCCCCGGATGCATAAACCTGCAAGGTAATTAATCTTGGGTTTTAGGTACCCAACTCTTATTGGGTCATACAAGGTTAGTCACTACAGACTTTGGAACCTAGATGCAAGGTTTGTCTCTCATGCACTTAGGTCCCAAACTTCTAGAAACTACTTTATCATTTTTGCATATTAGAATAAATGAAGCATCACATGTTTGATAAATCATAGTTGATCCAGTTGATGCCTTCCTAGGCGCATGAGAAGTAACATGATGGCGCCTAGGTCTATTCCTGCCATGAGCATATGAAGAACTAGATGCAAACATGGCATGAGAATTAATGCAGCATCATGATGGGTAGGTAAAACAGCATGATTATAACACCTATCATGATGAGCAACGCTAGAAACATCCTTGACATGAGCATAAAGAAAAGTATGGTTCTTTTGGTCATGTGAAGAATACGAGCTACTAGCTATAGGAGCCTTCCCTTTCTCCTTGTTGAGATTGGAAGTCCTTTGGCTTGTTGAGTTCTTGGTTCCCTTTTGGAAACCAAGTCCATCTTTAATAGAGGGGTGTCTACCAATGGTGTAGGCATCCCTAGCAAATTTTAATTTCTCATAATCATCCTTGCAAGTCTTAAGTTGAGCATTAAGACTTGCAACATCATTATTCAAATTAAGAATGGTAGAGGCATATTTATTGCAAGCATCAATATCAAAATCTTTACATCTATTACAATTAGGCACATGCTCCACAGATGAACTAGTGGCATTCACTTTTCTAGCTTAACATTTAAATTAGCATTTAAACTTTTAAGACTAGAAATAGAATCATGGCAAGTAGACAGCTCAGAAGACAATAGTTCATTTTTCTTAATTTCTAGAGCAAGAGATTTCTGAAAATTAATAAATTTATCATGTTCTTCATAAAGAATATCTTCTTGCTTCTTTAGCAGTGTATCCTTTTCATTAAGAGCACCAATTAATTCATTTATCTTATCTACTTTAGATCTATCTAATCCCTTAAATAAATCACTATAATCTACCTCATCATCATAAGATTCCTCATCACTAGAAGAAGTGTACTTAGGTGTATCTCGTGTATGTACCTTCTTCTCCTTAGCCATGAGGCACGTGTGACGTTCGTTGGGGAAGAGGGAGGACTTCTCGAAGGCGGAGGCAGCTATTCCTTCATCGTCAAAGTCGGATGAAGAACAGTCAGAGTCCCATTCTTTTCCAATGTGCGCCTCACCCTTTGCCTTCCTGTAATTCTTTTTCCTTTCCTTCTTCCCTTTCTTTTCTTGTGTCTGGTCAATGTCATTATCAGGACATTGTGCTATAAAATGACCAGACTTACCGCACTTGAAGCAGGAGCGCTTTCCCTTTGACTTGTTCTTGTTGGGATACTCCTTGCGTCCCTTCAAAGTGGTCTTGAAGCGCTTGATTATAAGCGCCATTTCATCCTCGTTGAACCCAGTAGCCTCCACTTGTGCTACCTTCCTATGTAGCGTCTCCTTGCTACTTGTTGCTTTGAGAGCAACGGGCTACGGCTCGTAGAGAGGAAGCGATCCGTTTGTAGCATCGTCCACATACCTCGCTTCCTTCACCATCATGCACCCGCTCACGAATTTTCTGAGGATTTCCTCGGGCATCATCTTTGTGTACCTGGGATTCTCACGGATAAGATTTACAAGATGAGGATCAATAACGGTAAATGATCTTAGCATTAGTCGGACGACGTCATGATCCATCCATCTTGTACTTCCATAGCTTCGAATCTTGTTCACTAGGGTCTTGAGCCTATTGTAAGTTTGGGTTGGCTCCTCTCCCCTTATCATGGTGAATCTCCCAAGCTTGCCTTCCACCAGTTCCATCTTGGTAATCATGGTGGCGTCATTACCATCATGAGAGATCTTGAGGGTATCCCATATTTGCTTGGCATTGTCCAAGCCACTGATTTGTTGTATTCATCCCTGCATAGAGATGCTAACAAAACAGTAGTAGCTTGGGCATTTTTATGTATTTGCTCATTAATCAATACATGATTTATCAATGCTATCGAAATGCATTCCATTTTCAGCAATTTCCCAAATACTAGGATGGAGAGAAAATAAGTGACTACGCATTTTATGACTCCAAAAAGAATAGTCTTCGCCATCAAAGTGTGGGGGTTTTCTGAGAGGAATAGATAACAAATGAGCATTCAAATTATATGGGATGCGAGAATAACCAAAAGAGTAATTCTGATTAATCGTTTTCTTTTTTGACAAAGAGTCTTCGTCGTCGTCGTCCCTTGGTGAATAGGAGGAGGCGTCGTTGTCGTAGTAGATGATCTTCTTTATGCGTCTCTTCTTCTTCCAATCCCTTTTCTTGTGACTTGAGCCTGAGTTAGTGAGCTTGTCGCCTTTTGGCTCATCGACGTAGAGTGTCTCTTTCTCCATGTCATTGATCACCATCCCCTTACCTTTAGGATCCATCTCTTCGGGCGGTTAGTCCCTGAATGAAGAGTACGGCTCCAATACCAATTGAGAGCACCTAGAGAGGGGCAAATAGGTGATCTTGTAAAAATCAAGGCTAAACAACACAAACTTGGTTTATGAAATGTTAGTGAAGTCAAAACCAAGGTGCTATGACTAAAGAAGGAGAGAACGAGTAGAGACAACTTCTTCACTTAATTGCTCTTAACAAGATGAGTGTTAAACTTAGAGCAATTATAAAGTGAGTAGAAGTAGAGAAAATCGTAGAAGAATAAGGACAAGTGACACAGCGATTTTTATTCCGTGGTTCGACCAAGTGAAACACTTGCTTAGTCCATGTTGTGGTGTCCCAATGGACGAGGGTCGCACTTAACCCCTTTCAAGCGATCCAATGATTCACTTGAATACCACGGTTCTCTTTATCTTGAGTTTATCCCCCTTTGTGAGGAATCTCCACAAGTTGGAGCCTCTCACCCTTACAAGATTGATCACAATGAAACCACAAGAGTAAGGGAGGGAATAGAAACATAGGCAAGAGCTATAGTCGCAACACAACACACACAAGCCAAGAAATGAGTACAAACACAGCGCAATGAGCTCACAACTCAAACAGGTGCTCAAATCTCAAACACAATGAATTGAATGCGTGCTTGCAGAGTCTAGGCGTCTTAGGATGTTCAAGGAGTGCTTGGTGTACTGCTCCATGCGCCTAGGTGTCCCTTTTATAGCCCCAAGGCAGCTAGGAGCCGTTGGAGCTCCATTTGGTAGGCAATAGTTGCCTTCTGTCCATGGATGCACCGGACAATTTGGTGCCCCATCGGATAGTGAACAGTGCCAATTTCCTTCCTTCTTTGGCGAAGCCGACCGTTGTAGCCACGACCCTCGTGGCTCACTGGACAGTCCGGTGAATTTTAGCCGCAGCGTCCCCAACAATTTCCGAGAGCAGCAAGTTCATCGAGCGCTCTAGCCTGGGCATCGGACACTGTCCGGTGTACCGCAGGTTAGTGCAAGTCTGGCTTGTTTCAGCTAAACTTCTTTAGCTCCTTTTAGACTTGACTTTACTAAGTTCCTGGCAATTAGACAAACATGTTTACTACATAAAACAATTGACTAAGGCTAGAGACATACTTTGATTCTTGATTTGCATCTTTTTAGCACTTTAGCACATATCCACTAACACAATATGTGTTGGGCATCTAATCATAAAAATATTTATAGAAATGACCTAAGAGCACATTTCCCTTTTAGGGTGGTGATCAGTGCAAGTTGTGGAGGGGCTCTGGGCGCCCCTTTTATAGGCGGTCGGGGAGGGAGGTTGGTGGCTAGCTAGACACCGGTGGGCGGGGAGCAGGGCGACACACATCGGTGGGGATGGTGGAGATGTTGCCTCTGAATGAGGGGAGGATGGCAGTGGTGTGCGGGTACACACACACATCTTGAGGAGGACTAGGCGGTGCCTAACTCCACTGTGGCTATCGGCGAGGGGAGGGCTGTAGCCGGCGCATCGTCGCGCGCCACTGTGAGCTCGTGAGGGGGAGACAGTGTTGACAGGCGGGGCTAGGCTGGCAGCGGTAGGCGAAGGGGGATGACGCTGACAAATAGGGCTGGGCTAGCATAGGGGGGAGACGACGCAGGCACACAGCCACGTGGACGTGGGATGTAGGTGGCCCAAGGGAGGGAGGCACGAGCGCGTGGAGGGAGGCGAGCGTGGGCCTCTAGGCCAAAATTGGCCTGGGCCGAGCAGGGTGGAGAGAATATTTTATTCTTTTTATTTTTACTTTTTGTGTATAAGTTTTTCTAGGTGTAAAATAAGTACCTACCATTTGCTAGCATGGTGAAAATAGTTATGTGTAGTGTTCCTAACAATCATCATTCATGCATAAATATAGATTTTCCATAAATAGATGTGATGATGCTAGGTTTTTGGGATTATGCACTATGGTTTTCTTAACTAACCTCTTTTTTAAAAAATGGGATGTTACATTAGATGAACTAATACATGTTTATGTTGAGGTACATATGATTTAATCAACAAGTATATTGTGTGAGCAACTCTAGACATAAAGGAGGAAATGGCTTGGACACTATTGGTACCCCTAAATATGGTGTACCCACTCCTGCTGGGTCAAGGTGAGACCCCTGTGGCTGCTCGTAGCCACGGGATTACTAGGTGGCTAGCCCGACTTTGGACTAAGGCCTACCATATGAAGTCGCGGGCCAGCAGGACTTGTTTCCTAGGCTGGGCCACCATCACCACGAGTCCCAAAAAGTAGTAATCAGCCATAGGACTAGGTCCCACAGGTGGAACCCGGACCTCCACGTAGGCCCATCGGACCCCCAGAGGTGGCGTCTTGTCACACCCGGTTTTGGAAGGTAAACCGAATGCGAACCATGTACGTGCCAGGATCAGAAACTCACGTACACAACGATTACATAGTTGGACATCATAACACATTGCTCAAAATAATAGTGGAAATAATACTTTATTACATCAAGATGTCCAAGACATCCATAGAGTCATTAACATAACATACTCATTAACATAATCAAAGTGTGGAATACGAAATGTAGAGGATAAGGCCTTCACAGTCGTTGACTGGGGGTTGCCACTAAACACGACTAGAACTCATCATAGTCCTAAAACTCTTCAAAGTCCTCCATGTTGCCTTCATACCCTCTTGAGCACTGATTGCAATTGGGACAACTTGGGGTTGGGGGGTTTAAATCAAGGGTTACCCAGCAAATGTCCTGTTTAGCTAAAGTGGACTAGCTGTATGTGGGTTGAGGTTAAAGCGGTTGCTTTTAGTTGGTCATGTATTTATTACTAGTAGTAGGCCAAGTTTTAGTAATAAACCTAGTTATTACCCAAAAGTACTCCCTCCAAGAGGAAATACCAGAAACCATAGTGTTGGGGGCTTGTTCTCAAATGCTAAGAATTAAGAACAAGGCAACATAGAAAATGTTAAGTGTTAAAGTCCTTCGTCCTCCAAAACATTATATCCCTTCAGGATATAAAGAATTTCGGACGAAGGTTACGAAGGACGTACCTTCGTGAGCATAATAACAAGGGACGAAGCATTCATATAAATCATGAGGTATAAAATAAACATTTAAATATTATCATAGAACCATCTCCATTTTTATTATCACGAATGAATATAAATGACTTCAAATTACAAATGTACCTTCGGTCCTGAGGAAAGCAAAAGTACAGGTGTGATGCGAAAGCAAATGGCAGGTTCGCGTGAACAGTACAGGGGTACTGTTCATCTATTTATAGACACAGGTCACAGCCTGTGACGAATTACAATTATGCCCCTTACAAAAGTTTACAACATTGACTCAGACCTCTATGGATAAAAAGGTCATTCTATCTCTATGTCGGTTTGTAATGCCGAAGCTCCATGAAAAGGACCCTTCGGCCATCTCCTGGGAACATCTTCAGCCGAAGCTGCTTCTTCGTGTAAGACCTTCGGCGCAACGAAGCATGGCCCCAACAGTAGCCCCTTTCGCGGTGCTAGATCGTTTTTCGTAACGAGCTTGATCCGTGAAAAATGCCTCTTAAGCTTCGGGAAGCCGAAGGTCCAAAAAACACCTTCCCTGAGCTCGTTGCCGAGAAACGATTCAATTCCCGAGCTCGTGTCGGTCCCACCTTGCAGAGTTACTGTTTGATCTTTGCGGTCCACTGCGCAGCGAGTACAAGTGACTGCCCGCCTGGTGTAAAAATCCTGCCGCTTCGCCTTCTTACCTGCAGCACTATATAAACAGACGAGTAGGTGTGAAGTTACCACAGCATTCATTGCTATTTGCACTGTTTTGCTGCCAAAATTTTTAACTATAGCCGAAGCTTGATTCTCAGAATCGAACGAAGGTCCATCTCGAATCATATGGCCAGAGTGTGATCTACTGCCAGAGTTGAACGTGAAGGAGACGAAGCCGAAGGTTCGAATACTGTGCCCATCTCCGAAGCAATGCAGCGTTCCGGACTGGTGACTGCGGAAGAAATGCCCGCTGCTGAAGCAGACCCAACAATTGCCGAAGGGGAAGAAGAGAACATTGAAGAAACTGATCCCGAAGATGACTATCGCATTGCCATGCCCAGCAAGCCCAGTCACTTGGACTTCGGGAAATCGACTGTTTCAAAGGCTGATCTTTCCAAGATGGTGAAAGCAGGTTATTTTAGTGAAAATCAGAAGAAGCTACTTCGCTTCGGGGGAGAAGAAACTACCCCAAAGCCAGAGAAGGACGAGATTGTCATTTTCAAGAGCTTTTTAAAAGCTGGGCTGAGATTCCCTCTTCATGGAATTATTGCAGATGTATTGAAAAAGTTTGGTATTTACTTTCATCAATTGACTCCTAACGCTATCTTTAGGCTTAATGTTTATATCTGGGCCCTTCGAAGCCAAGCTGTGGAACCGTTTGCCGACAGTTTTTGTCGAGTTCATGAGTTACATTACCAGACAAAGGCCAGAAAAGATGGGCTACATGATAACTTCGGTTGCTACAATTTTGCCTACCGGAATACAACAAAGTGTCCTGTTATTAGCTACCGAAGCAAATGGCCAGCAGGCTGGAAATCTGAGTGGTTCTATGTGAAAGTTGACGAAGACGAAGAAAAATTGGTACAAAGCCCTCTTGATTTAATCTTCGGAGAAACAAGGCCGCGATGCCACATGAAATTGGAGGGTCCCACCTGGGCTGCACTGGGTGAGTTTGAAATTATTTCAGAGCATATCGGTACCAGGGATCTGGTTCAAGAATTCTTGGCGTTCAGAGTCTTCCCTACTCTGAAAGAATGGGAAATGCCAAAGCTAGAGGGAGAGAAGAAGAAGGGGGAACTTGTCCGGCTTCCTTATCACTTTAAATTCAAGAAATACTTTAAAAAGCCCTGCCAAGAATGGCTGGACACAGTTGAGGTGATGTGTAATGAAATTCTTGGGAATTATTCCAAAAAAGAAGATCAACTGATGACCGCGGCCTTCGGCACCCGTCCGAAGCGAAGGCTGAACCGAGTGCTTGACGCCCTGGGCTTCGAGTACCCTGACTATGAACGTCTGAACAAGGGTGCTGAGGGCCAAAAAAGGAAAAGAGTGGCCGAAACTTTGAACAAGGATGAAGAAAAACCACCAAGAGAGAAGAAAATTCCCAAGAAGAGAAAAATATCAACTCCAAAGCGAGAATTATCCGATGAAGAGGGGACCCCCGCACCACCTTCTACCAGCGACGTGGAGGAAATCTTAAAGGTAATGACTGAAACCCTGCCCACGAAGCTAAGTCCATTAAGGCCTCAACTGACGAAGCTTTTTCGAAAGGTGGAGGAACCCGAAAAATCGAAGAAGATAACAAAAACAAAAAGACAAAGAATTATTGCAGTGACTGAAGTTATCGACAAGACGCCACCGAGGGCGTCAATTCAGAAAACGCCAGCTGTTGAGGGCACAACAAACGTCGAAGTCGCACCTTCAGAGGTCGCGGCTACCGAAGCCGCTACAGCCGAAGATGTGAACTTAGAAACTACCATTGAGGACATCAACAAAATTTTGAAAGACATGGCTGCAGAAGAAGCTGCCACCGCTGCTGAAGAAACCATGGCCACAGTGCCTGGGAAGGGGAAAGAAATAGCCGAAGACACTTCGGACGACGAAGCCTACACATTTCAAAATTTAGTTGGGCAAAAACTGTCGAAGGCCGAAATAGAAGAGCTTAAGGAATATGCCAAATCTTGCGGATACAAGCCAGGAGCTCTTCTATTTGGAGGCATTGATGATGAAAAATTGGGCTTCATTCGTGATCAAACTGGGGCTAAGGTCATTGGTACTCTATCAAAGAGTATCGGTTTTCCGAAGCTAGAAACAGATATCAGCCGCTACCGACGACAACATATCGTCGGCAGCTTATTTTATTCCAATTTCAAGGTAAACAACCTTTTCTCTGGTTTTTATTGCTTTTAATAATGAAAATGTTACTAACGAAAGTTGTTTCTGTGCAGAGCATGCTACTGAGCAAAGCTCTGAAGATGCAACAAGATCTAGAGGATAAAAAACACGAAGCTATAATCAAAAATCTAGAGAGCAAGATAAAAGAGCAGTCAGCCATTATTGAGAAGAAAGACTTTGAACTCCAATCAACTGAAGGCTTGCTGGCAGAGACTGAAGCTAAAGTATCAGAATTGAATTCGAAGCTTATCTGCCACTCAAAACAATTTGAACAGGAGAAGCTAGAGCTTAATTCGAAACTTGAAGCCGAAGTCCAGACCAACTCAGACTTGAAGAAATCATTAACAAGCCTTCAAGACAAGTGCTTGAAATTTAGCAATAACTGTATTGAACAATTAAAAAAGGTCTTTTACTCAGTTGGAGCCAGCAGCGGGAAGTTTAACCCTTCAGCTGAAGATTTGCCAAAAGCCTTCGATCATATTGAAGCTGAAATTGAAGAGCTTGACGAAGTTATAGCCGGGCACGGTGACTTCTGTGCCTGGGTAGCTTCTCGGGGTACCGCTGCAGCGTTCCTGAAGGCCGGCTGCGAGCATGGAAAAATCGTCAACAGGCCCAACTTCACCCTGTCTCCATCAATTCTGGACGATATTCCTGACCTCGCCCGAAGCATCTCAAATAGATTTATAAAAATGATATGGACAAAAGGCGGGCGAGAGAAGGCCGGAGACGAAGCTCGAAGTCATCTTGATCCAGTAAGAAATCATACTTTGTACTTACCTTCTCCTTCACACTTGATTTTTACTCGCGATACCTTGATTCATGTAGGATGACGAAGCTGAAGATGATGCTTAAAATATGTTGCCGAAGCTGAAGCTTAGCGAAGATCAGTAGAAGTATACTATAGAAAGAACTCAGGAGACTTTTGTAACAACTTTTGTAAATACAATTAAACTGTTCTCAAGGAACTTTGTATATACCTTGTAATATATTCTTACCCTTCTATTGAGGCGCTTTGATGTGGACGAAATTAGTATTTTGAGCCGAAGGCGAAAAAACACCTTCCCTTCTTTTCGTACACAACGAAGCATAGAAGACCACTTCTTCTTTTTGCCGAAGCTTTTCTTTTTTGTACATAACGAAGCATAAAAGACCGCTTCTTCTTTTTGCCGAAGCAACCACTTAGGAACACAAATGCTATGAATGAATGCTTATGAATGCAAATGCTATGATGTAATGTAATGTAATGTGCGAATGAATGTCCAAAACATATGTCCGAAGCCACACTCTCAGCCATTATTTCCTTAGAAACAACCACACATCAGCTCTGCATTCCCTTAGGAACGACTTTGGAGCTTCTTCGCCTTTTACTTAGGCGGTATCAGCGTTGACTTTTCGCTGTAAGCTCTGCATCCCCTCAGGGACGTCTTTGGAGCTTCTTCGCCTTTTACTTTCGGCGGAATCAGCGTTGACTTTTCGCTGTGAGCTCTGCATCCCCTTAGGGACGTCTTTGGAGCTTCTTCTCTTTTTCAGTTTCGGCACTCGATGGTGCGTTCTCAGCTTTTACATTTACATTCTTTGGGGGATTTTGCTCTTATAAAACTAAAAAGGAAATTACATATGATGGCCCCATTAAAAACCTTTCTCCCCCTTTAGAAAGGAAAAGGGTGCCATGAAAAAGAAAAGAAAAACATAAAAAGTTACATCAAGTTATACATAATATCGCCGAAGCTCATCCGCATTCCAAGATCTTGAAATTTCGTTGCCGTCCATGTCCTTTAATCTGTACGAACCAGGCCTTGACGAAGATACTACTAAGAAAGGTCCTTCCCATTTCAACTGTAATTTGCCCACTGTGTCTGGGTTGGCCACTCTCCGAAGCACCAAGTGTCCCGGCTCAATATTTTTTAGCCGGACCTTTCTATCTCGCCATTTGACTGTTTCAGCCTGGTATTTATTGATATTCTCCACAGCTTGAAGCCTGATCCCTTCTAAAGCATCTTTTTCCACAAAACAGGCAACTTTAGGACTTGATTCTGCCGAAGCTACCACTCTTATTGATCCAGCTTTAGCTTCTTCCGGAGTTATTGCTTCGTCTCCGAACAATAACTTGAATGGAGTAAAGCCTGTAGACCTTGATGCTGTTGTATTGTGGCTCCACACCACTTTGGTTAACTGATCTGGCCACTTTCCCCTGGGTTGATTGAAGATTAACTTCATTATTCCTGTCATTATAATGCCGTTGGCCCT
Source organism: Zea luxurians (assembly GCA_029449295.1). NCBI lineage: Eukaryota > Viridiplantae > Streptophyta > Magnoliopsida > Poales > Poaceae > Zea > Zea luxurians. Next base: position 138,075,937 of record JAOPSE010000001.1, on the reverse strand, counting down.
TTCAACGAGCCCATTCGACTCCGGATGCCTGACTGATGCAAAATGGATCTTCGTTCCAATTTGATCACAGAAATTTCTGAAAGCTTCGGAGTCGAACTGCGTTCCATTATCTACAGTGATGGCCTTCGGTACCCCGAAGCGACAGACAATATTCTGCCAGAAAAACTTTTGGACAGTGGCCGAAGTTATTGTGGCTAATGGCTTCGCCTCAATCCACTTGGAAAAATACTCCACAGCCACTATAACATATTTTAGATTCCCTTGAGCCGGTGGTAATGGACCCAACAAGTCAAGGCCCCACCTTTGCAATGGCCAGATGGGTTGTATCAGCTGTGTCAAAGACGAAGGTTGCTTTTGATCTCTTGCACATTTCTGACAACCTTCGCACTTTTGAACTAACTCCGCTGCATCCGAAGCTGCCTTCGGCCAATAAAACCCTTGGCGGAAAACTTTTCCAAGTAACAGCCTAGATCCGATGTGGGATCCACACAGGCCTGCATGTATTTCTTTCATTAACTCTATACCTTCGGTTCTAGACAAGCATTTGAGCAGCGGGGCGCAAACTCCATGTTTGTATAATTCCCCTTCTATCATGACATACGGACGAGCTCTTGCCTCTATTCTTTTATTGTAAGCTTCGTCATCTGAAAGGAACTTACCCTGAAGGTAAGAGATTATTTCAGTTCTCCAATCTTCGCTGTAAACAGGAGATATGTTGAGGACTGCTCTTTCAAGGAGCTCCACTGAAGGTGCCTTTATTGTTTCGAAGAACACATCCGAAGGTAACGGCAGCCCCTGTGCTGCAGACTTGGCTAGCAAATCAGCATGCTCATTTTGTCCTCGAGGGATATTCTTGACAGAAAATCCTTCGAAGGAGGCTTCGATCCTTCGGACCGTGTCTAGATATTTTTCAAGCTTCGGATCTTTAGCCTTGCAACTTTTGTCAATATGACCCGAAACAACCTGGGAATCAGTTTTAAGAATCGCCCTTCTGATTCCCATTGCCTTTAATTTCCGAAGGCCCAGGAGCAGGGCTTCGTACTCAGTAATATTGTTTGTACAGCTGAAGTCAAGTCTTGCTGCATAACAAGTTTTAACCTTGGATGGTGAGACCAACACAGCAGCTACACCTGCTCCGAAGGTTCCCCAAGAGCCATCACAAAACACTGTCCACACTTCGGCATCTTTATTTGCTTCTTCATCCTGAGCCCCTGGCGTCCAGTCGGCGATGAAATCTGCCAATGCTTGAGACTGGATCGAGGATCTATGCACATAATCAATGTAAAATTCATTGAGCTCTGCAGCCCATTTTCCAATCCGTCCAGTAGCTTCTCTATTTCTCATGATATCCTTCAACGGCTGCGAAGAAGGAACAATAATGTTGTATGCCTGAAAATAATGCCGAAGCTTCCTGGATGCCATTAAAACGGCATATAATACCTTCTCCAGCTCTGTATAATTTTTCTTTGATACACTAAGGACTTCAGATACAAAATACACTGGAACTTGCTTCTTGACTTGGCCATCAAGCTTCTCCTGGACAAGTGCCGCACTTACTGCTGAGTGCGAAGCTGCCACATATAACAACAGAGGAGCCCCTGGTGTTGGCGGAGTTAATGTTGTTAGATCTATCAAATATTGCTTCAGCTCTTCGAAGGCTTTTTGTTGACTTGGTCCCCATTGAAAGACTTCAGCTGACTTCAGCACCTCGAAGAATGGTAAATTTCTTTCTGCTGATCTGGATATAAATCTGTTGAGAGATGCCAGCCTTCCTGTCAGTCTTTGGGCCCCCTTTCTTGTAGTTGGTGGCTCCATTCGAAGTATAGCTTCGATTTTATTTGGATTAGCTTCGATTCCCTTTGTTGAAACCAAGCATCCAAGAAATTTCCCCTTCTTCACTCCGAAGACACATTTTTCTGGATTCAGCTTCAGACCAGCTTGTCTGAAACTGGCGAAGGTCTCCTGCAGATCAGCAATATGATTTTCCTGCTTCGTGCTTTTTACAATGATGTCATCGACATAAGTCAACACATTTCTGCCTATCTGAGACTGGAGGACCTTCGCTGTCATTCTGCTGAAACTTCCTCCAGCATTTTTGAGCCCCTCAGGCATCCGAAGATAGCAATATGTGCCACTTGGGGTTATGAAGCTAGTCTTCGGCTCATCTTCCTTCTTCATCCAGATTTGATGATAGCCTGAGTAGCAGTCCAGGAGACTCATGAGCTCTGAAGAAGCTGCTGCATCGACTAAAGAGTCTATCCTTGGCAGCGGGAATTCATCCTTCGGACAAGCCTTGTTGAGATCTGTGAAATCGATACACATTCTCCACTTGCCATTGGCCTTCTTCACCATAACAGTGTTAGCTAGCCACTCTGGATACTTTACTTCTCTGATAACTCCTGCACTGAGGAGTCTTTTTACTTCATTGCGAGCCCCTTCGGCCTTGTCATCCGACATCTTCCGAAGCCTCTGCTTTCGGGGTCTGAAGGATGGGTCAACATTGAGCGAATGTTCAATAACATCCCGATTTACTCCACAGAGATCATTAGCTGACCATGCAAAAACATCTTTGTTGTTGAATAAAAACCTTATCAAGGTTTTCTCCTGGTCTTCAGATAATTGCGAGCCCAAGAGCACCTTCTGCTCTGCTATGTCCTCACACAATAGCATGGGCTTCGGCTGATCTGCTGAAGCTGCTTTCTCCCTTCTGAATTTGTACTGTTCACAAGCTTCAGCTCCATCTATGTTATGGATTGCTTTGGAGTCAGTCCAGCTTCCTTCGGCCCTTCTAGCAGCTTCCTGGCTTCCATGAATAGCAATAGGCCCTTGGTCCGAAGGTATCTTCATGCAGAGATAAGCTGGGTGAAGAATTGCTTCGAAGGCATTAAGAGTATCGCGACCAATGATAGCATTGTAAGGATACTCCATGTCAACAATATCAAACACAATTTGCTCAGTCCTTGTGTTGTTAACAAATCCGAAGGTTACCGGCATGGTAATCTTCCCAAGTGCTACAATCTGCCGCCCTCCGAAGCCACAAAGAGGGTGCGTAGCATCATGAATCTTGTCTTCGGGCTCTTGCATTTGTCTGAAGGCTTTAGCAAATATAATATCAGCTGCACTGCCTGTATCAACTAAGACATTGTGGACCAGAAATCCTTTGATCACGCAAGAGATAACCATGGCATCATTGTGAGGATAATCCTTAAGCTGAAGATCTTCCTGAGAGAAAGTAATTGGAATGTGGGACCATTTTGACTTGATGAAGGGTCCCTGCACTCCAACATGCTGCACCCTTCTCTGAGCCTCCTTCTTCTGCTTCTTGTTAGCCGGCTCTGAGCAAGAATCGCCTGTTATCGGGAGCACCAGCTTCGAAGCCGAAGCAGCTCCAGCTTGATTGTTGAACGAAGCCATCAGCTCAGAAAAGTGGAAGTGAGTTCACCGGAGGTGGGCGCCAATGTTGGGGGCTTGTTCTCAAATGCTAAGAATTAAGAACAAGGCAACATAGAAAATGTTAAGTGTTAAAGTCCTTCGTCCTCCAAAACATTATATCCCTTCAGGATATAAAGAATTTTGGACGAAGGTTACGAAGGACGTACCTTCGTGAGCATAATAACAAGGGACGAAGCATTCATATAAATCATGAGGTATAAAATAAACATTTAAATATTATCATAGAACCATCTCCATTTTTATTATCATGAATGAATATAAATGACTTCAAATTACAAATGTACCTTCGGTCCTGAGGAAAGCAAAAGTACAGGTGTGATGCGAAAGCAAATGGCAGGTTCGCGTGAACAGTACAGGGGTACTGTTCATCTATTTATAGACACAGGTCACAGCCTATGACGAATTACAATTATGCCCCTTACAAAAGTTTACAACATTGACTCAGACCTCTATGGATAAAAAGGTCATTCTATCTCTATGTCGGTTTGTAATGCCGAAGCTCCATGAAAAGGACCCTTCGGCCATCTCCTGGGAACATCTTCAGCCGAAGCTGCTTCTTCGTGTAAGACCTTCGGCGCAACGAAGCATGGCCCCAACACATAGTTATAATCATCATCAGTTACCATCATCATAAAAGTATCCAAAGTTATTCTAATCAAAGAAGATCCCAAGGCTGCTCTTAACCGTGAGCACGGCTGATATACTAGTTTCTAACAATCTGTAGAGGTTACACACTTTACCCACGAGCCATGATCTCTTTCCAGCCTGGGTTTGCAAGACCCGGTCTTCACTATCGAGGAGAACAACCAGGGATACACTATGTAGCCTTTACAATGATTCCCCTAGTGCATAGTTGCTCGTTAGGTTTTGCCAGTCGTACTAACACAATACTCCTCCCTAAGGTGGGTGACTAACAAAACCAAATCAAATGAACCTTGACACCTACCCTTAGTAGGGCGAGCACTATGCCCCGGCCCCCATTGACGGCCCTCTGGCAAAGTCAACTACACCCCCAAGTTCATCTAATTAATCAGCTAATAGAGTCCCATTCCACCCTCATGGTTGTACTGTTATCCAGGGTGGTCTCTCAACGAACAGATCCTTACAGAGAGGTACATAGGAAACAGCCTGAGTCCCCTAAAGTATCATAGTTCATCATCATAATCAAGATAACATCATCGTATCATAAATATTCTCATCATTTTTGTTGATTAAAGTGGAGCAATAGCATGAAGGTAACCATAATAACCCAAAAGGTAATCAAGGACAAGATAAATACAAACTAGTCAATCCTTACGTTTCAATTAAGTAATGCGAGGCAGTGAATGATAAAGTATGTAGGACATAATAGGTCAGAGGACACTTGCCTTCACCAGGTTGCTGCTTAGGGAAGTCTCTGGCAACACACTCAAGAACCATGGACTGCTCGTTATCTACGAAAAGCAATCATGCATTCAACACATTGAGAAATGACAAATAAATAGTACACCAAACATGTACAATCAAGTGAACACAAACTCAAAAGAAAAGTAACAAACTCAAAAGTGAAGTCTAGGTTCTAGGGTGGACTAATACACCTAGAGGTTTGTGGTTCTCTAAGTACTGCCTATCTCGGGGATCACATAACTTAACTTCATTTATCTTAATGAATTGCAAAAATTATACCAGGGATGGGTTCATACTTTACATGAGATTACTTTCACAAAGTTGATCATTTAACTATTCATTAGGGTTTTCTTTTTATTTTCCTATTAATAAAAAACCATCACTTAAACCAACCAATAGTCTAGTCCTAAAATTAAGACATGCAGAGAGTGAAAGAGTATAATTTAAACGGGTATAGAATAATTTTATGAACATTTTGCAATTTGAACCACCCAATTTGGAGTTCATATGCAAAAGATATGAAATAAACAAGTTTTCGGATTCAAAATAAAAAATTAGGCCTATTTCTGTGATAAAATAAAAGGTCAGGGGCTTCTCAGCAAAATTCTAGGGGTCTGCGTGCAAAACACAGGGACGACAGGTTGATGTCTAGAAAGCCGAGGGGGCTTTTAACAAATTTTCCAGGTGAACGGGTATCAGATGATCTCGACTGCCAGATCACAAATCAACGACCAGGATTAGATCTAAGCACGAGCGTGGACGCGCGGCTGAGCGCTGACAGGCGAGCCAGGTGGGTCAGCGACTGGGAGGGATGACGGGCTGACCAGTCGAGCCCAGTGCCAGGGGTGCAAGTAACAGACGGGTGGAATTAGTGGCAGAGCACGCTTATGAGAAGTAGTATCCGTAGATCTGGACCGCTGGATCCCAGGAGGATGATTAGGATCTAGCGCACAGGGGTTTACGGCTCGGTGGCCCACGCTGTTCCATCCGCGGAGGCGAAGTCACCAGAGACGAGGCAGATGGCCTCTGAGGGGGGTCTAGGGTCGCCGGTGTTGGCTAGAACTGGTGAAGAAGGTCCGACGAACTCGCTGGCTAGACTCCGGCCACGAGAACAGGACTAGAGCCGGGAGAATGGCGGAGGAAGTGCTCCGAACGGGTCGGGTAACTTCGACGAGGAATCCCGACCGCGGGGAGGGGGAATCAGGCGTGCCAAGGCTTGGACTAGCTCCAGCAAGGTAAAGGGAACGCTATGGACCAAAGAAAGAGCTCGAGACAGGGCTGAATTGACTGGTCATTGCGCGGGCTCGGCGAACCGGCATGGCCGAACTCTGGCGAGGCCGAATTAGCTAAGGCAAGGTGGAATTAAGAGAAACCAAGCACGGGAGCGAGTTTCTCACCTCGGGACATGCTCGGGACGGCTCGACGCGGCTTCTGGCAGGCTGGACGGCCAGCACGGTGAGCACGGATCACCAGCGAGCACTGGCAGCGGCGGCAGAGCACGAGAGAGGGCGAGCGTGGGCAAAATGAGGCACTGGAGGAAGAGCGGGTGTAGGCAGGGCTGAAAAAGGAGTTGGGCGCGTGGGCAGGAGACGTGGCCGGTCCTCCCGGCCTGCGTGTGGACGTGGGTCAGCGGCGGTTGTGGGAAGACGAAGCTGACAAGGCTGGCCCACAGCGTAGAGAGAGAGAGGGAGGGCGCGGGGTTAATGATTCACGCGCTGATGGGCGGGGCCCACGAGACAGAGGGAGAGTGAGGCGCACGTGCGAAGGAAGTTGGCACCGACATGTTGGCCCCACAGGGCAGAGGGAGAGAGCGTGTGCGAGAGAGCGAGACGCGGCGTCGACAGGTGGGGTCCACCTATCAGCGGACACGGGCGCGCGCGGCCTAGCTAGGTCGGATTGGGCTGGCTGGGCTGAATTAGCTTTTTCTATTTTCCTGAATTTCCAAATGCCTTTTCTTTTTAATTTCTCTATGGAATTCAATTCAAATTCAACCATAATTCAAATTCAAATAATTCAAACATGTGCATCAAACAAAAAGAATAATCTAGGCTCAGCATGATGCAAACATTCACATATACCCTAGGTTTTGACATTCTCAAGAAAATAATACATCTCCCACATAATTAACCCAAAATCCTATTAAAGAGTATAGAAAAAGAAACACTATAGAAGTGAGGAAAGAAGTAACACCTGAATTTGCTAGGTATTTAGAGAAGAAATTTTATACCCCCAAATTCAGAGTGTTACAAGTCCGGAGGGGCCCCACGGCCCTGGGACAAGGGTACTCTAGATCAAAGTCTGCACCTCCAGACCCCGTATATGTCAAGACCTCAAATCGGATAGGGTCCCATGCCGCCACGTCCACAACACATTACAAACGGAGCCTAGACCCCCTCCATCATGATTCAGGCCCACCAATCAGGAGAATAGGCCTGAATATGCCGTGTTACCACTTGTTCCCAGACCTATTCCATGCGCAGGCAGAGGCCCGGTACCAACGCATGGCCAAGTGCGCCTGACGTAAGCTGCCGGGCAGAGCCCAACGTAAGGCTCTGATATGGGGCCCACTAATATGGGGAATGAATGGGATGCTTACTTGCCCATGTCAGTGGCAAGCGGCGTACTTCCCCCGCATTAAATGTGTGCGACGCGCCTAGTCTGCATCATATCGTATCCACTGTTGCCCGCATGTTTCCAAGGCAAGGGCACTGACTTAGTGCGTCGCTTTGGCACCCTTCATTATGACCTCCATTATTCCTCATGCATTACTAAGGAACGAAGAGACAGGCGAAGGATACTCAACAACAACGCCCATTGCACCCCTATGCACGATAGCATATCATGCTATGTCGCAACCTACACCAAGGCATGTGTTTCGATTAGATGGGACAAGGTAATAGGATAAGGACGCCAGGAGATCGCACAACAGCCAAGAGGAGATACACGCTCAAGAAGATCTACCACCGCTAGTCCTATCCAAACACCTCACACTTCATATTGTAACGACTCATGGGCCCACCTGCCGAGGCCCAGCCCCCTTGTAGCAAGCCCCCCTTGGACTATAAAAGGGAGTGCACTTGCATCGTAGCAGGAGAACCGACACACACACTCAGACTCTCGACTCTCAAGCAATACAACTCACAATGGATGTAGGGTATTACGCTCTGGTGGCCTGAACCACTCTAATCCTTGTGTTCTTGTGTTCATCCAAGCGGTCAGATAAATCCCTAAGCCCCCTCCTCAACTTAGGATCATGGCGGGTGCACTCCTCCACCCAACCGAAGGATTTCACCTCCGACATTTGGCGCGCCAGGTAGGGGGTCAGGATCCTAAGCCTAACACCTTGATTGATATAACATCCCTCTTACTCACCGGTGAGCGTGGTCGGGGTGAGTCCACCGACATTTGGCGCAAGATGCAGAAGTGACGCCTCAAGAGGTTCGTCGTCAACCTCAAACGACGTCTCAGCAGGCCTGCAGCTGTTGGGGGTCTTCTTCTCTGCCGAAGGCTGTGGCGGAACCACCTGAATTATTCCAGCTTAAGTGCCTAAGTCACGCCTCAGGGGCCGCAACACACTTAAATCGGAATAACCCGTCAGTCCCTCAGATCTAGTCTGATAGAGCCACTTAACCAGGATTAAATTCCACAATCTCACTCGAAGGTGAGTCACAGAAGAAATACAATAAAACAGGAAATCTCAAATTAAGTGCTGAATTATTACATAGATCGGAGTTTTTCGAGTAGCAAATAAGAGTTCACGAAGTAAATTGCAGCAGATAATCGATGTCGTCGGTATCGAGGAAATGGGCAAGGCCTAGCCCACTAGTCCTCGTGCTCCTCTCCTGCCGGAGCAACGTCCCACTCGACCGTCCAACCCGGTGGCAGGGTGGTAGGCCAAGTCACACCATCAACCATCTCCTAAATCGTACCTGCAAAAATTATGCCACAAGCAAGGCTGAGTATACTAATACTCAGCTAGACTTACCCGGTGTGAGGAATCTACTCCTCTACCTCTAGACTATGCAGCTGTTTGGCTGAGGGGTTTGGTTTGCCAAAAGCACTAGCTGTTTCTAAAATCCATTTTTAACTTTTCAAATTCTAGCATCATTACCTTAGCTACATTTGCTCCCTCTAAACATACATGGTAACAAGCATTTTAGTTCAATCAACAAATTGTCTCATGTAACCTCATTTCACTTCTTACTCGATGTAGTACAAGGCGTCAAGCAGTCTCATTAGCTGCGAGAAGCAGACGATTCGAATCGAGTTTTTATCCTTGCAAGGTAAACCTAAACACACGACATGTCATGGCACTCCGTCCCCACACATGTTAACCGTCCCCATCAATTCCCCGTTCGCGTCCAGGCCTCACCGCCTTGGCATACAATGCTCCACTGACCCCGGCTGCCGCCGTGCAGTGACCGCACTTGTACCCACCATAGCTAGCATGGGAGACCCAGTCTCAGGTCGCATGAGGATAAAGTCCGCGCCCGGCTTCACTCAGGTACTAGGTTTATCGGTTACCATATTTCCCGACATGTGCTTAGTACGTTCAAAAGCTTGACTCAGGTACCCACACATTAATCCTTAATTCCTTTTTCCCGTCTCATGGACAAGGCATCCTCCCTGGATCCAAGTCCATAGACTATCATAGATCCCGTTATCAAGATGAATACAATCAATTCCTGACCTCGCGCGAGTGCTAGAAAAATCACTCGACTTCTACCGAGATCCTGATTAGCAAGCAGCTACTCGACCTAGCATACTAGTATTCATCTCAAAAGGAATCCTAAGTTCATGCAACTAGAGGTTTCAAGCAACTCCTACACTTAAGTGCACATTACAAACCTACAAACATTAATTGTAGTAAAATAGCATATATAACTGGTTATGCATAAAAACCGGGGCTTGCCTTCAATAGCTGGGGCTGCGGGGAGATCCTCGGTAGCAGCCTCGGGAGCTTGCTCCTGGTCTTCCTCTTGGACAGATCCTTGCTTGGGGATGAGCACGTACTCTTCGTCAGCTAGATTACAATCTAATGAATGCAATGCGTAAGATATATGCAGGATATGATATGTGCATCAGTAATTTAAACTTTTGATGGTGTATGATCTACTTGAGTTAGATAGAGCTAAATCTTGCTTATACGGGATTTTTGGTGGTATACTTGGTAAATTGGATCAAATTTAGCTAAGTTAAGTGGTAGGTTTATTCTTGGGGTTCCACTGAATTCTTTTTAAGGTCTTTAGTGAGAATTGTCAAGAACTCAAGTCGGACTTATTGGAGTGAGGTTTATTTCTCCTTTCTTTTCTTTATTCTCTTTAAGTTTTTGGAGTGGGTTTGAACTACAAGTCACCTTAATAAATTTCCAAAAATTCTGCAAAAACTATAGTGGCTTGTTACTGGTGTACAATTCTCTGTCTCAAAATTTGGGGTTCAAAAAGTGAATATTTTTCTCTGGACAAAATTACCAAATTCTAGGGCAGAAGGGGTGATTTGAACTACAACTATCATTTAATAGTAGGTAATTCTCTAAGACTTATTTTTGCTAGCATTTAGATGCTATAACATGACTTGGTACAAATTTTCAGCCATTAATACTTATCAGTTATTTTACTAGGATTTTCTAAAGTTTCTAGCCAAAGGGGTGCTTTCTACTACCACTATATTTGAAAAATATCAAACAACAGATTTCTGATTTTTCCTAGCTTCTTCTTTGTGCAAGAGCAATCATTCTGAAGTTTGGCATCTTTTTGCTTAAGGGAAGAGGTGGTGTGCATTAATTGGATTAAATGGCCTTTCTTACAAAATATTGGCAATAGGTATTATTTTGCATCTTTCCAATGGGTTTGTATTTTTCTCTGGTGGCCTATCTCATTATTGGTCTAGAAAAATTTTGTTTACCCATTATTGCATTATTGTGGGTTACTCATAATTTAATTGAACTATGGCTCATTATCATGTTCTATTTATTTACCTTACTTAAAATGATGGGCTCGGGTGTTTATTATTTTTGCAGTGGGGTTTTGGTGGTTACAAGTCCACTGGATTTTTATTATCAATTTTGGATCTGGTTTTGTAATTTTAATAATTGATTTCTAGCTGAAATAATGCTAAATAAAACATTTTACTTTGAATCTGATCTGGACTAGAGGTTCCTTTATTTTTCCTAGGTTCTTTGTTACTTAAGCAAACTAGGAAAAATAATTTCATTCACAGGTCATTAATTTCTAAGGCCTTTCTGATTTTCCTAAGGTTTGGGCAGAAATGGCTTTTAATGGATATCTACACTAAATTTTTCAATACTGGGGTTCTTACTATTTTTAAACAGTGTTTAAGTGGGGTTTGAACATCTACAAATTTTCTTAGGTTCAGTATAGGAATATAATTAATTTTTCTTAATTAAACAAGGTTTGGTCAGTTTCTGTATTTAATTTTTAACTCCAAAAATTAGAACAGAAAGCATTGGGTTCAGTATTTTTAATTGATAGTTCATAATATTTAGAATTTAGCAAAATTGGTTTGACAATTTTTGGTTAAGTATTCATCAAGTTATGAATTTCCTAAGTTCTCTGTTCATTAAAAAGATTAAACAGAAATGATTAAATGGAAAACTACTTTGCAACGAGGTCCCTGGCGGGTGTTTTAAGTTTTCCTTACAGACTAGTCCCTGGGCTACTATTCAATTGAGTCACTGACATCTCAGAAAACCCTCTGGATTCTTCTAATCCTAACTCGAGGTCCTTCCCCCAAATTAAACAGTACCCACGGCGGAAGAAAGGGCGGAGGGGCTTACCAGCGGCGAGATTGCTCTGGTGAGGTGGCCGAGGGTGTAGGGGAGGTCCTGAGGATCACGGCGATGTGCGGGTCGCCGTCGGGGATGGTCGGAGTTGGCCGGTCCGCGTGCGCAGGCGGGGGAGCTTGTCGGCGGCGAGGAGTCTGGCCTATCCAGGGCACAATTGACCAATCAAACGGGCCAGGGAGCTTCACCAGGGATTAAGGAAGATGTGTGCGCGAGGAATTGAAGAATGGCTCACCGGAGAGCTCGATCCATGCGTGCAGGCGGGCGGCCGAAGTCCGGTGAGGTCGATCTTCGCCTTCCGGTGCAGTTCTGCCAGGTCCGAGGGCTTGGAAAGCTTCACGGGCCAATGGCGAAGCTAACCGAAGCACTGGCGCGAGTTGGGGGTGACTGGAGTGGGCTGGCCACGGTGGCCGAAGCTCTGGCGGCAATGGCGGGCGGAAAAGAGCTCGCCGGAGCTAAGGAGGGGCGTCTGGCCGGCGATGGTGAGCACGGGGTGAAGTGAGGCGCGCCCGGGGAGGCTTTATAGGCACGGGCGAGCACGGCCGAGGGCAGTGCTCTGACAAGCGCTCGGGGCGTGCGTGGCGAACGTCAGTGCGCGCTCTGGCGCCTAGCACAGCGTCAAGCACGAGGCAGCGCAGAGAGAGGTCGAGTTCAAGCGCGGATTGGCTCCAAATCTTTGAGATTTTGGCCATGTTCCCGTTGAGAGATCTCTTCCTCTCAGGTCCCTTTGTCGTTTGTGTGTGGAGGCTAGCAGGTTTGGTTGACTGGATTAGGAGATAGAGAGGGAAGAAATCTGGTTTGTCTCACTGCCGCACACAGGGAGAAGATCTCTGGTTTGACATGTCCGAGGCACGCGTCCCAATGCCATCTTCTGGCACAAGACAGAGAGGTTAGTTATGCACGTTTTTGTTAATGGGGCCATTAGGATTTGAGTTAGGGATCAAGGTGAACACGCTTGATCTTTGGCTCAAGGTATGAAATTCAGAATTCTGAATTTCAGAATTCCCTAATGAACTCCCACTTGAGAGGCTTGTTTAGGGTTTTATTTAAATTGTTTTGGCCAAGCTTCCATAATCTTTGTTGTTGCTTATTTAGTATACTTTAATGTTTATAATTGGCCCAAGCCATGATTTTATATTTTTCATACCCTTTTCCCCTTTCTCTTGAAATTTGTTTATAGGGTTCAATTAGGGTTTTTATTGGGGTTGCACATTTTTGCCTTTTTGAAAAACCCATTTGTTTTGAACATGATACTTTTAAGTATAAGCTTAGTGGGTCCTTTATTCTTAAGTGAATTTGATGTTCATGCTCAAATTGGTTCACATAAAATGATGGTTCTTGGGTTAGCATTTTTGAGAAAAACCCTAGGTGACACTGGGGTGTCACAAAGGCCCTCAAGACAAAAACACCTTCGGCAAAGTAATACCGAAGTCTCCTCTCCTTCTGCCGGAGGTTCGAAAGACGAAGACCTCGCTTAGAAGCAATAGCGCCAAGTGCCAAAGCTACCATCAACTTCAGTTAAAATCGAGCAAAGGATGAAAAGACTAGATAGACCCTAGTAATCTAAGTTATGCTAGTAAACAGATGTTGAGGGTCATGAATGTAATTTTACCTGGGCTACGTCTCGTGCCTATAAATAGATGAACAGTAACACTGTACTATTCACATTGGATTGTAACTGCTCTTTCACGTCTTCACATTCGAGCAAGCCGAAGGTACCATTGTAATACAAATTCTATTGATATTCATATATGCCTTATAGAATGTAAATATCAATGAATCAATAAATTGTACCTTTTATATTGATATTTGTGTATATCAATTTATCAATAACATGATGAAGTCATGTCCTTCATGACCTTCGTCTGATGAACATTGAATCCAAGAGGAAACAATGCTTCGGGGGATAAAGGTTTTTAATCCTTAACAAGTGTGTTGCATTGTTCTTGATTTACAGCATTTGAGAACAAGTGACCAACATTGGCGCCCACCTTCGGTGAACTCCTTCCCACGATAGTGACAATGGCTTAGCAAGAAGCTCAAGCCATGGCACCTTCGGCTATGAAGCTAGTGCTCCCAATCATGGGCGGTTCAAGTTCTGAGCCAGCTAACAAGAAGCAGAAGAAAGAGGCACAAAGAAGGGTACAACATGTTGGAGTACAAGGACCCTTCATCAAGTCCAAGTGGTCACACATACCAATCACCTTCTCCCATGAGGATCTTCCACTCAAGGATTATTCTCATAATGATGCAATGGTCATATCTTGTATCATCAAGGGGTTTCTGGTACACAATGTCCTTGTAGACACATGTAGTGCAGCAGATATTATCTTTGCAAAGGCGTTCTGGAAGATGCAAGAGCAGAATGATAAGATACATGATGCAACACATCCCCTCTATGGCTTCGGAGGAACGCAGATAGTGACACTTGGAATGATAACAATGTCGATTACCTTCGGCTATGTTTACAATACAAGGACAGAATAGGTTGTCTTCGACATTATTGATATGGAATATCCTTACAATGCAATCATTGGTCGAGGAACATTAAACACCTTCGAAGTAATACTCCATCTAGCATATCTATGCATGAAGATACCATCAGACCAAGGTCACATAGCTGTGTATGGAAGTCAAGAGGCTGCTAGAAGGGCCGAAGGGATCTAGACAAATTCAAAGGCTATCCATAACATAAATGAAGCCAAAGCTCATCAACAGTATAAGCAAAAAAGAGATAAGGCTGCCTCAGCAGATCAGCTGAAGCCCATGCTTCTATGCGAAGACATAACTGAGCAAAAGGTGTTGCTGGGATCTCAATTGTCTGATGAACAGGAAAAAACTCTATTGAGATTTCTGTTCAACAACAAAGATGTCTTTGATTTGTCAGCCAGTGATCTTTGTGGTGTTAACAGAGATGTTATCTATGGTAGATCCACCCAAGTTATTGGGCCCACATGCACCTGCCCTTCTCTCAAAGACCTCAGACGTCTATGCATGTGCACCACATAACTTAACAGGATCCGTCCGAGTGTCCCAAGGACCTCGGATAAGCCACTTACAACTAGGATCGCAAGATTAAGTAATCACTAATCACACACCAACATTTTGCAGCGGAATTTCTTTATTACAAAAAATTACAATTTACAACAAATTTACATTATATTTCTCAGAGTGATTACAAAAGTGATTCAAAGAAATAAACTTTGAAATGTTATAAATCATTTATAAGTTTGAAATATATGCTAGCTCAAGTGACCATCCTCAATAAGAAGTATAGAAGAGTTACTTAGACTTATAAGAAGGTTGTGCCCACCGACACTTAACACCATCCACAGCAGCACAACTCTAGTACCTGCAACAACATGGGTTCGAAAACCCTGAGTACGAAGTGTACTTTCGCAAGTCTTACCCATCTAAAGAAAAAGACTGTCAAGGATATGCTGGCTTTTGGGAATCAAGGGAAGGTTTAACAAGATTCAAAGACTCTTTTGTAGAAAAGCTTACTATGAGTGGATCCTTAAGAATTCATTTTACCTGTCAGGTTAAGTAAAGTTACCTACATCTAGAGTTCTTTCTATCCTAGTTTAAGCACTTGGCCTATACTAGCCGTCTTTTTATCAACCCTTCAGTTCACTGGATTGCTACGTGTAAGTCAGTGACCAAGTCTTCATGTCCGAGAAGTAACGGTGATCCGAATCGATTAATACTCAGCTGAGGATCTCCAACCACATGACATATGTAGCACTTAACCCTTGCATATGTCAACTCACCACTGGGTTTCTCAAGACCAGAATGGGTTCACGCCAATCGAGAGCACAGATACACCACCGTCCAGCCTCTTGCCATGGAGGGTACACGCTACTCTCGCCATCTCTCCACTCCCATTGCGTGGTGGCCTTTCTAGTATTGGTCCGACCGAGGCAAAGCTTACCCATGACGAGGCATGTGGCCAGTTAAAGGGTCCTCGGTCAGCAGGCCCGCATCGACACGGTCCTTAAGCGACTCAGACAGAGACACTACACCGAGACTTCCTTCTCGTGCAGGTCACCCGCCCGGTCTCGTCTTTATTATTTAAAACCCAAAGTTTGTTACCTGACAGAGGTACGTCTTTTCAGATGTTGAACCCATCAAGGCCCTGATGGATTCACCATCATAATTCTTTTCTTTGTAAAAATTCCCATCCAGTATGAAGCATCACCTTTTTGTATTAAAACAAAACATTTTGTTTTTCTAGAGCATGGCTAAGCATCATAAAAATCCTTTTTTATAAAAGGGAGTCAAGGAATGGTGATCAATTTTTCAAGGAAGGAAATGCATCAACGGTTTAGCACACAACTCTTATCACCTAATGCATCATATAAGGTGATAAAGATTTTAAAAAACAAGGAAAAGGATAATACACCGGGGCTTGCCTGGATTAACACTAGGTTAGTGTTTGTTAGACGACGTCCACTTGGTGACCATCCTTGGTCTTGGCACTCATTTAGATTATCCATCTTCAGGTTGGTCCGACTGACGATATCGTCTTGCAGAGATGTCCAATCTCTGCATTATCCTGGATCGACTTGGGTCGTCTTCCGCATCATGTGATTAATTATCGTACCTAAATGAAATGCATGGTGCATATGAATGGATATAAGCAGGAATATCACAAACCAAAATAATGTTACACGATAGCGAATTAAATACCTATAGCAAGACATCGCAAATCTAGTACGAAAATACTAGATGTCGATATCACATTAAAACTATAGCTATGGCATTCTAACTTAATCGGACTCAATTCTAACAGCACACAACAGTAAACTATGTATAAGCATTTTCCTCTCCTAAAACCTACCCCGACGGACTTATAGAACTTACGGTCATTACTTGCTTCAATTAACTTGTATAAAACACCAACTAACAAATCATCACACAAATGTAGCGTGCTTACTACAAACATGTAATCGTAACTGTATCGTATAAATAGGATTACTTCAATTACTAGACCTATATATTTACCAAGACACTTACCACCTGAATTGTATTTTATTATTTTTTTATCAACTTAAATATCTGAAGTATTTACATCTACCACGGGGTTTTCTCGGATTTTGACTGAAGTCGACTTGCTAACACTATTCTCCTCCAATTTATTTGGGCGGCGATACACATAAATTTACGACTACTATCGCAAGTGAACAACACAGAATGTAATACTTATTAAGTCAATCGTACCACGTAAACTAGTCTACCAACATATTATTCGTCTAACTTTGCATCAAAAATCCAAACATAGAAGATGCGTCTCACCAGCAGCCACAAGGTGATGCAGACCACGGCGAGCCGATGTTGCAATAGAGACCAACGATGAACTCCAGTGCCGAAGACGGGGAACGGTGATACAACGATGGCATGCTGATGAAGATGATAGTGGTCGCCGAAGTTGAAAACCAACGGACACGACGAGACCGTGGTTGCAGGTGAATTTGACGACATTTTAAAATATGGCGAGCCCAGCAAGCCCCATAGCAAACTGAGAACAGCGTCCGGTGACCTGGTGGAACAAGATTTTATCGCGACCAGAGGGAAATTAGGATGGCAGAGTCAATCGGCGAGATCCAAGTACGGCGCGATATGCATCAGGGACAAGCGCGCGCGGCAGCGACCATGGTCGACGAGCCTAACGACACAGGACTAAGCGGCGAACGTGTTCGGCGTGCATACGTGAGCCGAACCGAAGGTGGGGTCCGAGCGGGTTGACGCTGCTGGGAACGGCGACCGACGATGGTGGCCGAGGTGAGCGCACCATGGGGGCGACTGGGAGCATGCACATAGAGGTTGACGGTGAACGAAGGGAGCAGGGACTTGAGCAGCTCGGCGCGGTGGGGAGCAGCGACGATCACAGCGAGCTGGGAAATCAACGACGAGCAAGGAGAGAGCTCGGACTGGGGATGGGCTCGGCGAACGGCGACGCAAGGAGCAAGGCGAGGTCACGGCCGGGCGAGCTCGGACACAAGCACATGCAGCGTCTTCGTAGCATCCTTCGCGTGCCCGTCTCGGACTCGATGTCGCGCAGCACACACAAGCAACTGGCTGAGAGGAGCAGGGAGGGCATCGAGGAAGCAAGGATGGCTAGCTCTACCGTCACCGACGAGCTCCAAGGACAGGGGAGGCGCGGCCATGGCTGGGACGCAGAGAGCAGGGAGTAGGGCAAAGTCCGAGTTGAGCACCATGGGAGATTGGGAGGAGCGCAACAGGGAGAGAAGGGGTGACCTAGCGCCATGGCAGAGGGCAAGACCGAGCTCGGGGTTGGGGCGAGTGCCGGCCATGGAAGAGCACCGGGTGACATCCGAGCGTGAGGAAGATGAGGAAGAGAGATGAAGCTGGGGGAGCGAGCAGCGGGCGCGGCCATGGAGAGGGAGCTTGGCCATTGGGAGGAGCAGGGAAGGAGCACGCGACTGGAGGAGAGAGAGGAGGAGTGGTTGGGTGGCGGGATTTTTCCCAGGTGCTGAGCGACGTGGCCAGGAAATATCCCACGACAGCTGAAGGATAGGGATGAGGGGCGGCGGGAGGATAGGAAGGAGATGGATCTTTTTTCAGATTTTCCCATTTTCCTAGTTATTTTATAAAGAAAATTGTAGACATTTCGAATTAAGGGTTTTAGCAATGCATAATATGTCGACTATACGGGCTACACATTTCATTCTATGAATTAGCGAACCAAATTAATTACCAATTACTCGCTTTCAGTTCTAATTACACTGGTCTGGTTTGTTTCGGACTGAAAACCATTTTCATCGAGTTCCAATTAATTTGTTTGAGATAAAAATCATCAGAGTGGGTCGAGCTTCCGAATTCATATTCTCTTTAGACAAGTAACTCGACCGGCACAAGGCTCGACATCGCAGACAACAGTTTAACACTGAGCTACACAAAAATATCTTGGGCAGTTCAAGTAAACAGAGATAGATGCGATATCAAAAATCGGGATGGGCAAAGATGTTTAGGACATAGAGACCATTATTATCACCCATATTCTATGCTTAAGTCCATACTCACTGTTACGCGCATAGTAACACCTGGGGTGTTACAGCCTTCCCCCTTAAAAGAATCTCATCCCGAGATTCGGATTGAAAGGCTTCTAAGAGAAGAGAGGTATGTAACGCCTGTCCATATCAGCGATAATACAAGGCAGTTTCAAGCAAAGGTGAGTGACTTAGGATATTGTTTCTCTAGTGGACATAACATGTATCGCCTTAGGCTAATTTAGAGATGTCCATAAATAGAGACGATGTCTGCTAGAAGAACACATAAGGTTCCATGTGTGCAGTTTGCTTTTTTCTGATGACACTATACTATCTGAGTCTGTTGGGCGAGCGGTAGATATGCGACTTTATTTAAACAGAACTAGATGCAACCTCTTTGGGTAAAACACACAAAAAGTGGTTTACCCACAAGTGGTCATGGTAAGTTTATAGCACATGAGACGGGTGTGGATGTCGAATACTATCGCGGTTAACATGTGGCTGACCAGAGAATTTGTCACACCCGGTTTTAGAAGGCAAACCGAATGCGAACCATGTACGTGCCAGGATCAGAAACTCACGTACACAACGATTACATAATTGGACATCATCACACAATGCTCGAAATAAATAGCGAAAAGGTACTTTAATTACATCAAGATGTCCAAGACATCCACAGAGTCTAATACATAACCATTGTCTTTAGCATAAACATCAAAGTGCGGAGTAACGAAACGTAGAAGATAAGCCTACACAGGCAACTGACTGGGGGCTGGCCATTAAGAATAAACTAGAACTCGTCGTAGTCCTGGAACTCCTCAAAGTCCTCCATGTTACCAGCATCACCTCCTGAGCACTGAGTACAGTGGGGACAACCTAGGGTGGGGGTGGTGTGTAAAGCAAGGGTGAGTACACATCAACGTACTCAGCAAATGTCCCATTTGGCTAAAGTGGACTAGCTATATGTGGAGTTAAGGTTGAAGCAATTGCTTTTTGTTGGTCAAGTATTTATTATTAGTAGAGCCAAGTTTTAGTAATAAACCCAGTTATTACCGAAAAGTACTCCCTCAAAAGAGGAAATACCAGAGATCAGATTTATAACATCATTGTTAACCATCATCATAAAAGTATCCAAAGTTCTTCTAATCAAAGTGGATCCCAAGGCTGCTCTTAACCGTGAGCTTGGCTGATATACCAGTTTCTAACACTCTGCAGAGGTTGCACACTTTACCCACAAGTCGTGATCCCTTTCCAGCCTGGGTTGTACAGACCCGATCTTCACTACCGAGGTGAATGGCCAGGGATACACTACTTAGCCTTTACAAAGACTCCCCTGGTGCATAGCTGCTCGTTAGGTTTCGCCAGTCATACAAAAGCAGTACACCTCCCAAGGTGGGTGACTAACAAAAACCAAATCAAATGAACCTCTGCACCCCCTTGGCAGAGCGAGCACTATGCCCCGGCCCCCATTGACGGCCCTCAGGCAAAGCCAACTACACCCCCAGATTCATCTAATTATTCATCTAAGGGCGTCCCATTCCACCCTCATGGTTGCACTGTTATCCCGGGTGGTCACTCCATGAACAGGTCCTTACGGAGAGGTACTCAGGAAAAAGGCCTGAGCCACCTAGAGTATCACAATATCATCATTGGGATAACATCATCGTATCATAAATAATCACATCATGTTCATTGATTAATTTAAGGCAATAGCAAAATGCTAACCATGATAACCCAAAAGGTAAACAAGGATAAGGTAAATACAGACTAGTCAATCCTTAGGTTAAGTAATGTAATGCGGGACTATGGGGGACAGATATCCCCCGGGTCCACTGGAAGGATAAAAGACCTCACGAAAGGCCCAAGGGCCCAATAAATCGCAAGGTCATCCCTTCGTGGGCCTGGGGAAGAACGACCAGTGAAGCAGATCGACATAAGGCCGGATCGGCGCGAGCCTGGATGGCTCCAACAACGTTGAGCAAGCAACCACAACAGAGACCCGACTTTCCTGCGCTGGAGCCCCGTACAATGGAACTAGGCGAGGATAAGTCGGCAGAATTATAGTAAGATAGACTCGATCAGTTCACTATTTCTTAGGTGCGCATTGTTATCATATCTACATGTATTGCCCCACGGTCGAATATATAAGGCCTAGGGGGCATCCCTTCAGATCAGTCGATCTCACCACTCAGCCATCCACCCCAATTCTCCACGCTCTAGCTTTAGAGACCTTCCTTGTAATCCACCACATAAAGCATACTCACCAGGACATAGGGTGTTACGCATCTCAAAGCGGCCCAAACATGTAAACTTTGTCCATTGTTCCTCGTGCATCCGGCACGAACCATTTAGCTACAGTCGGCGACACCGTCCTACTCCTAAAAACACCTTGAGGGGCAACCCCGGGTGTGTGGTCAGACCCAAAACACCGACAGCTGGCGCGCCAGGTAGGGGGTGTGTCGCCGATCTAAGCTAGCTCAATGGCCGTCACCTTCCACCGCAAGATCACCCTCCGCCCCGGATCTATGTTCTGCTTTGGAACAATCTCATCCGTAGCAGATGAAGAAGGAACTCTACATCGCATCGCAGATCTACCAAGGAAGAAGTCTCCTCCAACAAACTCCGAGAATATCAGAGTAAGGAAGGAAAAAGTGCAACCTCTAGCGCTCCAAAAAAAGATTGCCCCCAGCAAGCCAGGGGCCGAGGGCTCGCTGACCCGGAGAACTCCACTGTCTACTTTCCCGACGAAGGAATGGACACAAATCGCAAGGAAGAAAGAAACGAACAAAACCGGGAGGAAGCAAGTTGTTCTTTCCGTGCCTCCGTCCTCGAGGGAGAACGGAAAGAAGATCGCCATGACAGCCGCACCGTTCTACCCCGACGTTCTTTTCATCGGGAGAGTGGAGTCGCCCCCCGTCTCCGACGATGAACCGACCGCGCCCGGAGAAGAACCACCTCAGCGGGAATCCCGTCGACGGAGAAACCGGCGCCGAAATATCCGGCGGCATCACGAGGCCGGAGAGCGGAATCCAGAGCAGCCTGTCTCGCGAGGCGAGGCCTCAGAGATAGGAGAAACTCCGGAGGAACGCGTCTTCAGAGAACGAAGGAACTCCCAACGGCGTGATCGCCGCCGAGCTCAGGAACAAGCCGAGCAGGAGGCAAGGCAACGTCGGGAAAATCCACTCTTCGAGCGCAACCTGAATCTCGACTTCGCCCGGGCCATGAACACGCCGAGTGAAGTCGAAGGGGTACTAGCTCGGATAGCTGATGGACTCCCTCGAACTCCCGACGCCGAGGGCTATCGACGACTGTTCACCCAAGCAGCCAACCATCTTCTACCTCTCGCTCACCCGCCGAACGACCTACGACACGCCATCAACAGCCGCCGGGACACGCGAAGCTCCATCAATGCTTCGCGTGAACGACGGCATGAGAACGAGATCCACCGCTGGGAGGAGTACGACAGGGATCATGGCATCCCAGCTCGGAGTCAGGCTACCAGAACTGAGTCGGCAACGACCTCGACTGGCGGTACTACCCGGGGACGGTCGAGGGACCACAACAACTACTCCCCTCCCCAGGACAGACATCATCGACAAGAAGACATGTGTGGGGTGTCTGCCCTTACTCCACGCCTTAGGGCCATTCAATGGCCCCCTAACTTTAAGGTATCAAATGTCGACAAATATGAGCCTAAGCAGGATCCAGGAGGCTGGCTGGCCGTCTACACTATCGCTGCTCGAGCTGCTGGAGCGTCCGAGGACGTGATGACCGCATACTTACCCATCGTCCTCGGGCAAGACGCGCTACAATGGCTGCGACACCTACCCCAACACTGCATCGACGACTGGAGTGACTTCAGTCGATGCTTCACCGCCAACTTTCAGTCCCTCTCTGACAAACCAGCGCAACCATGGGACCTCAAATCCATCAAGCGTCGGGGGGACGAAACTCTCTGGTCGTACCTCAAAAGGTTCCAGACCATGAGAAATCGTATCCCCGAGGTCACGGAGGCGGCCGTGATCGAAGACTTCTACAGAGGATCCAATGACTCGGCCTTCGTCCGAGCCATATTGCAGAAGGCGCCGACTACCTCCGAGCAACTATTCCGGGAAGCCGACCTCTACATCACCGCCGACGAGCGAGCTCAAGACCTCATCGGGGGAGCGAAACCTGCACCGACAGCGCCATGACGCGACACGAACCAGCAACCCGACAAACGCTGGGAGAAGAGGCCTCGCGAAGAAGTGCATGCCGCCGGACCACCTGCCTCTCGCGCCCGAGGAGGACCTCACGGAGGCGAACATACACTGGACGACATCCTTGACGCTTAGTGCTCGTACCACAAGGACATGCGCCACACCCTTCGAAACTGCAGAGACTTCAAGCACTCCGTCGGACACGGCCGACCCTTCCAACCTCTACCTCCTCCTCCGTCGCGGGGAGGACCAGGGGAACCGCAACAACCCCAGCAGCAGGAGGAAGAAAGAGGTGGAGCCTTCCCACGCGTTGACGGAGAAGTCAACGTCATCTTCGGCGGACACGGATCGCAGGAGAACAGAAGACAACAAAAGCTCAACGATCGCCAGATATTGGTGGCGACCACCGGTCCTCCCGCTCCGTACCGATGGTCGGAGCACCCGATCACCTTCACTCGGGCAGATCAATGGCTCAACTTCGACCACCCAGGCAAATACCCGCTCCTCGTTGATCCAGTGATCCGAGAGAGCAGGGTGAAGAAGGTATTAGTTGATGGGGGGAGCAGCATCAACGTCACCTTCCCCCGGACACTCCAAGGCTTGGGGGTTCACCTCAAAGAACTCCACGAGTCAGACACTCCTTTCTTCGGCATCGTGCCGACTGAAGGGGAATACCCGCTGGGCCACATCTACATGCCCGTCACCTTCGGAACTCCGGAGAACTACAGAACCGAGTTCCTGAGGTTCGAAGTGGCGAACTTCGACTGCGGGTACAACGCCATCATCGGGAGGTCGGGATTGGCAAAATTCATGGCCATTCCGCATTACACGTACATGATATTGAAGATGCCAGGACTGCAAGGAATCATAACTGTGCGCGCTGACCTCCAAGGTGCCGTAGAGTGTTTCCGTGTGGCCATCCAGGCGGCCCTCACCACCAAACCATCGGCAACTTCTTCAACCCAGGCAAACTCTAAGCCTGAGGAAGACCTTGCAGTACCTGCAAATGAAGCTCAAGCCGTGACCTCTATGCGGCCGACTGAAGAAACCAAAAGGATCAACCTGGGGTTCGCTGATGAACGCAAGACTGCCATCATCAGCTCTAGCCTGGATGACAAATAGGAAGGCGCGCTCGTCCAGTTTCTGCAAGATAACCGAGACGTATTCGCATGGCAACCTGCGGATATGCCGGGAGTCCCGAGAGAACTGGCCGAGCACAAACTGAATGTCTATCCCCAGGCGAGGCCGATTCGGCAAAAACTACGTTGCTTCACGCCCGACAAGGGAGAGGCCATTCGCGCTGAGCTGGCCCGCTTGGTCGCGGCTGGCTTAATCAGAGATGTGTTACACCCTGAGTGGTTAGCCAACCCAGTCCTTGTACTCAAAAAGAATAAAGTGGATTGGCGCATGTGCGTCGACTACACGAATCTCAACAAACACTGTCCAAAGGATCCCTTCGGGCTTCCTAGGATAGATCAGGTGGTAGATTCCACCGCCGGATGTTCTGTACTATCTTTCCTGGATTGCTACTCCGGATATCATCAGATTAGCCTGGCAAAAGAAGACGAGGAAAAAACAGCGTTCATCACCCCGTTCGGTGCTTTCTGCTATACCTCCATGCCGTTCGGCCTCAAAAACGCTGGAGCGACTTATCAGAGAGCCATTCAAACATGCTTAGCCGATCACTGGGGCAAGCGTGTGGAAGCCTATGTAGATGATGTGGTAATCAAAATGGAGAACTCGAAAAATATCATCGGGGATTTACAGCTGGTTTTCAATAGTCTACGGCAATATCGATGGAAGCTTAATCCCGAAAAATGCGTCTTTGGGGTACCGGCAGGAAAGCTGCTCGGATTTATTGTCAGCCACTGGGGAATTGAAGCTAATCTGGAGAAGATTGAAGCCATCATGAAAATGGAGGCACCACGATCACAAAAGAAAGTTCAGAGACTTACCGGATGTATGGCAGCCCTGAGTAGATTCATATCCAGGCTAGGAGAAAAAGGCTTACCATTTTACCAGCTACTCAAGAAAGTGGATAAGTTTCAGTGGACTTCAGAAGCACAGGAGGCCCTGGATGCACTGAAAAAATTCTTGACGACACCACCAGTGCTGAAGCCGCCACGGCGAGCCACGTCGACTCAACCAGCTGAAGATTTGCTGCTATATATCTCTTGCACGACTCACGTGGTAAGCACCGCGTTGGTAGTCAAGCGAACAGAAGAAGGACATGCCTACCCAGTGCAACATCCTGTTTATTTCATCAGTGAAGTTCTGGGTCCCTCAAAGAGAAAGTATCCTCAAGTTCAGAAGCTATTATATGCAGTACTTCTAACTGCCCGCAAGTTACGTCACTACTTTGACGACCACAAAGTCATAGTAGTCACTAGTTTTCTGATAGGGGATATTCTTCACAACAAGGAAGCCATTGGCCGAATAGCCAAGTGGGCCTGTGAACTGGGATCTCATGACATCGAATTTCGACCCCGCACTGCCATCAAAACTCAAGCATTGGTTGACTTCGTATCAGAATGGACTGAACAACAAGCACCAGACAACCCAAAAACTGCAGAAGTATGGCAAATGTATTTTGATGGCACGTTGAAACTGCAGGGAGCAGGTGCGGGAATTCTCTTTACTGCACCCGGAGGCGAGCACCTCAAATATGCCCTCCAGTTGCTATTTCCAGCCTCCAACAACGCAGCTGAATATGAAGCTCTGATTCATGGAGTGAACATTGCTATATCACTAGGCATCAAGAGACTGATGGTATACGGAGATTCCTTGGTGGTCATAAGCCAGATAAACAAAGAATGGGACTATTCGAACGATTCAATGGGAAAGTACTGCACTGCTGTCCGGAAACTAGAAGATAAATTCGAAGGTCTGGAATTTCATCATGTAGAAAGAGATCGAAACACGGCAGCTGATGTATTATCCAAATTAGGATCCAGTCGAACTCAGGCCCCACCTAGAATCTTTGTACAAGAAATACTGCGTCCGAGCATCTCAATGGACCAGGCAGAAGAATGTAATATCGTGAACCAACCAGAGTCAGATTCTGATGACTGGAGAAGGCCGATCATCAGATATATAAAGAATGAAGAGGAACCAGATGACAAAAATGCAGCGGAGCGCATCGCTAGACAGTCAGCTCACTACACACTCATTGGGGAGACACTATACAGAAGAGGTGCGTCGGGTGTCCTCATGAAATGCATTCTCTCATCTACGGGGATCAACTTCTAGATGAGGTCCATGCTGGGCAATGTGGAATACACGCAGCATCCAATACACTAGTTGGGAAGGTCTTCAGGTCGGGATTCTATTGGCCAACAGCGAAAAGTGATGCGGCCGAGTTAGTTCAGAAGTGCGAAGCTTGCCAGTACTTGTCAAAGCAACAACATCTACCAGCACAGCAACTGCAAACCATACCAGTAACTTGGTTGTTCGCATGTTGGGGACTGGATATGATTGGACCTTTCAAGAAAGCTCAAAGAGAATACACTCATGTACTGGTAGCAATCGACAAATTCACCAAATGGATAGAATTCAAACCCATTGCTTCTTTAACCTCAGCCAAGGTCGTGGAATTCATACAAGACATAATATTCAGATTCGGAATACCGAACAGTATCATAACTGACCTAGGATCCAACTTCACAAGTTCGGAATTCTTCGATTTCTGCGAGCAAAAGAGCATTCAGATCAAGTATGCTTCGGTAGCGCACCCAAGAGCCAACGGGCAGGTTGAGCGAGCTAACGGGATGATATTGGAGGCACTCTGGAAAAAGGTCTTCAATAAAAATGAAAAGTTCGCAGGAAAATGGATAAGGGAATTGCCTTATGTCGTTTGGATCCTAAGAACTCAACCTAGCCGAGCTCTGCATGGAAACACTCCTTTCTTCATGGTCTATGGGTCAGAGGCAGTATTACCCGCTGATCTCAAGTTTGGGGCGCCAAGGCTGGTCTTTGAAAGCATAGCAGAAGCCAAAGCTACTAGGCTAGAGGATATTGATGTACTCGAAAAAGAACGGCTGAACACGGTAATTCAATTAGCACGATACCAGCAGACTCTGAGACGCTATCACGACAAGGCCGTGCGACGATGATCCTTTGCAGTGGGAGACCTCGTCCTCCACCGAATTCTAACGGGGGAGGGACGGCACAAGTTGTCACCCCTATGGGAAGGACCATTCATAGTAGTAGAAGTCACTCGACCGGGGTCATATCGTCTCACTCAGATGGACGGCACGAAAATTGGGAACTCCTGGAATGTAGAACACCTCAAGAAATTTTATCCCTAGCTGTATTTCAAAAGCTACTGGGATGACAATGTACTCTGTAAAATGGGAAATACATCATCAATAAACAAGGCTTCAATAATACTCAGTTTGTTCATGATCGACCTACATTCTTACTTAACTCGGGGTGACCACTATGCCCTGCTAACGGAGCAATCGGCTTAAGTCGGCAACGACTTAAGGCGGTGCAACATGCTCATGCTTACGTAACTCGGGGTGACCACTATGCCCTGCTAACGGAGCAATCGGCTTAAGTCGGCAACAACTTAAGGTGGTGCAACATGCTCGTGCTTACGTAACTCGGGGTGACCACTATGCCCTGCTAACGGAGCAATCGGCTTAAGTCGGCAACGACTTAAGGCGGTGCAACATGCTCGCGCTTACGTAACTCGGGGTGACCACTATGCCCTGCTAACGGAGCAATCGACTTAAGTCGGCAACGACATAAGGCGGTGCAACATGCTCGCGCTTACGTAACTCGGGGTGACCACTATGCCCTGCTAAACGGAGCAATCGGCTTAAGTCGGCAACGACTTAAGACGGTGCAACATGCTCACACTTACCTAACTCGGGGTGACCACTATGCCGTGCCAACGGAGCAATCGGCTTAAGTCGGCAACGACTTAAGATGGTGCAACATGCTCGCGCTTACTTAACTCAGGATAACCACTATGCCCTGCTAACAGAGCAATCGGCTTAAGTCGGTAACGACTTAAGGCGATTCCACATGCTTACGATTACTCATATAGGGGTGATCTCTATATCCCGTGAAGAAATTTCGAAATCATCATACAACACTTTACTCCTGCAAATTTATGTACTGTTGAATTCTAAAACAATAGGAGAGTGACAGTAGTATTCAAATGTCGAGTTGCTGTCCTCTAACAAATATCCGAGCACGATAACCGCGCGCTCAAAGCACGCAATGTTTCTCTATTTTGCAACACTCTTCTCAGGAGCAGCCGACGAAGAAGGGTGACTCGAGGAATCAGGAGCAGCGTCCACATCAACCCTTATATCGTCGGGAACAATCACGCCGGGTCTCCTCATCTAGATCCGCCCCGCGCTAATGGCTTTATCCATGGCCCTGTCGCGCTGGGCCCTCAGAGTAACCGAAGTTTCTTCAGCAACTTTGACAGCCAGCTGAGCGGTCTCTAGCTCCTGGGCGATGGACTTCTTGGAAGCACGCAGTTCCTTAATAGCGGCATCCTTAGCCGATATCAACTGCCTGAGACGGATCACGTCATCCGTGGATTCCTGCAGCTTGCAGCGATGATTGTCTAACTCCTCCATGGTGAAGCGATGACTCCTCTCTAGGATGGTCAACGAGTTGCTAGAGTCACGATATAGCCTGTCAAGATTGTCACGAGAAGCAACAAGGGCACGTTTTTCTTCCTGCAAACAAGAATCAGCTTCTTCAAACACCAAGCAAGCAATAAGAACATAGCAACACAAGGCGCAGATTCATAAATCACCTTTTCAGAATCAAGCTGAGCGCGAAGAGTAGAATTCAGCATGTTAGCATCATTCAGAGCAGCAGAGACCTGGGCCAGCTCAGTCTGGCTTTGGGAATACCTTTCCTCAAAATCAGAGCACCGCCGGACCAGTTCAGCCTGACTTTGAGAATGCTTCTCTTCAAGAACAGAAAACTGTCGAGCCATATCTAGCGAGAAACAATCAAGAGAAAGAGTCAAATTGAGAAGCAGTTTAATAAGGTAGACGAAGGGAAGCAGAAAAGCACCAACCAGCATTCGTCGCCTCTAAGTCAGAGACACGCTGTTGAAGCAGCACCGGATTCCAACGGGCCAGGGACGAAGCTCTTTCTGGAACAGAAGCACCCTGTAACTTCAGCTGACTAGCCATCTCGTCCATAATGCCTGATATCGAGAGCAGATGAGTGCAAAGACAGCAGTTCGTCAAGTGTAAAAGTCAAAGTAGAATATAGCATAGTACCTGGAGGTTAGAGAAGAATGAGGGGACTCCCAAATCGTGAGAAATCAATTGATGGCTTGGCGTAGGGTCACCATCCGGAGCAACTTGCAATGAACCAGCAGGAACCAATTCAGTGTCATCAGCAGAGCCCAAAACTTGGTCGTCAGGAACGCTAGCCTCTAAAGCGACTCCCTGACCAAAAGCTTGGGCTACCACCATGAAACCAGAGTGTGGAGGAGATCCTGCGTGAACATCCATGGAAGTACAAGAGGGAGACCTCGCTCGGACACCCTTGGGGGCCGGGTTGTAGCTCGCGCTGCCCACTTGAGCCGGATCATCTCCAGCAACACCCTCGGGGGCTGGGTCGTGGCTTACGCTTCCCACCCGAGCCGAATCATCCTCGGCAACACCCTCGGGGGCTGGGTAAGCGTCAACACCATCCTTGAGGGCCAAGTTCTCTGCGGCAGCCGCCTCTAAGGCTGAGGGCCCCTCAGTTACTTCCATGAGAGCAAGACGATCCAAGTCAGTTTCCTGGCCCTCAAGACCGTGCTCTAAGGTCGATGAGGCGCGGGACGCTGCCCGGGATGACCCCAACCCGGCGTCGAACACATCAGCACAAACATCCATAGCGTCACCATCCGCTGGCTCTGATAACAGGTCCTCTAGAACCATATCTTCAAGAGTCTGATCAAAGTTCACCAGAGACAATTCTTGTAGACCCATGAGGGCAGACAGAGCAGGAGAAGGAACTCCGCTACTTTCCCCACTGGCAACATATTGCCGACTGTTTTTCCGAGTCAAAGGGACCTCATCTTCTTCCTCCCCCATGTTTTCGTCAGCAACACAGACAGCACCACACCCATTGGGTTCAGCGACAGATGGATCACACCCATTGGGATCAGCGACAGATGGATCACACCCATTGGGATCAGCGTCGATAAATTCAGGCACAGGCACTTCCTCAGCGGCAGTAACCGAAGGACCAACTTTCCGATCCAAACTAGATACTAGTCGAAGACGTCTCTTTTTCTTTTTCTGCTCATCAACAGGAGAATCAGGTTGATTGACTCGGCAAGGGCGTTTCGGGCGAACACTGATAGGCCTCTAAACATCCAAGGTTGTACCAGCTTCCGGGAGAGGCGCCACCGCCAATGTCCCAGCAGGAGCAGCATCAGAAGAGTCCTCAGCTAGCATATTAAGCATAGCACTTATTTCCGCATCACTAGGATCCAAAGGCACCTCAAAGCGGACTTGCTGTTCATCATCGGGAATTTCTCCAATCGAAGCAACCAAAGCACTAACTTCTTCGGCAGAGGGTCGTACTCTAAGGCCCAAACCGCCATCAGCAGCAGGAGGATTCGACACAAAATGAGTAAAGGCCTTGGAAGGAGGCAGGTTCTAGATCGAGTATGCGATAGGGGCGCCAACATTTGATACCTTGCCTCTAAGTATCATTTCAAGCCGGTTCACCAAGTCTACAGCGGGAATTCTTCTATTGGTGACCCGGGTTGAGTCAGCTAGACCTCGGTACAGATAGGCCAGGTATGCCCTATCCTTCAACGGCTGAATGTTCTTGAAAACAAAATCAGCAACCACATCCTCTGCAGTCAGACCCCTCTCCTTCAGCAGTCCAACCTCAGCCAGCAAAGCCTCTGCCTCAGCCACCTCCTGGTCCGTAGGAGACTCGGTCCAACTCGGAGTACGAACATCCGGCTGTCTCCCTGACCGTGGGGGGAGAGATTTTCCGTGGTTCTCAACAATAAACCATTCCAAGCGCCATCCTTTGATACTATCCTTGAGTGGGATTTCAAGGTAGTTAGTCTTCCTCCCACGGCGCATCTCTAAACTCGCACCCCCCACTATCTGATGCTGCCCCCGGCCATCCCAGGGCGATAGTGATACAAGTACTTCCACAGTCCAAAATGTGGCAGGACGCCAAGAAAAGCCTCGCATAAATGAACGTAAATGGAAATTTGCAGAATGGAATTGGGATTCAGATGGGTCAAATTAAGGCGATAGAAATCAAGGAGACCGCGGAAAAAGGGAGAAATAGGAAGAGCGAGACCGCGGAGAAGAAAAGGAACATAAATCACGGATTCGTGGGTATCCTCTGTTGGAACAGTGACCCCATGGCAAATCCGCCAAGAACAGAGCTCCTTCGGAGGAAGAACCCCGATGGACACGAGATGGAGAAGGTCGGGCTCAAAAACAACAGACATATGGTTACCTGCGAAAGGCAACTGGCTGTTGGGGTCGATAGGAGGAATCACCGCAGCGGATGAACTCGAGGCCTTTCGCTTGGGCGCCATCTCAATTCCACCGGCGAACAGAGTAGGAGCCGAATTGCAAAAGGACAGAGAAGATCTGGAGGCAGGAAAGCAAGAACTAGGGCACGGAAAGCAGAGGCGGCCGAAAGCGCAGTGCATATGGGATCTTCCCGGGCCAGATACCGTTTCCAAAAAGCGCCCAGTCATCACCCGGCGGTTACTTCTAAAAGACCGGTGTGCCACGTCATCACCCGGCGGTTACTTCTAAAAGCACCGGTGCGCCACATCATCACTCGGCTATTACCTTCAAAGTGGCCGACGCGGCCCGTTCTAACTCGGCAGTTATCTCTAAAACGCCGACGTCGTCTTCAGTCACTCGGCAGTTATCTCTAAAACACCGACGTCGTCTTCAGTCACTCGGCA
The DNA here is from genome assembly GCA_029449295.1 of Zea luxurians. Taxonomy (NCBI): domain Eukaryota; kingdom Viridiplantae; phylum Streptophyta; class Magnoliopsida; order Poales; family Poaceae; genus Zea; species Zea luxurians. Next base: position 138,044,161 of record JAOPSE010000001.1, on the reverse strand, counting down.
GTTATCTCTAAAACGCCTACGTCGTCATAATTCACTCGGCTGTTACCTCTAAAAGCGCCGACGTGGTCATCAGTCATTCCAACGCTGATGTGGCTTCGTCATCACTCGGACGCTACTTCAAAAGCGTAAACGTTGACAATAATAACTCGGCCATCACCCCTAAAAGCGACGATATGATGCCCGAATGACTCAACTACTACTCCAGAGGGATGGACTTCACAGACAAAGCAAACGAAGGAATGACTTGAAAACTCCAAGCTACGACACAAGCATAACAGACAGAGAACACCACGGGCAATAAATATCACGACAATCATCAACTAACTATGAAGCAAAATGATCAACACAGGAGGAGACGAAATCATTCTTCATTAAGGGAAGTTACAGAACTTACAAATCAACTCGTTATGAGTTGATACTCCCCTATTACTACTACTACTACTACACTACATTCTACTACTCTACACTACTAACTACTACTACATTATTTCACTATACTACTTCTAATCTATACTAACATCCAAAACCAGTGGCATCTAGCCACTGCCCTTGCTGCTGCCGCCGCCGTTGCCGCCCCTGCCGTTGCCGCCCTTGCTGCCGCTGTTGCCGCCCCTGCTGCCGCCGTCACCGTCATCGTCGCCGTCGTCATCATCGCCCTCGTCGTCGCCGTCGTCTCCACCATCGCCTCCGCCACCCTCCTCGGACGAGTCCGAGGAGTACTCCGACTCATCCGAGCCCTCGAGCCCGGAGCGCTCGACGACCCGGATATAAGTCCAGACCTCCGCGGCAATCCCCTGGGAGTCGTCTGAATCGTCAGACGATGCCGGGGGAGAGACGGGAGCCGGAGACCCCTCGGACTCGGAGGAGAACTCCTCCTCCGAGTATTCTGAGTCGCCGAAGTGCTCCGACGGAGGAGTCGGCTCGCGCTTGCGTTTGTTACTCTTGCCCATGGTGGAAACGAAGAGAGAAGAAGAAAGCAAGCAGCAGAGAACAGCAAGAGATGTGAAGAAAACGGAGAGGCAAAGGCACTATTTATATAAGAAGAAGGCAACCGCTCACCTCCTACCACGGTCGCTGAACAGTCACAAAATATTCAATATACGCTTCAACCCGTCTGAAGATACGTTAGGCGACTGACATCGTTTCACGCAACGCAACACCCATTGGGACTCCAGTCAACTGCGTGGGTGATATGATTACACCCGCCGTCACATCACATTACTACTCAGAAGCAGCCGGCTAAAACACTCAGCGTACCAAGACGTCCCTTGCCCACACCCATTGGGAGGGGGACGCCCAGGAATTATCAGTATATTTTTGAAAACTGTCACATCCACGCAGGGCGTACAATGAATACCTCAAGACAAAAACGAGATATCAGTAAGGATCAAAGGAAAGCCAAATATAGCCGGTGAAGTATAAAGTCTGACCGATAGAAGCGACATGAAGACTAGCCAGGGGACGCCCATCGAATGTCCAATCAGTTGCAGATCAAATAAATTGCACCACCTAGCAAGATATGGGCAGATCACGAACTCGGCCTCAAAGACAAAATACATGCTGACCTCTAAAGCATAATATCAATGACATAATGCTGACCCCTAAGGCATTCGGAAAAAGAAAGGATGATTCTCAGCAAAAGGACACGAAATGAAGACCTTCGAGTGGATTATTTTCAAAAATCCACTCGAAGCTCGGGGGTTACACCCATTGGGTGCACCTCCGGTGCACCCCATGAATCGCCATATCAAATCAAGATAATGCTAACTCCTAAAGCATATGGCAAGATCAAAAGCAAGGCTGACCTTCGACAAAGTGCAAGCGGAAAACAAAATAATTTTTGATGAGGACCTTCGAGTGGATTATTTTCAAAAATCCACTCGAAGCTCGGGGGCTACACCCATTGGGTGCACCTCCGGTGCACCCAATGAAGTTCAGGGTCCTACAATACGAAATGCTGACCTCCAAAGCACGAGTTTGAGACAGAACACCAGTTTTCGAGCAGAAGGAGATAGTAAGAAATCGTTTTTACCAAACTACCCGGAAAGCATCCCTTGTCATAAACAAAGACCGCAAGCTGGACCTAGGATCTTTGGGCCGATTATCTCAAAATCAACCCAAAGATCGGGGGCTTGTGGGGGACAGATATCCCCCGGGTCCACTGGAAGGATAAAAGACCTCACAAAAGGCCCAAGGGCCCAATAAATTGCAAGGTCATCCCTTCGTGGGCCTAGGGAAGAACGACCAGTGAAGCAGATCGACATAAGGCTGGATCGGCGCGAGCCTGGATGGCCCCAACAACGTTGAGCAAGCAACCACAACAGAGACCCGACTTTCCTGCGCTGGAGCCCCGTACAATGGAACCAGGCGAGGATAAGTCGGCAGAATTATAGTAAGATAGACTCGATCAGTTCACTATTTCTTAGGTGCGCATTGTTATCATATCTGCATGTATTGCCCCACGGTCGAATATATAAGGCCTAGGGGGCATCCCTTCAGATCAATCGATCTCACCACTCAGCCATCCACCCCAATTCTCCACGCTCTAGCTTTAGAGACCTTCCTTGTAATCTACCACATAAAGCATACTCACCAGGACGTAGGGTGTTACGCATCTCAAAGCGGCCCGAACCTGTAAACATTGTTCATTGTTCCTCGTGCATCCGGCACGAACCATTTAGCTACAGTCGGCGACACCGTCCTACTCCTAAAAACACCTTGAGGGGCAACCCCGGGTGTGCGGTCGGACCCAAAACACCGACAGGGACAGTGAATCATAAAGTATGTAGGACATAATAGGTCAGAGGACACGTGCCTTCACCAGGTTGTTGCTCAGGGGGGTCTCCAACAACACACTCGGGAACCTCGGACTGCTCGTTGTCTAAATAAAGCGAGCATGCATTCAGTACATTTTGAAAGTACAAATGAACGGCATACCAAAAATGTACAACCATAGGAACACATCTCAAAAAACACAATACTAAATAAGGAATAATGAGATCAAAGTATAACATGAAATATAACATACCCTAATTTCATTTAGAAATAAATTATTCTTTAAGTGTTGTCCATGATTACACAATCTAGTTCCATTTATTTTACTGTGACCTAAAAGTTAGACCAGAGATAAATTCATGTAATACACATTATTAATCTTCACAAGATTAAATACACTTTAATCTCTAGGGTTTTCCTTTTATTTATTTTATTAAATAAATAAACTTACACCTATACTGGTTCATAATTAAACATAAAAATTAGAATGTGCAGACAGTAACTAAAACTAATTTATTTAAATAGAGAATAATCCTATGAATATTTTGCAATTTGAATCACTAAATTTGGAGTTCATATGCAAAAGATATGAAATAAACAAGTTTGGGAATTCAAAATATGAAAATAGGTCTAATTCTATGAATATTTAAAAGTCTAGGGTTCAATCTGCAAGATTACAGGGGCCTACGCGCAAAAAGCAGGGACGACGGGTTGATTCTGAACAAACCGAGGGTCTCTTTAATAAAACTACCACGCGAAGGGGTATCGGGCGATTCAAATCGTTAGATCAGAAACCGATGGCCGAGATTAGATCTACGGCCGAGGGCGCGCGCGTGGGCGAGCGAGCGCTGATAGGCGGGCCAGGGGGTGTCAACGACTGAGGGGAAGGGCACACTGACTGATCGAGCCTAGCGCCAGGGGACATGGGCGCTGATAGGCGGCCCAGGGGTGCAGGGCACGCGTGTGTGAAGCGGTATCCCGCGATCTGGGTCGTGCGATCAAGATTAGGCAGGGGAGATCAGACTAGGGGAGGGTGAATGGTTGCAGGCGGCGCCGCTCCTCCTCGCGATGGTGAAATCGCCGGAGTTGGGGCAGGCGCGAGCTAGGGCGGTTTCGGGGTCGCTGGAGTGGGTCAGAGAGGGGGAGAACGACACAGCAAACTCAGTGGTAGGGAAAAGGCCATGAATCCGAGGTCAGAGAGGGGGAATGGCGGGGAAAAGGTATCGGGCGAGCCAGAGGAACTCTGGTGAGGGATTCCGTTTGTGGGGTGAGGGCTTGAGGCGCGCTAAGGCCTGGGATAGCTTTAGCAGAGGTAGAGGTACCTTAGGGACCAACGCGGGGGCACTAGACGAGGCTAATTTGGCCGGTCACCGCGCGGGCGCGGCGGATCGCCACGGCCGAACTTCGGCGAAGCCGAAATTGGCCAACGACAAAGCGAAATTAGGAAAACTGAGCATGGGTATGGGTGTCTCACCTCGGGGCGGAGCTCGGGGTGGCTTGGCACGGGTCTCCGTTGAGCTAGATGGCCGAGGAGGCGGGCGTGGGTCTCCGGCGGGGTCTGGCGACATGAGCAGAGCGTGAGCGAGAGCGGGACTCCGTGAAATGAGGCAGGGGAGTGAGTGTGGATACGGGTGGGGCTCAAAAAGGAGCTGGGGCATGGGTAGAGCGACGTGGCCGAGGATCCCGGCGACGTGCACGAGTGTGCACTCGCTGGTCCATGTCGGGCGTGGGGAGGGCGGAGCTGACAGGGGAGGCGCACGGCACAGAGAGAGAGGGAACGGGCGCGCGGGCGTAACGGCTTGGTGACTAGCGAACTGGGCCCGCGAGACAGAGAGGGAAGAGAGGCGCGCGAGCGGGGGAAACCAGCGCTGACAGCTTGGCCCCACTGGGCAGCGAGCGAGAGAGAGAGGAGAGTGTGGAGCGGTCTGGTGCTAAAAGGCGGGGTCGCGTGTCAGGGGCGGCAGGCGCGCAGGCGCGGGCGCCGCGGTTGGGCCTGGTGGGCTGGTTTGGGCCAGAATGGCTTTTTCCTTTTTCCTGAATTTCCTAATTGCTTTTTCTATTTCTTTTCTCTAGGGTTTTCAATCGAAATTCAATTCAAGTTTCAAATTCAAACTAATTCAAACATGTGCAACAATTCAAGGAATATTTAAGCTCAGCATGATGCAACATGTCATGACCCATAGTGTTTTGGCAAAAATAAATAAACAATCCCCCTAACTTAAGCTAATTCTACTTAAAAGGGAAAAGGGAGAGAGAATCTAGAGAGAGATAGAACCTAGGGTGAGAGAGGGAAGAGTAACACATGAATTTGGGTGTTCATTAGAAAGAAATTTTATACCCCCAAATTCAGGGTGTTACAGACCTATCCCCCTTAAAAGAATCTCGCCCTCGAGATTCAGGGCTGGCTAGAAAAGAGCTCAGGGTACTTGGCTTTCAAATCATCTTCTCTTTCCTAGGTTGCTTCTTCTTCTGAGTGGTGACCCCATTGGACTTTGCACATCCTGATGGTACTTCTCCGAGTGACCCGATCTGCTATCTCCAGAATTTTAGTTGGCTTCTCAATATATGTCAGATCTTTTTGAATGTGGCAGAACCTCCCAAGTTATTAGGCCCACCTACAGTTTTCCTTGTCCAACGTACCTTGAACACCCTGTAGATGCACCTAATTACTCGACAAGTTCGGTAACTGTATCCTCAAATCCTCGCCCAAGAGCGCTTCACCCGTCACGCAGATATTACATCACATCGGAGGAAAGAATAGCGGAAGCATATTACAATAATTTAATTTACATTCATTCCAATATAGAGAGAGCGTTATTATTACAAAACCAGGGTACTATGAGTGCATAAAGTATTATTATTACAGACTTGGGAGGCAAAATGTAAAGCCTAAAATTGGAAATAATAATAATAGTAGAATAAATAAGCTAATATATTTATCATGGTAATTTGGGAATTGTTGAAACCTTTGAAAAATTTAATTAGGATCCTTCCTTATTATGATCTATCAATAATATTGAAATAGTGGAGCAATCAGTAAAACAAAGATGGATGAATCTCTTATTTATAATTTTGTGTGAGGCACTTTATCAACACCATAACATAAATTAAACTTCCAATTTTAAATAAAGACATAACATGAGATAAGGGGGATGGGAATTTTAATGAGGTCATTTATTTCTTCCATAAATAAATAATAGGGAAAATAATAAATATTAATATTATAAACAATAGATATTATGTTCATATTAAGATTATTTTTGACACCTGAAAATTTGGAGGTTTGAAACATGAGTTTGAAATTGAATGGTATTTGAAAAGAGAATAGAAAAGATAAAAGAAAAAGAATAAAACCTGCACTGGGCCGGCGTGTTCGTTTTTAGCCCATTTCCGAATCACCATCACGCGGCCCACGAAACTCTACGCGGGCGCTCGGTGCCACTGACGGCACGGGCCCACTGGCCGGGGAAATCCTGCGCGCGCTTCCCTTTTGGTCACCGACGGGTGGGGCCCATCGTCAGCCGCAGCACTTCTCGCGTGCCCACCCTCACGTTTCGCTTACATGTGGGACCCCCTTGTCATCAGTTCCTCTCCATCGTTCTTTCTGCTGCGTTCGCGTGCTGGCGAAACAGGACCCGGCCGCCGCGCGCTTGCCCGCCGAAATCGCGGGGAAACGAAATCCGGGCCCTCCAGCCGCTCCCCGCGCCGTGTCGCTTGCTCGTGGATCCGACGGGGCTGGTCGTTCTCCTTGCTCGGTTTGTTGCGTGCTCCGCTTGGTCCCAGCGACTCCGCCGCACGCATGGTTACCGAACTCGCCGCGGAATCCGCGCGGTGGCCAAATCCCCGCCTCTGTCGCGCTTTCCCTCTGACTATAAAACCAGCCGAGCACCTGGGACCCCCCCCCTCCATCCACCCGTGAGCCGCCACTCCATACCACCATCGCCGTGTGAAAGACAAGAGCTGTTTCCCCACCAACTCCGCGCCGTCGCCGCGGGATCTCACCGTGGCCGCGGTATCGACCTCAAAGACCCATTCCGGGGAAAGGGTAGGCCACGGGGAGAAGCTCGGTGGCACCTTCGAGCTTTGGGATCACCCGTCGCTGTCTTAATTGCTCGCCGGGGGGTCAACTTCCGCCGTGGTGCGTGGTCGCGATTGTCTGCGTCATAACTTTAGGTATGAAGCTACCCGAATGTTCCGCTTTCATGTCTAGTTCGCGTGGAACCGATTAGTTGTGAGCTTGGAGTTCTTGCTCGACGGGTGGGCCTGCGCCGGTGATGGTCCACCGTGGGGGCAGAGCGCCGCCGCGCCCTGGTGTGTTGTGGGAAGAAGAAGGGCCTGTGGCCGTCGATCGCGAAATAAACGATGGAGATTAGATCGGGATCGGATCTGGGTGCTGTGGGGATGGATGCGATCGGGACCGTTCGATCCGGATCGTGCGCACAGGAATCAATCTGAGTATTTTAAATCCCGATCGTTGATTGTTTGATCAACGGCTCTGGGCGCATACCGTTTCGATGATAGGGTAATGTAATCAGGGCCATAGGATCTAATCTAAATGGCTAGAATTCGGTCATACCCCTTCACGGTAACATTTTACATATGAGACCCCGTGAAATATCTGAATCAACCCGCAGTCCTAGCGACTGGGGATCTGAGTCTTGGGAATATTTGCACGCTTGCCCCTGCACTTCTGTTTAATTGAGGCGCAGTCCAGTGGATAGGAAAATCATAGAAAATGATTTAGAAAATGATTTTTTAGTGTTAAAATAAATCAGAAACTTATTTAATTCATAACTAATTCATTTTAGCTCCTTTTTGACCCATTCCAGTTGCAATAATTTTGTTTTAATATTATTTATCACCTAGTACCTTTGTTTAGCCATGAAACTTAAACTAAAATTATTCACTTGATCTATTCTACACCAAGCACTAAATAACTCCAGAAAGTCATAACTCCTTCGTTCTAACTCCGATTTGATCCGTTCAAGTTGCGTTAGTCTCGTACAAATGCATAGACTATTATTACGCAGTTTATTCTTATGTTTGGTGTAATGTTAATTTTGCCTATACACTGTTTGTTTGTATTACTACAACTAGCAGTGAGGTCACGAGTCGTCTGAAGATCATCCTGGTACCTGGAATCTCAAGTCCCAGGCAAGTTGTGCCCTTGATCACTTCTTTTTACCCACTCATGTTCTGATTAATCATAATGATCTGCATAGGTTAATTTTGATGGGACCCAATAGGATACCCCAGTTTGTCTATCTTTATACCTTGTTTACCACTGAACCTTCTGGGTAGTACTTGCTAGTGCAATATGTGGTTTTGGGTATGAAGATACATTATTCATGATCACACTTTTATTATCTGTTTATTATTATTGTTCATGTTAAGATCATTATGTTAATTGGAACATGGAGAACCACCCGGGAAAACAGTGCTACCACAAGGGAGGAATGGGACCCCTTGGCTGATTAATTAGGAAAGCTAGTGGAAGACTACCTTACCTGAAAGGGGCAAGGGCAGTAAGGGAGTGGTCAGTGTAGGGAGGCCCTCGGGAGGATTTTGCTGCGATGGCGGTCCTGCAAGGGATTCCTGCATTGGAACTTCCTATAAACTGTAGCGGGTTTTCGGAAGCTAGTGGAACTTTGTAAAGGCCTCGTAGTGGATCCCTAGCCATTCACCTCGGTAGTGTCTAAGGGCCTTGCAAACCCTGGCGACATGGGATACACGACTTGTGGGTAAAGATGCGCAACCTCTGCAGAGTGTAAAACTGGTATACTAGCCGTGCTCACGGTCAAGAGCGGCTCGGACACTCACATGATTAAATTATGGAACTTAAACTCAATTTGTCATATGCATTGCATCGCAGGTGAAGTTGTTACTTTCGTTCTACTATTTAACTGGGTTGGTATTTACTTATACTTAGTAACTGCTAATAAAATTTTGACCAACTTTAAAAGCAATGCTCAGCTCTAACCATCTTCTTTGGTAAGCCTTACACTTCACGTGAGCTCCCACCTTTGGCGAGTTCATGCACATTATTCCCCACAACTTGTTGAGCGATGAATGTATGTGAGCTCACTCTTGCTGTCTCACACCCCCCCACAGGTCAAGAACAGGTACCACCGGATGAGGCGCATGGAGGATGCTGCGATGTGTTCGTGAGAAGTCTAGGCCGTCGTCTCCCAGTCAACTTTGGGTTGCTGGACCGTTGTCTCCTTATAATGTAATTATTTATTTTGTATAGAACTCCTGTTATATAGTAAAGATGTGACATTCGATCCTGTGCCATGATTCATCATATGTGTGAGACTTGGTCCCAGCACACCTGGTGATTATGTTTACGCCCGGGTTTTGGACCCCTAAAATCCGGGTGTTACACAAAAACCCCTCCCGCACAAAAGTATATTGCTTTTAAAGTGGGAGGCGAACATCCTCCCGTGCCTTCACTGCTGAGGTTCTTCCTTGGGCACCACCTTAGAACAAAAACAGCAAAAGTCTGTTGTTTCCTCACCTACAACAACATGGGCTTGAAAACCCTGAGTATGAAGTGTACTTTCGCAAGTATTACCCGTCAAAAGAAAAGACTCTCAAGGATATGCTAGCTTGAGGGAGTCAAGGTAAGGCTGATCAAATAGCAAAGACTCTATTTGCAGAAATGCTTACTAATAGTGGATCCTTAAAATCCAGTTTTATTAGCAAGTTAAGTCATTACCTATAACTAGAGTTCTTTCTACCCTAGTTCAAGCACTTGACCTGCACTAGCCGTCTTTTATCACCCCTTTTAGTTTACTGGAATGCTACGTGTAAGTCAGTGACCAAGTCTTCATGTCAGAGAAGTAACGGCGATCCGAATCGATTAATACCCAGCTGGGGATCTCCAATCACACGACATATGTAGCACTTAACCCTTGCATATGTCAACTCGCGACCAGGTTTCTTAAGACCAGACCGGGATCACGCCAACTGAGAGCACAGATACACCACCGTCCAGCCTCTTGCCACGGAGGGTACACGCTACTCTCACCATCTCTCCACTCCCATTACGTGTTGGCCTTTCTAGTATTAGTCTGCCCGAGGCAAAGCTTACTCATGATGAGGTATGTGACCAGTTAAAAGGTCCTCGATCATCAGGCCCACATCGGTGCGGTCCTTAATCGACTCAGACGGAGACACTACACCGAGACTCTCTTCTCGTGCAAGTCACCCGCCCGGTCTCAGCTATATCATTTAAACCCAAAGTTTGGTACCTGGCAGAGGTACATCTTGTCTAATGTTGAACCCATCACGACCATGATGGATCCACCATCAAGTTTTATTTTTGAAAACATCCCATTCCATCTGAAGCATCATCTTTTGTTAAAACCAAATCATTTTTGTTTTCTAGAGCAAGACTAAGCATCAGAAAACTTTTTAACAAAATAGGTATTCAAGGAAGGGGAAGTAATTCCAAGGAAGGAAATGCAGCAATTGGCTTATCACCCAACTCCTATCACCTAATGCATCATTCAAGTGATAAAGAGTTTAAAAATTCAAGAAAAGAGTAAATACATCGGTGCTTGCCTTGTGTTGTAGGGGAGTCGGGCTCTGTTCTACAAATAACAAAATAAAAATAGTTCCCGGCAGGTGGATTCTCAGTCGATGGTGCAGTCTCTTGTTCTTCAATAGTTACCTCTTCCTCGTTTTCTATACATAACCATATATAACCATGAATGCTACTGTGATGTTCATGAAAATGCAATGATAATAGAGGTACATCAAGTTGTATCTTGAATACAACTTTCCTTCACGGTGCACCGGGGAAACTAGGGTTTTCTGAGTCAGTATCTCATTTATCTAAGGCAATTATTACCTAGAAGGTTAGGGTTTTGGGTTTGGGAATCAAACAATGTCCAAAACATGTCAGACTTCACCCATGGGCTCTAAATACCATATTAGGCTTACCCAAAAAGTTTTGAGATTTTTAGAGTTATTAAATAATTTCTAAAATTCCAAAACTATAGGTTTAGGCCCTTTTAAATACTAAATAATTCTTGGTTTGGACTAAAAATCTTGGAACTATTTTTATTAAATTCTAGAGGAATTTAGGAATCAAGTAAAATTGGTATCATATTTTTAGTATTTTTCTAGAATTTTCTATAAATTCTCTAATCCTGGTAGAAAAATAAAAAGAGAAAGGATGAATAGTAACAGGCTCAATTCGGTCCAGGTCTGCCCACGACCAGCGAAACACGCCCGTGTGCGTGCCCGCGGTGTCCATTTTGCACAGAGGCCCATGGTCGTTTGAAAAACTCGTAAAGAATCCTCTGCATTATTTACCTGTGTCACTGACATATGCACTAAGGCCCCTCCCTTTCTATTTCTTCGCATGGTGAGGTACCCGATCACGGACGGCGGAGCAGTGGCTCCGGCGAGCCTATACCGGCTGGAAAACACAACGACTAGGCCTCTTCGTTGCTTAACATCTAATTCCACCCTCGGCGACTCTAATCCCTCAACCAATTGTGGAGTTCTAACTCAAAATCGCTCTGCCCATGGTGATGGCACAAACTGAGGATAACCCGAGGCGTTCCCGGTGATCTAACATGGTCTAATTCAATTGACTGGGCCGATAAGCATCCCTAGCACACAAGGGTGCTGAAACAAGGGCAAGGAAGGTATGAATGGACCTGTAGATGTCTGGCCACGGCGAGCTCACTCACGGCGGCGGAAAACCGATTTGGGGGAAAAGAGGAATTAGAGAGCTATGGTGGCTAATCGAAGGCGGGAGTGGGTGCTCTGGCTTCGTGACAACATGGCGCAGCAGACCGGGCCATCAATTTATAGGGGTGTTAAGCAGCGGCTCCGAATTTCAGAAATGAAAGCTAGCGGCCGGAGACAGGGAAGATCACTGGCGGTTTAGTCGTGGCGCTTGCCGGTGCAACGGCTCTTGAAATGACAAGTCCAAGCGCGCCACGATTACTACTATGTGGTAAAGTACTCTAGCGTGGCGTAATTGAGGTTGCCAGAGTACCACGGCAACACCGGCGGTCCGGCCACATCGCATGGCTACAGGCACGATTGATAAGCTTCACCCCGCGACCAAATCCACTCCCCTTCCGATCTTTTCACCCCCCCCCCCCCCCCCGGTACTATCCTACCCGAGTCCTGCACGAATCACCGCGATCAGCGTGAATGCTTGCGCCGAGGTCACCGGCGGCAAGGGGGATGAATCTGAAGATTTTTTTTCAGTACTGTACCATGACTGCCACCTTCAGTCGTTCTGATAGCCCAAGTTAAGGAGCAGTTTTCTCCAATTTTTATGTGATAGCCCACTAATCTTCCTGTATCAAAGTTGTAGCTCTATAAACCAGCTACAATTCGATTATAGAAACCTTGATCATTTACTTACTCCATCGAGCTTGAATTGAGTCCAAATTTCATCAAAACTCAGTGTCAGACAAGTATCAGACTTCATTGGTGACTAACAGCAATACATTGAGCCCATTAAACTCCAATTTTTGTACAGCACTTATGTCTTGTGACTTAAACAAAGTTATGCTCCTATAGTAGCTCTACAAATTTGATGCATTGACCTAGGGCCAAATCCTTATAGATTTAAAGATATAGAGCTCCAAAGTTGACCCAATTCAAATGAATTTCAGACTTTGTCTCATAGAGTTCATGGGGTACTTTTTGCAAATAAGTCCAAATTCCACTATTTATCTTGCAAATTCATAAATGTGAAAAACACATGATTTGTGGTGCTCTATCACTTTGATATTTGCACTTTGGTCCAAAAGTGCACAAAATTTACATCTACCCCCTAGGGTTTTAATTAGGGTTTCTAGGGTTTGTTTTTAGGGTTTTAGGCACATTAGGGTTTTGGTGCCACTAAAATCCATCAAATGTGCTGCCTTATGAATATTTCTCATGACTTATGAGATTATTACTTATTTGGGCTTCACTTTCATCCAATAGCCCCTACTCAGGGTTAGGTACCCTACCCTAGGGTCAAGCACTTTTCAAGCCACACCATTACAACTTGTTTGAATTTTTTTACCTAGTGAATGCACTCTAGGTGTAACAAACATATGAAATGTCAATGCATATGAAATGTCAATGCACATGATGTTATGCTCAAGTTTTAGTACCAGTAACACCAGGGGTGTTACATTGAACTTCAAGATCCTCTGCTGGCAACTGCTCTTCTAGCACCCTCAAGCATTTCTTCAACTGAGACACATGGAACACATCGTGCACAGCGGACAGATTCTCTGGTAAGCTGAGTTGGTAAGCCACTTCTTCGCGTCTTGCTTGAATCTGATATGGCCCAATATATCGAGGTGCTAGCTTGCCTTTGACTCCAAACCTTTTGGTTCCTCTGATGGGTGACACCTTCAAGTAGACATAATCTCCTACTTCAAAACTGAGTTCCCTTCTTTTGGTGTCAGCATAGCTTCGCTGTCAGGACTGCGCTGCCTTCAAATTCTCTCGGACCATTCTGATGTTCTCTTTGGCTTCAAGCAAAATATCTGGACCGAACACCTGTCTTTCACCAGGTTGGTCCCAATGCAATGGAGTTCTGCAATTCCTCCCATAGCGTGCTTCGAATGGTGACATCTTCAGACTGGCTTGATAGCTGTTGTTGTAAGAGAATTCCGCATATGGTAGCCTCTTGTCCCAACATATCTTGTCTTGCAAAGCACAAGCCCTCAACATATCTTAAAGAATCTGATTGGTCCTCTCTGTTTGACCATCTATCTACAGGTGATAAGCTGAGCTGAACTTCAAGTGCGTGCCCAAAGCTTCATGTAACTGCTGCCAAAATTGAGAGGTGAACTAAGTGCCTCTATCTAATACTATCTTCTTCGGAACGCCATGCAAGCACACAATCCGAGACATGTATAGTTTGGCCAATACTGCACTGTTGTAGGTGGTCTTGACTGGTATGAAATGGGACGCCTTTGTCAAACGGTCCACTACTAGCCAGATAGAGTCATAACCAGTATGATTGCGAGGCAAACCGACTATAAAGTCCATTCCGATCTCATCCCATTTCCACTGAGGAATCTGCAACGGTTGCAACAAACTTGTAGGTCTCTGATGTTCTGCTTTAATCCTCTGACAACTATCACATACAGGCACATACTCTGCTATCTCCCTTTTCATACCATACCACTAGAATCTTTTATTTAGGTCCTGGTACATCTTCTCACTACCAGGGTGTATAGAGTATGCTGTCTCATGAGCTTCCTTGAGAATCAGTTCCCGAATCGATTTGATGTCAGGAACACGCAGTCTATCCTTGAATCATACCACTCCTTCTGCATCTTCACGGAAATCCTTGCCTTTTCCATCTATGATAAGCTGCCGGATCTCGTTGATCTTCTCATCATCCTTCTAACCTTTCCTGATGTCTTTCTCTAGAGTGGGTTCCAACTCGATTGTCACCCCTTGGGTGTTGTTCAGAAATCCGAGACTCAATCTATCGAACTCCTTCGCTAGCTCATATGGCATCGGGTGAGCGGCCAACATATTGACTTGACTCTTTCTACTCAGAGCATCTGCAACCACATTTGCTTTGCCTGGGTGATAATGAATCTCCAGCTCATAATCTTTGATCAATTCTAGCCATCTTCGCTACCTCATGTTTAACTCTGACTGAGTGAATATGTACTTGAGGCTCTTGTGATCCGTGTAGATATCACACTTCTACCCATAAAGATAATGCCTCCAGGTCTTCAGTGCATGAACCACGGCTGCTAATTCCAGATCATGAGTAGGGTAATTCTTCTCATGAATCTTCAGCTGGCGGGACGAGTATGCCACTACTCTCCCTTCCTGCATTAACACACATCCTAGTCCGATGTACGAAGCATCACAATATACTGAGAATGGCTTGTGAACATCTGGCAGAATCACTACTAGTGCTGTTGTCAACTTCTCCTTCAATGTCTCAAAGGACTTCTAGCATGCTGGGGTCCACTTGAACTCAACCTTCTTTGTCAACAGTGCTGTCATTGGCCTGGCAATCTTGGAGAAACCTTCAATGAATCGCTGATAATAACCGGCCATTCTGATGGAACTCTTGATTCCTCGGACATCTTTTGGTGCTTTCCAGTCCAAGATAGTTGTTACCTTCTTCGGATCTATAGTCAATCCTTCTCGGTTTATTATGTGACCTAAGAATAGGACCTCTCTAATCTAGAACTCGCACTTGCTAAGCTTGGCATACAGCTGACAATCTCGTAGCCTCTGAAGTACCTTCCTCAAATGCTCCTCATGCTCTTGCTCATTCTGGGAATATATAAGAATATCATCAATGAACACTACTACAAACTTGTCGAGGTAGTCCATGAACACACTATTCATTAAGTACATGAAGTAAGCTGGCGCATTCGTCAAACCGAATGACATGACCATGAACTCATAGAGTCCATACTTGGTGATGAATGCTGTCTTAGGTATATCCGAAGGTCGGATTCTGAGCTGATGGTAACCTGACCTCAGATCTATCTTTGAGAACACACTAGCTCCTCTCAACTGATCAAATAAGTCTTCAATTCTAGGCAGGGGTACTTGTTCTTGATAGTAACTTCATTTAAAGCTCGATAATCGATGCACATCCACTTCGTGTCATCCTTCTTCTCCACAAACAGCACTGGGGCTGCCCAAGGCGAGGTACTCGGTCTGATGTAGCCTTTCTCTGACAACTCATCAATTTGCTTCTTGAGTTCCACCAATTCTGGTCCGGACACTTGATAGGCTCTCTTGGAAATAAGGGCGGTGCCTGGTATAAGCTCTATGGCGAATTCAACGTTCCTTTTAGGTGCCATACCTGGTAACTCCTTGGGAAACACATCTGGGAATTCTGATACTACATTGATAGCCTCTGATGGTTTAATCTCCTCAATATGGGTGGTGACTTGGTGACAACTCCCTTTCCTTGGTCTAGACAAGACCAACTCTACTAACACTTCTCCTAATAGGGACACTAACTTCACTGTTCTCTTATCACAGCTAAGACTGGCTTGATACTTGGTTAGCCAATTCATCCCTAGGATGACATCTATAGTTGTATCCTGGTTACCCATAACTATTAAATCAGCGAGGAACTCTATCCCCTTATTTGAACTCTTGCACTAGGGCAAAATCTATCCATTTGGGTTCTTCCACCAACTGAACTAACCCTCATAGGTGGATACATGGGTGCTACTGGTATATTATGTGTTTCTACCCATGATGCAGTCACAAAAGAATGCGTTGCTCCAGTATCAAATAAGACATTTGCAAAATGGTATTCGATCGAAAACGAACCTAGTGCCACTCCTAGAGTCTCCTAGACTGTGTCAGCCTCCAAGTGGTTCACCTTTCCATACTGGGCATGAGGCTGCCCACGGTTGTTGCCTCCTTGCTGCATTGCATTCTGTCTGACTGGGGAATTGGGAGCTGGCTGCTGCTGAGCTGCTTTCTTTGGGCAATGATTCGCCCAATGGCCTTGTTCCCCACAGTGGAAACATGCACGACTTCCTCCTTGCGCTAGCGCTGCTTGGTTGTTCTGGTTGGTTGCTTGGGCAGGAAGACGGGGTGCCAGATTTCTATAACGCTGATATTGATTTCCTCCCTACTGGTTATTCTGATGGTACTGCTGCTGCTGCTGAGGAAACTGCCTCAGGTACTGTTGCTGCTGATTCTGACGCTGATGCTGGTGACCCTGCTTGAATGGCTGAGGTGGGTTGCCTAAATAGCGAGGACGGCTGCTACTCTTGGCCTCAGATCCACCAATCTTGCGTTTCCTATCCTCCATCTCCTGACGCTTCCTTTCAGTCATGATTGCTCTGTCGATTAGATGTTGGAATGTAGGGAAGGTGTGGTTCATCAGCTAATAGTGGAGGGGATCAACCAATCCTCTCAGGAAGCGGTACTGCCTCTTGGCATCCGTGTTGACATCTTCTGGGGCATAACGCGACAGCTGCAGAAACTTGTCCCTGTACTCGCTGACGGACAGGGGACCTTGCTTCAGGGCAAGAAACTCCTCCTTCCTCACTATCATCAGTCCCTCGGGCACATGGTAGCGATGGAAGTTGTCCCTGAATTCTTCCCAAGTGATGGCTTCAGGGTTGGCATGGGTGGCGAGGTAAGACTCCCACCAAGACTGGGCTGCTCCCCTCAGCTGTCGAGGATCGTACAACACCTTCTCACGATCGTTGAATTGGGCAGTGTGCAACTCACGTTCCACGGTACACAGCCAATCTTCGGCGTCCATGGGATCAATGGAATGAGCAAAGACTGGGGGATGACCCCTCATGAATTCTGCCGACTTGTCTCTGGGCACTTGTGGCATATGAACTTGCACCTGAGGCTGAGGCGGTGGTGGCTGCTGCTGCACCTGCTGCATCACTGCTAAAGTTTGTACAATTGCTTGGACAGCTTGAGTCTTCATCTGGAACATTTGCTCAATGGTCATTGGGGGTGGCGGTGGCAACATCTGCTGGGCTACATCTTCCTAGGGTGCCTGCTGTTCTGGCTGAGCATGCCTCGCACCTCTACGCATGTTCTCAGACATCTGTAGAAGTCACACATATATATCAAATCTGACTCTGCAGTCTTTCAGCATAAGAAAAGATGTATAGAAAATCTTCATAGCACTGAACAAATGGCCATCTTCACTGACAACTTCTCAGATAAAGAGGAAAGTGGAAATAAATGGATTACCCAACTAAATAACTGACTTTATTAATAACTACACCAAGTTGCAGGGGATACCCACACCTTGGTGACAATCATTACAAAGATCCAACTTCATTACATGTCCATCATAACAAGCATCCAACATAAGATAAGAAAACCAACTCTAACTAAGACTGACCAGGCTAAGACACTGAACTAAGCGTTACTACAGACTCCAACTCTGTCGATCTAGGGATCCAAATCTATCTGGATCCTGCAGTCTAGGGTACCATAGTCGAAGCGACCACGGGGCGGTGAACGGTAAGTGTGCTGAATCTCGACAGGGGCGGGAGAACCACCATCTAGATAGTGGCATGCTGCGCACTCAGCACGCAATTCCACAACCTCCGCTCAAACCTTGCCCAACTCGTCAAGGGTGTGGTCCAGCTCTGTGTTGAGCACGACAGCTAGGTTGACCATGCTGTTCAGCCTGGGATTGCACTCACCAACTGGCGAGACAATCACACCTCCAGCACTGCTGGTCAGACGGTGAGGGTAGTACTTCAGGTCAAGGCGATTAGCTACCCCGCTAAACAACGAGCAATACTGGAAAAGTGCCCGTTGTGCTGCATCTTGCATGGTTGCCTCGGCAATATCCCTCTCAGTAATAGAATAGTGCTCTAAGAAGGCCTCTGCACCCTGGAGATCATCGTCCGGACGGTGCACCAAGCAAGTAGCCTCCCACTGGTATAGGTATAACCCATGACAATGCTGGTAGACTACACAATGGTACTCGATGGACCAAGTGTGTCAGTCGAAGGCTCGACGCAGTAGGGTGTCGAGAGCGTCGTGGAAGTGACACCCGTGAGCGGTGTCACGAGTGATGGGTCTAGCGATCCATCCCTCAGGCTCCGGATCCTCCGAGAGCTCCGTGCCGTGGCTCGAACTGCCACCAGCATCGTCGTCATCTCCATCTCCATCAGGGTCTCCTCCAGCAGCCGGGATGCCCTGTGGTGGTGTAGGGGGCATCTCTGGCTGAGGTGCAGGGGAAGGCGGCCCCTCAGACTCCACCTCCTGTTGAGGCGAGGGGGAAGAGTCCTGTTGCTCCTGGTCCTGCTCCTGCTCCTGCCGTCGGCGCTCCTGCTCCTCGTGCAGGCGACGATGCATTCTCTCCAGGTGACTGGACTGACCTAGCACTATGCGACGCAGTAGACACTCTGCCATGCGAGAAGGCAAAAAGGGGATCACAGACTTACGTGCAGTGCACCTGATATGGGCCATCTACGAAAGACATCGTAAGCACAAGAGTAAGAGTAGAACTATAAGACCATAAAGTAAACATAAAGAAAAGTGAGACAAAACTTTTTGAGATTATTAGATAACATAGGGCTGGTCAAGATGACCAACTTTTGAAATGACACTAATGATCAAGGTAAGAGTAGGGGTATTTAGTTCCTTAGGGCGACCATTCTAGTCTAGGTTAGCGGTCCTACAGTCAGCAAGGCTTTGATACCACTTATGTCACACCCGGTTTTAGAAGGCAAACCAAATGCGAACCATGTACGTGCCAGGATCAGAAACTCACGTACATAGCGATTACATAATTGGACATCATCACACAATGCTCAAAATAAATAGCGGAAAGGTACTTTAATTACATCAAGATGTCCAAGACATCCACAGAGTCTAATACATAACCATTGTCTTTAGCATAAACATCAAAGTGCGGAGTAAAAAAACGTAGAAGATAAGCCTACACAGGCAGCTGACTGGGGGTTGGCCACTAAGAATAAACTAGAACTTTTCGTAGTCCTGGAACTTCTCAAAGTCCTCAATGTTGCCAGCATCACCTCCTGAGCACTGAGTACATTGGGGACAACCTAGGGTGGGGGTGGTGTGTAAAGCAAGGGTGAGTACACATCAACGTACTCAGCAAATGTCCCGTTTGGCTAAAGTGGACTAGCTATATGTGGAGTTAAGGTTGAAGCAGTTGCTTTTAGTTGGTCAAGTATTTATTATTAGTAGAGCCAAGTTTTAGTAATAAACCCAATTATTACCCAAAAGTACTCCCTCAAAAGAGGAAATACCAGAGATCAGATTTATAACATCATTGTTAACCATCAT
This sequence comes from Zea luxurians, assembly GCA_029449295.1. Lineage (NCBI taxonomy): Eukaryota > Viridiplantae > Streptophyta > Magnoliopsida > Poales > Poaceae > Zea > Zea luxurians. The sequence goes on along the minus strand of JAOPSE010000001.1, from coordinate 138,024,607 downwards.
CATAAAAGTATCCAAAGTTCTTCTAATCAAAGAGGATCCCAAGGCTGCTCTTAATCGTGAGCTCGGCTGATATACCAGTTTCTAACACTCTGCAGAGATTGCACATTTTACCCACGAGTCGTGATCCCTTTCCAGCCTGGGTTGTACAGACCCGATCTTCACTACCGAGGTGAATGGCTAGGGATACACTACATAGCCTTTACAAAGACTCCCGTGGTGCATAGCTGCTCGTTAGGTTTCGCCAGTCGTACAAAAGCAGTATACCTCCCCAAGGTGGGTGACTAACAAAAACCAAATTGAATGAACCTCTACACCCCCCTTGGCAGAGCGAGCACTACGCCTCGACCCCATTGACGGCCCTCAGGAAAAGCCAACTACACCCCCAGATTCATCTAATTATTCAGCTAAGGGCGTCCCATTCCACCCTCATGGTTGCACTGTTATCCCGGGTGGTCACTCCACGAACAGGTCCTTACGGAGAGGTACTCAGGAAAAAGGCCTGAGCCCCCTAGAGTATCACAATATCATCATTGGGATAACATCATCGTATCATAAATAATCACATCATGTTAATTGATTAAGTTAAGGCAATAGCAAAATACTAACCATGATAACCCAAAAGGTAAACAAGGAAAAGGTAAATACAGACTAGTCAATCCTTAGGTTAAGTAATGTAATGCGGGACAGTGAATCATAAATTATGTAGGACATAATAGGTCAGAGGACACTTGCCTTTACCAGGTTGTTGCTCAAGGGGGTCTCCAACAACACACTCGGGAACCTCAGACTGCTCGTTGTCTAAATAAAGCGAGCATGCATTCAATACATTTGGAAAGTACAAATGAACGACACACCAAACATGTACAACCATAGGAACACATCTCAAAAAACACAATACTAAATAAGGAATAATGAGATCAAAGTATGACATGAACTATAACATACCCTAATTTCATTTAGAAATAAATTATTCTTTTAAGTGTTGTCCATGATTACACAATCTAGTTCCATTTATTTTACTGTGACCTAAAAGTTAGACCAGAGATAAATTCATGTAATACACATTATTAACCTTCACAAGATTAAATACACTTTAATCTCTAGGGTTTTCTTTTTATTTATTTTATTAAATAAATAAACCTACACCTATACTAGTTCATAATTAAACATAAAAATTAGAATGTGCAGAAAGTAACTAAAACTAATTTATTTACACAGAGAATAATCCTATGAACATTTTGCAATTTGGATCACTAAATTTGGAGTTCAGATGCAAAAGATATGAAATAAACAAGTTTGGGAATTCAAAATATGAAAATAGGTCTAATTCTATGAATATTTAAAAGTCCAGGGTTCAATCTGCAAGATTATAGGGGCCTGCGCGCAAAAACCAGGGACAGTGGGTTGATTCTGAACAAACCAGGGTCACTTTAATAAAACTACCGCGCGAAGGGGTATCGGGCGATTCAAATCATTATATTAGAAACCGATGTCCGAAATTAGATCTACGGCTGAGGGCACACGCGCGGGCGAGTGAGCGCTGACAGGCGGGCCAGGGGGTGTCAGCGACTGAGGGGGAGGGCGCACCGACCTCAGGCCCAGCAGCGCCAGGGGACACGGGCGCTGACAAGCGGGCCAGGGGCGCAGGCCGCGCATGCACGAAGCGGTATCCCTCGATCTGGGCCATGCGATCAAGATCAGGCGGGGGAGATCAGACCGGGGGAGGGTGAATGGCTGCGAGCGGCGCCGCTCCTCCTCGCGATGGTGAAGTCACCGGAGTTGGGGCAGGCGAGTGCTAGGGCAGTTCCGGGGTCGCCGGAGTGGGTCAGAGAGGGGGAGAACAACACAGCGAACTCAGTGCGGGGAAAAGGCCATGAATCCGAGGTTAGAGAGGGGGAATGGCGGGGAAAAGGTCTCGGGCGGGCCGGAGGAACTCTGGTGAGGGATTTTGGGCACAGGGAGAGGGCTTGAGGCGCGCTAAGGCCTGGGATAGATTCAGTACAGGGAGGGGTACCTTAAGATCCAACGCGGGGGCACTGTACCGGGCTAATTTGGCCGGTCACTGCATGGGCGCCGGACCGCCACGGTCGAACTCTGGCGAAGCCGAAATTGGCCGATGACAAAGCGAAATTGGGGAACTGAGCATGGGCACAGGTGTCTCACCTCGGGGTGGAGCTCGGGGTGGCTTGGTGCGGTCTCCGGCGAGCTAGATGGCCGGGGAGGCGGGCGCGGGTCTCTGGCGGGTCTGGCGGCATGAGCAGAGCGCGAGCGGGACTGCGTGAAATGAGGTAGGGGAGTGAGTGTGGACATGGGTGGGGCTCAAAAAGGAGCTGGGGCGTGGGCAGAGCGACGTGGCCAAGGATCTCGGCGACGTGCGCTAGTGCGCGCTCACTGGTCCACGGCGGGCGCGGGGAGGGCGGAGCTGACAGGGGAGGCCCACGGCGCAGAGAGAGAGGGAACGGGCGCGCGAGGGTAACGGCTTGGTGACTGGCAAACTGGGCCCGCGAGGCAGAGAGGGAAGAGAGGCGCGCGTGCGGGGGAAACCGGCGCCGACAGCTCGGCCGCACTGGGCAGTGAGCGAGAGAGAGAGAGGACAGCGCGGGGCGGTCTGGTGCTGACAGGCGGGGTCCACCTGTCAGGGGCGGTAGGCACGCGGGCGCGGGCACGCGCCGCTAGGCCTAGTCGGCTGGTTTGGGGTAGAATGGCTTTTTCCTTTTTCCTGAATTTCCTAATTGCTCTTTCTATTTCTTTTCTCTAGGGTTTTCAATCCAAATTCAATTCAAGTTTAAAATTCAAACTAATTCAAACATGTGCAACAATTCAAGGAATATTTAAGCTCAGCATGATGCAACATGTCATGACCTATAGTGTTTTGGCAAAAATAAATAAACAATCCCCCCTAACTTAAGCTAATTCTACTTAAAAGGGAAAAAGGGAGAGAGAATCTAGAGAGAGATAGAACCTAGGGTGAGAGAGAGAAGAGTAACACATGAATTTGGGTGATCATTAGAAAGAAATTTTATACCCCCAAATTCAGGGTGTTACTGAATTGAAGTCCACGAAAGATGATAGAGATTCAAGAAAATATCAATGAAGATATCCGTTGACGTTGACTTCGCGACCAACCCATTTTATCAAACACTTAGCACGGCTCGACTTGATCACACATGTTAGAAAATCACATGTGAGGTGATCGAGACATGACTAGAACGATAATTAGGTGGTTATTGGCCGACTTAATCTTGATTCTTGAAAGTACTTCCTTAGGATGGGTTGAACCGAAATGAGTTTAGACAACTCGATAAAACGATCTCTAAACTCAACCTTTGTTAATAGGAGATCATGCACTTGAGTAGAAATCCATTTGGTCACGTGTTCATCCATTTCTTCATGCGGGTTGAACTGACTTGGTTCGGGAATACATGGATTAAATAAGAGAGCAAATGAATAAACTCCTGCATCTCAGCAGCAGGGGAAGTCAATCTCCATTTTGAGAACTAATCAGGTCTCTCAATACTAAAAAGCTTCAAGGCTTCACCTTTACACAGAGGACGTAAAGGAAACTTGTATGTGTGCAGTCACTACTAAAGTCAAGAGGAAAGAGACCACACACGAAAGAGGTGATTTTATCACACGATTAGATACAGATAGATTTCAATTTTTGATGAAGGCTTCTGAACTGATAAGAACTTCACTTAAGGAATACATCAGAGTTACATACTCTTTTAATCCAATAGTGATGGCATAGGTTGTTTGATTGTTTCAGCAAACAACATAGAAATTGTTTCAAGGGAGGAGTCCACGGAAGATCACACATCAGTGTAATTCCATAATGGACCATGACTAGAGACCTCGATACCAGCATGCGCCAAGCAGCATAACCTTGCGTGTACATTCACAAGGGGCTCTCAGTTTTGCAGCGGCACCATAAGTCGTTAATCATGACACCATTACCGAATTGGCACCAATAATGAGTCTCTATGGTAAGAATAGTTTGTGCAAAGATAACATATCGATATAATCTCATAATGGATTATGACTACTAACTGTGATACCAGCGCGTGCCAAGTAGCGCAACCATGTGTTGATCACCCACAGGGGGCCCTCGGTTTTGTAGTGGCACCATCGATTTTAGTCATAACACCATTATCAGACGTAACCAATAAGAAATCTCGCGCGACACAAATAGACTGAGCATGGATGACAATACACAAAATAGACTCCACTTGTAAGAATGGTTACAAGTAGAGAGCCAAATAAATCATGGCCCGATGAAATGAACAAGACGTGGCCATAACCTAAACTTGATGAAAGGAGTACAATGGGAGAATGCTACTTCAGCCCAAGCATATTTCTATGCCCATCATAGAGATTATAAGGTCAAAGATCAGTATCTGATTAGATACAGAGGGAAAACAATCATAAGATTAAGTTGGTCTGCCTTCGATAGATATGAGGAAACCAAAGGCATCAAATTAAGGAAAATGATCAGGCATAACTTTCCTAGGTTGGGTTGATAAAGCAACATGGCGATCCTTAAGAATAGGCAAACTAGATAAGGTACATCAGCTTATGCCAATCGAACAAGGGCATGATCTAGGATAGAAATATGACAACTGAAACGTCACAGATTAAATAGCAAGAATATGGACTCAAGATCCTAGCTTTAAGCTCATGCACATCTTGCGTTGGATAAAGAAATTTATCCAAACATCCATTTGCATGAGTTTGGTCATGGAGAAATAACAGAAAATTCAAATTTTGGGTCATGGTTTACTAAATAAGAACATGGCCTAGTTTTGGGTTTAGGCAAACAAATCACCAACCTTTTATCGACACATCAAGTACAAGAGCAAACACATATAACATCTAAACATATTACCTAAAGAATGGAGGACAACTATTTCATTGGGGTTCATAATACAACATTACACCACATTATCTACAATCACTGGTTACTAGAGTAAGACTGAGAGAACCATTTTCGTGCACAAGTGACAAACACGATGCAACAATCAGGATGCATGCTCGTCTTATTCGTCCTCAAATGTTTTGCCAACATAATGTGGCAATAGCGTTCTATATCGGTGGCATACTTACGACTCTCTCAGTATTTTGCGAGTCGTTAGCTACACATACGTTTTCGAGGTTAGTGTACCTACAGAAAATTCCATCACAGCCCAATTTCCCATGATGCAAGGTCCATACATGACAGTTTATCATAGTTTATACTCCATATATTTCTATATGGAGGCCAGCTCTTCATTAAGCGTCGAGCCACACGCATAGGCGCCGCTGCCACACTTTAACCATAGGGCAGCTCATTATGGTAACTCACCTTCTTACCTGAGCGTAGGTGCGTCGTTACAAGTACATTACACTTCTCAGTATTCCCATGCATGTATACTCGTACACCTCCATGGGGTACTGAATCCTAGAAAAATAAATACTCCACATCGCATCCTTTATATAAACATATGTAGAACATGTACATAATCAAGCACTTTTTATGCTCTTCCGTAGACCGACGTTTGTTCGGTCAAGCTCTCACATCTCACCTTACCTTGAGCTACGATCCACTCAAAAATGAATGGCCTCAAAAATAACAGTACACATGTATGCAATTATCCCCCAGTTGTGGGTTAGTGTTTTGAACTAAGCCACCTGATAGTCCTTAGTTTTAGGGCTTAACAGAGGATGTCGCTAGCATTATAGTTTTTCAAAACCAAACAATGTGTTTAGTTGAAAATAGGTTTTCCAAAATCAAAACTTTGTTTTGAAAATACGTATTGACCGTATTATACTTAATCCTGCTCCGATACCAGCTGTGGCAGAACCTCCCAAGTTATTGGGCCCACATGCACCTGCCCTTGTCTCAAAAACCTCAGACGGCTATGCATGTGCACCAGATAACTTAACAGGATCTGTCCGAGTGTCCCAAGGACCCCGGATAAACCACTTACAACCAGGATCGCAAGATTAAGTAAACACAAATCACACACCAACATTTTGCAGCAGAATTTCTTTATTACAAAAAAATTACAAGTTACAACAAATTTACATTATATTATCGGAGTGATTACAAAAGTGATTCAAAGAAATAAACTTTGAAATGTTATAAATTATTTATAAATTTGAAATATATGCTAGCTCAAGTGACCATCCTCAATAAGAAGTATAGAAGAGTTACTTAGACTTATAAAAAGGCCGTGCCAATCGGCGCTTAACACCATCCACAGCAGCACAACTCTAATACTTACAACAACATGGGTTCGAAAACCCTGAGTAGGAAGTGTACTTTCACCAGTCTTACTCGTCTAAAGTAAAAGAGTCTCAAGGATATGCTAGCTTTTGGGAATCAAGGGAAGGTTTAACAAGAATCAAAGACTCTATTGCAGAAAAGCTTACTATGAGTGGATCCTTAAGAATCTATTTTACCTGTTAGGTTAAGTAAAGTTACCTGCATCTAGAGTTCTTTCTATCCTAGTTCAAGCACTTGGCCTATACTAGCCATCTTTTTATCAAGCCTTTAGTTCACTGGATTGTTACATGTAAGTCAATGACCAAGTCTTCATGTTCGTGAAGTAATGGCGATCCGAATCGATTAATACTCAGTTGAGGATCTCCAACCACACGACATATGTAGCACTTAACCCTTGCATATGTCAACTCGCCACCAGGTTTCTCATGACTAGAACGGGTTCACGCCAACCGAGAGCATAGGTACACCACCGTCTAGCCTCTTGCCATGGAGGGTACACGCTACTCTCGCCATCTCTCCACTCCCATTGCGTGGTGGCCTTTCTGGTATTGGTCCGAACAAGGCAAAGCTTACCAATGACGAGGCATGTGGCTAGTTAAAGGGTCCTCGGTCAGCAGGCCCATATCGACATGGTCCTTAAGCGACTTAGACGGAGACACTACACCGAGACTTCCTTCTCGTGCAAGTCACCCGCTCGGTCTCGTCTTTATTATTTAAAACCCAAAGTTTGGTACCTGGTAGAGGTACATCTTTTCAGATGTTGAACCCATCAAGGCCCTGATGGATTCACCATCATAATTCTTTTCTTTGTAAAAATTCCCATCCAGTATGAAGCATCACCTTTTTGTTTTAAAACAAAACATTTTGTTTTTCTAGAGCAAGGCTAAGCATCATAAAAATCCTTTTTATAAAAGGGAGTCAAGGAATGGTGATCAATTTTCAATGGAAGGAAATGCATCAACGGTTTAGCACACAACTCCTATCACCTAATGCATCATATAAGGTGATAAAGATTTTAAAACATAAGGAAAGGGATAATGCACCGGGGCTTGCCTGGATTAACACTAGGTTAGTGTTTGTTAGACGACGTCCACTTGGCGACCATCCTTTGTCTTGGCCCTCGTTTAGATTATCCATCTTCAGGTTGGTCCGACTGAGGATATCGTCTTGCGGAGATGTCCAATCTCTGCATTATCCTAGGGTCGACTTGGGTCGTCTTCCGCATCACGTGATTAATTATCGTATCTAAATGAAATGCATGGTGCATATGAATGGATATAAGCAGGAATATCATAAACCAAAATAATGTTACACGATGGGGGCGACTGGGAGCCGAACCGAAGGCAGGGTTCGAGCGGGTTGACGCTGCTGGGAACGGCGGCAGACGACGGTGGCTGAGGTGAGCGCACCATGGGGGCGACTGGGAGCACGCACACAGAGGTTGACGGTGAACGAAGGGAGTAGGGACTTGAGCAGCTCGGCGCAGTGGGGAGCAGCGATGACCACAGCGAGCTAGGAAATCAACGGCGAGCAAGGAGAGAGCTCGGACTGGGGATGGGCTCGGCAAACGGCGACGCGAGGAGCAAGGCGAGGTCGCGGCTGGGTGAGCTCAGACACAAGCACACTCAGCATCTTTGTCGCGTCCTTCGCGTGCCCGTCTTGGACTCGATGTCGCGTAGCACATGCAAGCAGCTAGCCGAGAGGAGCAGGGAGGGTGCCGAGGAAGCAAGGACGGCCAGCTCTGCCATCACCAGTGAGCTCCAAGGATAGGGGAGGCGTGGCCATGGCTGGGACACCGAGAGCAGGGAGTAGGGCGTAGTCCGAGCTAGGCGCCATGGGAGATGGGGAGGATCACAACAGGGAGAGAAGGGGCGGCCTGGCGCCATGGCAAAGGGCAAGACCGAGCTCGGCACTGGGGCGAGCGCCTACCATGGAAGAGCACCGGGTGACATCTGAGCGTTAGGAAGATGAGGGAGAGAGAGGAAGCAGGGGAGCAAGCAGCGGGCGCGGCCATGGAGAGGGAGCTCGGCCGCTGGGAGGAGCAGAGGCGCGGTCCGGTGGAGGAGCAGGGAAGGAGCGCGTGGCTGGGGGAGAGAGAGGAGGAGCGGCTAGGCGGCGGGATTTTCTAAGGTGTTGAGCGACGCGGCCAAGAAATATCCCACGGCGGCTGAAGGATAGGGATGAGGGGCGTCGGGAGGATAGGAAGGAGATGGATCTTTTTCAGATTTTCCCATTTTCCTATTTATTTTATAAAGAAAATTGTAGATATTTTGAATTAAGGGTTTTAGCGATGCATAATATGTCGACTATACGGGCTACACATTTCATTCTACGAATTAGCAAACCAAATTAATTACCAATTACTCGCTTTTAGTTCTAATTACACTGGTATGGTTTGTTTCAGACTGAAAACCATTTTCGTCGAGTTCCAATTAATTTGTTCAGGATAAAAATCATCAGAGTGGGTCGAGCTTCCAAATTCATATTCTCTTTAGACAAGTAACTCAACTGGCACAAGGCTCGACATCACAGACAGCAGTTTAACACTGAGCTGCACAAAAATATCTTTGGCAGTTCAGGTAAACAGAGATAGATGCGATATCGAAAATCGAGATGGGCGAAGATGTTTAGGACATAGAGACCATTATTCTCACACATATTATGTGGTTAAGTCCATACCCACTGTTACGCGCATAGTAACACCTGGGGTGTTACAATATCAAGCATTCACTTAATATAGATCCGGCTATCTGGCCAAGAAAACAGAAGCTTCGGAAGATGTCTGATGACAAAGCCGAAGGTGCACGGAATGAAGTCAAAAGGCTTTTGAGTGCCGGAGTAATTAGAGAGATAACATATCCAGAGTGGCTGACCAATACTGTGATGGTGAAGAAGTCTAATGGAAAGTGGAGGATGTCCATTGATTTTACAGATCTTAATAAGGCATGTCTGAAGGATGAGTTTCCTTTGCCAAAAATAGACTCCCTTGTGGACGTCGTAGCCACCTCAGAGCTCATGAGTCTATTGGACTGCTATTCAGGCTACCATCAAATTTGGATGAAGAAAGAAGATGAGCCCAAAACAAGCTTCATAACCCCTAGTGGGACCTACTGCTACCTTCGGATGCCTGAGGGGCTCAAGAATGCTGGAGGAAGCTTCAGCAGAATGACTGCTAAAGTTCTTTGCTCGCAAATTGGCAGGAATGTTCTAACATATATGTTGATAATATCATAGTCAAAAGTACTAAGCAAGAAAATTACATTGTTGATCTACAAGAAACATTTGCCAATTTTAGAAAGGCAGGTCTCAAGCTCAACCCAGAAAAATATGTTTTTGGGGTGAAGGGGAAGTTTCTTGGGTGTCTCGTGTCAACAAAGGGAATTGAGGCAAACCCAAACAAGATAGAAGCAATACTTCGGATGGAGCCACTGAAGTTAAGAAAAGGCACCCAAAGGCTGACAGGAAGATTGGCTTCATTGTACAAATTCATTTCAAGAGCACCAGAAAGGAACATGCCATTCTTTGAAGTTGTTGGGGGCCTTCTCCTTTCGAAGGTCCTCAAAAACATAATTAACCATTTGTTTTCAGCATAAGCTATTACAGGAAGCTTCATCTTTAGGATATAAGCATCTTCCTAATGATGAAGACACACAAGATGAAGACGGGTCCAAAGAAGATAAGAACAAACGCCGAAGCTATCACCAGACGGAAAAGCTTCGGCTCGCAATGAAGCGGAGGAATAATTATGATGACTGAAGGAGGAAAAGACTACTTAGTCCTTTATAACTTGTATTACGATCATGTGTAAACATTGAGGACATAAATGTACTTTTACTCGGGCTGCGTCCTGTGCCTATAAATAGATGAACAGTAACACCATACTGTTCACGCTGGATTGTATTCGCTCTCTCGCATCCTCACCTTCGAGCAAGCCAAAGGTATCAATGTAATGTTAACATTGTTGATATTCATATATGTTTTATGGCATGCAAAAAAATGAGTTATTAAGATATAATTATAATACTTATTCCTTCGCATTCCTATCCTTGTATTGATATGATGAAGGTATGTCCTTCTTGACCTTCATCTGAGAAGCATTATACCCGCAAGGAGATAATGCTGCGAAGGACGAAGGTCCTTAATGATTAACAATTGTGTTGCCTTGTTCTTGACTCTCAGCATTTGAGAACAAGTGACCAACATTGGCGCCCATCTCCGGTGAACTCACTTCCACAACCTTTGGCAAGCATTCACCTTCGTCATGCCGCCGAAGAAGGCAACGGTGCCAGAGGCTGCCTTGCAACCACTGGACACAAATCAGGACGCACTCTCCCTGCGAGAGGCTAGGAGCCTAAAGAGAAAAGCCACCAGCCCGACTCTTCATGAGGAGCTGCTTGACCAGGAGATCAGGGATTTAGAAGCAATCCATCAGCAAGTATAAAGGAAAAAGGAGAAAATGCTCCGGCTGGCCGACCTTCAAAAGAAGATTGACGAAGCAGCTGAGAAGATGCGTCATCTTACTCAAGATGACCAAGACCGAAGGCCTCAGCATAGGGAGCTTCATCAGGAAAGCCCATTCAGCGAAGATGAATGGTATGACGACTTCCATCATGGTAACTTTACTTTCGATGATGCTTCTCCTCTGGCAGCAGAATTGTAGGCTACCCTATGGCCACAGTCCTACAAGCCACCTCAGTCACCCATGTATGATGGGCATTCGGATCCAAAGCAATTTCTGATAAGCTACGAGGCAATAATATCCTCGTATGGGGGCAACGCCGCTGTCATGGCAAAGTCCTTCGTCATGGCAGTCAGAAGTGTCGCCCAGACATGGTATTCCTCTCTTCGGCCAGGGACAATCACATCATGGCAGAAGCTGAAGGACATGCTAGTCACCAGCTTCCAGGGCTTTCAGACGAAGCCAGTCACCGCTCAAGCCTTGTTTTAATGCACGCAAGACCATGAGGAGTACCTGCAGGCGTACGTCTGAAGGTTCCTGTGTTTGAGAGCTCAAGCGCCTATAGTGCCTAATGAAATTGTTATTGAGGCCATGATCAAGGGGCTTCAGCCAGGACCTAAAGCCCAATATTTTGCAAGGAAGCCACCACAAACCTTGGAAAAAGTCCTTCAGAAGATGGATGAGTACATCCGGGCTGATAACGATTTCCGCCAAAGAAGGGAGGAAGCATACAGGTTTTCTGAAATGACTAGGGGCTTCGGAGGAAGACCTCATCCCAGGCATGTCAGGTCAATCCATAATTCCAATACCAATGATGAAAGGGCCAACAATGCTCAAAGCAGTCATCATAGCTCAAAGTCTTCGAGCATGCAGCAAACATCTTACAGACCACCAGCTCCGAGAGGCAGAGGAGGAAGAAGCTTCAGTGGAGGAAGGTTCGGTAATCAGCCCAGGAAGTTGTTCTGCCTTTTCTGTGGCGAGGACAAGGGTCACACAACGAGGACGTGCCAGGTCATGATCCAAAAGCAAAAGGAAATCACTAAAGCCGAGGCACGATAGAATCAGCCGAAGCAGGTCCTCCATACTGCTTCGTGCTACTCTCCATACATCCCGAAATACGTAGGCAACCAATAGCCTATGGCCTCTGCAGCTTCAGTAAGTCACTCTCAAGCTTCCTGGGCTCAATTACCACCACCCCCACCAATGGCGCCTGCCCCAAATCATGATCAGCAGCCAGAAGGGCATCTTTGGCCTCAGCAACAATGTGACCTTGGGAGCAGTCTGAAGCTCTCATAGTTAACAACACTGTGCCCGAATCCAGGCATATATACTAAAGATGATACAATGTTTTGGCCAAAAGAAAGCTCTAATTTGTTCCATTTCTACTCTTTTTTGCTTTTATATTTCTATCACAAAAGATAATATAGGAAGGTTTAACCTTCAACTCGATGTAATAAATCTGTGGTTACACCATCAAGTGTGACAAAACTAAGTTCCGAAGCTCCAAAGTCGTTCCTATGGGAGCACAGAGTAAGTTCCAAAGATCCAAAGACGTTCCTAAGGGAGCACAGAGTAAGTTCTGAAGCTCAAAAGTCGTTCCTAAGGGAATGCAGAGCTAAGATGCCACCTAAATCAAAGGTTAAGAAGCTCCAAAGTCGTTCCTAAGGGGATGCAGAGCTTAAATGCCACCTAAGTCAAAGGTGAAGAAGCTCCAAAGTCGTTCCCAAGGGGATGCAGAGCTTAGCTCCAAAGTCGTTCCTAAGGGGATGCAGAGCTGAAGTACCACCTATGTAAAAGGTGAAGAGACTCCAAAGTCGTTCCTAAGGGGATGCAGAGTCTGGGTATGTATTCACGTGGGTTTTTACCTTCGGCATAAACATCATTTTGCGTCATACCATCATATCATATTACATAACATTGCATCATACATCATCTTGCATCGCTAAAAAGATCTGGAGAAACAAAGAAAAGCTGCTCTCTCTAAAAAATCGATTGGATTATGAAAAGGAATGTTACAGCACAAGACGTGCCTTCGACAGATATATTGTACTACATGAGCTAACCTTTGTCAACAGTGGCATAAGAAAAATCCTTTTCTTTGCGAAGCATGAAAAGAAGGGAAGGTGTTTTTCGCCAAAGGCTCAAAAACGGTATGTACGAAAGTTTCATGCATCACAAAGAGATATATTACATTAATGTGCATACAAATACTTGATGTTTGTTTCTTACACAAGACGATAGCCATACACAAGCATTACATTTTCAAGCATACAAAAATTAAATCTTCTTTTAGGACTTTTTCAGCAGCCTCATGTAATAGTCTATCGACGACTTCGTCAACGACTTCGTTAGCAATCTTCATTATATCCAAAGCTTCTTTCATGGCTAGGTCGGCTTTGGGATTGAACGGCTCTGGTGGTGGTGAAAAGTCAGCTGCAATAAAGAATATGTTGGTTAATTTCGAAGCTAAAAACGAACAACGAAGCAAAACCTTAATAAAAGTACCTATAATTCTGGCACATTCAGTAGCTTCTTCAGCTCGTTTAGCCTCTTCTCGAGCGTCATGAGATTCTTTCTCATTCTTTTTAATGGCTTCATCAACCATCTCACGACTGCCCTTCATCCAAACATCAAAGTAAAACCTCCCGCCCAGCAAAGAGGCTTCGACTGAGGGGTCCTTGGTGTCATCTGCTGAGAAAATAGATTTCGACTGGGCTGCGGCCTTAACATGTTCACAACTAGCCTTCTCTAAAATTGTCGCGACCCCTCGAGCACCGGCGAAAGCATAGAAACCACCATGATCGCTGAGTATTTCATCAAAAGCTTCTGCCTCTTCGCCGATCCACTTGATAACCCCTTTGGGATCACTGCGAATAAACTTCTGCTCCGAAGAGTATGCTCCCACGTTTGCAAAACTATTTTTTTAGCTTCTTGGCGCATTCCAAGGATATTTCGTAGCATCTCTCCTTGGAATCCTGGAGCTCTTCAACATTATTTTGCACCCTTGATCTTTCCATTTCATTTATTTTCTGCTTCGCCTTTGCAACTTCGAAATTTTCATTCATTTCTGCAAGCTTCTTCTTCAAACCTTCAACTTCAGCTTTGTGGGCCTCGGTTTGAGCACTAAGCTTGACTTCTCTAGCTTTCAACCTATCCACTAAGTAAAGCAATATTTTATCTTTCTCGAGAGCTTCATTCCTTAGTGTGATGACCTCTGACCGAAGATAAGAGCTATCTGACAGCTCTCGTCGTCTGCTTCCTTTTGAGCCCTTAAAGCCTTACTTAGAATTAAGCCCTAATAACAAAAAATATATGTGAGAATATAACAATAACAAGAAAACCTACAAACATAGTTTATTTTACAACAAAAGTATATATACCTTCAAGCTATTGTAAGCAAGGTTGTCTGCAAGGTCATCCTTCGACATCGCAGACAGGCCGAGTTCAAGCTTCGGGTACCCCATATTTCTCATCATTTCTCGACAGATGGAAATCTCTTTATTGTCTAGCAGACAATAAAGAAAATCATCCTCGTCATTGCCGTTGTATACCAAGGACCCTCGAGGGTACTTCAGATCCTTGGCATATTGTCTAGCTTCGGCAATCTGCTCCTCCGACAATTGCTTCCCCGAAGCATGTCGCACAATGAACTCTAACTCTTCGACAAATGCTCCGGGGCTAGGATACTTTGATTTCTCAGATGCACCTTCTTTTTCCAAGACTAGTGGTGAAGCTTCCGAAGGTTTTGCCTCGGTAGAAACTAAAGGTCTAGCTTCAGAAATAGCTTGTGTTGTACCAGCTTCGATAGATCCCTTTAAAATTTCGCCTTCTGCACTGGGCGCTTCAGCAGAAGCAGGAGTTGATGCCTTTACAGATTCCATGACAGTGTCCAGCACGCTAGCCATTCTTCTCTTCTTCGGAGTTGTTGCAGGGATTGCTGTAGGGATCCTTGATGCCTTCGACAATTCTATCTCACGTGATGGACTCAAGGCCTTCGGCTGCTCTACCGCCTTCTTCAGTTTCGGCTCTTCAGTCGGGCTTAACTTAGCTTCGACAGGCACAGAGTGACTTGGCTCAGATATAGAAGCAAACCCTTCAATTAGTTTTGGCACTTCGGCCATCTCAATGCGCCTAGGTCGGCGTGTTAAAACTTTCACCTTTTTCGACTTCGGTGCGCTGGAAGTCACTGAAGCAACAGTCTTTCTTTTCTTTCCTTGCTTTTGTGAAGGATAACAATAATCTGGATATACAAATCCAATAACATCAAATACCCTATTCAGCCTCTTTTTGCCACGAGCCCTGAAGGCAGTAGTCATGGCGTCATCTTCAGCCTTCGAATATGCTCCAAGCAATTCATCACTAGTTGCTTCAATGACATCTAGCCAGTCATCATTCGGCTCATCGAATTGGCTCCTGTACCTGAAGGTATACTTCAGGTAAACTAAACCACCTTGGCTAGACCCAGTAGCAGCCTCTTTCGACATCTCCCACCCATTTGCAAGTGGCCACACCCTATAAGCAACATGCTCCTGGATTAAGTCCCTTGTGCCTATGTAAGTACATACTATATTGAAGGCCATCTGGCATGCTTGTATATCATTCCCAAGGGCAGTGGATGGCCTCCTAATGCCGAAGCGAGACCATATAGGATGTTTAATAATCCCCTTAATATCCTCCCTTTCAGCCAGGTCATTCTTCACATAGAACCACTCCTGCATCCAGGCCCCCGACCATCTCTTCCGATATGTCGGAACTGGGTAGCTCACCTCAGAGCGAGAAGCTATAGCAACCAAAGTTTTTGTGATATTGCTCCTTTCCGGTAGCCTTCGTCTCATAAGACAGCTCATGGATGTTACAGAAACATTTTGCATTTGGTTCTAGTCCCTGGCTCCTCATGGCCCATATAAACATCTCCACCTTAATGATAGCTTCAGGAGTAAGTTGATGAAGGTAAATTTCGAAGGTCTTCAGGACTTCGACTAGCAATTTATCCAAAGGGAACCGAAGTCCTGCCTTCATGAAGCTTGTATAAACTACTACTTCGTCAGCTTCAGGCAGAGGGACATTATTTTCCCCTCCAGCCCTCACAATTGAGATATCACGAAAGTACCTCCCCCTCATTGAATCAATTTGCCCTTGCTTAATAGTTGATTTCCCAAAGATAACATGGCTTGGTCTCTAGGGCCAATCTTCGGCATCTCCATTCCCACTTTCTACATCAAAACTTTCACTATCACTAGAACCCTCAGATATCCCAGCTAGCATCTCATGTGCAATCTATTCTGCGTTGGTTTTCCCCGTAGCTTCATAAAACTCGGACAGCACCAGATCAACAACCTTCTTCTCATCAGCCATTAGTCGATGGTTATTGAAATGTCGAAGCTTAAAATTCAATCAAACTCAACAAAGCAAGTAAGTTAAAAAAGACAAGCGCAATGCAAGCAGCTGAAATGGCACAAAAATGCTTACAATGCAAGCTCCTATTTATATGTCCAGAGCCCCATAAGTTCATGGGTCCCACAGGCCAGTGTCATTCGCTATTCTAGCGAAGGGAAGGTGTTTTTTGTACCTTCGGCTAAAGGCCTTAATTCACGTTGCAGTCTAAATTTGTTACAAAGGAACAAATCAACACTGTGAGGGGCTACTGTTGGGGCCTTCTCCTTCTGAAGGTCCTCAAAAACATAATTAACCATTTATTTTTAGCATAAGCGATTACAAGAAGCTTTGTCTTCAGGTTATAAGCCTCTTCCTTATGAAGAAGACACACAAGATGAAGATGGGTCCGAAGAAGATAAGAACAAACACCAAAGTTATCACCAAATGGAAAAGCTTCGGCTCGCAACGAAGCAGAGGAATAATGATGATGACCGAAGGAGGAAAAGACTACTTAGTCCTTTATAACTTGTATTACGATCATGTGTAAACATTGAGGACATAAATGTACTTTTACTTGGGCTGCGTTCCGTGCCTATAAATAGATGAACAGTAACACCGTACTGTTCACGCTGGATTGTATTCACTCTCTCGCATCCTCACCTTCAAGCAAGCAGAAGGTATCAATGTAATGTTAACATTGTTGATATTCATATATGTTTTATGGAATGCAAGAATAAATGAGTTATTAAGATATAATTATCATACTTATTCCTTCGCATTCCTATCCTTGTATTGATATGATGAAGGTATGTCCTTCTTGACCTTCGTCTGAGAAGCATTATACCCACAAGGAGATAATGCTACAAAGTACGAAGGTCCTTAATGATTAATAATTGTGTTCCCTTGTTCTTGACTCTCAGCATTTGAGAACAAGTGACCAACAGAAGTATTGAAGTCAGCCGAAGTCTTCCAGTGGGGACCAACTCAGCAAAAGTCTTTCGAAGAGCTGAAGCAATACTTGATAGAACTGACAACTTTAACCCCCACCTTCGTCAGGAGCCCTAGTGCTATTGTATGTAGCTGCTTCCCACGCTGCAGTCAGTGCAGCATTGGTGCAAGAAAAGCAAGATGGCCAAGCAAAGAGGCAAGTACCAGTGTATTTTGTCTCTGAAGTACTCAGCCCATCGAAGAAAAATTACATAGAGCTGGAGAAGTTACTATATGCTGTATGATGGCTTCAAGGAAGCTTCGGCATTATTTTCAGTCATACCATATCATAGTACCTTCTTCTCAGGCTCTCAAGGATATAATAAGGAACCGAGAAGCCACATGAAGAGTTAGAAAGTGGGCTGTAGAGTTGAATGAATTCACCATAGATTATGTTCATGGATCTTCAATTCAATCTCAGACATTAGCAGATTTCATCGCTGATTGGATGCCAGGGGCTCAGGACGAAGAAAGAATAAAATATGATGAAGCTTGGACAGAGTTTTGTGATGGGTCATGGGGAACCTTCGACGCGGGAGCAGCTGCTATTCTAAATTCACCATCTAAAATCAGAACCTGCTATGCAGCAAGGCTGGAATTCAACTGCACAAATAACATTGCAGAGTACAAAACCCTTCTCTTGGGGCTTCGAAAGCTTAAGGCAATGGGAATAAGAAGGGCAATCCTCAAATCTGACTCACAAGTTATTACAAGCCATATTGACAAAAGCAGTAAAGCAAGAGATCTGAAGCTTGAGAAGTGTCTGGACACAATATAAAGAATGGAAGCCTCTTTTGAAGGCTTCTCTGTAAAGAATATCCCAAGGGAGAAAATGAACATGCAGACCTATTAGCCAAGTCAGCGGCACAGGGGCTCTCCCACTACCTTTGGAAGTATTTTTTGAAACAATAAAAGCACCTTCGATCGAGCTCATGGAGCGAGCAGTGCTTACAATCTCACCAGTACATGGTGAAGATTGGAGGATTGAGATTGTATCTTTTCTGCATAGCAATTGTCTTTCGGATGATGAAGCTTATATCTAAAGAATGGAAGCTAGGACAAGGCCCTACATAATAATAGAAGGGGAATTGTATAAACAAGGAGTTTGCTCTCCATTGCTGAAATGTTTGGCTAGAACCAAAGGTCAGGAGCTAATGAAGGAGATACATATAGGACTGTGCGGAGCTCATATTGAGTCTAGGACTTTACTTGGAAAAGTTTTCAGACAAGGATTTTATTGGCCGAAGGCAGCTTCAGAAGTAGCAGATTTACTTCAAAAAATGTGAAAACTACCAGAAGTGTGCAAGAGACCAAAAACAACCTTCGTCTCTAACTCAACTAATTCAGCCCACCTGACCATTGCAAAGGTGGGGTCTAGATTTATTAGGCCCACTTCCACTAGCCCAAGGAAATTTAAAATACGTTGTGGCAGCGGTGGAGTACTTTTCAAAGTGGATTGATGCTAAACCTCTAGCTACAATAACTTCGGCCATGGTTCAAAAGGTTTTTTGGCAGATTATTGTCTGTCGCTTTGGTGTGCCGAGGGCCATTACGGTTGATAACGGAACTCAATTTGATGCCAAAATGTTCAAAGCGTTTTCTGACCAAGTCAGTACAAAAATACATTTCGCATCAGTGAGACATCTAGAATCAAATTGACTAGTAGAACGAGCTAATGGAATCATAATAATAGGAATAATGAAGTCAATCTTCAATCAACTAAAAGGAAAGTGGCCAGACGAGTTAATAAAAGGGGTATGGAACCACAACACTGTTGTCTCAAGGTCAACAAGATTTACCCCATCCAAGCTCTTGTTCGGCAACGAAGTAATAACACTGGAAGAAGCAAGAATGGGTTCAATAATGACCCTAGCTTCAGCAGAAAACGAGGAGGATTGTAAAATAACAAAAGACATCATAGAAGGGACCAGACTCCAAGCAATAGATCACATCAATAAATATCAAGCTGAAACAGTCAAATAGTAAAAACATCAAGCCAGGACACTTGGTACTTCGGAGAGTGGCCAACCCAGATACAGTGGGAAAGCTTCAGCTCAAATGGGAAGGTCCTTTCTTGGTGGTATCTTCGTCAAGACCTAGATCGTATAGGTTGAAAGACATGGATGGAAACGACATTCCAAGATCGTGGAATGCAAATGAACTCCGGAGATATTATGTGTAAATCTTGTAATTTTCTTATTTTTCCGTATGGTACCCTTTTCCTTTCAAGCGGGGAGAAAGGTTTTTAACAGGGCCATAGGTTGTAATTTTTATTTTTTGAGCAGCCCTATGCAATACAAGGGCTAAATTCCCCCACATTTAAAATGTAAGGATCTAGGATTACACCATCGAGTGTAAAAAGTATGAAGAAGCTCCAAAGTTGTCCCTAAGGGGATGTAGAGCTTAAATGCCACCTAAGTAAAAGGTGAAGAAGCTCCAAAGTCATTCCTTAGGGGATGCAGAGCTTAAATGCCACCTAAGTAAAAGGTGAAGAAGCTCCAAAGTCATTCCTAAGGGCATGCAGAGCTTAAATGCCACCTAAGTAAAAGGTAAAGAGGCTTCAAAGTCGTTCCTAAGGGGATGCAGAGTCTAGGTGTCTATTCGCGTGAGTTTTTTTACCTTCGGCATACATTTGCATACTTCATCGCATCATCTTTTGCATTCATACAAACATATGCATTAGGCATCTCTAGATTCATCATCATGACACAAAGCATAAAGCACTAATGGGAAAGTGAGGGTTTCTGCTTTCAATAAGCAAACGCTTCGTATATACGGAGATACTTCGTTTCAAATAAATTTTTGTTCTATATGTGAACCGATATTAGATTTTGCTCAAGAGGTGCTTTGATGTGAACAAAAAGAAGGGAAGGTGTTTTTCGCCTTCGGCTCAAAAAGCTACAAGCATTGGTTTCATCCAGAGCAAAGCAGATGACACACGAATGAAAGGTAAAATAGCATTACAAAGCATTTACAAATATTTACAATCCAGTTCATATTCAATTACAATCCTTCGTCAAATAATACACTTCTTGCATAAAGAATTTCCAAAAAAGTGTTCCTACATATATCAACAAGGGGAAGCCTCTAAAGTCCTCTTCAAAGGTTCAGACCTAACTTCGGTTCACTAACCTTCAGCACCATCACCCTGAAGAATGACGAAGGAAAGGGTAATGAGGAATCTGGTAAGGCAAAATGTAAAATAAAAGAATAGAGGTAAAGAGCTATACCTTGTTGAGCAGATTTCGAGCTTCGTTTCTAGCTAACTCTAGGCCACCCTTGGCCCAAATTTGGGTGATAAACCTGTTGCCTATGCTTCGAGCTTCGGCTGGAATATCAACTAGGTCCGATGCGAAAAGGTTGAAATTTGGCCTATTTACGGCCCTTGCATGATTGCATCCGACTTTTATGAAAGCGATGGCCATACCCCGAGAAGCCACTAGCGCACAGAAGTCACCATGGCCAGTTATGACTTTGTCGAGGATGTCAACCTCTTTCTCAACACATTCGAGTGCTCCGGGGACATCTTCAGAAGAGAGGCTTGCTTCCTCGGATGCAGCTCCAACTGAATTGAATATACTCTTTAATCGAACAGTGCATTGGCTTGCAAAGTTAAAACATTTCTCCTCAAGAGTTCTAAGTGCTTCACTGAGCCTCATGTTTTTATTAGCCTCAACCTTAAGTGGCATGTTCAAAGCTTCGGTTTCACGGTTAAATCAGCTGGAGTTTTCTTCCAAAAGTATCTGAGCCTCTGTCAGCTCCTTGCTCAATTTCTTATTTTGAGCTTGCGCTTAGGCAAGCGATCCTTCGGCTAAATGCATCAAATCATCTTTTTCCTTTAGAGAATCTTCGAGTTTCTTGATTTTATCTTCCAAACCCTTGACAATAACTTCGTTCTTTCTATCTTCATCATCTTGTTGCATTTTTAAAGCTTTGCTTAGTAACAAACTCTAAAAAATGAATTAAAGATTAGAATACCTATGTCAACACGAAGATATCAGTGGTAACTTGCAAAAAGGATCTTACATTGAAGTTCAAGTAAAATAAGTTGCATATGATGTGCTAGCATCTGTAGCAGCTGATATCTTTTTCAAGCTTCGGGAAACCAATACTCTTGGATAGGGTCCTTATAATTTTAGCACTGGCGCAGCCGCGGATGCATCCCACAACTTCTTCATCGACCCCACTGAAGAGCATTGACCCTGGTTGGTAGCCGCGGGAGATTGCAAATTCTTTTAGCTCTGACATGTCCTCTTCAGAGAGCTGTTGGCTACCCAAGTGCTGTAGGTCAAAATTTACTCCTTTCGAAGAGGTTTCTTCAATTTTCTTCCCCTTATCAGAAACTATTACGGCTACCTCTTTCTCCGCAACCATGTTTGATATAAGTCTATCAATTTTGGACAGAGTGGTTGTGAGATTTTCGTCTTCCGCTGCAGCAGTAGCTTTGGCATCAGTCGATTTAGCAGCTTTTTCTGCCGAGGCTGAGGGTGGGGTCTATTCAATGGCTTCCAGCATATTCTTCATACGTCGTTTCTTCTAGCCCCATCTCTCTCCTCAGCAGCCAAAGAGATTTCCATTTTCTGTAAGAGGCTAGTTAGTTTGAACCCTAGAGTACTTAGCGGTGCAAATGGGAAAGACTCAGTCATTACCTTCAATATTTCTGAGACCTTGGCAGCAGAAGATGAAGAAGGGCTTGCAGTCTGCTTTGGCATATCTTGCATCTTCGTCTTCTTTAAGGATTTCTCGGCAAGTTTCCATTTTTTGGGAGCCGATACTTTTGGCTCCGGCATAGCTTTTCTCTTCTTTGAAGTCTCTTGGTCTTCTTTGATAGACTGCATAGCCTGCCTACTTAGAATACTGTCGACCTTTCGAACCCGGGGGTCCCTGGGCCGACGAGTAAATTGTCGCCGCGTGCCCCAGCCCAGATGGGTCGGCGCGAGACGGAGCGCGAAGGGGGGAAGAAGCCGAAGGGAGACAGGCGTGAGAGGTGAAATCCCGTGGCCTTTGTGTTTGTCCCGCGCCCAGGTCGGGTGCGCTTGCAGTAGGGGGTTACAAGCGTCCACGCGGGAGGGAGCGAGCGGCCTTACGCGAGAGCCGTCCCGTC
The DNA here is from genome assembly GCA_029449295.1 of Zea luxurians. NCBI lineage: Eukaryota > Viridiplantae > Streptophyta > Magnoliopsida > Poales > Poaceae > Zea > Zea luxurians. The sequence goes on along the minus strand of JAOPSE010000001.1, from coordinate 138,002,419 downwards.
CTTCTCCGCGCGGCCAACCCTCTATAAGAGGGCCCTGGACCTTCCTTTTATAGGCGTAAGGAGAGGATCCAGGTGTACAATGGGGGGTGTAGCAGTGTGCTAACGTGTCTAGCGGAGGAGAGCTAGTGCCCTAAGTACATGCCATCGTGGCAGCCGTAGAGGTTTTGGCACCCGGTTCGTGTGATGTCGTGGCCGTCGGAGGAGCGCCGGAGCCTGGCGGAAGGATAGCTGTCGGGGATGTCGAGTCCTTGCTGACGTCCTCTTGCTTCCGTAAGGGGGCTGAGAGCCGCCATCGTCATAGAGCGTGCGGGGCGCCATCATTACTCGTATAGCGGAGCAAGCCAGATGGGACGCCGGTCTTGTTCCCCGTAGCCTGAGTCAGCTTGGGGCAGGGTAATGATGGCGCCTCCTGTTGACGTGGTCGGTACGAGCCCTGGGTTGGGCGAGGTGGAGGCTCCTCTGAGGTCGAGGTCGAGTCTGTCTTCCAAGGCCGAGGCCAAGTCCGAGCCCCTCGGTCGGGCGAGGCGGAGACCGTCGGCTGAGGCCAGGGCTGAGTCCGAGCCCTGGGGTCAGGCGAAGCGGAGTTCGTCGTCCTTCGGGGCTGAGCCCGTGTCCGAGCCCTAGGGTCGGGCGAGGCGGAGTTCGTCGTCTTCCGGGGCTGAGCCCGAGTCCGAGCCCTAGGGTCGGGCGGAGCGGAGTTTGTCATCTTCCGGGGCTGAGCCCGAGTCTGAGCCCTGGGGTCGGCGGAGCGGAGTTCGTCGTCTTCCGGGGCTGAGCCTGAGTCCAAGCCCTGGGGTCGGGCAGAGCGGAGTTCGTCATCTTCCGGGGCTGAGCCCGAGTCCGAGCCCTAGGGTCGGGTGGAGCGGAGTTCGTCGTCTTCTGGGCTGAGCCCGAGTCCGAGCCCTAGGGTCGGGCGGAGCGGAGTTCGTCGTCTTCCGGGGCTGAGCCCGAGTCCGAGCCCTGGGGTCGGGCGGAGCGGAGTTCGTCGTCTTCTGGGGCTGAGCCCGAGTCCAAGCCCTGGGGTAGGGCGGAGCGGAGTTCATCGTCTTCCAGGGCTGAGCCCGTGTCCGAGCCCTAGGGTCGAGCGAAGCGGAGTTTCCTATGGTGCCTGAGGCTAGACTTGGCTACTGTCAGCCTTACTCTATCGAGTGGCACAGCAGTCAGAGCAGCGCAGGCAGCGCTGTCCTCTTGTCAGGCCGGTCAGTGGAGCGGTGAAGTGACTACGGTCACTTCGGCTCTGTCAACCGGAAGGCGCGCGTCAGGATAAAGGTGTCAGGCCACCTTTGCATTAAATGCCCCTGCGATTTGGTCGGTTGGTGTGGCGACTTGGCCAAGGTTGCTTCTTGGCGAAGACTGGGCCTCGGGCGAGCCGAAGGTGTGCCCGTTGCTGGAGGGGGTCCTCGGGCGAGACGTAGATCCTCCGGGGTCGGCTGCCATTGCCCGAGGCTGGGCTCGGGCGAGGCGTGATCGAGTCCCTCGAATGGACCGACCTTTGACTTAATCGCGCCCATCAGGCCTTTGCAGCTTTGTGCTGATGGGGGTTACCAGCTGAGATTTAGGAGTCTTGAGGGTACCCCTAATTATGGTCCCCGACAGTAGCCCCGAGCCTCGAAGGGAGTGTTAATACTCGCTTGGAGGCTTTTGTCGCACTTTTTTGCAAGGGGACCAGCCTTTCTCGGTTGCGTTTTGTTCCGGTGGGTGCGCGCGAGCGCACCCGCCGGGTGTAGCCCCTGAGGCCTCGGAGGAGTGGGTTGACTCCTTCGAGGTCTTAATGCATTTCGCAATGCTTCGGCCAGACTGGTTGTTCCCTCATGCGAGCTGGCCGTAGCCCGGGTGCACGGTCGAGTCCCAAGTTCTCGGGCTGGTATGTTGACGCTGTCAACGGTTTGGCCGGAGCCGGGTTTGTGAGAGCAGCCCCCGAGCCTCCGCACAAGGCGAGAGGACGGTCAGGGACAGACTCGACTTTTTTACATACACCCCTGCGTCGCCTTTCCGCAAGGAGCAGGGGGGGAAAAGCGTCATGTTGCCCTTGGAGGGCGCCGAACATGGTGTCTCCAGTGAGCTGCTGACGGGTAATCCGAGTGGACGCCCATGCCCCATTTGTTAGGGGTCGGCTAGAGGCCCGGAGGCGCGCTCCAAAAGTACCTGTGGGTGATCTGCCGGACCCGGTCCCCTTTTGACGGGGTCCAAGGGCTCGATGCCTCCCTCTAATGGGATTCCGTTACAAGATCGTTCCTGCTGGTCTCGGAAATGTCCTAGGGTACCTCGGGAGCGTAGCCCGAGCCTTGGTTATGTATCGAACGTACCCAGGGTCATCCCTCGCTCTGCGTCTGAGGCGGCTGTGAACCCTTCATGGGCCAGCCTACGAACCCCTGATCAGTAGTGGGCGCGGAGCCCGAGTGGCCTGAGGCGGCCGTTGAACCCTTCCGAGGGGCCAGCCTTCGAACCTCTGACCAGTAGCGGGCGCGGAGCCCGAGCGTTCTGAGGCGGCTGTTGAACCCCTCCGAGGGGCCAGCCTTTGAACCTCTGATCAGTAGGGGGGCTCGGGGCCCATTTCCTTCACGGAGAAGGATCCCTTTCAGGGTATCCCCCTTTCCCGGACCCTGCTGTAAGAGAGAGAAAGAGGAAAAAGGGAAGAGTACGAAATCGAGATGACGTGGCGCACCTTTTTTGACGCGGTCATTATGGCGAAGGCGAAGCGTCGCCCACTTCTCCTGCCAAGGGCGCCACCTGTCCCACCGCGGAGTTAATGCGACGGGGCGAGTGGTTCATGGGGCAGCCGTTGCACGTGCGCGAGCCGTTCGAGGAACGGCTGTTTTGCTTTGAGTTTTGAATCCCGCGGCGGGTTCGGGCGACGCGTTGAACGGGTCTCGTCGGGGTCTTTATATACTCGGGGGAGAGTCCGGTGATGGTTCTTTGCTCTGCTACTTGCCTCCTTCTTAGGTTTTTGCGACCTGAGGGATTAGCCAGAGAAAAGGAATCCACCCACCCAGTCCTTTCCGTCGCCACCTCCTCTGCTTGGTGATGGCCGACCGGGTGACCATTATTCCGCCGCGCGACCCATGGCCTTTCTCCACAGTCACGGTGGATGACCTGGAGGACCTCGTTGCTGAGGGTTTACTTCGCCCTCTCTCTGATGAGAGGCAGCCAGAGTGGATCCCCCCCCCCCCCGAGCGGAGCCGCCCCGTCCCCGCCGTCGGGGTACGTCGTGAGCTTCGTCTCCTTCCACGAGCGGGGATTTGGAGTGCCGGCAAGCCGCTTCATGCGGGCGATTCTGCATAACTACAGGGTGGAGCTGCACAACCTCAGCCCCAACTCCATCTCGCAAGCCGCCATCTTCGCAGCGGTTTGCGAAGGATACTTAGGGATCGACCCCCACTGGGACCTGTGGACTCATTTCTTCTCCGTGGAGCTTTTTGCTTCGCCGACGGGGGAGAGAAGGGTCCGCGCGGCAGTGTGGGCCAGCGGCTGCATCCTCCAGCTGAGGCAGGCGCGGGCGTCGCAGTATATTCCCGCCGTCCTTGCGTCCTCGAATAAAGGGTGGCAGCGCCGGTGGTTCTATCTCCAGAATGACGACGGGAGGATCCCGTCGTTTTCTCAGTGAGTGGTCACCGTCGCCGCCGATGCTTGGCGCTACGGGACCCCGCACGACAGACAGAAGAATCTCGAGCCCCTTCTCAAGGCCCTGGAGGTGTTGCGGAAAGGAGGGCTCACTGCTGCGGGAGTGATTGCCGCCATTCATCGCCGGAGGGTGCTTCCCTTGGCGGAGCGGCGGTTGCCGCTTTGAGAGATGATGCCAGAGGCTAACTTGGAGGGCTCGCGAATGTCCTCGGATCCCCTTCTCGTCGACGTTCTCCACGGGCGGGTGGTCGTCGCGTTGGGAAAACCGGACGCCAGCGCCCTCTCCCAGCCCTTGATGCGTCCTGACCGCGGGTGTGTGTCCCTGGTGAGTGTCCGCTCCTTCTTTCTCCTTGCGTCGGATTGCCCTTGGTCCTTACGGCCGAGACTTTTCATTTGTCTCCAGGAGGTAGGGTGTCACAAGCCTTCCCGGCCACAGGTCCCGGAGGACGCGGTGGACTGAGCAGCGCGGCGGGTTGCCGCGGAGGAGAAGAAGAAGAAAAAGGACGTGAAGAAGGCTCGGGCCCGCGAGCGGACGCAGGCCCGAGACGCCTTGGAAAAGCTCCGTCGTCGGCAGGAGAGGGATGGACTCCCGAGGGAGCCATCGCCGGAAACGCCTGACGACGACGACGATGATGAAGACGATGACAAGGATGACGACATGGCTGCCCGCCTTGGCCTCAGCCCGGGTTTGAGGCTAGGCCAGGAGTCGTCAAGCCAGCCCCCGAGCGGGCTGGCGCCGTCAGTTCCCGAGGTCGGGACGCCGAGGTCCCGGCCCGAAGAGCGGGGGCAGACCGAGGGGGTACTCGACCCTTCGGCTGGGGAAGTTGAGGTGACCCCGGGGAGTCAGGCCGAGGTGACTGTTCCCCGAAAACCGTCGCCCATGCCGGCAGCGCAGGAGAGCGACCCTCAGGTCGCCGTGGCAGCGCCTTGGCAGTCCGTCTCCCGGGCATCCAAGGTGCCCAAGACGAGGATGGTACCGAAGCTGGCAGCGAGGCGGACCTCAGCGGTACCTTCGGGGGTCGAGATCCGAGAGACCTCCCCACAGGCACGGTTGATCATGACCCGGAGCGGGTAAGTACCTTAGAACGTCTTCGTCCTGGCTCCTCATTTGTATGTCCCGACCGCGACTTTCCTTTCCTCCTCAGCAAGCGGAGCCATGGCCTGACCGATCTGGCTCCTCGGAAAGTCCTCAAGACGGCGTCGGCTTCCGCAGCCGGTGCCATGCCAGGTCTCGCCGTTCAGTTGACCTTCTCGCAAGACGCCCCACAGCGGGGGGCTTAGGCGGCACCAGTTGTCGTGGAGCGAGTTCCCGAGGCCGACTCTTCTGTCGAGGTGGCCATCGCGCTGGGGGAGGCGGCTGGCGCGGACGTGGCCTCGGGCCCACCAGACATGCCGCCGGCGCTAGCGCCAGCTGCTGCCGAAGCCGCTGCCGTCCTGGTCGTGGAGCGACCTGTCGCCGCCGACGCTGAGATGGCCGAGGCGTCGCCTCTTGGTGCCTCGGAGGAGGGGGGCGTGGAAATGCGACCCGTCCCGCCGAGCAGCAGCCTTGTCCCTGCGCGGCGGAGCTCCGAGGGGCGGCGCCAGTTGCTCCGGTTCCGGACCCGTGAGGCTTCGGATCCCTTCTTCGTTCTTGACGATGAGCGGGAGGAGCAGTCTTGGGACGAGCTCCGCGAGTGTGCCGAGGCAACGGTGGGGTCGCTCCGGTCATCCTTGGAGGTCTTTTGCAGGGACGTCCCCAAGATCCTCCAGGTAATGATTTCAGGCATACCTCTTTTTTTGTGATCAAGGCGTCCTTTGTGACGCCCCGCTTCCTTCCCTCAGGATCTGACGGATCTGAGCGCCGCCAATCATCGTTCATCCGCCGCGAGGTCGATGTCTGGGGCTCGCTGCGATCCCTGAGGACCTCGCTTGCTAGGGCTACCGCGCGCCTCTCCCAGTAGGGCGCCGAGGTGGTGGACCTTCGGTTGCTCTGCGCCGATCTGAGAGCAGAGGCGGCAGCGGCACGCGCAGAGGCGCAGCGACGGCAGTCAGAGTTTGACCAGGTCGCAGATGAGCAGGATCAATCTTGGGGCCAGGCCGCCGCGGCCAAAAGCCGGGCTGGAGCCCTTGCAGCAGACCTAGCCGTAGCCCAAGCCGCATCCTCGGAGCAGCGCGCCCGAGCCGGAGGTATGTCCTGGCTGTTTTCGGTTTTCGTTTCAGCTCGTTTCCTCCACTTGTGTTTGAGGCCTTGCGCTCTGGCTGTTCGCAGAGCTCGAGTCTGCCCTTGATGAGTCCACCAGGGCGCTTGCCCAGGTGGCCGAGCAGAGGGAGGCCGACCACGCGGCCATGTCCGAGGCCATCTCGGACTTCTGCCAGGTCTTTGGCTTCGGTGACGTCCCCTCAGGAAGCTCCCCTCAAAGTCGCCTGCAGGCCTTGGGTGACCATGTGCGCGGCAGACTCCGCGAGGCGCTACATCACGGCGTCAGGTGGGCCTTCGCCGTGCTTGCTTCCCACTATGTCGTGGATCTGGAGCGGGTCAGCGAGGGGTATTGCCTCCCTGACGAAGATGAAGCCGCCCTGGCTGAAGTCAAGAGGCTCGACGCGGCCGCCGCGGGCCCGAGCGCGGTGCTAGCAACCACCTTCGAGGCAGAGATCCTCCCGCCTGCGCCGTCGTCCGAGGCCGGGGTGGACTTTGCCGAAGGCGGGGATGAAGCCGAGGGCGCGGCTCCTTCTCCGGGCGACGCCTAACTCTGCCGGAGCAGTTTTCCTTGAATGCACGTGTGTCTTTTGCGGTCGCTGAGGCCTGAACACTTTATTATCGTAGTATAAAGTCGTGCTGCTTTTCCTTCCATTTTGCATGTCCGGCCCTGTTCGTCAGTAGCAGGGTGGCTTGCCCAAGTAGGAGTCATTTTTCGTGGTAGGTGACGAGTGAGGTATCCGTATCCCAGAGGCGTAGGAGTCCCTCGACTCAGTCAGCCTTGCCACTTACATGCGCCCGCGTTCGCTTCTTGGGGTCCTGCTACTGATATAGCCGGGGAACACAGAAGCCTTTTTGATTGAAAATTTCGGTGCAGAGGGGGTTCCCCCCTTTTAGCCTCGAGGGAGGGTCGAGCTTTGCCGAGGCAAGGCTGACCCTTCCTTGATGACTAGACTTTGTGTGTGAACGAGGCATATGAACGACTTGAAAGCATCTTAAGGATAGAAGCGACGTAGCTGTCGGATGTTCCAAGCGTTGCTGTAGACCTCGCCTTGACTGTTGGCTAGCTTGTACGTCCCGGGTTTCAGAACTTTGGCGATGACGAAAGGCCCTTCCCAGGGAGGCGTGAGCTTGTGCCGCCCTCGGGCGTCTTGTCGTAGCCGAAGCACCAGGTCGCCCACCTGGAGGTCTCGGGACCGAACCCCTCGGTCGTGGTAGCGTCGCAGGGACTGCTGGTACCGCGCCGAGTGTAGTAAGGCCATGTCTCGAGCCTCTTCCAGCTGGTCGAGTGAGTCTTCTTGATTAGCTTGATTACTTTGGTCGGCTTAGGCCCTCGTCCTCGGGGAACCGTATTCTAAGTCTGTGGGCAAGATGGCCTCGACCCCATAGACTAGAAAGAACGGTGTGAAGCCCGTGGCTCGGCTCGGCGTCGTCCTCAGACTCCAGACCACCGAGGGGAGTTCCTTCATCCATCGCTTGCCGAACTTGTTGAGGTCGTTGTAGATCCGTGGTTTGAGTCCTTGCAGGATCAGGCCGTTGGCACGCTCTACTTGCCCATTCGTCATGGGGTGAGCCACGGCGGCCCAGTCCACTCGGATGTGGTGATCCTTGCAGAAGTTCAGGAACTTTCTGCTGGTGAACTGGGTGCCGTTGTCGGTGGTGATGGAGTTCGGGACCCCAAAGCGATGGATGATGTTGGTGAAGAACGCCACCGCCTATTCGGACCGGATGCTGTTCAGGGGTCGGACCTCGATCCACTTGGAGAATTTGTCGATGGCGACCAACAGGTGCGTGTAGCCCCCGGGTGCCTTCCGCAAGGGGCCGACTAGGTCCAGACCCCACACAGCAAACGACCAGGTGATGGGTATGGTCTGCAGGGCCTGAGCGGGCAGGTGGGTCTGCCTTGCGTAGAACTGACACCCTTCACAGGTGCGGACAATTCTAGTGGCGTCGGCCACCGTCGTCGGCCAGTAGAAACCTTGTCGGAAGGCGTTTCCAACAAGGGCTCGAGGTGTTGCGTGATGGCCACAAGCCCCCGAGTGTATCTCTTGTAGGAGCTCCTGGCCTTCGGCGATGGAAATGCATCACTGGAGGATGCCCGAGGGGCTATGGTGGTAGAGTTCCTTCCCGTCTCCTAACAAGATGAACGACTTGGCGCGCCGCGCCAACCGCCGAGCTTCGGCTCGGTCGAGGGGTAGCTCTCCTTGGTGGAGATATTGCAGGTACGGGGTCTGCTAGTTTCGATTAGGCGTGACCCCGCTCCGCTCCTCCTCGATGCGCAGTGCCTCACCCTCGGGGCTGAGGGTTCCTCAGGCCGAGCCGAGGGTGCCTCAGGCCGAGCCGAGGGTGCCTCAGGCCGAGCCGAGGGTGCCTTGGGCTGGGCCGAGGCCTTCTCAGGCTCGGGCGTGTCGTCGGTCTTGACGGAGGGTTGATGCAGGTCTTGGAAGAAGACGTCCGGGGGAACCGTTGTTCGCCCTGAGGCTATTTTAGCCAGCTCGTCCGTAGTCTCGTTGTAACGTCGGGCGATGTGGTTGAGCTCGAGCCCGTAGAACTTGTCTTCCAGGCGCCGAACCTCATCGCAGTAGGCTTCCATCTTCGGGTCGTGGCAGTGGGAGTTCTTCATGACTTGGTCGATGACGAGCTACGAGTCACTGCGAGCGTCGAGGCGTCAGACCCCTAGCTCGATGGCGATGCGCAACCCGTCGACCAGAGCCTCGTACTCGGCCACATTGTTGGATGCCGGGAAATGGAGGCGTAGCACGTAGCGTAGGTGCTTCCCGAGGGGCGAGATGAAGAGCAGGCCTGCGCCTGCGACTGTCTTCATCAGCGGCCCGTCGAAGAACATGGTCCAGAGCTCCAGTTGGATCGGAGCTGTTGGGAGCTGGGTGTCGACCCATTCAGCCACGAAGTCCGCCAAGACCCGGGACTTGATGGCCTTCTGAGGGGCGAACGAGATCGTCTCGCCCATGATTTCCACCGCCCACTTTGCAATTCTACTCGAGTCCTCTCGGCACTGGATGATCTCCCCCAGGGGGAAGGATGACACCACAGTTACCGGATGAGACTCGAAGTAGTGTCGCAACTTCCGCCGCGTTAGGATCACCGCGTACAGCAGCTTCTGAATTTGTGGGTAGCGGATCTTGGTCTCGGACAGTACCTCATTGATGAAGTAGACTGGCCTCTGGACGGGCAATGCATGCCCCTCTTCTCGTCTCTCAACCACAATCGCGGCGCTAACCACCTGAGTGGTCGCGGCGACGTAGATCAAGAGGGCTTCTCCAGCAGCGGGAGGCACCAAGATGGGCGCGTTCGTGAGGAGCGCCTTCAGGTTCCCGAGGGCTTCCTCGGCCTCAGGGGTCCAATGAAGCACTCGGCCTTCCTTAAGAGGCGGTACAGAGGTAGGCCTCTTTTGCCGAGGCGCGAGATGAAACGGCTCAGAGCCGCAAGGCACCCCGTGGCTCTCTGTACGCCTTTCAAGTCCTTCATGGGCCTCATGCTGGTGATGGCCGCGATCTTCTCCGGGTTGGCCTCGATGCCCCGCTCGGAGACGATGAACCCCAAGAGCATGCCTCGGGGAACCCCGAAGACACACTTCTCGGGATTGAGCTTCACGCCTTTCGCCTTGAGACATCGGAATGTCGCTTCAAGGTCGGAAAGGAGGTCGGAGGCTTTCCTCGTATTGACTACGATGTCATCGACGTAGGCCTCGACCGTTCGGCCAATGTGTTCGCCGAACACGTGGTTCATGCACCGTTGGTACGTTGCACCCGCATTCCTCAAACCAAACGGCATGGTAACATAGCAGTACATGCCGAAGGGTGTGATGAAAGAAGTCGCGAGCTGGTCGGACACTTTCATCCTGATCTGGTGATACCTTGAGTAGGCATCGAGGAAAGACAGGGTTTCGCACCCTGCAGTGGAATCCATGATTTGATCGATGCGAGGCAGAGGGTAGGGAACTTTCGGACATGCTTTGTTTAGACCAGTGTAGTCTACACACATCCGCCATTTCCCTCCTTTCTTTCTCACAAGCATAGGGTTGGCAAGCCATTCGGGATGGAATGCCTCTTTGATGAACCCTGTCGCCATTAGCTTGTGGATCTCCTCGCCTATGGCTCTGCGCTTTTCTTCGTCGAATCAGCGTAGAGGCTGCTTCACGGGTCGGGCTCCAGCTCGGATATCCAGCGAGTGCTCGGCGACATCCCTTGGTATGCCGAGCATGTCCGAGGGACTCCACGTGAAAACGTCGACGTTCGCACGGAGAAAGTCGACGAGCACTGCTTCCTATTTGGGATCGAGCTCGGAGCCGATCCGGATCTGCTTGGAGGCGTCGTTGTTGGGGTCGAGAGGGATGGTTTTAACCGTCTCCGCTGGCTCGAAGTTGCCGGCGTGGCGCTTCACGTCTGGTGCCTCCTTAGAGAGGCTCTCTAGGTCGGCGATGAGGGCCTCGGATTCGGCGAGGGCCTCGGCGTACTCCACGCACTCCACGTCGCATTCGTACGCGTGTCGGTACGTGGGGCCGACGGTGATGACCCCGTTGGGGCCCGGCATCTTGAGCTTGAGGTAGGTGTAGTTGGGGACGGCCATGAACTTAGCGTAGCATGGTCTCCCTAGCACTGCATGGTAGGTTCCTCAAAACCCGACCACCTCAAACGTGAGGGTCTCCCTTCGGAAGTTTGAGGGTGTCCCAAAGCAGACGGGTAGATCGAGTCGTCCGAGGGGCTGGACGCGTTTCCCGGGGATTATCCCGTGGAAAGGCGCAGCGCCTGCCCGGACCGAGGACAGATTGTTCCGCAGGAGCCCGAGGGTCTCGGCGTAGATGATGTTGAGGCTGCTGCCTCCGTCCATGAGGACCTTGGTGAGCCTGACGTTGCCGATGACGGGGTCGACAACGTGCGGGTATTTCCCCGGGCTCGGCACGCGGTCGGGGTGGTCATCTTGGTCGAAGGTGATGGGCTTGTCGGACCAGTCTAGGTAGACTGGCGCTGCCACCTTTACCGAACAGACCTCCCGATGCTCCTGCTTGCGGTGCCGAGCCGAGGCGTTCGCCACTTGCCCACCGTAGATCATGAAGCAGTCATGGACCTCGGGGAACTCTCCTGCCTGGTGATCTTCCTTCTTGTTGTCGTCGCGAGCCCTGTCACCCTGCGCGGGTGGCCCGGCCTTGTGAAAGTGGCGCCGAAGCATGGCGCACTCCTCAAGGGTGTGCTTGACGGGCCCCCGATGATAGGGGCACGTCTCCTTGAGCATCTTGTCGAAGAGGTTGGCACCTCCGGGAGGTTTCCGAGGGTTCTTGTACTCGGCGGCGGTGACAAGGTCCGCGTCGGCGGCGTCGCGTTTCGCTTGCGACTTCTTCTCGCCTTTCTTCTTGGCGCCGTGCTGAGTTGACGCCTCGGGGACATCTTCCGGTGGGCGGCCTTGGGGCTGCTTGTCCTTCTGGAAGATAGCCTCAACCGCCTCCTGGCCAGAGGCGAACTTGGTGGCGATGTCCATCAGCTCGCTCGCCCTGGTGGGGGTCTTGCGACCCAGCTTGCTCACCAGGTCGCAGCAGGTGGTGCCGGCGAGGAACGCGCCGATGACATCCGAATCGGTGATGTTGGGCAGCTCGGTGCGCTGCTTCGAGAATTGCTGGATGTAGTCCCGGAGAGACTCTCCCGGCTGCTGTCAGCAACTTCGGAGATCCCAGGAGTTTTCGAGGCGCACGTACGTGCCCTGGAAATTGCTGGCGAAGGCTTGGACCAGGTCGTCCCAGTTGGAGATCTGCCTCGGAGGCAGATGCTCCAGCCAGGCACGAGCGGTGTCGAAAAGGAACAGGGGGAGGTTACGGATGATGAGGTTGTCATCGTCTGTTCCACCTAGTTGGTAGGCCAGCCGGTAGTCTGCGAGCCACAGTTCCGGTCTTGTCTCCCTCGAGTACTTTGCGATAATAGTCGGGGTTCAGAACCGAGTTGGGAACGGCGCCCGTCGTATGGCGCGGCTGAAAGCCGGCGGACCGGGTGGTTCGTGCGAGGGACTCCGATCCTCCCCGCTGTCATAGCGTCCCCCACGCCTGGGGTGGTAGCCTCGGCGCACCCTCTCGTCGAGGTGGGCCCGACGGTTGCGGTGATGGTGCTCGTTGCCGAGGCGACCCGGGGCCGCAGGCGCTATGTTGCGCGTGCGCCCGGTGTGGACCGAGGCTTCCCGCATGAATCGGGAAGTCGCGGCGCGATGTTCCGAGGGGTATCCCTGCCTTCGGGAGGCGGAGCTTTCGGCCCGTCGGACCGCGGCATCCTCCAGGAGATTCTTGAGCTCTCCCTGGATACGCCGCCCCTCGGTGGTTGATGGCTCCGGCATCGCGCGGAGAAGTATTGCCGCTGCAGCCAGGTTCTGGCCGACTGTAACACCCTGAATTTGGGGGTATAAAATTTCTTTGCTCATATTCACAAATTCAGGTGTTACTTCCCTTTTCTCATCCTTCCCCAATCTCCTCTCTCTCATTTCTATAGGAGAAAAGTGGTTATTTTGTTTATAATTATAGTCTATTAGCTCAAACTCCAAGGGAGTATGAATTGTTGCATCATGTTGAACCCTGGATTTCACTTTTGTTTGGTGCATAATTCTCAAAAGGTCTAATTTGAATTTGTGGCTTATTTGAATTTGAATCAAATAGAGAAAAATAAAAAGAAAAGAGAAAACAATTCCAAAATAAAAGAAAAAGGAAAAGCAGCCCGCTACCCCCCGCCCCCCCGGCCTTTCGGCCCACCAGGCCCATCCCGCGCGCGCGCCCTCCCGCTCCTCTCTCTCCCTGCGCCGCGGGCCTGGCCTGTCGACGCGGCCGCCTTCCACGCGCCCGCCTCCCTCTCTCTCTGCTCGCCCGGCCCCACCCGTCGGCGCAGCCGTTTTCCCCGCGCCCGCTTTCCCCTCTCTCTCTGCCCGTGGGCCCCGGCTGTCAGCTCTCTCGTCCTCGCGTAACCGCCGCCCGAGCTGCGCGCGCCCGCCTTCTCCGCGCCCACGTCGTGCGTGGGGCTCGCCCCAACCCCGCCCTTGGCCACTTGAGCCCCGAACCTCGCTCGCCATCTCCCCTCCCTCATTTGCGCACCAACCGGCCTCTCTCTTCCACCTCTCCCTCGCTGCGCGCACGCCAAAGCGCCATCGCCGCGAACCGCCGCCGCCCGAGCTCGTTTCCCGGCCGCCGTTGGAGCTCCGCCGTGTCCCTTGCCACGGTGAACTTCGCCCCGGCGTCCGCAACTCGGGACGCGCCCCAATTTTCCCTCTCCCTCCCCGAATTCCTCTGCCCGCGCTCACCCGCCGTTCGCCGTGCAGCCGCCGAGGTCCGCCACCGTCGACTCGGGCTGTCGTCGCGTCTCCGTCGCCACCGAGAGGTCCCTGGGATTCGCCTTGAGGTAAGGAACCTCCCCTGGCCTCTCCCTCCCCTTCTATTGCTCCCTGCTGCACTTAATTCCTCGCCGGAGTCGATTAGCGCCGCCGCCGAGCCACTCCACCGTGAACCGCCCCCCTCCGGTGCCCCTGCCCCGACCCGGACCCCACCAAAAGACTCCCCGCGCCCTCCCCAACCTCCCCGGCCATTCAGACCGCCCCAAGGACCCGCAGGGCCCCCGCGCCCCTCGTCTCCGGCGAACTCCTCCGCCGCGGGGACGGGCGCCGCCACCTCAGCTGGCCGGGGAAGGAGATAGCAGCCAGCCGCCCCATCCCCGCCGTCCATCTCAGATCAGACGGCCCCGTTTTAAATAGCCCGAACCCAACCTCAACCGTCCGCCTGAGATCCGACGGCCCAGGGTCGTTTCCCCCCGCCTTCCTGTCAATCGGGCCCCGCCTGTCAGTCGCCGCGCCCGCGCCCCGCTCTGCCGCCCGGCCCCGCCTGCCAGTCGCCCGCGCCCGCGCTGCCCGCTGGCCCCGCCTGTCAGTCGCCGCGCGCCCGCGCGCCCGCCCGCAGGATCTAATCCTGGCCGTCCGTTTGAGATCCAACGGCTATTAACGCCCGATACCCCTTCGCCCGCGCGTTTTCTTAAAGAACCCCCCTGTTTTCTGGAAATTGCGCCCGCCGTCCCTGGTTTCTCGCAGTTAGGTCCTCGGACCTTTTATTTAATTCAAAATAGGTCCTTAGGGTATATTTTTAACCCCTAAACTTGTAAAATTCATAACTTTGCCATATGAACTCCAAATTAGGTGCTTCAAATTGCAAAATGTTCATAATATTATTATCTATCTGTTTATGCAATGTTTCCCTGATGTTTCCATGTCCCAATTAATGGTTAATCATTAGGATAGGATTAAGGTTATTGGAACCTTATTTGAGATAATTGGAAGTTGGTAGACTTTAATAAAAGTTGGAGCACTTAAGTTTATGGACTTAAACACCTAAGTTTAGGAACTTAAAACCAGATAATGATTTAACCCCACCACTGACTTAAACCTGATTAGTGGATAATGAATCCTTTTGTATAGTCCTCTACCCTAGACCTAGGGAATACCAGAGTGCCTATCCCTTCTCTATTATGAACTTGTGATCTCTCTGCTGCATATGTTTGGTATATTGTTTTTGTTTGTTATTTCCCAAGTGCATAGTGTGAATGATTACTTTACGTAGACAACGAGCAGTCTGTGTTTCCCGAGGGAGTTGCAGAAGAAGTCCCTGATCAGCAGTTTGGTGAAGGCAAGTGTCCTCTGACCCATTATGTCCTATTCATTTATAACTTACTACCCCGCATTACTTACTTGAAACCTAAGGATTGACTAGCTTTACACTTTACTTTATCCTTGATGACCTTATGGGTTATTATGGTTAGCATTCTGCTATTGCCTTAACTTAATCAATGAACATGATGTGAATATTTATGATACTGTTATCCTGATGATGTTGATGATCTTGTGATACTCTAGGGGGCTCAGGCTGTTTCCTGAGTACCTCTCCGTAAGGACCTGTTCGTTGAGAGACCACCCGGGATAACAGTGCAACCATGAGGGTGAAATGGGGCACCCTTAGCTAAATAATTAGAGGAACTAGAGGTGTAGTTGCTTCGCCGTCGTGCCATCAATGGGGTCCAGGCACAGTGCTTGCTCTGCCGAGGCTGAGTGCCGAGGTTCTTTCGTTTTGCTTTTGTTAGTCACTCTCCTGCGGGGAGGGGTACTGTGTTTATCAAACTGGAGAAACCTAACGGGCAGCTATGATCTCTAGGGAATCTTTGTAAAAGCTACGTAGTGATACCCTGCCGGACCACCTAGGTAGTGGTCAATGGGGATTAGCTCTCCCCGGGCAGAAAGGGAATCATGACTCATGGGTAAAGTGTGCGACCTCTGCAGAGGGTAGTGAAACTGATATATCAGCCATGCTCACGGTTAAGAGCAGCCTTGGGATCCTCTTTGATTAGAGATACAGATGGTTCGAGATACAAGGATTATGTTATGGTTTTGGTTCGAATATGATGATGTTGTTCCTCGATGAGGAAATGGTTCTTGGGTTGGTTAATGCTAAAATCTGGCTTCTACTAATGATAAATACCTGACCAACTAAAAGCAACTGCTTGAACCTAACCCCACATAAAGCTAGTCCACTTCAGCCAAACGAGACATTTGCTGAGTACGTTGATGTGTACTCATCCTTGCTTTACCACAAAAACACCAGGTTGTCCGCATTGTAACCACTGCTCAGGAGAAGGCGAAGCCGTGGAAGGAGACTTCCAGGAGTTCCAGGACTACGACGAATTCTAGGTGTGGGTTGGCGGCAACCCCCAGTCAGCTGCCTGTGAAGGCCTTATCTTTACTGCGTTTCGCTAGCACTTTGATTTAACTGTTAAGTTGATGACTATGTGGATGTCTATGACTCTGTGATGTAATAAGTTAATACTCTCTTAAGTTATTATTCGAGCAATGTGCAATGATGTTCATTTATGTAATCGCTGTGTACGTGAGTTCTGATCCTGGCACGTACATAGTTCGCACTTGGTTTGCCTTCCAAAACCGGGTGTGACATAAGTGGTATCAAAGCCGTGCTGACTGTAGGACCGCTGACCTAGAGTAGCACTGGTCGTACTAAGGACTATTGACCTTCCCTCTCACCTTGACCTCTGATGTTACTTCAAAAGTCGGTCACCTCGACCAACCCTATGTTTTACTACATATATATATATACTATATTATACCTTGTTAAAATTTTTATCTTATTCTGTCTATGGTTTATTCACTTGTCATATTAGTTCTGCTCTTACTCTTATGCTTACGGTGTCTTTTGTAGATGGCTCGTCTTAGACACACTGCACGTAAGTCGGTGATTCCTTTCCTGCCGTCTCGACTTGCGGAGCGTCCTCTGCACCGCACCGTGTCCGGTCAGTCGAGTCACCTGGAGAGACTGCACCACCGCCTACGTGAGGAGCAGGAACGCCGGCGCCAGCACAGAGAGCAGCAGGGCTCTTCCTCCTCATCCCAGCAAGAGGTGGAGTCCGTGAGGCCCCGTTCCACTGTTGCCCAGCTGGAGGCGCCCCCTGCACCACCGCGGGACGCCCCGGCTGTTGGAGGAGCTACTGGGGGAGGTCTTGGAGGAGACCCTGACGACGACGACTCAGACCACAGCACGGAGTCTTCTGAGCCGCAGGAGGCGGAAGGATGGGTCGCCCGACCCATCACCCGTGACGCCGCTCGCGGTTGTCACTTCCACGACGCGCTCGACACCTTGCTGCGCCAGGCTTTTGACCGGCACACCTGGTCGATCGAGTATCGTTGTGTGGTCTACCAGCATAGTCGCGGGAGGTACCCGGACCGCTGGGAGGCTACCTGCCTAGTTCGCCGTCCGGAGGATGACCTCCGGGGTGCGGAGGCCGTTTCGGAGCACTATTCCATCTCCGAGAGGGACACTGCAGAGGCGGCTATGCAGGATGCAGCACGACGTGCACTCTCCCAGTACTGTTCTTTGTTCGGCGGCGTGGCCGACGGTCTTAACCTTCGGTACTACCCCCGCCGCCCTACTGGCAGCACAGAGAGTGTGGTTGTCTCACCTGTTGGTGAGGCTAACCCTAGGTTGAGCAGCACAGTCAACCTAGTCGCAGTGCTTAACACTGAGCTGGATCACTCTCTGGACGAGCTGAGCAGGGCTCGAACGGAGATTGCAGAGTTGCGTGCTGAGCTGGCAGAGCGCCATCACCAGGAGGGTGGTTCTCCCGCTCCTGTTGGGACTCAGCACCCATACCGCTCGCCGCCACGTGGTCACCACACTTATGGTTCCCCTGCCTGTAAGACCAGGATAGATCTGGATCCTTAGATCGATAGCGTCGAAGTTTGTAATAATTCTTAAGTCAGATGTCTCAGTCTTAAATAGTTAGTTTAGTTTGCTTATCAGTTGTTTCCAATTAGCTTAGTTTGCTTATCAGTTGCTTGCATGCTTGTTATGATGAACTTGTGCTGGATTCGAATCTTTGTAATGACTGTTGCCAACCTGTGGGGTTCTCCTGCAGTTTGGCCTAGCTATAATGTTAGTAAAGTCAGTTATTTAGTTGGGAAGCCATTTACTTCTACTTTCCTTTCTATCTGAGAAGCTGTGTTGAATCATAATGAGGATCAGTGAAGCTCTTTGTTCACTCAGTGTCACGAAGAATTCTGTATTCTCTTTTCTTATGCTGAAGGGTTGTAAGATCAATGCTGATGTATGAATATCTTCCACAGATGTCTGACAACAGGCGCCGATGCAACAGGCATGCTCAGCAAGAGTAGCAAGACCAGCAGGAGGAACAACAGAGGCAGCCTCCCCCACCACC
This sequence comes from Zea luxurians, assembly GCA_029449295.1. Taxonomy (NCBI): domain Eukaryota; kingdom Viridiplantae; phylum Streptophyta; class Magnoliopsida; order Poales; family Poaceae; genus Zea; species Zea luxurians. Next base: position 137,984,878 of record JAOPSE010000001.1, on the reverse strand, counting down.
CCCGATGACAGTGGAGCAGATGTTCTTGATGCAGACTCAGGCAGTGCAGGCCATTGGGCAGACTCTGGCAGCCATGCAGCAGGCTCAACAGCAACCCCAACCCCAGTTGCAAGTGCAGATGCCCCAGATGCCACGGGATAAGCGTGGTGAGTTCATGAGAGGGCACCCTCCTACCTTCGCCCATTCTGCTGACCCCATGGATGCAGAAGACTGGCTGCACGCAGTGGAAAGAGAACTGCGCACCGCCCAATGTAACGATAGGGAGAAGGTTCTGTATGGTCCCCGTCAGCTAAGGGGAGCAGCCCAGTCCTGGTGGGAGTCCTACCTCGCCACACATGCTGACCCTGAAGCCATCACCTGGGAAGAATTCAGCGAGAGTTTCCGCAGGTACCATGTGCCGGAGGGACTGATGATCGTGAAGAAGGAGGAGTTTCTGGCTCTGAAGCAGGGACCCCTGTCTGTTAGTGAATACAGAGACAAGTTTCTGCAGCTATCTCGTTATGCACCTGAGGATGTCAACACTGATGCTAAAAGGCAGTACAGGTTCATGAGAGGTTTGGTGGATCCCTGCATTACCAGCTGATGAATCACACCTTCCCCACCTTCCAGCACCTGATCGATAGGGCAGTTATGACTGAGAAGAAGCGTAAGGATATGGAAGATCGGAAGCGCAAGATGAGTGGACCCCAGACCGGAGGCATCAGCCGTCCACGTTTCTCAGGCAGTTCATCTCAGCAAGGCAGGCCCGATCACCCACAGGGATATCAGAATCAGAACCAGCGTCCGCATCAGCAGCAGTTTCAGAGGCAGTATCAACAGCAGCAGCAGCAGTATCGTCAGCACAGCCAGCAGGGAGGTAATCAGTATCAGAAGCAGAACAACCAGGCACCTCGCCTTCCTGCCCCAGTAGCAAACCAGAGCAATCAAGCAGCCTCAGCACAAGGAGGAGGCAGAGGATGTTTCCACTGTGGAGAACAAGGCCACTGGGCGATGCAGTGCCCGAAGAAGATGGCGCAGCAGCAGACCAACCCCAATGCTCCAACAAGGCAAGGTGTACTACAGCCGACAGCAGGCAATCGTAACCAAGCGTACAACCGTGGAAAGGTGAACCACTTGGAGGCCGAAGCGATCCAGGATGCACCAGATGTGGCAGTAGGTATGTTCTCAGTCGAATCTCATCCCACGAAGTGCTATTTGATACTGGTGCAACTCATTCATTTGTCACTGCAACCTGGGTAGAATTGCATAACATCTCAGTAGAGGCAATGATGCCGCCCATGAGGATTAATTCAGTTGGTGGCAAGGTGCAAACAGATAAAATATGCTCAAATATAAGGGTGGAAATAAGGGGGATAGGGTTCCCCAGTGACTTAATAGTAATAGACACCCCTGGGATAGATGTCATTCTAGGGATGAATTGGTTAATGAAGTATGAAGCGAATGTTAGCTGTGACAAGAGGACCGTAACATTGAAGTCCCCGTCAGGAGAAGAGGTAGTGGCCGAGCTAAGGATGCCTAGATCAGCGGAGGGTGTCTGTCACCAGATTTCAGTTGATAGTAAGGAGCCCAACCCGCTCGAGGCTATCAAGGTTGTGTCAGACTTTCCGGATGTATTTCCCGAGGAGCTAACGGGCATGCCACCCGAGAGAAAAGTTGAGTTTGCCATAGAGCTTATCCCTGGTACCGCCCCCATCTCCAAAAGAGCCTACCGAGTGTCTGGACCAGAATTGGTGGAACTCAAGAAGCAGATAGATGAGATGTTAGAGAAGGGTTACATCAGACCAAGTACCTCGCCTTGGGCCGCTCCGGTGTTGTTTGTAGAGAAGAAAGATGGTACCAAAAGGATGTGCATAGACTACAAAGCCTTGAATGAAGTCACTGTCAAGAACAAGTACCCCCTACCAAGGATAGAAGATTTGTTCGACCAGCTCAGAGGTGCCAGCGTATTCTCGAAGATAGACCTGAGATCAGGTTACCATCAACTCAGAATCCGACCCTCGGACATACCAAAGACGGCATTCATCACCAAGTACGGGTTATATGAATTCACAGTGATGTCCTTCGGTTTGACCAATGCGCCAGCTTTCTTTATGTACCTGATGAACAGTGTGTTCATGGATTATCTGCACAAGTTTGTGGTAGTGTTTATCGATGATATTCTCATATACTCTCAAAGTGAGGAAGATCATGTAGAGCATTTGAAGATGGTATTGCAAAGGCTACGGAAGCATCAGTTGTATGCCAAACTGAGCAAATGCGAGTTCTGGATTCATGAAGTCTTGTTTCTGGGTCACATCATAAATCAAGATGGGTTGGCAGTGGATCCAAAGAAAGTAGCAGATATCCTGAATTGGAAGGCACCGAAGGATGTTCGTGGGATCAAGAGCTTCATTGGAATGGCTGGGTATTACAGGCGTTTCATCGAAGGCTTCTCAAAGATTGCTAGACCAATGACAGCGTTACTAGCGAAGAAAGTTGAGTTTAAGTGGACCCAAAAGTGTCAGGAAGCATTTGAAGAACTGAAAAATAGATTGACTACAGCTCCGGTGTTAGTCCTGCCTGATGTTCACAAGCCATTCTCAGTGTATTGCGATGCTTCTTACACTGGATTGGGATGTGTGCTAATGCAAGAAGGAAGAGTTGTAGCATATTCATCTCGGCAGCTGAAGATCCATGAGAAAAATTATCCCACACATGACCTAGAGTTGGCAGCAGTAGTTCATGCTTTGAAGACATGGAGACATTACTTGTATGGGCAGAAGTGCGACATCTACACAGATCATAAAAGTCTGAAGTACATATTCACCCAGTCAGAGTTAAACATGAGACAGCGAAGATGGTTAGAATTGATCAAAGACTACGAGTTGGAGATACATTACCATCCAGGCAAAGCCAACGTTGTTGCAGATGCTCTGAGCAGGAAAAGTCAAGTCAATATGATGGCCACGTACCCAATGCCATATGAGTTAGCCAAGGAGTTCGACAGACTGAGTCTCGGTTTCCTGAACAGTACGCAAGGAGTAACAGTGGAATTAGAGCCCACCCTAGAGCGGGAGATCAAAGAAGGGCAGAAGGATGATGAAAGCATCAACAAGATCCGACAGCTAATCTTAGAAGGAAGAGGCAAAGACTTTCGAGAGGATGAAGAGGGAGTAATATGGTTCAAGGACCGATTGTGTGTCCCCGACCTCAAACCTATTCGGGAGCTGATCCTAAAGGAAGCTCATGAGACAGCCTACTCCATACACCCGGGAAGTGAAAAGATGTACCAGGATTTAAAAAGGAGATTTTGGTGGTATGGCATGAAAAGAGAGATCGCAGAATATGTCGCCATCTGTGATAGCTGTCAGAGGACCAAAGCAGAGCATCAAAGGCCCGCCGGATTGTTGCAGCCATTGCGGATTCCTCAGTGGAAGTGGGATGAGATCGGGATGGATTTTATAGTTGGCCTACCCCGTACCCGTGCCGGTTATGATTCCATCTGGGTGGTTGTGGACCGCTTAACAAAGGTGGCCCATTTCATACCTGTGAAGACCACATACACCGGAGCAACGTTAGCTGAGTTATACATGTCACGGATAGTCTGCCTTCATGGTGTGCCGAAGAAGATAGTGTCAGATCGAGGGACGCAGTTCACCTCTCATTTTTGGCAGCAGCTACAAGAAGCTTTGGGCACCCATTTGAACTTCAGCTTGGCTTATCACCCACAGACAGATGGTCAGACTGAAAGAACTAACCAGGTCCTAGAAGATATGCTGAGAGCTTGTGCGTTGCAAGACAAGTCAGGATGGGACAAAAGGTTACCTTATGCAGAATTCTCCTATAACAATAGCTATCAGGCTAGCTTGAAGATGTCACCGTTTCAGGCACTCTATGGACGGAGTTGTAGGACTCCGCTGCATTGGGACCAGCCTGGAGAGAGACAGGTGTTTGGCCCCGACATCCTACTTGAAGCCGAAGAGAATATCAAAATGGTTCGGGAGAATCTGAAGATAGCCCAGTCAAGGCAGCGAAGCTATGCGGACCGAAGGAGAAGAGAACTGAGTTTTGAAGTGGGGGATTTCGTCTATCTGAAGGTGTCACCTATCAGGGGAGTCAGAAGGTTCGGAGTTAAAGGCAAGTTAGCACCCCGGTACGTTGGACCATATCAGATTCAAGCAAAGCGTGGAGAAGTGGCCTATCAGCTCAACCTACCAGAAAGTTTCTCGGCAGTGCACAATGTGTTCCACGTGTCGCAATTGAAGAAGTGTCTGCGAGTACCAGAAGAACAGTTGCCAGTGGAGGGTTTGGAAGTCCAGGAGGATCTGACATACATAGAGAAGCCAACGCAGATTCTGGAGTTCGCAGACAGAGTCACCCGGAGGAATACTATCAGAATGTGCAAAGTCAGATGGGGTCACCACTCCGAGGAAGAAGCAACCTGGGAACGAGAAGATGATCTGAAGGCCAAATACCCTGAACTCTTTGCTGACCAACCCTGAATCTCGGGGCGAGATTCTTTTAAGGGGGATAGGTTTGTAACACCCTGAATTTGGGGGTATAAAATTTCTTTGCTCATATTCACAAATTCAGGTGTTACTTCCCTTTTCTCATCCTTCCCCAATCTCCTCTCTCTCATTTCTATAGGAGAAAAGTGGTTATTTTGTTTATAATTATAGTCTATTAGCTCAAACTCCAAGGGAGTATGAATTGTTGCATCATGTTGAACCCTGGATTTCACTTTTGTTTGGTGCATAATTCTCAAAAGGTCTAATTTGAATTTGTGGCTTATTTGAATTTGAATCAAATAGAGAAAAATAAAAAGAAAAGAGAAAACAATTCCAAAATAAAAGAAAAAGGAAAAGCAGCCCGCTACCCCCGCCCCCTCGGCCTTTCGGCCCACCAGGCCCATCCCGCGCGCGCGCCCTCCCGCTCCTCTCTCTCCCTGCGCCGCGGGCCCGGCCTGTCGGCGCGGCCGCCTTCCGCGTGCCCGCCTCCCTCTCTCTCTGCTCGCCCGGCCCCACCCGTCGGCGCAGCCGTTTTCCCCGCGCCCGCTTTCCCCTCTCTCTCTGCCCGTGGGCCCCGGCTGTCAGCTCTCTCGTCCTCGCGTAACCGCCGCCCGAGCTGCGCGCGCCCGCCTTCTCCGCGCCCACGTCGTGCGTGGGGCTCGCCCCAACCCCGCCCTTGGCCACTTGAGCCCCGAACCTCGCTCGCCATCTCCCCCTCCCTCATTTGCGCACCAACCGGCCTCTCTCTTCCACCTCTCCCTCGCTGCGCGCACGCCAAAGCGCCATCGCCGCGAACCGCCGCCGCCCGAGCTCGTTTCCCGGCCGCCGTTGGAGCTCCGCCGTGTCCCTTGCCACGGTGAGCTTCGCCCCGGCGTCCGCAACTCGGGATGCGCCCCAATTTTCCCTCTCCCTCCCCGAATTCCTCTGCCCGCGCTCACCCGCCGTTCGCCGTGCAGCCGCCGAGGTCCGCCACCGTCGACTCGGGCTGTCGTCGCGTCTCCGTCGCCACCGAGAGGTCCCTGGGATTCGCCTTGAGGTAAGGAACCTCCCCTGCCCTCTCCCTCCCCTTCTATTGCTCCCTGCTGCACTTAATTCCTCGCCGGAGTCGATTAGCGCCGCCGCCGAGCCACTCCACCGTGAACCGCCCCCCTCCGGTGCCCCTGCCCCGACCCGGACCCCACCAAAAGACTCCCCGCGCCCTCCCCAACCTCCCCGGCCATTCAGACCGCCCCAAGGACCCGCAGGGCCCCCGCGCCCCTCGTCTCCGGCGAACTCCTCCGCCGCGGGGACGGGCGCTGCCACCTCAGCTGGCCGGGGAAGGAGATAGCAGCCAGCCGCCCCATCCCCGCCGTCCATCTCAGATCAGACGGCCCCGTTTTAAATAGCCCGAACCCAACCTCAACCGTCCGCCTGAGATTCGACGGCCCAGGGCCGTTTCCCCCCCCCCCCCCCCCCCCGCCTTCCTGTCAATCGGGCCCCGCCTGTCAGTCGCCGCGCCCGCGCCCCGCTCTGCCGCCCGGCCCCGCCTGCCAGTCGCCCGCGCCCGCGCTGCCCGCTGGCCCCGCCTGTCAGTCGCCGCGCGCCCGCCCGCAGGATCTAATCCTGGCCGTCCGTTTGAGATCCAACGGCTATTAACGCCCGATACCCCTTCGCCCGCGCGTTTTCTTAAAGAACCCCCCTGTTTTCTGGAAATTGCGCCCGCCGTCCCTGGTTTCTCGCAGTTAGGTCCTCGGACCTTTTATTTAATTCAAAATAGGTCCTTAGGGTATATTTTTAACCCCTAAACTTGTAAAATTCATAACTTTGCCATATGAACTCCAAATTAGGTGCTTCAAATTGCAAAATGTTCATAATATTATTATCTATCTGTTTATGCAATGTTTCCCTACTGTTTCCATGTCCCAATTAATGGTTAATCATTAGGATAGGATTAAGGTTATTGGAACCTTATTTGAGATAATTGGAAGTTGGTAGACTTTAATAAAAGTTGGAGCACTTAAGTTTATGGACTTAAACACCTAAGTTTAAGAACTTAAAACCAGATAATGATTTAACCCCACCACTACTTAAACCTGATTAGTGGATAATGAATCCTTTTGTATAGTCCTCTACCCTAGACCTAGGGAATACCAGAGTGCCTATCCCTTCTCTATTATGAACTTGTGATCTCTCTGCTGCATATGTTTGGTATATTGTTATTGTTTATTATTTCCCAAGTTCATAGTGTGAATGATTACTTTACGTAGACAACGAGCAGTCTGTGTTTCCCGAGGGAGTTGTAGAAGAAGTCCCTGATCAGCAGTTTGGTGAAGGCAAGTGTCCTCTGACCCATTATGTCCTATTCATTTATAACTTACTACCCCGCATTACTTACTTGAAACCTAAGGATTGACTAGCTTTACACTTTACTTTATCCTTGATGACCTTATGGGTTATTATGGTTAGCATTCTGCTATTGCCTTAACTTAATCAATGAACATGATGTGAATATTTATGATACTGTTATCCTGATGATGTTGATGATCTTGTGATACTCTAGGGGGCTCAGGCTGTTTCCTGAGTACCTCTCCGTAAGGACCTGTTCGTTGAGAGACCACCCGGGATAACAGTGCAACCATGAGGGTGAAATGGGGCACCCTTAGCTAAATAATTAGAGGAACTAGAGGTGTAGTTGCTTCGCCGTCGTGCCGTCAATGGGGTCCAGGCACAGTGCTTGCTCTGCCGAGGCTGAGTGCCGAGGTTCTTTCGTTTTGCTTTTGTTAGTCACTCTCCTGCGGGGAGGGGTACTGTGTTTATCAAACTGGAGAAACCTAACGGGCAGCTATGATCTCTAGGGAATCTTTGTAAAAGCTACGTAGTGATACCCTGCCGGACCACCTAGGTAGTGGTCAATGGGGATTAGCTCTCCCCGGGCAGAAAGGGAATCATGACTCATGGGTAAAGTGTGCGACCTCTGCAGAGGGTAGTGAAACTGATATATCAGTCGTGCTCACGGTTAAGAGCAGCCTTGGGATCCTCTTTGATTAGAGATACAGATGGTTCGAGATACAAGGATTATGTTATGGTTTTGGTTCGAATATGATGATGTTGTTCCTCGATGAGGAAATGGTTCTTGGGTTGGTTAATGCTAAAATCTGGCTTCTACTAATGATAAATACCTGACCAACTAAAAGCAACTGCTTGAACCTAACCCCACATAAAGCTAGTCCACTTCAGCCAAACGGGACATTTGCTGAGTACGTTGATGTGTACTCATCCTTGCTTTACCACAAAAACACCAGGTTGTCCGCATTGTAACCACTGCTCAGGAGAAGGCGAAGCCGTGGAAGGAGACTTCCAGGAGTTCCAGGACTACGACGAATTCTAGGTGTGGGTTGGCGGCAACCCCCAGTCAGCTGCCTGTGAAGGCCTTATCTTTACTGCGTTTCGCTAGCACTTTGATTTAACTGTTAAGTTGATGACTATGTGGATGTCTATGACTCTGTGATGTAATAAGTTAATACTCTCTTAAGTTATTATTCGAGCAATGTGCAATGATGTTCATTTATGTAATCGCTGTGTACGTGAGTTCTGATCCTGGCACGTACATAGTTCGCACTTGGTTTGCCTTCCAAAACCGGGTGTGACACCGACCCCACTGGAAACCGGTGGCGGCCTTACCCTGACTTCGTCGGCGACGCGGTGCTGGATGCCCTGGGGTAGATGACGCACTTCTCCGGCCAGAGGTTGGCCCGCCCATTCCTGCCCGATGTCCCAGTGGATCGGCTCAAGTGTTCCTGCTCCCTCGTCGAGCCTGGCCTGCATCTCGCAGATTTGCTCGAGCTGTGGGTCATGACCTCCTGCCGAGACGGGGACCACAGCTAGCTCCCGAAGGATGTCAACACGAGGCACCTGCCTAGGGAGATCACCGTTCTCCAGCATACCAAGATGGTTGCCTTCGTCGGGACCCCCTAGATCGACGTGGAAACATTCACAACGTGGGCTGCAGTCCTCGTCGCCGAGGCTGCGGCTACCGTCAGAACAGTCGGAAAGGCAATAGTCGCATGCGGTCATGAAGTCCCGCATGGCATTGGGGTTACCAAGTCCGGAGAAATCCCAACAGAAGTCGGGCTCGTCATCTTCCTCGGACCCCAAGGGCCCGTAGGTCGAGACGGCCGTCAGCCGGTCCTAGGGTGACCGCATACGATACCCCAGAGGGTTTGGACTCGCCTCTATGAGAGCGTCCACCGAGGTGAAGTCGCTTGGTGGGTCGAGGCTGAATCCAAAAGGCGCGAGATGGGAATCGGTTGGTACCTCTTGGTCGACGGGCGGTGATGAAGTCACGTCAGGGACTGACTGCACCGTCGTCTCAGGTACGAGGGTGACGCCCAGCAAGTCCTTCACGAGCGTGCTGGCGTCGTCCGTTTGCTTGGGGTTGGCGTGTTGCGGGGAGACGGTGCTCGTCTTCGTCTCAGACGCGAGGTCGATGCCCGACGTACCCCCCGTTGGGGCGCCGGCGCCGCCGACTCGCTCGACAGCCGACGAGGTGCCGCCTCCTGCTTGGCCTTGGTTGCCCCGCCTCCTCCTCCGTCGATGGGGGAGGGGATGGGACAAGCCCGAATGTTGTTCTTCCACCACGTGGGGAAGACGTCATCGATTCCGCCGCCGGCGGGTGGGTTGTCGGCCGCCATTGTCGCGGTCTCGTGGCGGGGGAAGGAGTATCATGTCGTAGCTGCCGTCAAGGGACATGAACTCAAGACTCCCGAAATGGAGCACCGTTCCGGGCTGGAAAGGTTGCTGGAGACTGCCCATCTGGAGCTTGACGGGAAGCTGTTCGTCAACACGCAGCAGGCCCCTACCTGGCGCGCCAACTGTCGGCGTTTCGAACCCGGGGGGTCCCTGGGCCGACGAGTAAATTGTCGCCGCGTGCCCCAGCCCAGATGGGTCGGCGCGAGACGGAGCGCGAAGGGGGGAAGAAGCCGGAGGGAGACAGGCGTGAGAGGTGAAATCCCGCGGCCTTCGTGTTTGTCCCACGCCCAGGTCAGGTGCGCTTGCAGTAGGGGGTTACAAGCGTCCACGCGGGAGGGAGCGAGCGGCCTTTCGCGAGAGCCGTCCCGTCCTTCTCCGCGCGACCAACCCTCTGTAAGAGGGCCCTGGACCTTCCTTTTATAGGCGTAAGGAGAGGATCCAGGTGTACAATGGGGGGTGTAGCAGTGTGCTAACGTGTCTAGCGGAGGAGAGCTAGTGCCCTAAGTACATGCCATCGTGGCAGCCGGAGAGGTTTTGGCACCCGGTTCGTGTGATGTCGTGGCCGTCGGAGGAGCGCCGGAGCCTGGCGGAAGGACAGCTGTCAGGGCTGTCGAGTTCTTGCTGACGTCCTCTTGCTTCCGTAAGGGGGCTGAGAGCCGCCGTCGTCATAGAGCGTGCGGGGCGTCATCATTACTCGTATAGCAGAGCGAGCCAGATGGGACGCCGGTCTTGTTCCCCGTAGCCTGAGTTAGCTTGGGGCAGGGTAATGATGGCGCCTCCTGTTGACGTGGTCGGTCCGAGCCCTGGGTTGGGCGAGGTGGAGGCTCCTCCGAGGTCGAGGTCGAGGTCAAGTCTGTCTTCCAAGGCCGAGGCCGAGTCCGAGCCCCTGGGTCGGGCGAGGCGGAGACCGTTGGCTGAGGCCAGGGCTGAGTCCGAGCCCTGGGGTCGGGCGAAGCTGAGTTCGTTGTCCTTCGGGGCTAAGCCCGAGTCCGAGCCCTGGGGTCGGGCGAGGCGGAGTTCATCGTCTTCCGGGGCTGAGCCCGAGTCCGAGCCCTGGGGTCGGGCGGAGCGGAGTTCGTCGTCTTCCGGGGCTGAGCCCGAGTCTGAGCCCTGGGGTCGGGCGGAGCGGAGTTCGTCATCTTCCGGGGCTGAGCCCGAGTCCGAGCCCTGGGGTCGGGCGGAGCGGAGTTTGTCGTCTTCCGGGGCTGAGCCCGAGTCCGAGCCCTGGGGTCAGGCGGAGCGGAGTTCGTCGTCTTCCGGGGCTGAGCCCGAGTCCGAGCCCTAGGGTCGGGCGGAGCGGAGTTCGTCATCTTCCGGGGCTGAGCCCGAGTCCGAGCCCTGGGGTTAGGCGAAGCAGAGTTTCCTATGGCGCCTGAGGCCAGACTTGGCTGCTGTCAGCCTTACTCTGTCGAGTGGCACAGCAGTCAGAGCAGCGCAGGCGGCGCTGTCCTCTTGTCAGGCCGGTCAGTGGAGCGGCGAAGTGACTACGGTCACTTCGGCTCTGTCAACCGGAGGGCGCGCGTCAGGATAAAGGTGTCAAGCCACCTTTGCATTAAATGCCCCTGCGATTTGGTCGGTTGGCGTGGCGACTTGGCCAAGGTTGCTTCTTGGCGAAGACTGGGCCTCGGGCGAGCCGAAGGTGTGCCCGTTGCTGGAGGGGGTCCTCAGGCGAGACGTAGATCCTCCAGGGTCGGCTGCCCTTGCCCGAGGCTGGGCTCGGGCGAGGCATGACCGCGTCCCTCGAATGGACCGACCTTTGACTTAATCGCACCCATCAGGCCTTTGCAGCTTTGTGCTGATGGGGGTTACCAGCTGAGATTTAGGAGTCTTGAGGGTACCCCTAATTATGGTCCCCGACAAATACTGACAATCATTTTCCTCTTGACTCCTTCAGCCCCTTCATCAAGCCTCTGGTAGTATGGGTACTCAAAGTTAAGAGCATCCATTACACGGTTTAGCCTTCGCTATGGCCGGGTGCCGAAGGCAGCAGTCATTAGCTGATCTTCTTTTCTTGAATAGTTTCCAAGAATTTCGCTACACATGGTTTCTATCAGTTCTAACCATTCAGTGCATGGTACTTTAAACCTTTTCTAAAACTTGAAGCGGCACGGCAGACGGACAAGCTCATATTTCTTCCCTTCTTCTTTCTTCTTTGACATTCCCCAGCCTCTAGAAGTTGGGAATGTCTGGTTTGCAAGATATTTTTGTACCAAATCTCTTGTGCTAATATGTTCAGCCACGATCCTAAATTCCAGTTCATCTAGCTGGCAAGGAGAACCCAGCTGCATGTGGCACAAGGGTCGAGTCATGCTGAAGTTTAGTCGTAGTGGACTCATCACCATGCTCATAAGCTTTTCCCTTTTCTTCTTGTCTGCCTTAATGTAGAACCATTCACTTGTCCAACCCGTGGGCCACTTAGTCCGGTAGCCAATCACGGGGGCCTTTGTATCCTTTCGGTATGCAAAGTTGTAGCTATGACGGAACCTCCCAAGGTATTAGGCCCACCTACATATGTCCTTGTCCTAAGGACCTCAGATAGTCATGCAGGTGCGCATAATGACTCGGCAAGTTCGGTTAACTGCATCATCATCATATCGCCCAAGAGCGTTTCACCCATCACACAGACATTACACACATAATAGGAGTAAAGAATGAGCGGAAAGGATTACAATAAAATAATTCACATTCATATAAAAATATAGAGAGAGTATTTATTACAAAACCGGGTGTGTGAGTGCATAACTTATTATACATAATTGGGAGGCAAAACACCCTCCTGCCAACGAGTTTACTGATTTTCCTCCTGCTTTGGCACCACCTTGCAGTAGAAACAGCAGAACTCAGTTGTTTCCTCACCTGCAACAACATGGGTTCGAAAACCCTAAGTATGAAGTGTACTTTCGCAAGTCTTACCCGTCAAAGGAAAAGACTCTCAAGGATATGCTGACTTTTGGGAATCAAGGTAAAGCTTTATCAATAATCAAGACTCTGTTTGCAGAAAAGTTTACTATGAGTGGATCCTTAAAAATCCATTTTTATTATCAGGTTAAGTAGTTACCTGCGTCTAGAGTTCTTTCTATCCTAGATCAGGCACTTGGCCTATGCTAGCCATCTTTTATCAACCCTTCAGTTTACTGGATTGCTACGTGTAGGTCAGTGACCAAGTCTTCATGTCCGAGAAGTAACGGCGATCTGAATCGATTAATACCCAGCTAGGGATCTCCAACCACACGACATATGTAGCATTTAACCCTTGCATACGTCAACTTGCCACTGGGTTTCTCAAGACCAGAATGGGTTCACGCCAACCGAGAGCACAGATACACTATCGTCCAGCCTCTTGCCACGGAGGGTACACGCTACTCTCGCCATCTCTCCACTCCCATTGTGTGGTGGCCTTTCTGGTATTGTTTCGACCGAGGCAAAGCTAACACATGACCAGGCATATGGTTAGTTAAAAGGTCCTCGGTCGCTGGCCCACATCGGCTCGATCCTTAAGCGACTCAGACGGAAACAGTACACCGAGACATCCTTCTCGTGCAAGTCACCTGCCCGGTCTCATCTTTAACATTTATAACCCAAAGTTTGGTACTTGGCCGAGGTACATCTTTTTAGATGTTGAACCCATCACGGCCATGATGGATTCACCATCACAAGTCTTTTCTTTGCAAAATTCCCCATCCCATATGAAGCATCAGCTTTTGTTTAAAACAAAACATTTTGTTTTCTAAAGCAAAGCTAAGCATCAAAAAACTTTTAAGTAAATCAGGTAACAAGGAATGGTAATCAGTTCCAAGGAAAGGAATGCAGCAATTGTTTAGCACACAACTCCTATCACCTAATGCATCATCTCAAGTGATAAAGAGTTTAAAACAACAAGGAAAGGGGTAAATGCACAGGGGCTTGCCTTGTGTTGCAGGAGGTTCTGGGCCTGTCCCATAGATGTCGAAGTAAAAGTTATTTTCAGCTTGTGGATTCTCAGCTTGCGGGACAACTTCTTCTTCAACTACAGTCTCTTCCTCGTTTTCTATACATAATAGTACATATACATGAATGCTTATGTGACGCTATGAATATGCAGTTTCATAATAGAACATACTAGGTTGTATCTTGAATATAACTTTCCTTCACGGTACACCCTAATCACTAGGATTTCCTAAGCTAGTATTCAATTAGTATTAGGTAATTAAACCCTAGAAGGCTAGTTTGTTGGGTTTGGGACCAAACAATGTCCAAATCATTTCAAACTTCACCCAAGGTCTTTAATCATCAAACTAAGCTTATCCAAAAAGTTTTACCATTTTTGGAGCTACTATATTATTTCTAAAATTCTAAAAATCTTGGGTTGAGCATCTTGAAATGCTAAATAATTCTAGGTTTGGGATAAAAATCTTGGAACTATTTTTTATTAAATACTAGATAATTTTAGGAGTCTAGCAAAATTGGTCTCATAATTTTATCATTTTTCTATTATTTTCTATGCATTTCTTAATCTGTTCACAAAAAGAATAGGAAAAATAGTGAACAGGACAGGGCTCATTCTAGCCCGAACCGGCACACGACCAGGTAAAACACGTGCGCCCGCGCCCGCCTTAGCAACTTTGCGCAGAGACCCTCGGCTATTTGAAAAACTGGTAAAGAATCCCTACGTGATATTCACATGTCTCACTGACTTTTGCGCATACACCCCTGAGTTTCTATTTCTTCTCCCACTCAATCCCTGGCGACAGCGCGCCCGTCCGCCGGCCATCCCATACTGGGACTCGCCACAAATGGCGACGACGGTTGAAACCGAGCATCGGATCGCCACCCTCGAGCCCAAGCGAGCCTAGCCCATGCTCTAACCGAGCTAATTCGACCCAGAGTTCCCTTGCCCACGACGACGGCGAAACCTAAGGACAGACCAAGGTGTTCCCGATGATCTAGCTCGGTATAGCTCAATCAGCTGAGCCGATGAGCATCACAGGCATACGAGGTTGTTGAAACATGGATAAGAAGGACAAGGACGGACCTGAGGGTGGCTGGCCACGGCGAGATGCCAACGGCGGTGATTTTGGCTGATTTGGGGGAAAAACCAAATCCGTGGTCTACGGTGGCTAATCAGGGGCGAGGGTTGGTGTTCTGGCTTCGTAACAATCTAACGGAGCAGACCACACACTCAATTTATAGCGTCCACAAGCGGTGGCTGCGAATTCGAGAAAGGTAAGGTGGCGGCCGGAGAGGAGGTGAGTCACCGGAGTCGCTTATCGTGGCATTTACTAGGTAACGGTTTACGACGGTCACTGCCTAGTCTTCACGGCCCGCGACGACATGGTGAAATAGCTTAAGGCGTGTCATGACCAAGGGAAACGGCAGCACGACGGCGGTGGTCACGCGGCCACGTTGCCGGTGCAAGTCGGTACGGCGACCAGCTCTCGGTCTCATCCACGGTCAAGATCTTTTCACCCGCCACGGTTATCCACTTCACACAGGCACGAATCATGGCGACCGGCATGAATCGCGGCGCAAGTTCACCGGCGGCGATGTTCACTGAACCTGGAATCTGATTCAGGTTACTGTACCATGGGAGCTCCATTCAATGCGCCTGACAGAGTAAGTTTGGGAGCGATTTACTCCAAAAATCATACAACACCAGGCCAAGCTCGGTATAACAAATTTGTTCACCAATGTTAGGGCTTCAACTTTGCCATGGTGACCCTGATCTTAACTCCATTGAATTAACCACAAACTGTCTCCAAAGTTGACCAAATGTCACTGAACTTCAATTTTTAGAACTGAAGTTGTTTGACAGCCCGACTTCTAGGGCATTTTATCCCAATTTCTAAGTAGCTTTAGGGAACATTTACAAATTACTCCAATTTGTTCCACAACACTTGAAAATCTTTCAATGTGAAAGTTGTTTGGTTTTTGATATTCTACCACTTTGATATATGCACTTTGGTCCAAAAGTGTATAGAAACTGAAATCACCTTATAGGGCACAAATTAGGGTTTCCAGGCTCTTATTAGGGTTTTGAGTGTTCTAGGGTTTATATGCCACTCAAATTCTCCAAGCTTAGTCTCTTATGACCATTTCAACTAACCTTTGAGACAAAACTCAATTTTCTATCACACACATCATCATACCTCTATCCCTTGGTTAAGTACCCTATTCTAGGGTTAAGAAGCACTTCAAGTCATCACATCACAACTTGTTTTAAGGTTTTAGCCTAGTAGATGCATTCTAGGTGTAACAAACATGATGACATGTCAATGCATATGATTCCATGCCCAAGTTTTAGTTCTAGTAACACTAGGGGTGTTACAGTAGCATCCAAATTTTTTGTGCAAACCGTCAGCCATTGCCTTTGTCTCATAATGAAGTTCATGAACCTGGCCAAACCCTTTGGCATTAGCACTTTTTCCCTGGCTTCGAAGAGCCCAGATGTAAACGCTAAGCCTGACGATAGCATTTGAGGTCAGCTGATGAAGATATATCTCAAATATCTTTAAAACTTCCCCTACCATCTCGTAAAGGGGGAACCGAAGCCCTGCCCTGAAAAAGCTTTTGAACACAACAACTTCATCTTCCTTCAGCTCTGGAATTACTTCTTCTCCGGCAAAACGAATCAATTCATCTTCATTCTCTCCAAAATATCCTAGTTTCTTCATCACAACCAAATCCTCTGCTTTTACTGTGGATTTTCCAAATTCAACATGACTAGGTTTAGTCGGGCATAGAATATTATCGTCCTTTTCGCTTTCCTTATCACTCTCAGCTTCGCCATAGCTTGTTCAGCTTCAGTGTTAGAGGTACCCTCGGCAATAGCTTCCTCTTGCACAACTAGCCCTTACTGCCTCATCATTTCTGATATGGGTGCTGTCTTAGCTACTTCAGTTTCATCACGCTCACGAGACACCCTACTAGTGGATCTTACTCTGGCTATTTCAATGTTCATCTTCTTTTAGACGAAGTTGATCTTAAGTGACGAAGTGCTTGTTTGAAAGCACAATGCAGAGAGCTTTGGCTTTGATTAAAATTTTCAACAGCACAATGGTGCAATAGCAATGAATGTTGTGGTAACTTCTCACCAACCTATCTATTTATATAGCCCTGCAAGAGAAGAAGGCGAACCGCCAAAGCGTGCATACTGGCTGAACGGTGGACCGGCCAGCGCTCGAAATATTTTAATCATTTTTTGACAACAAGCTCAGGGAAGGTGTTTTTCAGACCTTCGGCATTCCGAAGCCGTCGTGTTTTTCGTGGATCGAGCTCGTTATGAAAAAACAATCTAGCACCGCGAAGGGGCTACTGTTGGGGGTCTTCTTCTCCGCCGAAGGCCCTCAAGACAAAAACACCTTCGGCAAAGTAATACCGAAGTCTCCTCTCCTTCTGCCGAAGGTTCAAAAGACAAAGACCTCGCTTAGAAGCAACTGCGCCAAGTGCTGAAGCTACCATCAGCTTCGGTTAAAATCGAGCAAAGGATGAAAAGACTAGATAGACCCTAGTAATCTAAGTTATGCCAATAAACAGATGTTGAGGGTCACGAATGTAAATTTTACCCAGGCTATGTCTCGTGCCTATGAATAGATGAACAGTAGCATCGTACTATTCATGCTGGATTGTAACTGCTCTCTCGCGTCTTCACCTTTGAGCAAGCCGAAGGTACCATTGTAATACGAATTCTATTGATATTCATATATGCCTTATAGAATGTAAATATCAATGAATCAATAACTTGTACCTTTTATATTGATATTTGTGTATATCAATTTATTAATAACATGATGAAGTCATGTCCTTCATGACCTTCATCCGATGAACATTGAATCCAAGAGGAAACAATGCTTCGGGGGACGAAGGTTTTTAATCATTAACAATTGTGTTGCCTTGTTCTTGATTTACAACATTTGAGAACAAGTGACCAACAGCAGCCACCACCAAATGGAGAGTGGTGGCAACCTCACCCATGGCGGGAGGAGATACTGTGGCCATCCTCCCGCTAGTCTCCACCATGTCTGAGGCCACCTCTATCGGCCTCCAGACAAGGGAAATAGTGCCTGAGGTCGTCGTTGTCGGCCAGCGACCGAGCATGGGCGAGGCTGACTCTAGCCCTCAGGCACTATTTTCCATGGTATGTGGAGTCGTCACCCCAACCCCGGGGGTGACTTATTCTACCTGCCATTGGGTTTCAGGAAGCCATAATAATAAGGGCTACGCCTTTGTAAACATTCTCTCCTCCTGGAAATCCATTGGTGGGATCCCATGGGTTGTGCAAGGGTCCGCATAGTCAGCAACACCAACATACACCCCAGGCTTTTGGTGTGCGAAGTGGTCCTTGCCGGCCACCAGCAGAGCTCCCTGGCATGGTCAGTCTCCAACCATTCCAGGGGAGGCCAGCAAACAATCCAGTAGGGCTACACCTTCCTCAACCTCATTCCAACGAATGTGGTCTACCGGCCGCGGGGAACATCCCCGCACACCTAGGAACCTTGTGAAGGCAAGGCCAGGGCCTTCACTGGCCTGCAGCGCCCGTCATTTCGAACCAGGCTCTAGCATGTCCCCGCTAGAGGTAGCCGCCAGTCATGATGGTCCCCCTGGGGGCCTGTCACCTGTGCTGCCGGTGTTCCAAGGGCAGGGTAGTGCCAAGACCTATGCAGTCCACTACATCGGCACGTTGCTAGGCCTCGCATCGCCAAGGCTCAACCCGTCGGCCGTGGCATAAGCCCATGCATTAAGGGTAGGCTATGTCAACCAGCAACCCGTGACTCATGGCATTCGGGGTAGCCACCATCGATCGTCGGCATGCTCCACCCTCGGCTATCACTAGGGCAATACAGGCTGCTGGTTGCCCTTCAAGTCTGAAGGACGATAACGCTCCAGCAAAGCAGAAAAAAGGCTGACAGAGGCTACACCTTCATCAACCTCGCTACGATGAGGGTAGCTTATCGGCCGGGATAGACCCCCCATGGGGGCCTAACATGTGCTTCGATGGGATTCAATGCAGGCAGCAAGACATTACTCGTCGGTCACGAGCCCCATGGCGTGCGGGGTAGTAGTAGCAGCCTCCATCTAGTTCTGCCCTTGGCTATCTTCAAGGCAGAACGAGCCACTTCTTGCCTTAAAATCGGACACGCAGCGATACTCAGACGGTTAGGTTAGCCTTGTACCTTCTACTTACAAAGCAACATGAGAATGAACTCTTCCTTTGCGATAAGATAAATTGTGATCCAGTCTAGTAAGGCTTGCCTATTCTCGGACTCTAGCGCCATTTATGGTCCAATCTGGTAGGGGCCACCCTTGTAAACCTAGTCTCTGGTGTTCATTACACAAATCACATGTACCTAGTTGTAAAGGAAGGATTTACTCTCATTCGATGATTTCTTTTCTTGAATGGATGTGATGCTTTCCTCCGCTTTTCTTGTGGGTCCAAGCTTCTGTTGTAATCATGAAATTTGAGTCGTGTATCTAACCTTGCACCTTGTTGTGGGGCCTCGCTTGATGATGGAAAAGGAACGGACAACTAGGAACCCAACCTACGGAAAAGAGTCCACATTCTCAGGGGTGGTCCAGAGCTAGGTAGCCGCTTAGCTTACTATAAGCCTACACCTTCCACCGCCCCAGAACAACTGACCAAGTACCAACGACTAACTACCTAAGGGTTCAGACCTTTTCCAGATTCAAGGGCAGATCTCAGAGCTAGGTCAGTAAGGTTCGGTTGCAAGATTCAAAGGATTGACTACGACAAAGCAGAAGTCCCATAGGTATGTTGCTAAGCTTCAATCCCAAGCCGTATTCAGGACTGAACTCTAGTTTTGTGGGCCCCTTAGACAATCGAAGCTACCTCACGGGGCATCAAGGTACCTAGGGCCAGCAGATAAAAAAGTCTCGCCCTTGAGCCAAGCCACACTTGCGCAAGTCCCACTCCGGTAAGGCCCGTCTCCATAAACCCAATTTCTGGCACCATCTGTGGTCCAACCGGGTAGGGGCCACCCTTGTAAACCCTATGTTTGGTGGTTTTCGTGCAAGACCTTACACATCCAGAAATGAGGAAAGGTTTTTCCCTCAGTACGATCCTTGCGTATCGGTTCTATCATTTTTAACCTACGCATGATTCTCTTTCTACCCCCGCTCGAGATTCTCACTTTTGTTGTTATCATGAAATCTGTGTTATGCAACTACCATTGCCGCTTATTTTGTGATCCCCATCAGATGCTAAACAAAGTATAGACTGGTAGGGGCTTAGTCTAAAGGAAAAGTCCACATTCTCAGGGGTGGTCCGGAGCTGGGTAGCCGCTTAGCCTGGTCCCGTACCATAAGCCTACACCTTCCACTGTCCTAGAATAGCTGACTTAGTACTTTCTAGACCAGGTACCTTAAGAACTACACCCTTTTCATATCCAAGGGCTAGATCCAAAACTCTGCTCGGCAAAAGCTCAGCTACATAGCTCGATAGATTGAAAGCACCGAGGTAAGGATCTCGAGGGTACGCTGCTAAGCACTATTCCTGAACCACACTCAGGAATAGCTCTCTGGTCTAAAAGGTAGCCCCAGACATCTGGACTGCCTCCAAGGAGCCCTTATGCTAGGGGGCTAGGAAAGGGAGATCCTTGTCTTTAGGCCGAGCTAGGAGTACACAAGGGCAAGGTCCTTTTTTGTCTCTACAGCAATAGCAACATACCGACACTCAGTGTGGGAACTACAAGCGCGGTGTTGCTACATATAGGGCTGGAAATGGATGTCTAGATATTCGAATTATCCATATTCGTATTCGCTAAAACTGCTAATATGGATATCTGTATCCATATTCGATTTCAATATGGATGTCAATTGGATGCATTCGAATTCGATTTATAGTACTTTTCTCTATCTGATTCCATATTCGTATTCAAAAAACCATGAAACAACTGATACTATCCGTATCCGTGAAAAAATATGTTTCATGAAACCATTTCAAACTTAACTTTATCACTAATTACTAATTTAAAATGATTTTAAGTTTAATAATATACTAGAAAATGATATATATATATATCATTTAAAATATTAAAAAATATTTATATATAAATAGATAAATATATCAACCTTATATTTCTAGTGATATTCAATAATAAAATTTAATAAGTTTTATAAACATTAAATTATAACTCTCCACTTTATCTATATAGTGAACACATCTCAACAAAGTTCCATAAACATTCAACTATATAGATTGAAAGCAGCGAGGTAAGGATCTCGAGGGTACGTGAAGGTTCCCTTTGCCCGGGAACAGGATCTGGATGTCGCCTAGAGGGGGGGTGAATAGGCGAATAAAAATTATCACTTTAAAACTTAAATCTTACTCTACTCAAAGACAGGATCGCAGTGGAGTGAAGAATCCTTCGAGTAGGTTGCAGCGGAATTGAAGTTCCTGTCTTAAGAATATCCTGCACTTCAAGGAAAGCTAGTACCACAAGTAAGCAGTGAAGTGCAGAAGTAAGAACTGAATAAGACAGAGAATCAGCACATAACACAGAGCAGAGCACGTGGACACAGGAATTTATCCTGAGGTTCGGCCAAGCCTGAAATGCTTGCCTAGTCCTCGTTGGAGTTAGCCACACCTGGGCTTGGAGTCTATTTCAACTCCTTCCTCCGTTTGCTCAGATCTATCAGTCAGATAGATAGAGCCTTCCACTATGTTGAGGTAGTTACAACAGAGTCGCGACTGCTTACAATCTTCTTGACAGCACTCCGGCAGAGTAACAATATGCTCAAGGCTAAGCTCTAGCTCTTGGCAGCACTTCTCCACTCTCTAGAGGCTTATAGTTTTGCCTCTACACAAACTAGAGAGATATACACGAGAGGGAGAGAGAGAATTGATCCGAGTGATGTCTACACTTGTTGGCTGTACTTCTACACTTAATGGAGGCGCCTAGGAGTCCCTTTTATAGGCACAAGGGGCCTAGGAGCCGTTGGAAGCAATCCAGGAAGGCAAATCTTGCCCTAAGTCGGGTGGCGCACCGGACAGTCCGGTGCACCACCGGACACTGTCCGGTGCCTGATTTCCTTCCAAAAATGGCGCAGTTGACCGTTGCAGTCTTGGAGCCGTTGGCGCACCGGACACTGTCCGGTGCACACCGGACAGTCCGGTGCCTCCATCTGACCGTTGGCTCGGCCGCGCGTCACGCGCGGATTGCGCGGCCGACCGTTGGCCCAGCCGACCGTTGGCTCACCAGACAGTCCAGTGCACCACCGGACAGTCCGGTGAATTATAGTCGTACGTCGCCAGACTTCTCCCGAGAGCGGCCTGTTCACTAGAGTTCAGCCTGGCGCACCGGACACTGTCCGGTGCACCACCGGACAGTCCGGTGTGCCAGACTGAGCTGAGTCTTGGCTGTACACAGCCAAGCCTTTTGCATCTCTTTTCTTTTATTCTTTTCTCTGTTTCTAACACTTAGACAAATACGTTAGTACACAAAAACCAATGTACTAAGTCTAGAATTATACCTTCTCTTGGATTTTCACCTCTCTATCATTTGACATGCTTAAGATTGATGTTGGACTCATAAATCATCAAGTTAGCTTAACTTGATCTAGACTAACATTTCTGAGCTCCAACATCCTGCAAGGTCACATAGAATATCTCCAAACATAGGAACAACCCAAACTAAAGATCAGAGTGCACTTAGCTCTTTTAGGCTGCTTCTAGTTCTTATTTTGACATTTGTTCTCCTTCTAGTGACTTTGTTCCCTTCTTAGAGCTTGATCTTGAGCTTTATGACTTACACCACATAACTAGAGATGTTTCCTCATTGGTTGTAAGTTACGTCCTTATTTAGTGATCCTTGATGTGCCATAGCTCTTCTCAACTCGATCACCCTTGACTTTGCAAGTCTTCTTCTTCACCCTTGGCTTTGGGTTCCTCAGCCTCGTTGACTTTCTCCCGTGCACTTGGTACCTCGAAGCTCTTCTTGCCTCCATCCTTGGCTTGATCAGTTGTCTCCGAGCTATGCACCCGAGTCTCACTTTATGCAATGTCCATCTTACTTGTGATGCCCATTATCTATCCATCATCTAGTCCTTGGACCATCACACTTGTTCACTTGTGTTGAAGTTTGTCAGCTTTACATTAATCCCTGTTCAACACTTAACACACTTGTTAGTCCTTTAATTGGGTTGTCATCCAAACACCAAAACTCACATGAGAGCTTTCAGTACGCTATTAAGCACTATTCATGAACCACACTTAGGAATAGCTCTCTGGTCTAAAAGGTAGCCCCAGACATCTGGACTGCCTCCAAGGAGCCCTTATGCCAGGGGCCAAGAAAGGGTGATCCTTGTCTTCAGGCCAAGCTAGGAGTACACAAGGGCAAGGTCCTTTTTTGTCTCTGCAACAATACCAACATACCGACACTTAGTGTGGGAACTACAAGTGCGATGTTGTTGCATGCCAGCATATGACAAACATCTCTAAAACAAAACGCAGGTATGGTCCCACCTATGGGTTTGCCACCTCACCCGAGGTGGGCTCGAGGGCCTCTTTCGATACCCTAAATGTGGGTACCAACTTCTGCTGGGTCAAGGGGAGACCCAAGTGGCTGCCCATAGCCACGGGATTACCAGGTGGCTAGCGTCTCAGGACTAAGGCCCACCATATGAAGTCACAGGCCAGCAGGGCTCTTTTCTTAGACTGGGCCACCATCACCACGAGTCCCACAAAGGAGTAATCAACTATAGGACTAGGTTCCCAAAGGTAGAACCTAGACCTCCACGTGGGTCCATTGGACTTCCAGAGGTGGGGTCTAGAGGGGGCCCATGGCCCTAAGACAAAGTACTCTAGAGCAAAGTCCGCATTTTCAGACCCTGCATATGTCGTCCAGACCTCAAATCGGATGGGGTTCGACGCCGCCACGTGTTCAGCCCATTACAGACGAAGCCTGGACCCCCTCCATCACGATCTGAGCCCACTAGTCAGGAGAAGGGGCTTATATATGCCACGTTACCACATGTTCCCAAACCTGCTCCCTGCCTAGGCAGAAGTCCGGTACCGACGCGTGGCCAAGTGCGCCTTACGTAAGCCGCCGGACAAAGTCCAATGTAAGGCTCTGATATGGGGCCCACTGATATGGGAAACGGATGGGATGCTTACCTGCCATGTCAGTGGTAGGCGGCATACTTCCCCCACATTAAATGCACGCGGCACACCCAGTCTGCAGTGTATGGCATCCACTATTGCCCGCACATTTCCAAGGCAAGGACATTGGCTCAATGCGCCGCTTGGGCGTCCTTCATTATGACCTCCACTATTCCTCGTGCATTACTAAGGAACAAAGAGACGAGCGAATGAGACTGAACGACACTGCCCGTTGCACCCCTACGCATAGCAGCGTATCAGGATAAGTCGCAACCTACACCAAAGCATGTGTTCCGATTAGACGGGACAAGGTAACAGGATAAGGACACCAGGAGATTGCACAACAGCCAAGAGGAGATACACGCTCAAGAAGATCTAGCACCGCTAGTCCTATCCTAATGCCTCATAGTTCATATTGTAACGACTCATGGGCCCACCTATCGGGGCCTAACTCCCTTGTAGCAAGCCCCCTTGGACTATAAAAGGGAGGGCACTTGCATTGTAGGAGAAGGGACACACTCAGACTCTCGACTCTCAAGCAATACAACTCATAGTGGATGTAGGGTATTACGTTCCAGTGGCCCAAACCACTCTAATCCTTGTGTTCTTGTGTTCATCCAATCAGTCAGGCAAATCACTAAGCCCCCTCCTCATCTTAGGATTAGGGCAGGTGCACTCTGCCACCTGGTCAGAGGATTTTCCCTGCGACAAACATGTTAAAGATGCTCAACTAACTATCAAAAAAGGAGCTCATTACATATGAGACATGACAAGATACCATAAGGCTATATGGAGATCAAGGGATATGGCCCAACTATGATGGATAGGTTGCAAGTGTGAAGGGAAAATAGGATGACTTGACATCAATGGATTGAATCAATGATGAAGTGCAAGTGTGAAGTGCAATCAATGAACCAATAAGGCTACATAATGACATATAGTGAATATTATCATTCATGGAGGTTGAATGCCTATGAAGCATCACATTGGAGGAGATGAAACGGAATACACAAGGCAAAGGTATGATTTGTAGGGCATTTTATTTTACCGGTCAGAGGTTGTATGGTGAAGAGTTTAACTTGTTTGTTTTTGGGGGTCATCTTTCCTGCCGAAGGTCCTCAAGGCAAAAACACCTTCGGTAAAATACTACAGAGGCAAACGCGACATGAAGATACAACCTGAAGATAATGCGAATAGGAGCCAAAGCCATGACTGAAGGAGCTTCGGCTTAGTATTATGGTGAAGACGAAGGACGATACCGACTTAAGGAGGAAAAGACTATCTAGTCCCAAATAGTTTGCATTATGATTACAATTATTTATTAGGGACATGAATGTAATTTTCTCTGGGCTGCGTCCCGTGCCTATAAATAGATGAACAGTACCCCCGTACTGTTCATGCTGGATTGTACTCACTCTGGCGTCACTCTCGCATCTTCACCTTCTGGCAAGCCGAAGGTATTAATGTAATATAAATATTGTTGATGTTTATTCATGTTTATAAAATAAGAATATAAGTAACTTATTAATTCATAGTCGTTGTTTATATTCTTTTATATTTCATGTACACTTATTTATATATGTTCACTGAGATGATGAAGGTATGCCCTTCATGACCTTCGTCTGGAGACCATTATATCCGAAAGAAGATAATGCTTTGAAGGACGAAGGTCTCTAATTATTAACAATCATGTTGTCCTGCTCTTGATGTATAGCATTTGAGAACAACGACCAACATTTGCATACTTGTTTCATCATACGATTAAGAGGGTTGTTTTGCAACTACTCTACTTGTGTAGTAAAGTAGTTATTATATCGTGGTTGTAACTTGGTTAGCCTAATAGCTTTAGTTAAATTATGTTGTTAAATTGTTTACATTATTAGTCTAGCTTGTGTAGCTTTGCTAAGCTGAGTAGTGCTAGTGTGCTTAGACCTTGCACGCTTTAATTTGCTCACTATTATATAGATGAGGTATATATATATATGCTATTTGACACCCTAGGTGCCAAATAGCTAGGGGAATCCACAAAACAGCACTACTTTGAGATAGTGTTCAGAAAATAGCACTCGTTTTCAAGCAATTCAAAGAACAGCATCAGTTTCATCAAATGAATTCATAAAACAACACTCCATCTATATTTTTCATTATTTAGTTTCTCAACTCACAAGAAAATGGACCAAATTTCTCCTATCATTTCCCAGCCTTATTTTTTTATTTATTCAGTCCATAAGAGCAACATAAATGCATACAAATATATGAGCTTATATGTTTTATCTATTTATTTTTTCTTATGGATAGAAGAGATAAAAATAGGCTATGGAATGAATAGGGGTAATTTGGTCTTTCTATATGTGGTGCAAGCAATAAAAGAATGAAAAATATAGATGGAGTGTTATTTTCTGAATTAATTTGGTGAAACCGGTGGTGTTCTACGAATTGTTTGAAAATGAATGCTATTTCCTGAATGTCTTCTCAAACCAGTGTTCTTTTGTGGATTCTCCCTAGATAGCTATTTAGCACCATGCCTATGTACACCCAACCTGACACATAGCGCATGCGGCACTGTGCCTCCGCACGCATGAAAAGGGAGTGCATGCAGCCTCCCTTGGCACGCATGCACAAACGTAGGATGTCAGCTGGTGCTTTCCCTCTCTGGATAGCAGCATTAACTATAACTATATATGTCCATCTAGGCCGCCTGGCACGGACCCGACCCGAGCACGCTCAGGCATGGCACGAACAGGGCCATGCCTGGCACGACACGTTTTTTGCCCGGGCCGCGCCGGACCAGGTCATGGGTCTAGAATTGTGTCTGAGCACGGCACGAAGAGGTCTAGATCATGTCGGGTTTACCTGCCAGCCTGTTGAGCTATCACGGGCAGTGCCCCCACTGGCCCGGCCTGTTTTAAAAAACCCAGAATTCACAAAAAATCATAGAATTCACATTGATTCCCCAGATTTCACATAAACTGATTTAACATCAGTCATTCACAAAAGCACAAGGCACAAGCACACACAACATATGAAATGAGATAATTATGGAGTTGTTTGTGCAATGGCTGCCTCATTAAAACCCTTCTTAGGCAAAAACTCACACCTCGATAGAAAAATGCCTAAGGGAAAAAGAGTACAAACTAGCTCCTAAGCCCTAAGGCATAAGTTCATACAATCCATGAGTTCATTACAAGAATAGCAGATCATCTCTAGCTATCAAACGACAAAGTTAACTCCTTGCAACAGAAGGAGAGTACTCCCAACGCTGCAAAGAACCATCGAGGTTGTACTTAAACACGAATTGGGTTTGGCCAGAACAATCATGTGCCTTCTTAGCACTACAATTGTGTCTAAGCAAGTGACAAGTACCAGAAGAGGATCTAGCACTTAACGTTTCATGACAGTACTTGCATCGAGCAGCATAATTTACACGCTTGCCATTTATCAGATTAGTTAATTCGTCGAAATTGTTCCAAACTTTGGATCTCTTCCTTGAGTCGTCGCCAGTAGAGGCAGTGGTAGAAGCTGGTGGGCTCGTGGAGGCTATACCAGTGCCTATTCTAGAGCAGGTGAAATCCTTGAGCTTGATAGGATCTTCATGAGTGACACCGACACCCATTAAGGCTTGTCTAGCATCCATCGCATCATTGTGGTCCTCAAGCTGTCGCTCCTCCTCCTCTGCAGTGGGGTCAAGATCCATGGCCTTGACCTCGACCACGAGCACGAGGAGCTCAGCCGCCTCCTCGACTTCTCGTCGACGTCTCTGACTCCTCAATGACTACACGGCGTCGGATTTCACTGATACCTACAAAAGGGAACACACCGGAAGGATTAGGGTTACAAGTAGGGATAGGAATAGGGAGGTTAGGGCCTGAGGAACTCACCTTATGTAGTCGAAGCACCGGAGACGACGGATGATGGTCGGGATCTGAGGATCAAGGAACACTGGATGGGATTAGGATTAGGGAGAGGACCGGGAGAGGAGAAGTAAGGATAGAGAGGAAGTATAGATGTCCAAGCACGGCGCGCGAGTGATGTATTCGTTAATCCTTGCACGGTCGGAGGCTCAGAGGTTGGCGCACCAGAGATGACGGTAGCGAATGTCAGGGGACCGTGGATCTAGGAGAAGCACGGCGTGTGGAGGATAGAGAAGTTGATCCTTGCGCGGTCAGAGACTCTGAGCACTGGAGATGACGGCGGCGGGCGACGAGGGACCGTGAATCCGGGAGAGTGAAGAGAGGATTACGGTTCGGGCGGACGACGGAGTTAGCGAGGCGAGGCCAAGGCAGACTAAGACGAAAATGTGAAATGAGGTGAAGGGGCGAGGCGGAGGACGTGGGGCGCGTGGTCGGTATATCATAGATAACAGGCCACCGTCGTGCCTCTTGCTTTAACGGGCCGGGCCGTGCTAAGCATTGTGGGCTGAATTCTTTGGCCCTGCTTGTAACACCCCTGGTGTTACTGTAACTAAAATTTGAGCATGACATCATAAACATTGGCATTGCATATGTTTGACACACCTAGAGTGCATTCACTAGGTAAAAATTTCAAACAAGTGTATTGTTTTTGGTGTTTTGCAAATAGGACCCTGGATAGGGAACCTGACCCTAAATAAGGCTCAAAGGGGTAAAACATAACCCAAGGTGAGAAAACCTAAAGGCTTTAGGGAAGAGTCATAAAATGTCCCCAAAAACAAAGTTGAATCACATTTATACCCCTAGGATACCAAAAATCTCAATTAGAACCCTGGAAAACCCTAAATCCAAACCCTAGGGGCATATGTGCAAAATTAGTCCACTTTTGGACTAAAGTGCAAAAAACAAGTTAAATAAGTATCTTAAGTCATTTGGGTCACAAATATGTGAATTTGCAAGTTAAACCCTAAGTTTTGGGCTTATTTGCAAAACTCACCTCTTAAGTCCTTAATAGTCTAAGTCTGATTTTCAGTAATATTGGCTCAACTTTGGAGCCCTGTATCTTTCAAAATATGGGGTTTTTGCCCTTGGTCACCACATCAAAATTGTAGAGTAAACTAAGGAGAACAACTTTGCTTAAGGTTGTAAGCATAGTTGTTAAGAGCATTTGAGAGATAATTAAGCTCAAAGTCAGGCTGTCAGTCAATCCCTGGACTAAATTTTCAGTAGCAGTGTGATGGGATGAACTTTGAGCTCGATTTTGAATGGTCTTCGGTAACTATTTTATGGTAAGCATTGTGACAAAGTTGAACATGGATTATAGGTATATAATTTTGATACAGAAGGTTGGCTTAGTCACCACATAAAAATTGGAGCAAATCAACCCCAAATATGGACTGACAGACTGTCTGTTGGAGCTCGCCATGGTACAGTAGACCCAAGTGGATTAGGTTGCCAGCGCAGTTGGCTCGTCGCCGGTGAGTCGTCGCTGGTGGTACATCTCTTGCTGCAATTCGTGCATGGTGTACAACAGATAAGCTTGACCGAGTAAAAATCTGGTACCGGATTGAGCTACGGCTAAGGCCGCCGCACTTTACCCCCCCCCCAGCTCATCGTCGATTGGATAGCCTCGTCGCCGATAAGCCACCGCCGTTGCGCACCACGTGTCTTAGCACGGGACTCCTTCGCGGTGACTCGTTAGTTGCATGTCCGGCGATCACCGGAGTCACTGCCACGGTGAAAGCTACCTTTTTCCTCGCACCGAGCTCACCGGCCGCTAGCATCCCTCGGCCGAATTCGTCACCGACCCTCGATGCGCCTATAAATTGCGTGTGCCACCAGCTCCGTAGGGTAGTAAGCTAATCAGCCACCTCGAATCAGCCTCGACCATTCGCTGAGATCCGTGAATTTGGAGTTCTCCCCAAATCGGTCTCTGCCGCCGTGAAACCCACCCCACCGTGGCCAGCCCACTCTGGTAAAGCTCTGCACCTCTCAAGTGTTGTTCTAGCAGCTACGTAGGCACGTAAACCTCACTGTAGCATCCGCTTGACCAATTCGGGCCTAGATAATTGAGAACATAGGATCGACACCGCGGTTTCCGCCGTGCTCGTGGACCGATCGTTCTCGGGGTGTTCGGGTCAAATTGAGGTGTGTTCCGAGGCCGTCTTAGGTCGGTAAAGCCTCCTCGATAGTTAGCTTGAGCAATCATCGCCGGCCATGGCCGGTATGAACCACGGCAGGGGTGAACAATGAGCGCGCCGCGGTCGGGGAGCTCCTTGGAGAAGAAACAAAACCCCAGGGACCCTTTCGTAAATGTCAGAGAGAAGGTAAACAGTAGCTAAGGATGCTTAAGGAATTATTCATTCAACGTGGGCCTCTGTGCAAAGTTGCCAGAGCGCGCGGGCGCGGGCGCGTGCGCGGGCGCGCTTCTGCGCGAGGTTGGGCCGCTTGGGCCAGTTTGAGCCCAATACTGTTGAGTATTTTCCTTTTTCTTTTTCAGAAGAACTTTAGAAATATGTAGAAAAATGTAGAAAAATGGTAAAATCGTGAAACTAATTTTCCTAGCCTTCTTATTTTCCCTAGAATTTAATAAAAATAGTTTCATGATTTTTAGGGTAAATTAGGAATTTTAAGGTATTTAAAATAGTTTAAGGTAGTAGTTCTGGATTTTTAAAAGATAAATGGTAATCCCAAAAATGCTCAAAATTTTTATATGAGTTCCTCATATTATTTAGAAGCCTTGAGTAGAATTTGAGTTGATTTGGACCTTGTTTGATCACCAAACCCCAAAACACCCCCCCTGCCCTGTGAACTCCTTTACCGACTCCGAAAACCCTAAGTTCTCGGAGTTCAGTGAAGGAAAATTGTATTCAAGACTTAGGTAATAAGTTTATATTATCTTTGCACCCTCATGATCATCACATGGCATTCATTCTTATACATATGTATGGTTATGATTAGAACACGAGGAAGAAGTGGAAGCCACTGAAGAGCAAGTACCACCACCTTTGGAAACACAGGCTGAGAACTGTTTCTACTTTGATATTTGTGGATCTGAGCCTGACTCACCCATAAACAAAGGCAAGCCCCGGTGCATTTGCCACCTCCCTTGATGCTTTTAAAATCTTTCTCACTTGCTTGCTGCATTAGGTGATAGGAGTTGATTGATAAAACAATTCCTGCATTACTTTCCTTGGATTTGTTTACCTTCCTTGAAACCCTGTTTTGACAAAAAAGGTTTTACTATGCTTAGTATTACTCTAGAAAAGCAAAAGGATTTGTTTTAAAAAAGATGTTTGGCAAAGTGGGAGGGTTGTTTTCAAAAATAAAACTTGATGGTGAATCCATCACGGCTGTGATGGATTCAACATCGGAAAAGATGTACCTCTGCCAGGTACCAAATTTTTGGGTTAAAAAGATTAAGATGAGACCGGGCGGGTGACTTGCACGAGAAGAGAATCTCGGTGTAGTGTCTCCGTCTGAGTCGATTAAGGACCTTGTCGATGTAGGCTTGATGATCGAGGACCCTTTAACTGGTCACATGCCTCGTCATGGGTAAGCCTTGCCTCGGGCAGACTAAGGCCAGAATAAGATAACACGAAATGGGCATGGAGTGGTGGCGAGAGTAGCATGTACCCTCCGTGGCAAGAGGCTGGACGGTGGTGTATCTGTGCTCTCGGTTTGCGTGAACCTGATCTAGTCTTAAGAACCCCGGTGGCGGGTTGACATATGCAAGGGTTAAGTGCTACATACATCGTGTGATCGGAGATCCTCAGCTGAGTATAATCGATTCGGATTGCCGTACCTTCGCGGTTATGAAGACTTGGTCACTGCCCTACACGTAGCAATCCAGTGAAGATGAAGGATGAATTAAGAACTTGGCTAGTTCAGGATAAGTGTTTGAACTAGGTTAGAAAGAACTCTAGAGATAAGTAAGTTTACTTAACTTGACCAATAAAACTGGATTTTTAAGGATCCACTTTAGTAAGCATTTCTGCAAAACAGAGTCTTTGATTATTGAGAAGCCTTACCTTGACTCCCTTAAACCAGCATACCCTTGAGAGTCTTTTCCTTAGTCGGGTAAGACTTGCTGAGTAATCCCATACTCAGGGTTTATTGCCCCGTTGTTTTTAGGTGAGGAGACAACAAACTTTTGTTGTTTTTGTACCAAGGTGGTGAAAAGTGAAGATAATCAAGAATGAAGCTGCCGGAGGACCGGGTCCTCCTTAAAAACTTTTATGTAAAGAACTTAATGGGAGGAGTTTTTGCCTCCCAGGTATTGTAATAATACTTTTCAGCACTCTCTGGTCTGTATTAACCAACTTACTCTTACTTTGCAATAAATGTAAGTTTATGTAATCACTTCCGCATTTCCGCATCTCTGATGAACATATTGTCTGTCAGACGGGTGAAACGTTCCTGGAAAGGTAAGAAAAAAGATACCGAACTTATCAAGTAGTTCAGGGGCACCTACAGGGTTGTTTGAGGTCCGAGGGACAAGGACAACTGTAGGTGGGCCTAATTACTTGGGAGGTTTCGTCACAGCTGGTATCGGAGCGTAGCCCTTCTTGACAGATATTATGTAGCATCTTCAAAAGGATTTTCTTAGACTTATCTAGAAAATTTCTTCTCTTACCTAAGCATCTCTGAAGAGTTTATTTCAAAGACCAGATAGGAAGAGTGCAATGTATAGAAGGTTGAATCAACTAAGGTTGATTCTGTAATTATTCATGCATCATGCTAAGAATTGTACTAATAAATTTCCCCCTTAGAAAATGCCGCCGCGTACAAGGAAGACGGCGCGAAAGCATACTGGACCTATCGGTGTGCCTCGACACCAACTTGCCCCACGGGAACAAGATAGCAGTAGCGGGAGCAACGATCCAATTGGTGATCTCGAAGCCCGCGTGAATCAACTTCAAACAGAGTTACAACGCCGGACCAATTTATGGGTTGCGGATGGTGACCGAATAAATGAATTAAGAAGTTATATCTGCACCCTGCAAGATCAACTTGCTGATCGAGATTTGGCGCTTGATTGGGCGGTACAGTCTCGTTCAGTAGCTTGGGCTAAGGAAGCGAAGGCTCGAGCACGAGTCGAAGAACTTAGCACTGCTATTGACAACTTGCAGGCATATTGCAATACTTTACATGAGGAAGTTCATGTACTGTATTCGCAATTACACCCACATGTCCCTGCGGAACCTGTCAGGACGGAAGCCGGACCCTCGCATAATGCGGGAGAAGCGCTTGATGGTGAGTTAGACCTTTTTAGGCCCCCTCCTTCTATGAGGCTGGTCGACGAATGGTCTCCCACCCCTGACAACGAAGCTGCCAAGAATAACCAGAAGCAGGAGCAGTAGTGTTGTGTAGAAATAGAAGTAGTATGTTGTATAATAGGTTAAACTATTGTATAATGGGTGATGTATCCTATTGTATAACATCGAGTCTGTATCATTACTTTTGATAGTAATGTAAAATGGAAGGTTTCTCTGGCATTCTATATTTATTTCAAATGTTCTTTGCCTCAGATGCCTACCAGGACTCGAGGACAGGATGCAGCAGGAACTTCTGGGGGAAGGGATGTTACCCCAAATCCACCTCCGGTTCCTCCCACATTGGCCGAGGCGATTGCCGCCTTGGTGAACGCAACTGCAGACAATACCCGCTTTTTGAGAGAAATGGCGGGCCAACAATTCCAGCAGCAGGGTGGAAGGGGTTATCAGCAAGGCCCCCGTGAAACCACATATCTGGATTTCTCTAAAACCCGTCCACCACTATTTGTCAAGGCTGAGGACCCGTTGGAAGCTGATGAGTGGATACGGGATATTGAGCAAAAATTTGGTCATCTCCGCTGTTCAGAGACACAGAAGCCGTTGTTCGTAGTGCAACAACTGCGCGGCCCTGCCAGTACCTGGTGGGGAAATTTTGTGGCTATTCAACCTGCCAACCATCAAGTAACCTGGGAAGAATTTAAAGTGGCTTTCCGTGAGCACTACATACCCGAAGGTGTTTTGCTTATGAAGCAAGAAGAGTTTATGAAGCTGAAACAAGGAGGAGATACTGTCAATCAGTATCTCAACAAGTTCAATCACCTGTCGCAGTATGCCATGATCAGGTGAATACTGATTTAAAGAAGAAAAACTGCTTTATGAGGGGTCTAAATGATCGATTGCAGAGAAAAATGGCCACCTGCATAGATCTCACGTATGGAAAGGCTGTCAGCACAGCCCTATCTGTCGAAACAAAATATGCAGGTTCCGGGAAGAACAAGGGATTTGGTGGTGAGAAGCCTAATCAGGGCCAGGCAAAGAGGCAACGGTTTGTGATCCGGCCTTCTAGCCAAAATCGCTCTTTTTCTCGACCGCCCTCATTCCCTTTCAAGCAGCCAATCATTATTCGTCCCAACAATGCCCCCACTACCCCAAATCAGCCAGGTGCCCCGGGCACTCGATTCCCTGCTTTGCCCAGCTCCTCAACCGGGTGTTTTAATTGTGGCAAGTCTGGACATTTCATCAAAGATTGCACATATCCCAAGCAGAATCAATCAAATGCTCAGCAAGGATCTGGGAAATCAGCTCAGCCCAAGGGAAATAATGTGGGGAAGAATACAAAGAAGACGGGGCGGATATACTATACTCAAGTGGCCACTACACCGGAAGGTGAACCGGTGATGATGGGTACGTTTCTCGTGGCCAGTCACCCTGCAATTATTCTTTTTGATTCTGGTGCTTCGCATACATTTATTAGCAAGACATTTGTGGAGCAACATCACATCTCATGCCATGAATCAAAAGAGGGGTTTAAAATTCATTCACCTGGGGGACACATTTTTACTAGAGAAGTAGCCTATCAAGTGCCAGTAACAATGGCCGGACGGAACTTTCCTGCTAACATGATTGTTCTGAAAGGCCAGGATATAGATGTAATTTTGGGTATGAATTGGTTAACCCAACACAAGGCAATTCTCAACACTGAACTGAGAACCGTCAGGTTGAGCTATAATCAAGAAGAGATTCTTTTGTCCATCCCTGTAACCAATCCAGCCAAAGCTTCTGGTAGAATATATGAAGCCATTGTACCGGAGATCAAGGATATTCCGGTAGTATGTGAGTTTCCAGATGTATTTCCGGAAGATTTGCCTGGACTGCCCCCAGAAAGAGATGTAGAATTTGTAATTGAGCTAAAGCCCGGTACAGCTCCCATTTCCCGAAGATCGTACCGTATGCCCCCTAATGAGTTGGCAGAATTGAAGATTCAATTACAAGATCTACTGAATAAGGGATTCATCCGGCCAAGCTCGTCCCCTTGGGGTTGCCCCGCCATTTTTGTTAAGAAGAAGGATCAAACCTTACGAATGTGCGTGGATTATCGACCCCTGAATGAGGTCACCATCAAGAACAAGTACCCCCTTCCGAGGATTGACATTCTGTTTGATCAATTGACCGGGGCGAGGGTATTCTCTAAGATTGATCTCAGGTCGGGCTATCACCAAATCCGTATTCGGCCCGAGGATATACCGAAGACCGTGTTTACTACGCGGTATGGTTTATTTGAATATTTGGTAATGTCCTTTGGGCTAACAAATGCTCCTGCCCATTTCACTTATTTGATGAACTCGGTGTTCATGCCCGAGTTGGACAAGTTCGTGGTAGTCTTCATTGATGATATCTTGATATATTCCAAAAATGAAGAGGAGCATGCTCAACATTTGCGGATTGTATTGACGCGCTTGAGGGAACATCAGTTGTATGCCAAGTTCAGCAAGTGCGCGTTCTGGCTGGAGGAAATTCAATTTTTGGGGCACATGTTATCTGCCAAGGGAATTGCGGTAGATCCTAGCAAAGTCAAGGATATTCTGGAGTGGAAACCCCCAACCACTGTTCACCAAGTCCGGAGTTTTCTTGGACTAGCTGGATATTATCGCAGATTCATACCATATTTTTCTAAGCTTGTGAAGCCAATCACAAGTTTATTGAAGAATGATATTAAATTCAATTGGTCTTCTAAGTGTAATGAAGCTTTTGAACAATTGAAGACATTATTAACCACTGCTCCGGTATTGGCTCAACCGGACATCACCAAGCATTTTGATGTATATTGTGATGCGTCAGGCAGTGGACTCGGCTGTGTATTAATGCAAGAGGGCCGAGTAATTGCATATGCTTCAAGGCAGTTGCGCCGACATGAGGAGCATTACCCAACTCATGATCTGGAGCTAGCTGCTGCGGTTCATGCCCTGAAGATTTGGCGTCATTATCTGCTGGGAAATATCTGTCACATTTATACAGATCATAAAAGCTTGAAGTATATCTTCACCCAGTCAGAATTGAATATGAGGCAAAGGCGATGGCTTGAGCTTATTAAGGACTATGAGCTAGAAATTCATTATCACCCAGGCAAAGCCAATGTTGTGGCAGATGCACTAAACCGTAAGGTTTCCTGTCACTGTCTTATGGCGAAGACCTCTGACAACACTTTATGTCAAGAGATGGAAAAGCTAAACCTAGGGATGGTCCAACAAGGAACCTTGAATCAGCTAAAGCTTGAGTCTATCATCTTGCAAAGAATAATTGATGCTCAAAAGGATAATGTGGGTATGAAACACATACGGGAGAAGATAAGGGCTGGAACAGCCAAATGTTTCAAAGAAGACGATCAAGGTGTGATATGGTTCAATAACCGCATAGTAGTGCCGAAGAACGAAGAACTCCGCCAGCAAATTTTACATGAAGCGCATCCTAGACGCTATTCTATTCATCCGAGAAGCACTAAGATGTATCATGATCTAAAGCAGCACTATTGGTGGACGAAGATGAAAATTGAAATTGCACGCTATGTGGCTAAGTGTGACACTTGCAGACGTGTCAAAGCCATACACATGAAAACTGCTGGTCCATTACAATCTTTGCCGATCCCAACATGGAAATGGGAAGATATAAGTATGGACTTTATCGTGGGATTGCCCAGAACCACAAAAGGGTATGACCCTATTTGGGTTATCATTGATCGACTTACCAAGATCGCCCACTTCCTCCGGGTCAAAGTAAAATATCCCGTCATTACCTATGCGGAGTTATACATTGCTCGTATTCTTAGTCTGCATGGTGTTCCGAAGACCATAGTGTTGGATCGTGGACCTCAATTTGTAGCCAAGTTTTGGGAAGCACTTCACAAATCCTTGGGTACTAAGTTGCTCCATAGTTCGGCATATCATCCACAAACCAGTGGACAGACTGAGAGGATTAATCAAGTACTCGAAGATATGTTGCGAGCATGTGTTCTGGGATTCTCACCAAAATGGGATGAATGTTTGACTTTGGCGGAGTTTTCATATAATAACAGTTATCAAGAAAGTATCAAGATGGCACCTTTTGAAGCTTTATATGGGCGACAGTGTCGAACTCCGCTAAATTGGTCTGAACCTGGAGAAAGGTATTTCTTTAGGCCTGATATAGTGAAGGAGGCCGAGGAAAAGGTTCAGAAAATTATTCATAATATGAAGAAAGCACAAGCCCGTCAGAAGGGTTATGCAGACAAACGGCGAATACCCTTATATTTTCATGAAGGGGACTATGTCTACCTGAAAGTTTCACCCATAAAGGGGGTATCGCGTTTTGGGGTTAAGGGAAAACTTGCACCCAGGTACATTGGTCCATTCCCGGTACTTGAGCAATGTGGACCAGTGGCGTATCGACTGCAGCTCCCCGAAATTCTGTCTGCTATCCATAATGTGTTCCAAGTGTCACAATTAAAGAAGTGTCTTCGGGTTCCCGATCGAACCATTGAAGTGACTGATGTTGTCCTGAAACCAGATTTAACATACTCGGAACATCCTATTCGAGTTCTGGATCAAAAGGACAGGGTTACCCGGAGAAAAACTCTCAAGTTCTATAAGATACAATGGAACCAACATTCTGAAGAAGAGGCTACATGGGAAACTCAAGACTTTTTAGATAAGAATTTCCCAGGCTTTCTAGCCTCATGTAATTTGTAAAGTATATTTAGTATTGTAATAAAGAAGTGACCCCCACACCACCCCTGCCTTGTACCATAAATAAGGGAATAAAGATGTGACACATTTCCTTTTCCATTACTCACCCTAGGACTTTAAATCTCGGGACGAGATTCTTTTATGGGGGGAAGGATGTAACACCCCTGGTGTTACTGTAACTAAAATTTGAGCATGACATCATAAACATTGGCATTGCATATGTTTGACACACCTAGAGTGCATTCACTAGGTAAAAATTTCAAACAAGTGTATTGTTTTTGGTGTTTTGCAAATAGGACCCTGGATAGGGAACCTGACCCTAAATAAGGCTCAAAGGGGTAAAACATAACCCAAGGTGAGAAAACCTAAAGGCTTTAGGGAAGAGTCATAAAATGTCCCCAAAAACAAAGTTGAATCACATTTATACCCCTGGGGTACCAAAAATCTCAATTAGAACCCTAGAAAACCCTAAATCCAAACCCTAGGGCATATGTGCAAAATTAGTCCACTTTTGGACTAAAGTGCAAAAACCAAGTTAAATAAGTATCTTAAGTCATTTGGGTCACAAATATGTGAATTTTCAAGTTAAACCCTAAGTTTTGGGCTTATTTGCAAAACTCACCTCTTAAGTCCTTAATAGTCTAAGTCTGATTTTCAGTAATATTGGCTCAACTTTGGAGCCCTGTATCTTTCAAAATATTGGGTTTTTGCCCTTGGTCACCACATCAAAATTGTAGAGTAAACTAAGGAGAACAACTTTGCTTAAGGTTGTAAGCATAGTTGTTAAGAGCATTTAAGAGATAATTAAGCTCAAAGTCAGGCTGTCAGTCAATCCCTGTGAATTTTCAGTAGAAGTGTGATGGGATGAACTTTGAGCTCGATTTTGAATGGTCTTCGGTAACTATTTTATGGTAAGCATTGTGACAAAGTTGAACATGGATTATAGGTATATAATTTTGATACAGAAGGTTGGCTTAGTCACCACATAAAA
The DNA here is from genome assembly GCA_029449295.1 of Zea luxurians. Lineage (NCBI taxonomy): Eukaryota > Viridiplantae > Streptophyta > Magnoliopsida > Poales > Poaceae > Zea > Zea luxurians. The sequence continues at coordinate 137,946,678 of JAOPSE010000001.1, read as the reverse complement.
ATTGGAGCAAATCAACCCCAAATATGGACTGACAGACTGTCTGTTGGAGCTCGCCATGATACAGTAGACCCAAGTGGATCAGGTTGCCAGCTCGGCTGGCTCATCGCTGGTGAGTCGTCGCCGGTGGTAGATCTCTTGCTGCGATTCGTGCACGGTGTACAACAGATAAGCTTGACCGAGTAAAAATCCGGTACCGGATTGAGCTACGGCTAAGGCCGCCGCACTTTACCCCCCCAGCTCATCGTCGATTGGATAGCCTCATCGCCGATAAGCCACCGCCGTTGCGCACCACGTGTCTTAGCACGGGACTCCTTCGCGGTGACTCGTTAGTTGCATGTCCGGCGATCACCGGAGTCACTGCCACGGTGAAAGCTACCTTTTTCCCCGCACCGAGCTCACCGGCCGCTAGCATCCCTCGGCCGAATTCGTCACCGACCCTCGATGCGCCTATAAATTGCGTGTGCCACCAGCTCCGTAGGGTAGTAAGCTAATCAGCCACCTCGAATCAGCCTCGACCATTCGCTAAGATCCGTGAATTTGGAGTTCTCCCCAAATCGGTCTCCCCCGCCGTGAAACCCACCCCACCGTGGCCAGCCCACTCTGGTAAAGCTCTGCACCTCTCAAGTGTTGTTCTAGCAGCTACGTAGGCACGTAAAGCTCACCGTAGCATCCGCTTTACCAATTCGGGCCTGGATAATTGAGAACATGGGATCGACGCCGCGGTTTCCGCCGTGCTCGTGGACCGATCGTTCTCGGGGTGTTCGGGTCAAATTGAGGTGTGTTCCGAGGCTGTCTTAGGTCGGTAAAGCCTCCCCGATAGTTAGCTTGAGCAATCATCGCCGGCCATGGCTGGTATGAACCACGGCAGGGGTGAACAATGAGCGCGCCGCGATCGGGGAGCTCCTTGGAGAAGAAACAAAACCCCAGGGACCCTTTCGTAAATGTCAGAGAGAAGGTAAACAGTAGCTAAGGATGCTTAAGGAATTATTCATTCAACGTGGGCCTCTGTGCAAAGTTGCCAGAGCACGCGGGCGCGGGCGCGTGCGGGGCGCGCTTCTGCGCGAGGTTGGGCCGCTTGGGCCAGTTTGAGCCCAATACTGTTGAGTATTTTCCTTTTTCTTTTTCAGAAGAACTTTAGAAATATGTAGAAAAATGTAGAAAAATGGTAAAATCGTGAAACTAATTTTCCTAGCCTTCTTATTTTCCCTAGAATTTAATAAAAACAGTTTCATGATTTTTAGGGTAAATTAGGAATTTTGAGGTATTTAAAATAGTTTAAGGTAGTAGTTCTGGATTTTTAAAAGATAAATGGTAATCCCAAAAATGCTCAAAATTTTTATATGAGTTCCTCATATTATTTAGAAGCCTTGAGTAGAATTTGAGTTGATTTGGACCTTGTTTGATCACCAAACCCCAAAACACCCCCCTTGCCCTGTGAACTCCTTTACCGACTCCGGAAACCCTAAGTTCTCGGAGTTCCGTGAAGGAAAATTGTATTCAAGACTTAGATAATAAGTTTATATTATCTTTGCACCCTCATGAGCATCACATGGCATTCATTCTTATACATATGTATGGTTATGATTAGAACACGAGGAAGAAGTGGAAGCCACTGAAGAGCAAGTACCACCACCTTTGGAAACACAGGCTGAGAACTGTTTCTACTTCGATATTTGTGGATCTGAGCCTGACTCACCCATAAACAAAGGCAAGCCCCGGTGCATTTGCCACCTCCCTTGATGCTTTTAAAATCTTTCTCACTTGCTTGCTGCATTAGGTGATAGGAGTTGATTGATAAAACAATTCCTACATTACTTTCCTTGGATTTGATTACCTTCCTTGAAACCCTGTTTTGACAAAAAGGTTTTACTATGCTTAGTATTGCTCTAGAAAAGCAAAAGGATTTGTTTTACAAAAGATGTTTGGCAAAGTGGGAGGGTTGTTTTCAAAAATAAAACTTGATGGTGAATCCATAACGGCCGTGATGGATTCAACATCGGAAAAGATGTACCTCTGCCAGGTACCAAATTTTTTGGTTAAAAAGATTAAGCTGAGACCGGGCGGGTGACTTGCACGAGAAGAGAATCTCGGTGTAGTGTCTCCGTCTGAGTCGATTAAGGACCTTGTCGATGTAGGCTTGATGATCGAGGACCCTTTAACTGGTCACATGCCTCGTCATGGGTAAGCCTTGCCTCGGGCAGACTAAGGCCAGAATAAGATAACACGAAATGAACGTGGAGCGGTGGCGAGAGTAGCGTGTACCCTTCGTGGCAAGAGGCTGGACGATGGTGTATCTGTGCTCTCGGTTTGCGTGAACCTGATCTGGTCTTAAGAACCCCGGTGGCGGGTTGACATATGCAAGGGTTAAGTGCTACATATGTCGTGTGATCGGAGATCCTCAGCTGAGTATAATCGATTCGGATCGCCGTACTTTCGCGGTTATGAAGACTTGGTCACTGCCCTACACGTAGCAATCCAGTGAAGATGAAGGATGAATTAAGAACTTGGCTAGTTCAGGATAAGTGTTTGAACTAGGTTAGAAAGAACTCTAGAGATAAGTAAGTTTACTTAACTTGACCAATAAAACTGGATTTTTAAGGATCCACTTTAGTAAGCATTTCTGCAAAACAGAGTCTTTGATTATTGAGAAGCCTTACCTTGACTCCCTTAAACCAGCATACCCTTGAGAGTCTTTTCCTTAGTCGGGTAAGACTTGCTGAGTAATCCCATACTCAGGGTTTATTCCCCCGTTGTTTTTAGGTGAGGAGACAACAAACTTTTGTTGTTTTTGTACCAAGGTGGTGAAAAGTGAAGATAATCAAGAATGAAGCTGTCGGAGGACCGGGTCCTCCTTAAAAATTTTTATGTAAAGAACTTAATGGGAGGAGTTTTTGCCTCCCAGGTATTGTAATAATACTTTTCAGCACTCTCTGGTCTGTATTAACTAACTTACTCTTACTTTGCAATAAATGTAAGTTTATGTAATCACTTCCGCATTTTCGCATCTTCGATGAACATATTGTCTGTCAGACGGGTGAAACGTTCCTGGAAAGGTAAGGAAAAAAGATACCGAACTTATCAAGTAGTTCAGGGACACCTACAGGGTTGTCTGAGGTCCGAGGGACAAGGACAACTGTAGGTGGGCCTAATTACTTGGGAGGTTCCGTCACACCGCTTGACATGGCTAACTGGCCGTGCTGGCCCAGGCACGTTTGAAGACGGGTCGTGCTGGGTATGGGTCGGGCCAAATTCGTGCCGTGTCATTGGTCATTAGGTGGGCCTGGCCCATGTGGACATCTATAGCATTAACTACTTTGTGCTGATTTTAAAAAATTAATATCTACTAAATCAAGTATCAAAATTGAAAACCGATTTTACAATTGTGCTCGTCACGATAAAAGCTTCAAAACTAGATCTCACTTGACATATTTATCTTAGAGTTTATTAGAGTCAGTCATTCTATCTTTTAGTCTTAGTCATTCACGAGAATTACTGTGATAGCTATAATTTAGTGGGTCAGTCATTCTACAGCAGGCATTAGGTCGTCTGCGACAGTCTACTCATAGTTTACCAAAAACACTGTTTTGCACTATAGACTGCATTGTTCGCAAATGTGGAGTTCGAACATGGGTATGGGGATAAGTAAGCTGCTGGAGATAGTCTTATGGGAAAGAAAATGACCAAACTCAATCATTCTATGAATTCTCAGCCATTTCATCTTTTAGCCTTAGTCATCTATAAGAATTACTGAAATAGTCTTTTTGAAGTGTTTGTCATTCTATATTTTAAAGTCAGTAATTCTATTTTGAAGTTAGTAGTTCTAATTCGAAGTCGGTTATTATGTTATGATTTGTCAGTCTTTATGTTTTTATGAATTATTTATGTTCGGTCATTGTGGTTACATTGGTCATCCTTGTTCAGTAATTCTAAGTTAAATTCAATAATTCTAACTAGAATTACTTAGTCATTATATGAATACTTAGTCATTCCATTAATTTTTATATGCTGGTGCATGACCCTGACGTCAAGCAAATGTTTTTGGGATGAATGAAATGAAATGAAATGATAGTGTCAAGTCCATCACCATTGCCCCTCTTGTGGAGCTTTTTTTTGCAAATATTTAATTTTAAAGGAACAAACAACACATGATTTGGGAAGGGGAAAGAGAAAGTACCACATTTCGAAGGGGTTCTGTTATAATCATTTTTCTGGGCATTTGAAAATGTTTACGTTCTCCACATTCTGAACGAGAGAAACCACAACTTTGGATTCTGTTGTTTTTTTTGCATCTGATGATGATTATGAATAAGTCAGTATGTATTTATGAGGTACAGGGTTGTACCGAATACTTTTGGACCCAAACACTGCAATAACAGCACACGAGGCGGCTGTTGGCTGAGCATGGCGTCCTTCATGTGTGGTGCACGTGCATGTGCACCGCTTCTCTTCTCGTTTTTGTTTTTGGGGGTGAGGAGAGGTGAACACGGAGCCACCATCGAGCACGGTGCGCACCATCAGACATGGAGACGAAGGCTGATTATACGCGGACACGGAGCCACCATCGGACTCAGTACATGCGGGAGTGGGCAGGTGCCAAATAACTATTTGACACCTAGGGTGCTAAAATAACATTGTCGTGTGTCTATATATATACACACACTATTACTTAATAATTTTTTGTTATATTTTGTATAGGGCCTCCTAAAATGTCGGGACATCCTTGCACTCATGGAGAAAAAACTCCGACTAGCATCTCCTCTTTTCCTCGGACGAGATGTCACCTCCATATAGCGGCCAAAACCTAGTTACTCTAACACTAACTTCCTAACACCGGTGTGTAGCATGTCAAGAGGCGAGAGAAGGAATGCACCCGAGACCCTCGAGTGACGCCGGCGATAGCCCATGCCCCTTGAGCAACTGAAAAGTTGGCAATCTAAAGCACCGTCGCCACCAAATGACAAGTTGCCGAGAAGGCAGGAAAGGTAGAAATGGGACCTCCAAAAATAGTGCCTCCGACGAGGACGCTACATCAAAAGTGTCGGAGGAAGACACCGCGAAAATAATCGCATAGGAAATACGGCACCCGGTCGTCGTCAACGTCAGCTCGGTACATGGCTTGGTAGAGTGAGTAAGATATGACAATGGGTATCTGAAAGCTGGTATTAGATGGATAAAAACTCCATTAGGGCACGAGTATGACGAATTTTGATGTACACGAGTATTATCCATCGGATATGGTGGACATTAGTATGTTCTCTTTTACCTCTCATACTCGCTACCCGTTGAGAAACCCGCTAACCTATGACATGTGTCTCCAGATTATTAGAAATGTTCCATATAAAATTGGTAGAGAAGAAATGAAGGACGCCTCTTAATCTCCAATAGCTTACACGTCTTAAATATTTTAATATATTAAGTATTGTGTACAGAATAATTAGATAATTATCCTAATATTTTGAGAACTCTCTTTTGAGCCGTGAGTGCTATATTTTGTGTGATAAAATGGTACGATAGTGCCATTTAATATTGAATGTTGCTGAACTTGTGATAAAGTTATGTTGGGTTTGATGAATTTATCATGCTTGACACAAAGATAATATGTTATTTTAGTATAATAAATTATGGGGATTCAATATTTTGTATTTGGTCCTTATTTTTTAGCAACACCGACCGGAGACGGCGGCGAGGCAGAGGCGACGGTGACATCATTATCAGAGAAGAAGGCAGCGGAGGAGGCCGGACCAGATTAGAGCAGGGACGATCATAGTCATGGCGGCGGCGGCGCGGCAGGTTAAAGAACATGCGTGAAGAAAAGAAGCGATTGTTTTGACAGATTCTTCCTTTTTCTCTGTTATATATAGATGCAGACTGCTGATCGTTGTGCAACACCGACCGGAGCAGTCGACCAAGTGAGCCAGAGGCAATAGTCCCAACCTGCAACGGCTGAACCACAAGGCCAGAGAACCGTGTGCGAAGGGAAAGGGGGTTGGAGCTGGACTTGGAGAGCGCAGTTGCTTCGGCGACAGCCACATGATGCTTTCTTCCAGAATACTAGTAGCGAAAACACAAGCAGCCAGCTCTTGAGCCGCACTAACCACAGCTGCTCCGGGTCAACTATTGCGTGCTGATACTCGACGACGAGATGCCGTAACCAAGGCGCGCTCGGTCGTCACTGACTCACTGCGTGATCTGCTCGGCTCCGGTAAGCAGAGAATGAGCAAGTGTGTGAGAGGGAGAGAGCTGACCAGATTTCAGTAGAGTTTCTTGCACCGGTCCATGGCATTTCCTATCTTTACAAGACGCCCAGGGCTCCTGCCATTTAAATTGACGCTAAGACCCCAACCTCCTCCACTATGAGCACATTTTAGAAATCAGAATCACATCAGCCTCTACCAAAGGCTCGCATCGATAACATTAACACCCCCACCGAATCGTCGTTGTTTAGGCCTTAACCACCAGCCCGAGCCACTTAAGCAAGAGAAACAACTGACAACCACAATCCCAGCGGGGCCCCAGCATGTGAACGTCGCCGTCCAAACAACCTTGTCACCTACTATCAGCAGGCCATGGTTGGGGATTAAGCTCGCAGTTGCCAATAATAGCCGAGCAATCCAATCTTTTCAGCTAGTGTCACCGGAGAGACATGGCTGGATTAAAGCCGTTCGGACTACTGCAGCTGTAATCCATAGAGACAAAATACTGTGAGCCAATTCCGATGGATTTAAGCCGCAGCCACTAAGGCCTATCACTTGTTTAACTCCAAATCAATATTCCAAGTCCACGTTGTTTACGTAATCAAGGGAGCAGACCAATGGTTTGTGTCGGATTTTGATGATGGAATGTGGATCACACAGGATGCTCATTTTCTCTGGTTGTCAATGGAAGGAAGGGTAAAAATAGCTTGGTCAGTGGACCGCTGAAAACTGCACAAGAACATTGCTCGCTGAACAATTGCAACTTACAACAATGGGAAGAGAAATCCTCTCTGAATTAAGAACCAAAGCCGGTTCACTGAATTGTGAACCAAAGTGGCTTCCACCTAGTTCTTCCGGGCATAGACGATGTTAGTTCTAAGTCCTCTATTATGTGTAACTAGTCGGTTGCCCGTGCGTTGCGACGGCTTACAACAATACCCACGTAAACTATACATCAAAAAAATTTCAAGATTTTTTATTGATTGTCTCCGCTCTCTGTATAATATATTTTTTGATTTGGCTAAGTGATGTCATTGTTTACTCCATACAAATATGTCTTGGTACAACACGGCCAATGAAGTGAGCGATTAGAAGAGAGTTCACAACGATTGACTGAATGAACAGAGATTATAAAATGACATAATTCTATCATACATAGACCAAATAAGAGAAAGTTTGTGAGATCAAGTTTCTAAAATAAGTCCCATAAAGTCAAACTTATAAAAAAGATAGATCAAAATATGGAGTGATTGCTAAAGTCAGGCATCAATAAAAACTGGATGCGCTCCGTATAAATTATGCTACTTCATAGTAATTACTAACGTTTAAAACCAACAAATAAACTTTCATTTTGTTGTTAGTGTGACAAATCATTGATGCTTCATCCAATTCAGCAACCTCAAACATCATGTAGTCCATTGCGCCAATGTGGTCTCATAAACGACCTAATGCTTGCAAGAGCCAAGAACGTCGTGTCGTGCTTGGGCTGTAGTCTCGGCCCGTAGTGCTGGCCGGGCCCGACACGATTATTTTTTTTATTTTACAAAAAAATGTATATACCTATATACAATTTATATTCAATATTAAAAACATCTTAGCGTGATGTTCTACTGGTTAGACAGTTTCACTCAGTGTCTCCTGCTCTTCTTCCATCAGGGCATGGGTTCAACCCCACCTCCTGCACCGTTTTTTTGACATTTTACGCTGATTTAATTAAATGGATCGACGGGTTAACAGGCTGACCCGACACAGTTAGCAGACAGGTATGACGTGCCTGTGCCATAGTTGTGGCCTGCGTGCATCTAGCCTGTATCGGGCGTCGTTACGCTGGTTTAATTAAATGGATCGATGGGCTAACGAGCTGGCCCGACACAGTTAGTAGGCCGACATGAAGTGGCTGTGTCATAGTTGGGCTCGTGTGCATGTAGCCCGTATCGGACGTTGTTTGACATCTATAGACGTGCAGCGGATTAATTTGAAATAGATGTGAGGGGTTATTTGTAAAATAATGACGCATAACGTCCGTTGAAACTGGTGCTTTAAATATAGTATAGACTAGTTGGAACTGTCAGTCTTAGCTTTGTTTTGGTGGCGTAGATTTGCGCGTGATCGATGCTGTGCTCGACACGGCGTGACCGCCTGTGTGCGTTGGGTCCCCGTCGTGAGCCGTGTGCTGCGCATGCCCACGTTCAAGTCCGAAATTAGAGGAGATCGTGGAGCGCATGGAGCGACGGGGGATCGGGCTCCAAGCCCATGTATCTTGCAGTTATTTATTGCTGTTAAATGCACATAGAAAAACTGCGGCAATAATCACAGGCCAAAAGCGAGTCTCTCTGTTCTGTCGCTCAGGAACAAACCCTCGCCGCAGACACCACGCAGAGCCGCCGCCGTCGTTTCTTCTCGCCATCGTCGATCATCCGCCACCAGCTTTGGGTTCTAACAACTGGTATCAAAGGCTAGTGGATGTTCTAAGGTGGTTCGTTGCGAGAACCTCGGAGAAAGAAGCGCGTCGTCCCACGTCGGTCGCCGGTCGAGAAGGAGATGGCCGACACCCGTCCAGGACCCAGCTCAGCGACCTCTGGCATCAAAGAAAGCTCCCTGGTATGGCCCATGTTAACTCGTTCCAATTATGCGGAATGGGCAATGCTGATGCAAATCAATTATGAGGCTATGGAGATTTGGGAGGTGATTGAGCCGAGGACTAGTGCTAAACGGTCTCAGGACAGACAAACAATGGGTGCCTTGATGAGGTCTGTGCCTAAAGAGATGTGGGGGACACTTGGTGCAAGGAAAACAGTTAAGGAGGCATGGGATGCAGTGATGATAATGAGGGTTGGAGTTGATCGGGTTAAGGAGGTAAATGTGCAAAAAATACTGAAAGAGTTTGAGAACATAGAGTTCAAAGAACTGGAGACTGTTGAGGATTTTGGTATGAGAATTACAAACCTTGTTGCCAATATCAAGTCTCTAGGTGAGTCCATAGATGATGCTGGTGTTGTGAAGAAATTTTTGCATGTTGTACCACCCCGATTTAATCAAGTGGCAGTGTCCATTGAAATGTTCTGTCACATGAAGACACTATCTGTCAAAGATTTGGTGGGTCGACTTCGTGGTGCTGAGGATCGACTTGGAGACAAGGTGGAAAATGTCACTGACAAGGCAGGGCGTGATGGAATAAGTCATGTGGTCTTCGTGTGGAGACAGTCCGCACAGCATCTCTGCTGTCCGCACAACATCTCTGCTATAGGACAACAACAACAGCAGTTTTTGACTGCAAGGACTGCGGCAGACAGCACAACAGCAGTCTTTTGACTGCAATGACAGCGTGCTGTAGGCATCTCCTTTTTTATTTTCCAGCTTTTGGAGGACAGTAGCTTGCTGCAGTTTTCTCTTTTGACTAGAGTACAACAGCACCTAGTGGTTAGTGCAGTTTGTAGGACAACATATTCGTAACTCTAGGAAGCATATTGTCGGTGTTTCGACCCCGGAGGGTCCCTGGACCGACGAGTAAATTATCGCTGCGTGTCCTAGCCCAGATGGGTCGGCGCGAGACGGGACACAAAGGGGGGAGAACAGTAAGGGGAAACCGCGGCCTTCGTGTTGTCCTGCGCCCAGGGCGGATGGATGCGCTTGCAGTAGGGGGTTACAAGCGTTCGCATGGGAGAGAGAGAGCGAGAGCCTTATGCGTCGGCCCGTTGTCCCGCGCGGCCAACCCTCTGTACGAGAGCCCTAGACCTTCCTTTTATAGACGTAAGGAGAGGGCTCAGGTGTACAATGGGGGGTGTAGCAATGTGCTGACGTGTCTAGCAGAGAGGAGCTAGTGCCCTATGTACATGCCGTCGTGGCTGTCGGAGAGGTGTTGCTGCCCTGTTCATGTGATGTCGTGGCCATCGGAGGAGAGCTGGAGCCCTGCGGAAGTACAGCTGTCGGGGCTGTCGGATCCTTGCTGACGTCTCCTTGCTGATGTAAGGGGCTGGGAGCTGCCGTCGTCATGGAGCATGCGGGGTGTCATCATTACTTGTTTACTAGGGCGAGCCAGATGGGACACCGGTCTTGTTCCCCGTAGCCTAGCTAGCTTGGGGCAGGGTAATGATGCCCCCCTGGCGACGTGGCCGGTCCGGACCCGAGTTTGGGCGAGGTGGCGATTCCTCCGAGGTCGAGGTTGAGTCCGAGCCCTGGGGTCGGGCGAGGCGGAGTCCATCGTCTTCCGGAGCCGAGGCTGAGTCCGAGCCCTGGGGTCGGGCGAGGCGGAGTTCATCGTCTTCTAAGTCGTGGTTGAGTCCGAGCCCTGGGGTCGGGCGAGGCGAAGTCCATCTTCCGAGGCCGAGACGGGGGCCGAACCCTAGGATCGGGCGAGGCGGAGCTTCCTATGTCGCCCAAGGGTGGACTTAGCCGCTGTCGACCTCACTCTGGCGAGTGGCACGGCAGTCGGAGCAGGGCAGGCGGTGCTGTATTCCTGTCAGGTCGGTCAGTGGAGCGGCGAAGTGACTGCGGTCACTTCGGCCCTGTCGACTGAAGAGCGCGCGTCAGGATAAGATGTCAGGCGATCCTTGCATTAAATGCTCCTGCGATATGGTCAGTTGGTGTGGCGATTTGGCCAAGGTTGCTTCTCCGCGAAGCCTACCCGAGTTGTGCCTCGGGCGAGTCGACGGTGCGTCCGTTGCTTGAGGGGATCCTCGGGCGAGGCGTGAATCTTCCGGGGTCGGTTGTATTTGCCCGAGGTTGGGCTCGGGCGAGACGGGATCGTGTCCTTTGAGCGGAGCCTTGGCCTGAATCGCGCCCATCAGGCCTTCGCAGCTTTGTGCTGATGGGGTTTACCAGCTGAGATTAGGAGTCTTGGGGGTACCCCTAATTATGGTCCCCGACAGTAGCCCTCGAGCCTCAAAGGGAGTGTTGGCACTCGCTTGGAGGCTTTTGTCGCACTTTTTTTGCAAGGCGACCGGCCTTCCTCGGTTGCATTTCGTTCCGGTGGGTGCGCGCGAGCGCACCCACCGGGTGTAGCCCCCGAGGCCTCAGAGGAGTGTTTTGACTCCTTCAAGGTCTTAGTGCCTTTCGTGATGGCTCGACCGGTTTGGTTGTTCCCTCATGCGAACTGGTCGTTGCCCAGGTGCTTAGTCAGGTCCCAAGTTCTCGGGTTGGTATGTTGACGCTGTCAACGGTTTGGCCGGCGCCGGGTTTACGAGAGCAGCCCCCGAGCCTCCGCATAGAGCGAGAGGACGGTCAAGGACAGACTCGACTTTTTTCATACGCCCCTGCGTCGCCTTTCCGCAAAGAGGAGGGGGGAAAGCGCCATGTTGCCCTCGGAGGGCACCAAACATGGTGTCTCCAGTGAGTTGCTAACGGGTAATCCGAGTGGATGCCCATGCCCCATTCGTTAGGGGTCGACTAGTGGCCCGGAGGCACGCTCCAAAAGTACCTGCGGGTGATTCGCCGGACCCGGTACCCTTTTGATGGGGTTCGAGGGCTCGATGACTTCCTCTGGTGTGATTCCGTTACAAAATCATTCCCGTCGGTCTCGGAAATGTCCTAGGGTACCTCAGGAGCGTAGCCCGAGCCTTGGTTATGTATCGAACGTACCCAGGGTCATCCCTCGCTCTGCGTGCTCTGAGGCGGCTGTCGAACCCTTCGGGGGCCAGCCTACGAACCTTTGATCAGTAGTGGGCGCGAAGCCCGAGTGGCCTGAGGCGGCCATTGAACCCTTCCGAGGGGCCAGCCTTCGAACCTCTGAACAGTAGTGGGCGCGGAGCCCGAGTGCTCTGAGGCGGCTGTTGAACCCTTCCGAGGGGCCAGCCTTCGAACCTCTGATCAGTAGGGGGGCTCGGGGCCCGCTTTCTTCGCGGAGAAGGATCCCTTTCGGAGTATCCCCTTTCCCGGTCCCTGTGGCAAGAGAGAGAAAGAGGAAGTGGAAAAGGATACAAAACCAAATGACGTGCGCACCTTTTTTGACGCGGTCATTATGGCGGAGGTGAAGCGTCGCCTGCTTTGCCTGCCAAAGGTGCCGCCTGTCACGCCGCAGAGTTAATGCGATGGGACGAGTGGTTCGCGGGGCAGCCGTTGTGCGTGCGCGAGCCATTCGAGGAACGGAACACGGGCGCGTCATCTTCACGCCGTGGGAGAGGGTTCTCTCGCTGTCCCAGGAGGGGGCGTGAGCTTGCTGACGACTTGACTGCTGCTTCCGCCCGCCTGCCACCGCCATTACTGTCGGCCCATTTCTGGCCGTATCGACCGTCACGCCTTCTCCCGCGGCTGACTGACCCGTGACCGATGTGCTCGGTTGGCACTGTCGGGTCATGCGCAGGGTCGCCTCGAGTCGCGGCACCGGTTCCGCAGTCGAGAAGGCGCGGTACTTGCACAAGTGGCGGTACAGTTTCTTGCATGTAGTAACCGGCGCGCCGGTTACATGACGTGTGGGCCTAGACCTCCAAGCTGGACGCGTCGAAGTCGAAAGGGTGCGTCCCCTTGGTGCAGTGGCATGCCGCCTGCATGGCGGTCCGACTTTTCACCCGCTGGTCCGGGCGAAAGTGGAGGAATGCTTGTAACCGCTGGGCAGTTACGCGCTTCGCGCGCGGCAGTTTGGCTTCTTTTGTCCTGGGCCATCTTGCATGACGCGTGGGACCCAACCCCCGTGTCGTAGGGGGAGGACCTTGGAGCGTGTTGGAGAAGACTCAGTCCGCGCCGGCTGAGGACGCAAGTGGGCAGAGTCGTTTTTAAAAGGAGGGTGACCCCCTTGGATGGCAAGCATGTCTTCACACTCCATGTATCGCGTCCTTCCACCTTCCGAGCCCCTGGATGGGGAGCGCTCGCGTCGCTTTCGTCTTGCTGTCGTTGGAGGAACGCAACTTCGTGGAAGTTGGTACCTTTCAGCCATCGCTCGGCTTCAAGGATTTTCATCAGGCAGCCCGGCTGCATCCCCTCGCCGGTGGTCACCCAAGACGGTGACCACCAGTTCGATGGTGGGGAGAAGCGAGCCGGGCTGCGGCCTCTGCCCCGCCCTCAGCTTCAAGGATCTTCATCATCCTTGCTGGGGCGGAGGGCGGACTGAGCCGGAGCTCTACCTCCCGCACGGGTTCGTGGGTCACCCTCTCCTTCAGCATTCAGGGGAGAGGGTGCTCACTGGCCTAGCGGAAGGGGCGGACTCCGACAACGCGGGGCTGGTCGGCCGCGAGCGTCGTCAACTTCAGCGCGTTGGGCTCGCTGGCTCAGCTGGCTCTGGCTCGGCTCCCGATGCCCCCTCCCGTCGTACGAGCGGTCGCCGCACCGCGCACACCGGAGGGCCGCCCAAGACGTCGCGCGCTGCTAGGGCGGCGTTCGTGTTCTTGGGCTGTCCTGCCTTTGCTCTGGTACGACGCCTCTTGCGCGGAGGTCGGTGCTCGCCTGTCCGGGAGGATCTGAGTGGGGATCTGCCGGTGGGCAGATGGCTGCCATCGTCGACGTTGAGGTGGTGGCAGCTGGAGAGGTAGGCTTTTCCGCCGACGAGACCGTCAGCGCCACCCGCGGACCGACCTCCGGCTCTTTGGCTTTAATATCTGATTCGCGTCCCTTGAGTGGGGACACGAACGAGAGCCTTCCGGTGGTTGCGTCCGTCCTAGGACCATGGCTGCTGCTGTGGAGGTCGCTGGCGAGTCGCCCGGAGTCTGTCGTCCCACAGGCTCTCCGATGTGGAGGTTGTTCATACCCGCGGGGGTGGAACCGGAGTTCCGTTTGTAATGGCACCTTGAGTGCCGGTGTTTGTTCATTGTGGCTGTCGGGGCCTGAACATGTAGGTATTTTTGGGTGTTGAAAGGGAATTAGGCTTACACCTAGTTCCTAATTGATTTTGGTGGTTGAATTGCCCAACACAAATAATTGGACTAACTAGTTTGCTCTAGTGTATAAGTTATACAGGTGCCAAAGGTTCACACTTAGCCAATAAAAAGACCAAGAATTGGGTTCAACAAAGAGAGCAAGGGATAACCGAAGGCAGCCCTGGTCTGGCGCACCGGACAGTCCGGTGTGCCACCGAACAGTGTCTAGTGCACCAGGGGACTTCACGCTGAACTCCTCACCTTCAGGAAAATCCAGAGGCGCTTCGCTATAATTCACCGGACTGTCCGGTGTACACCGGACAGTGTCCAGTGCTCTAGAGGAGAGCGGCTCAGAACTCGCCAGCTTCGGGAATCCGCTCCGCTATAATTCACCGGACATGTCCGGTGTACACCGGACTGTCCGGTGAGCCAGCGGAGCAACGGCTACTTCGCGCCAACGGTCACCTGCAGAAGCAATTAATGCGCGCCAGAGCGCGCAGAAGTCAGGCACGCGCGAAGTGGCGCATCGGACACTCTACAGTACATGTCGGTGTGCCACCGGACATCCAGGCGGGCCCACCAGTCAGAGCTCCAACGGTCGGAACCCAACGACCTGGTGACGTGGCTGGCGCACCGGACACTGTCCGGTGGCGCACCGGACTGTCTGGTGCGCCATGCGACAGTAGCCTCCACCAAACGACTAGTTTGGTGGTTGGGGATATAAATACCCCCAACCACCCCACATTCAAGTCATCCAAGTTTTCCAACTTCCAACCACTTACAAGAGCTAGGCATTCAATACAAGACACACCCAAGTGATCAAATCCTCTCCCAATTCCACAAAAGCTTTAGTGTTAAGTGAGAGTGATTTGTTGTGTTCATTTGAGCTCTTGCGTTTGGATCACTTTCTTCTTTCTCATTCTTTCTTGTGATCAATACTCAATTGTAACCAAGGCAAGAGACACCAATTGTGTGGTGGTCCTTGCGGGGAAGTTTTGTTCCCGGTTGATTTGAGAAGAGAAAGCTCACTCGGTCCGAGGGACCGTTTGAGAGAGGGAAGGGGTTGAAAAAGACCCGGCCTTTGTGGCCTCCTCAACGGGGAGTAGGTTTGCAAGAACCAAACCTCGGTAAAACAAATCCTTGTGTCTCACTTCTTTATTCGCTTGCGATTTGTTTTGCACCCTCTCTCGCGGACTTGATTATATTTCTAACGCTAACCCGGCTTGTAGTTGTGATTAACTTTATAAATTTCAGTTTCGCCCTATTCACCCCCCCTCTAGGCGACTATCAATTGGTATCAGAACCCGGTGCTTCATTAAAGCCTAACCGCTCGAAGTGATGTCGGAAGATCACGCCAAGAAGGAGATGGAGACCGACGACAAGCCCGCTACAAGCCATGGGAAAGCTTCATCGGGAGAGTCCCGCAACAAAGGGAAGGGGAAGGAAAAGAAACCCTCTTCCCACAAGTCGCATCGGAGTGGGGACAAGAAAAAGAAGATGAGAAAGGTGGTCAACTACGAGACCAACACCTCATCGCCATCTACCTCCGGCTCCAACGCGCCGTCCGTAACTTCTAAGCGCCATGAGCGCAAGAAGTTTAGTAAGATTCCCTTACACTACCCTCGCACTTCTAGACATACTCCATTACTTTCCGTTCCATTAGGCAAACCGCCAACCTTTGACGGTGAAGATTATGCTAGGTGGAGTGATTTAATGAAATTTCATCTAACCTCACTCCACAAAAGTATATGGAATGTTGTTGAGTTTGGAGCACAGGTACCATCCGTAGGGGATGAGGATTATGATGAGGACGAGGTAGCCCAAATCGAGCACTTCAACTCCCAAGCTACAACCATACTCCTCGCCTCTCTAAGTAGGGAGGAGTACAACAAGGTGCAAGGATTAAAGAGCGCCAAGGAAGTTTGGGATGTGCTCAAGACCGGGCACGAAGGAGATGAGCTAACCAAGATCACCAAGCGGGAAACGATCGAGGGGGAGCTCGGTCGCTTCCGACTTCGCAAACGGGAAGAGCCACAAGACATGTACTACCGGCTCAAAACCTTGGTAAACCAAGTGCGCAACCTCGGGAGCAAAAAGTGGGATGACCACGAGATGGTTAAGGTTATTCTTAGATCACTTATTTTCCTTAACCCTACTCAAGTTCAATTAATTCGTGGTAATCCTAGATATACACTAATGACTCTCGAGGAAGTAATCGGGAACTTTGTGAGCTTTGAGTACATGATCAAGGGCTCAAAGAAAATCAACGAGCTAGATGATCCCTCCATGTCCGAAGCACAACCGATCGCATTCAAGGCAACGGAGGAGAAGAAGGAGGAGTCTACACCGAGTAGACAGCCAATCGACGCCTCAAAGCTCGACAACGAGGAAATGGCGCTCGTCATCAAGAGCTTCCGCCAAATCCTCAAGCAAAGGAGGGGGAAAGATTACAAGCCCCACTCCAAGAAGGTTTGCTACAAGTGTGGTAAGCCTGGTCACTTTATAGCTAAATGCCCTATTTCTAGTGACAGTGACAGGGGCGACGACAAAAAGGGGAGAAGGAAGGAAAAGAAGAAATACTACAAGAAGAAGGGTGGCGACGCCCATGTATGCCGCGAGTGGGACTCGGACGAGAGCTCCTCCAACTCCTCCTCCGACGAGGACGCCGCCAACATCGCCATCAACAAGGGCCTTCTCTTCCCCAACGTCGGCCACAAGTGCCTCATGGCAAAGGACGGCAAAAAGAAGAAGGTTAAATCCAAATCCTCTACTAGATATGAGTCCTCTAGCGATGATAATGCTAGTGATGAGGAAGATAATTTGCGTACTCTTTTTGCTAACCTCAACATGCAACAAAAGGAAAAACTAAATGAACTAATTAGTGCTATCCATGAAAAGGATGATCTCTTGGACTCCCAAGAGGACTTCCTTATTAAAGAAAACAAAAAGCATGTTAAGGTTAAGAATGCTTACGCTCTAGAAGTAGAAAAATATGAAAAATTATCTAGTGAGCTGAGCACATGCCATGAGACTATAGACAACCTTAGAAACGAGAATGCTAATTTGCTAGCTAAGGTTGATGCAAATGTTTGTGATGTTTCAATTCCCAATCTTAGAAATGATAATGATAAGTTGCTTGCTAAGATTGAAGAATTAAACATTACTCTTGCTAGCCTTAGGAATGAAAATGAAAAGTTGCTAGATAAGGCTAAAGAACTTGATGTTTGCAATACTTCCATCTCCGACCTTAGAAGTAAAAATGATATATTACATGCTAAGGTTGTACAATTAAAATCTTGCAAACCCTCTACATCTACCGTTGAACATACTTCTATTTGCACTAGATGTAGAGATGTTGATATTGATGCTATTCATGATCATATGGTATTAATTAAGCAACAAAATGATCATAAAGCAAAATTAGATGCTAAAATTGCCGAGCATGAACTTGAAAATGAAAAATTTAAATTTGCTCGTAGTATGCTTTATAGTGGGAGACGCCCGGGCATTAAGGATGGCATTGGCTTCCAAAAGGGGGGACAATGTCAAATTTAATGCCCCTCCTAAGAAATTGTCCAACTTTGTTAAGGGCAAGGCTCCCATGCCTCAAGATAACGAGGGTTACATTTTGTACCCTGCCGATTATCCTGAGAGCAAAATTAGGAGAATTCACTCTAGGAAGTCTCACTCTGGCCCTAACCATGCTTTTATGTATAAGGGTGAGACATCTAGTTCTAGGCAACCAACCCGTGCTAAGTTGCCTAAGAAGAAAACTCCTAGTGCATCAAATAATCATGACATTTCTTTTAAAACTTTTGATGCATCTTATGTGTTAACTAACAAATCCGGCAAGGTAGTTGCCAATATGTTGGGGGCAAGCACAAGGGGTCAAAGACTTGTGTTTGGGTACCCAAAGTTCTTGTGTCTAATGCCAAAGGACCAAAAACCATTTGGGTACCTAAAGTCAAGAACTAAAATTGTTTTGTAGGTTTATGCATCCGGGGGCTCAAGTTGGATCATCGACAGCGGGTGCACAAACCACATGACAGGGGAGAAGAAAATGTTCTCCTCCTATGAGAAAAACCAAGATCCCCAATGAGCTATCACATTCGGGGATGGAAACCAAGGTTTGGTCAAAGGATTGGGTAAAATTGATATATCTCCTGACCATTCAATTTCCAATGTTTTTCTTGTAGATTCCTTAGATTACAATTTGCTTTCCGTTTCGCAATTATGTCAAATGGGCTACAACTGTCTATTTACTGATGTAGGTGTCACTGTCTTTAGAAGAAGTGATGATTCAGTAGCATTTAAGGGAGTGTTAGAGGGTCAGCTATACTTAGTAGATTTTGATAGAGCTGAACTTGACACTTGCTTAATTGCTAAGACTAACATGGGTTGGCTCTGGCACCGCCGACTAGCCCATGTTGGGATGAAGAATCTTCATAAGCTTCTAAAGGGAGAGCACATTTTAGGATTAACAAATGTTCATTTTGAGAAAGACAGGGTTTGTAGCGCATGCCAAGTAGGGAAGCAAGTTGGTACTCACCATCCACACAAGAACATCATGACGACTGACAGGCCACTGGAGCTCCTACACATGGATCTATTCGGCCCGATTGCTTACATAAGCATCGGCGGGAGTAAGTACTGTCTAGTTATTGTGGATGATTATTCTCGCTTCACTTGGGTATTCTTTTTGCAGGAAAAATCTCATAACCAAGAGACCTTAAAGGGATTCTTGAGACGAGCTCAAAACGAGTTCGGCTTAAGGATCAAGAAAATTAGAAGCGACAACGGGACGGAGTTCAAAAACTCACAAATCGAAGGCTTCCTTGAGGAGGAGGGCATCAAGCATGAGTTCTCTTCTCCCTACACTCCACAACAAAATGGTGTAGTGGAGAGGAAGAATAGAACTCTATTGGACATGGCAAGAACCATGCTTGATGAGTACAAGACTTCGGATCGGTTTTGGGCCGAGGCGGTCAACACCGCTTGCTACGCCATCAACCGATTGTATCTACACCGAATCCTCAAGAAGACATCATACGAACTCCTAACCGGTAAAAAGCCCAATATTTCATATTTTAGAGTCTTTGGTAGCAAATGCTTTATACTTGTCAAAAGAGGAAGAAAATCTAAATTTGCTCCTAAGACTGTAGAAGGCTTTTTACTAGGATATGATTCGAACACAAGGGCATATAGAGTCTTTAACAAGTCCTCTAGACAAGTTGAAGTTTCTTGTGACGTTGTGTTTGATGAGACTAACGGCTCTCAAGTAGAGCAAGTTGATCTTGATGAGATAGGTGATGAAGAGGCTCCGTGCATCGCACTCAGGAACATGTCCATTGGGGATGTGTGTCCTAAGGAATTCGAAGAGCCTCCAAATGCACAAGATCAACCATCCTCCTCCACGCAAGCATCTCCACCAACTCAAAATGAGGATGAGGCTCAAGTTGATGAAGGAGAAGATCAAGCAAATGAGCCACCTCAAGGTGACGACAATGATCAAGGGGGAGATGCAAATGATCAAGACAAGGAGGATGAAGAACAAAGGCCGCCACACCCAAGAGTCCACCAAGCAATCCAACGAGATCACCCCATCGACACCATTCTAGGCGACATTCATAAGGGGGTAACCACTAGATCTCATGTTGCACATTTTTGTGAGCATTACTCTTTCGTTTCCTCTATTGAGCCACACAAGGTAGAGGAAGCACTTCAAGATTCAGATTGGGTGGTGGCGATGCAAGAAGAGCTCAACAACTTCACTAGGAATGAGGTATGGCATTTGGTTCCACGTCCTAATCAAAATGTTGTAGGAACCAAATGGGTCTTCCGCAACAAGCAAGTTGAGCATGGTGTGGTGACAAGGAACAAAGCTCGACTTGTGGCCAAAGGATACTCCCAAGTCGAAGGTTTGGATTTCGGTGAAACCAATGCACCCGTAGCTAGGCTTGAGTCAATTCGTATATTATTGGCCTATGCTACTTACCATGGCTTCAAGCTTTACCAAATGGACATGAAGAGTGCCTTCCTCAATGGACCGATCAAGGAAGAGGTCTATGTTGAGCAACCTCCCGGCTTTGAAGATAGTGAGTACCCTAACCATGTTTATAAACTCTCTAAGGCGCTTTATGGGCTCAAGCAAGCCCCAAGAGCATGGTATGAATGCCTTAGAGATTTCCTTATCACTAATGGATTCAAAGTCGGAAAGGTCGATCCTACACACTTTACCAAAACTCTTGAAAATGATTTGTTTGTATGCCAAATTTATGTTGATGATATCATATTTGGGTCTACTAACGAATCTACATGTGAAGAGTTTAGTAGGATCATGACACAAAAATTCGAGATGTCTATGATGGGAGAGTTGAAGTATTTCTTAGGATTTCAAGTGAAGCAACTCCAAGAGGGCACCTTCATTAGCCAAACGAAGTATACTCAAGATATTCTAAGAAAGTTTGGGATGAAGGATGCCAAACCCATCAAGACACCCATGGGAACAAATGGGCATCTCGACCTCGACACGGAAGGTAAATCCATCGATCAAAAGGTATACCGGTCGATGATAGGCTCCTTACTCTATTTATGTGCATCTCGACTGGATATTATGCTTTCCGTATGCATGTGTGCAAGATTCCAAGCCGACCCTAAGGAAGCTCACCTTACGGCCGTAAAACGAATCTTGAGATATTTAGTTTATACTCCTAAGTTTGGGCTTTGGTATCCTAGGGGATCCACATTTGATTTAATTGGTTATTCGGATGCCGATTGGGCGGGTGTAAAATTAATAGAAAGAGCACATCGAGGACTTGCCAGTTCTTGGGAAGATCCTTGGTGTCTTGGGCTTCAAAGAAGCAAAATTCCGTAGCTCTTTCTACTGTCGAAGCCGAGTATATTGTCGCAGGACATTGTTGCGTGCAACTACTTTGGATGAGGCAAACCCTTAGGGACTACGGTTACAAATTAACCAAAGTTCCTCTTCTATGTGATAATGAGAGTGCAATCCGCATGGCGGATAATCCCGTTGAGCATAGCCGCACTAAGCACATAGCCATTCGGTATCACTTTTAAGGGATCACCAACAAAAGGGAGATATCGAGATTTCGTAATCAATACTAAAGATCAATTAGCCGATATCTTTACCAAGCCACTAGATGAACAAACTTTTAACAAACTTAGGCATGAGCTAAATATTCTTGATTCTAGGAACTTCTTTTGTTAAATTGCACACATAGCTCATTCATATACCTTTGATCATGTCTCTTTCATATGCTATGACTAATGTGTTTTCAAGACAATTTCAAACCAAGTCATAGGTGTATTGAAAGGGAATTGGAGTCTTCGGCGAAGACAAAGGCTTCCACTTCGTAACTCATCCTTCGCTGTCACTCCGAGCCACTCTCCATCTTTGGGGGAGAGAGCATGAGTCCAAAGCAAAAGGACTCCGGCTTTGGTATAATCTTCACTCATATGTTTTATTTGCCAAAGGGGAGAAAATTGTTTAGGAAGGGCTTATATTTCACTCAAAGTATCCATTTTTGGCGATTCATGCCAAAGGGGGAGAAAGTATTAGCCCAAAGCAAAAGGACCGCACCACCACACTACTAATTTTAAAAAGGAGTTTTTCAATTGGTAAATTTCAAATGATATGATTTTCAATTTGGTATCTCCTTGTGTTCAAAAAGGGGAGAGAGTAGTATTTTCAAAATCAATATCTTAAAACCCTCTTGTACACTAAGAGGAGGATTTCATTTAGGGGGAGTTTTGTTTAGTCAAAGGAAAAGCATTTGAAACAGGGGGAGAAAATTTCAAATCTTGAAAATGCTTCGCAAAATCTTATTCATTTACCTTTGACTATTTGCAAAAGAACTTTGAAAAGGATTTACAAAAGAATTTGCAAAAACAAAACAAGTGGTGCAAGCGTGGTCCAAAATGTTAAAAATAAAAGAAACAATCCATGCATATCTTATAAGTATTTATATTGGCTCAATTCCAAGCAACCTTTGCACTTACATTATGCAAGCTAGTTCAATTATGCACTTCTATACTTGCTTTGGTTTGTGTTGGCATCAATCACCAAAAAGGGGGAGATTGAAAGGGAATTAGGCTTACACCTAGTTCCTAATTGATTTTGGTGGTTGAATTGCCTAACACAAATAATTGGACTAACTAGTTTGCTCTAGTGTATAAGTTATACAGGTGTCAAAGGTTCACACTTAGCCAATAAAAAGACCAAGAATTGGGTTCAACAAAGAGAGCAAGGGATAACCGAAGGCAGCCCTGGTCTGGCGCACTGGATAGTCCGATGTGCAACCGGACTGTGTCCGGTGCACCAGGGGACTTCACACTGAACTCCTCACCTTCGGGAAAATCCAGAGGCGCTTCGCTATAATTCACCGAACTGTCCGGTGTACACCGGACAGTGTCCGGTGCTCCAGAGGAGAGCGGCTTTGAACTCGCCAGCTTCGGGAATCCGCTCCGCTATAATTCACCGGACATGTCCGGTGTACACCGGACTGTCCGGTGAGCCAGCGGAGCAACGACTACTTCGCGCCAACGGTCACCTGCAGAAGCAATTAATGCACGCCAAACGACTAGTTTGGTGGTTGGGGATATAAATACCCCCAACCACCCCACATTCAAGTCATCCAAGTTTTCCAACTTCCAACCACTTACAAGAGCTAGGCATTCAATACAAGACACACCCAAGTGATCAAACTGTCTCCCAATTCCACAAAAGCTTTAGTGTTAAGTGAGAGTGATTTGTTGTGTTCCTTTGAGCTCTTGCGCTTGGATCGCTTTCTTCTTTCTCATTCTTTCTTGTGATCAATACTCAATTGTAACCAAGGCAAGAGACACCAATTGTGTGGTGGTCCTTGCGGGGAAGTTTTGTTCCCGGTTGATTTGAGAAGAGAAAGCTCACTCGGTCCGAGGGACCGTTTGAGAGAGGGAAGGGGTTGAAAAAAACCCGGCCTTTGTGGCCTCCTCAACGGGGAGTAGGTTTGCGAGAATCGAACCTCGGTAAAACAAATCCTTGTGTCTCACTTCTTTATTCGCTTGTGATTTGTTTTGCACCCTCTCTCGCGGACTTGATTATATTTCTAACGCTAACCCGGCTTGTAGTTGTGATTAACTTTATAAATTTCAGTTTCGCCCTATTCACCCCCCTCTAGGCGACTATCAGGTGTAATACTATGTTTTTTCCTCATTTTCGAGCACTGGAACTCGCATGTCGGCTAGCCGAACCACTTAACCAAATGTGAGTTGCTCTGTGCGGAAGGTGACGAGTGAGGTATCTGTTTCCCGGAGGCGTAGGAATCCCTCGGCTCGGTCAGCCTTGCCGCCCGAGGCTTCACTTGCTTAGTCGAAGAAACCCTCTGTCGCTCTGCGGTGAGCCGGGGCCGAGGGCAGCGGTGTCAGCGTGGATAGAGGCGGAGTTGGCTCGAAAAAGGAAGCTTCGTCGGCTGGGGCTTGGCCGGGTCATCCACGGGCGGGACCAACGCTGGAGTCAAGTTGTCGAGGCCACGAGTCGGGCTGGTGTACTCGAGGGACAGCTGGCTGAGGCTTCGGGGCAGCCGGCCGAGCCGTCTGCTCGGGCCGGGTTCCTAGAGGAGACCCTGGCGGCGATGGCCCGGGTGTGGTGCTAACGTCGTCCTTCGAAGCGGAGATCCTTCGCCCGTGTTGCCGTCCGAGGCCCGGTCGGACTTCACCGAAGGTGGAGTTGACGCCGAGGGTGCTGCTGCTCCCCCTCCATCGACGTCTGAGCCTGCAGGATCGGTTCGCATGTAGTATGCATATGTTTTTTGCGGCCGCCGAGGCCCAAACATACTGTCGTCGCGTTGTAAAGTTGTGTTTCTTTTCCTCTTGTTTCGAGTATCAGGGCTTGCTCGTCGGTAGCAGAATCGTTTATCCGAGCTAGAGTTACTTCTCACGGAAGGTGATGAGTGAGGTATCCATATCCCGGAGGCGTAGGAATCCCTCGGCTCGGTCGGCCTTGCCGCTTACATGTACTCTTGCTCGTCCGCGGGATTCTATTATCGACGTAGCCGAGAAAACCCGAAAAACCGTTTCGGCAGAAAGTCTTTTGAGCGTTAAGGCTTGTTCGGTCAGCAGGATCGCTCATCCGAACACGAGTTACTTCTCGCAGAAGGTGATGAGTGAGGTATCCGTATCCCAGAGGCTTAGGAGTCCCTCGGCTCGATCGGCCTTGCCTGCTTACGTGTACTCCATCGTTTTCATGATCCCACTACTGAAGTAGTCGAAAAGCACGAAAGATATTCTGGCAGAAAGACTTTTTCCGAGGAAAATTTTGACGCGGAGGGGGTTCCCCCTTCTAGCCCCCGAGGGAGGGTTGGGCTTTGCCGAGGCAAGGCTGACCCTTCCTTGATGGTTAGACTTCATATGTAAACGAGGTATATGAACGGCTTGAAAACATCTTAAGGGTAGAAGAGACGTAGCTGTCGGATGTTCCAAGCGTTGCTGTAGACCTCGCCTTGACTGTTGGCCAGCTTGTACATCCCGGGCTTCAAAACCTTGGCGATGACGAACGGCCCTTCCTAGGGAGGCGTGAGCTTGTGCCGCCCTTGGGCGTCTTGTCGTAGTCGAAGCACCAAGTCGCCCACCTGGAGGTCTCGGGACCGAACCCCTCGGGCATGGTAGCGTCGCAGGGACTGCTGATACCGCGCCGAGTGTAGTAAGGCCACGCCCCGAGCCTCTTCCAGCTGGTCTAGTGAGTCTTCTCGGTTGGTCTGGTTGCGTCAGTCGTCGTAGGCCCTCGTCCTGCTTGGGGAACCGTATTCTAAGTCTGTGGGCAAGATGGCCTCGGCTCCATAGACTAGAAAGAACGGCGTGAAACCCGTGGCTCGACTTGGCGTCGTCCTCAGGCTCCAGACCACCAAGGGGAGTTCCTTCCTCCATCGCCTGCCGAACTTGTGGAGGTCGTTGTAGATCCTCGGCTTGAGTCCTTGCAGAATCATGTCGTTGGCACGTTCTACCTGCCCATTCATCATGGGGCGTGCCACGGTGGCCCAGTCCACCCGGATGTGGTGGTCTTTGCAGAAGTCCAGGAACTTTCTGCTAGTGAACTGGGTGCCGTTGTCGGTGATGATGGAGTTTGGGACCCCAAAGTGATGGATGATGTTGGTGAAGAATGCCACCGCCTGTTTGGACCTGATGCTGTTTAGGGGGTCGGACTTCGATCCACTTGCAGAATTTGTCAACGGCGACCAGTAGGTGCGTGTAGCCCCCGGGTGCCTTCTGCAAGGGATCGACGAGGTCTAGACCCCACACAGCAAACGGCCAGGTGATGGGTATTGTTTGTAGAGCCTAAGCGGGTAGGTGCGTCTGCCTTGCATAGAATTGACACCCTTGGCAGGTGCGGACAATTCTAGTGGCGTCGGCCACCGCGGTCGGCCAGTAGAAACCTTGTCGGAAAGCGTTTCCAACAAGGGCTCTAGGCGCTGCGTGATGACCGCAAGCCCTCGAGTGTATTTCTTGTAAGAGCTCCTGGCCTTCGGTGATGGATATGCATCGCTGGAGGATGCCGGAGGGGCTGCGGTGGTAGAGCTCCTTCTCGTCACCCAGCAAGACGAGTGACTTGGCGCGCCGCGCCAGTCGCCGAGCTTCGGCTCTATCGAGGGGTAGCTCTCCTCGATGGAGATATTGCAGGTACGGGGTCTGCCAGTTTCGATTAGGCGTGACCCCATTCCGCTCTTCCTCGATGCGCAGAGCCTCACCCTCGGTAGCCGAGGGTGCCTCGGGCTGGGCCGAGGCCTTCTCGGGCTCGGGTGTGTCGTTTGTCTTGACTGAGGGTTGATGTAGGTCCCAGGAGAAGACGTTCGGGGGAACCGTTGTTCGTGCCGAAGCTATCTTCGCCAGCTCGTCCGCAGTCTCGTTGTACCTTCGGGCGACGTGGTTGACCTCGAGCCCGTAGAACTTGTCTTCCAGGCGCCGAACCTCGTCGCAGTAGACTTCCATCTTTGGGTCGTGGCAGTGGGAGTTCTTCATGACTTGGTCAATGAAAAGCTACGAGTCACCGCGAGCGTTGAGGCGTTGGACCCCTAGCTCGATGGCGATGCGCAACCCGTTGACTAGAGCCTCATACTCAGCCATGTTGTTGGACGCCGGGAAATGGAGGCGCAGCACGTAGCGGAGGTGCTTCCCGAGGGGCGAGATGAAGAGCAGGCCCACGCCTGCCCCTGTTTTCATCAGCGACCCGTCGAAAAACATGGTCCAGAGTTCCGGTTGGATCAGAGCTGTCGGGAGCTGGGTGTCGACCCATTCAGCCACAAAGTTCGCCAAGACTTGGGACTTGATGGCCTTCCGAGGGGCGAACGAGATTGTCTCGCCCATGATTTCCACCGCCCACTTTGCAATCCTACCCGAGGCCTCTCGGCACTGGATGATCTCCCCAAGGGGAAGGATGACACCACAGTCACCGGATGAGACTCGAAGTAGTGTCGCAACTTCCGCCGCGTCAGAATCACTGCGTACAACATCTTCTGAATTTGTGGGTAGCGGATCTTGGTCTCAGACAGTACCTCACTAATGAAGTAGATCGGCCTCTGGATGGGCAATGCATGCCCTTCTTCTCGTCTTTCGACCACGATCGCGGTGCTGACCACTTGAGTGGTAGCGGCGACATAGATCAAGAGGGCTTCTCCGGCAGCGGGAGGCACCAGGATTGGTGCGTTCGTAAGGAGCGCCTTCAGGTTCCTGAGGGCTTCCTCGGCCTCGGGGGTCCAAGTGAAGCACTCGGTCTTTCTTAAGAGGCGGTACAGAGGTAGGCCTCTTTCGCCGAGGCGAGAGATGAAGCGGCTCAGAGCCGCAAGGCATCCCATGACCCTCTGTACGCCTTACAAGTCCTTGATGGGCCCCATGTTGGTGATGGCCGCGATTTTCTCCGGGTTGGCCTCGATGCCCCGCTCGGAGACGATGAACCCCAAGAGCATGCCTCGGGGGACTCCGAAGACGCACTTCTCGGGATTGAGTTTTACGCCTTTCGCCTTGAGACACTTGAATGTCGTTTCAAGGTCGGAGGCTTTCCTCATCTTGACTACGATGTCATCGACGTAAGCCTCGACGGTCCGACCAATGTGTTCGCCAAACACATGGTTCATGCACCTTTGGTATGTCGCACCCGCATTCCTCAAACCAAATGGCATAGTAACGTAGCAGTACATGCCAAAAGGTGTGATGAAAGAAGTCGTGAGCTGGTCGGACTCTTTCATCTTGATTTGGTGATACCCTGAGTAGGCGTCGAGGAATGACAGGGTTTCGCACCCAGCAGTGGAATCCACGATTTGATCGATGCGAGGCAGAGGGTAGGGAACCTTCGGACATGCTTTGTTTAGACCAGTGTAGTCTACACACATCCGTCATTTCCCTCCTTTCTTTCTTACAAGCACAGGGTTGGCAAGCCATTCAGGATGGAATACCTCTTTGATGAACCCTGCAGCCATCAGTTTGTGGATCTCCTCGCCTATGGCTCTGCGCTTTACTTCGTCGAATCAGCGCAGAGGCTGCTTCACGGGTCGGGATCTAGTTTGGATATCCAGCGAGTGCTCGGCGACATCCCTCGGTACGCCAGGCATGTCCGAGGGACTCCACGTGAAAACTTCAGCGTTCGTGCGGAGAAAGTAGACGAGCACTGCTTCCTATTTGGGGTCGAGCTCGAAGCCGATACGGATCTGCTTGGAGGCGTCGTTGCTGGGGTCGAGAGGGACGGACTTAACCATCTCTGCTGGCTCAAAGGTGCCGGCGTGGCGCTTCACGTCTGGCGCCTCCTTGGAGAGGCTCTCCAGGTCGGCGATGAGGGCCTCGGATTCGACGAGGGCCTCGGCGTACTCCACGCACTCCACGTCGCATTCGTACGCGTGTCGGTACGTGGGGCCGACGGTGATGACCCCGTTGGGGCCCGGCATTTTGAGCTTGAGGTAGGTGTAGTTAGGGACGGCCATGAACTTGGCATAGCATGGCCTCCCCAGTACTGTGTGGTAGGTTCCTCAGAACCCGACCACCTCGAACGTGAGGGTTTCCCTTCGGAAGTTGGAGGGAGTCCCGAAGCAGACGGGCAGATCGAGTTGTCCGAGGGGTTGGACGCGTTTCCCGGGGATGATCCCGTGAAAAGGCGCCGCGCCGGCCCGGATCGAGGACAGATCGATCTGCAGGAGCCCGAGGGTCTCGGCGTAGATGATGTTGAGGCTGCTGCCTCCGTCCATGAGGACCTTGGTGAGCCTGACGTTGTCGATGACGGGGTCCACAACGAGCGGATATTTCCCCGGGCTCGGCACGCGGTCGGGGTGGTCGCCCTGGTCGAAGGTGATGGGCTTGTCGGACCAGTCTAGATAGACTGGCGCCACCACCTTTACCGAGCAGACCTCCCGACGCTCTTGCTTGCGGTGCCGAGCTGAGGCGTTCGCCACTTGCCCACCGTAGATCATGAAGCAGTCGTGGACCTCGGGGAACTTCTCTGCCTTGTGATCCTCCTTCTTGTCGTTGTTGTGGGCCCTGCCACCTTCCGCCAGTGGCCCGGCCTTGTGAAACTGGCGCCGAAGCATGACGCACTCCTCAAGGGTGTGCTTGACGGGCCCCTGATGATAGGGGCACGACTCCTTGAGCATCTTATCGAAGAGATTGGCACCTCCAGGAGGTTTCCGAGGGTTCTTGTACTTAGCGGCGGTGACAAGGTCCGCGTCGGTGGCGTCGCGTTTCGCTTGCGACTTCTTCTTGTTCTTCTTCTTGGTGCCGCGCTGAGCGGACGCCTCGGGGACGTCTTCCGGCTGGCGGCCCTGGGGCTGCTTGTCCTTTCGGAAGATGGCCTCAACCGCCTCCTGGCCAGAGGCGAACTTGGTGGCGATGTCCATCAGCTCGCTCGCCCTGGTGGGGGTCTTGCGACCCAGCTTGCTCACCAGGTCGCGACAGGTGGTGCCGGCGAGGAACGCGCCGATGACGTCTGAGTCGGTGACGTTGGGCAGCTCGGTGCGCTGCTTCGAGAATCGTCGGATGTAGTCCCGGAGAGACTCTCCCGGCTGATGGCGGCAGCTTCGGAGATCCCAGGAGTTCCCAGGGCGCACGTACGTGCCCTGGAAGTTGCTGGCGAAGGCTTGGACCAGGTCGTCCCAGTTGGAGATCTGCCCCGGAGGCAGATGCTCCAGCCAGGCTCGAGCGGTGTCGGAGAGGAACAGGGGGAGGTTGCGGATGATGAGGTTGTCATCATCCATTCCACCCAGCTGGCAGGCCAGTCGGTAGTCCGCGAGCCACAGTTCCGGCCTCGTCTCCCCCGAGTACTTTGTGATGGTAGTCGGAGTTCGGAACCGGGTCGGGAACGGCGCCCGTCGTATGGCCCGGCTAAAAGCCTGCGGACCGGGTGGTTCGGGCGAGGGGCTCCGATCCTCCCTGCTGTCGTAGTGTCCCTCGCGCCTGGGGTGGTAGCCTCGGCGCACCCTCTCGTCGAGGTGGGCTCGACGGTTGCGGTGGTGGTGCTCGTTGCCGAGGCGACCCGGGGCCGTAGGCGCCGTGTTGCGCGTGCGCCCGGTGTGGACCGAGGCTTCCCGCACGAATCGGGAAGTCACGGCACGATGCTCCGAGGGGTACCCCTGCCTTCGAGAGGCAGAGCTTTCGGCCTATCGGACCGCGGCATCCTCCAGGAGATTCTTGAGCTCTCCCTGGATACGTCGCCCTTCGGTGGTCGATGGTTCCGGCATCGCACGGAGTAGTATTGCTGCTGCAGCCAGGTTCTGGCCGACCCCACTGGAAGCCGGTGGCGGCCTTGCCCTGACGTCGTCGGCAATGTGGTGCTGGATGCCCTGGGGTAGATGAAGCGTTTCTCCGGCCGGAGCTTGGTCTGCCCATTCCTACCCGATGGTCCGCCGGAACTGCTCAGGTGTTCCTGCTCCCTCGTCGAGCCTGGCCTGCATCTCGCGGATTTGCTCGAGCTGTACGTCCTGACCCCCGCAGGGACTGGGACCACATCTAGTGTGACACTATGAAAATCATTAAATAAAAATAATACATTTAGTTAATAATGATATTTATGGTAATTAATTTTCTCTTAAGTGTTCATTATTTATTTGCCTTTAGAATGATTTTTGAATGCTCGTGATTGATTTTGAATATTGAATATCATTTCTTCTTAAAGGAAAATTCACATAAATAATATAATATTAGTCCAAGAATTAATATTTTATTTATAAATTTATAAATAATTTTAGTTTGATTATTATAAATTTTATGATTATTTAATAGGTATTTTCGAAATTAGAAAAAAAGAAAAAAAAGAAAACCTAATTCTAATCTACCCAGCCGAATCGGCCCATTAGGCCCACGAAGCCGGCCGCCACTCTTCCCTAACCCTAAGCCGCCGCCTCTGGCTCCTAGAAGCCGCCGCCATCCCTTCTCCCTCTCCCTCCTCTCTCCTCTAGCTTCTCTCCCTCGCTTCCCTCCCCTGCAGCTTCCCCACGCCATGGAGCCGAAGACCCCGCAACCCCTCGCCAGGACCCGTCGAGCGGACGCCGGCAGCCGAGCGCGCCCTGCCCGTGCCAGCCCCGACGCACAGCCGCCATGCGACCGGCCGGACCCGAGCGCCCCAACACGCACCCTGCAGCCTGCGCACGCGCCGCGCCCGTGGAGCGACCGCGCGACCCGCCCGCGACTAGGACCAACGCAGAGGACCCGCGCGCCTACTCTGTGTGCCCGCGACCGTTTCCTTCCTCGCGAGTTCATGAAGCTTTAGTGCGTCCGTTTCTTCCCTCATTGAAGCTCCCTCACGCCATCAATGGCATCAATGGCCATGAAGAACCCGGTCGACCCTTCCTCTCACCCTGGTGTCTCTTCCCCTTACCTTTCTCCTCTATAAAATCCGACACCGTGCCTGCGAGCCCCTTGCCTTTTCCCTGCTCGCCCATTTCCCATGCGATCGCCTCGGTGTCACGCACCTGCCGCTGTTCGTTCTTCGCTCTCGTCTACACCTTCTCTGTTGTCTGTCTCGCCATCGTCACTATCACAGACACGCCGTCGTCGGAGATCGCCCACACCGTCGCCGTCCGTTCCGCAGTCCGTGGAGCCTCACCGGAGACGTGCCCGAACCCCGTCCAAGCCTCGTCGTGCCTTCGCCTAGTCACGCGCTCGAGCCTGTTCGCCATCGTCCCGTTCACCCAAGGTTGAAGACAAACCCGAAATATTTATTTTCTAAATCATGTTTGAATTACTTTATTGATCTTATGAATAATTGTTGTAATATTGATGCGATTTGACGATTCACGCGTATGATTTTTAGAGATGCGATGTATACGTGTAGCCAAAATCGAATCCCACGACAATACTATGAATATGCGTATGATTTTAAAATGAGTACGATCACCATTCACTACTTCTGTGATTTCATACTAGAAAACGTTTACAAATTGAATTTCGCTTTAGTGTGTGTGGAATAATAATTGTTATTAGTATTTTAAGTGTAAACTTTTGGATATAAGAAATTGAAATAGGAATTAAGCCACGTATTTCCGGTCGAATGAAAATATAGATTTTTATTATTCATAATAAATATATTCACAAGTGTAGCACTTAATTACTTAGACTAGTAAAATGCTCATTTATGTCATAATAACCATGAATAGGTTATTAAAAGTCCCATTTAGTAATTTACAATTAATTCTAGTATATTAATGTTAGAAGAATTAAATAAACACTTTTTAGTTATACGTATAAACTCTATTTAGAAAAGAAAGGAAGAAAACCGAAAGGATAGAATTTATAATAATTTAATTAGGCGCTCATATTTTTCTAATAAAAAAATTGATAATATGTTGATATAGGTTTCTTACTAAAGAATTAGATAACTTGTTTCTAACTTTAAAATAACCTTTTTAATAGTTATCATATTTAACAAGATTTATTATAGATGTTTAAGTATAACAGTATTAAATAGAAACTTAAAAGTAATATGTCATATAACTTTTCTAATAACGATATAATGGCTTAATTAAATGCTCACACCGTTATAACTAAAACAATAGTTAATAACATACCAATGAATATAATTTTCATTTTAAATATCTAGATCATATGTTTCTAAACTAAAGGTAAAGATAAATAATAGAGTAATTATGTCCTCTCATAATATATTACAAATTGTTCACAACTGGTTATATATGCTTAGTTAATCATTTAATCAAACTTAGTCCATATTATTTATATATATATATATCACTTAGTTTTCCTAAAGAATAAACTAATGAAAATAGTGTTCATGTTCTTTAATAATAATAATAATGTTAGTTTGTATATTGTTTTGTATATGGCTTTCTTAATAAAATATAGGACATGTACTTTATAATAAAAATAAAATATAATTGTTTGTTTATTGTCATTTACATAAAAGTTCATTAAAGCATATATCATAACTTTCCATAAATAGATGTTTAATAATAATGACCTTTTCACATAAAATCTATTTAGACTTATATCTTAATTTATCATAAGTGATGGGTTTAACAATGAATTATATGTTTCATAATGCTTCTAAGATTAATAACATGTTTCGTAGCCCATTAACCTTAGATATAACTTATATGTGTTCTAAAAGGTTAAAAAGGTTTAATATCGTTATAACGTGTTTTATCGTCTTATAAACCCTTAATCTTAGACATATCACATATGGTGTTTTATAAAAGACTAAATTGGTAAACCAAATATTTGTATATTTTAATTAAGCTAATGTCTTGTTTTATAAAATATATATAGATCACACATTTTTGAAAAGAATACCATCTTATTATAACCACTAGTTGCGACGTTTTTATAAAGCGGATGCTCTTTTAGTTAGGCTTTCTTTTAGCTTTACGTATGGTGAATGTTGTATGTTATTGAGTGGTGTTTGTTCTTCTTGTTTGTTTGTGTGATATTCAGTGATTGATCTAGTAGTTAAGAATCAAGATCTATTCCTATCAGTGGAAGGACCTCAAGTTTTCAATAAGCAAGGCAAGTGGACTTCTCCCTCTGCATACTCTGTTTGATCCCAAACAATACATTTAATAAAGTTTACTCTTTTGGATATATATGTATAATTTGACTGGTTACCTATTTAGATAACCTTTCCAACCTTACTCCTTGTTTAACCTGGGATTATGATCTAATCAAGTAGCTATGCTATTGCCACAACTTTAAATTTATGCAGTCACTCCTGTTTATGATATTAATGTTCTAAATGGTAAGATTACTTTATTGTTGTTAACCCGATGGTTAAACAAGATTATTGCATATTAATTGGAACATGGAGTGACCACCTGGGAAAACAGTGCTACCATGAGAACTATCATGGCTCTGGTCTTGGCTAAATAACTAGGGAAGTCTTATGTTGGGTGCTGGTCGTGGTCGACCGGAACAGGGGCATCTGGCAAGCGCTTATAGTTCTGGCTCAGGCAGATTGGATACGGGCATAGTTCCCAAAGCTTTACCCTATAGTCTGGACTATAAGTTGGTTACGGTAGGTGTACCTTATGCAGTTGACCATTTCCAGCATTTGCGTAATGAGGACTCTAGGGAGAAGCCTCGTAGTGAGACCCTGGCCATTCACCTCAGAAGTAAATACGGGTCTAGCTAACCCGGGCTAGAAGGGAATCGCGACTCATGGGTAAAGATGTGCCACCTCTGCAGAGTGTAAAACTGATATATCAGCCGTGCTCACGGTTATGAGCAGCCTAGACTCCTCACATGATAATTAAACTTGAAGATGGAAATAAATCGAGATCCGATGATCTGCCAATGGTTTGCTTAAATGGTTTCACTTAAGTGTTTTTGATATACTCTTATACCTCTGTTAAATGGGAATACTTGGGATTCACACTTATTAGTAAGACAGGTGTTGTTAATAAAATGTTGACCAACTAAAATGCTTACTGCTCAACCTTAGCCTCACCTTGTTACCTTGCATTAGTTTTTCCCCCACTTGCTGAACCCCGACCATAAGTGAGCTCACCCTTGCTTAATTTTGATGAGAAGTTTGCAGATGAAGATATGATGCTAAACTCCATGGATGCTAGTCTAGTGATACCCCCGGTCATCTTCCTGTGGATGGATGTCCTTGTTTCGCTGTACTTTGATGAATAAAGGTTAAGACATTATGTCTGTTCGAAGTGTAATATGTTAATATAATCGTTATTTACGCTTTTATGCATTGTTCTTTTGATATATTACACTTGTGACGTCAACATATGTGTGGAAATAGATCCTGGCACACATATGCTATGCACCCGGCTCTGCCCCTTTGGAAACGGGTGTGACAGAAGTGGTATCAAAGCAATGTGACCGTAGGTCGCTAGATTAGTTAGAAATGGAAAGCCCAGTCAGTCTTTCAAAGCCTGATCTATTTTCCTGCATAAAAACTTACTTTATACAAAAACTCGTCTCTTTTATTTTCAACCCTTCTTGTCTGATTCTTCGTCTATCAGAAGGCTCTCCTCAGAAGCATTGCAAGATGATCAAGTTAGGATTGTGGAACTTGAAGTGAAGTCTACCTGAAGAAATCCTTTAGAAGCTATTGAAGATGCCCCATTCTCTGTCTTATCCCCGCCCCGCAAGAAGTTTTTGTTATAGATCTCTTGGATCTATTACTAGACTTCTTGGTTAGGTTGATACGATAGTTCTTTAGTATTAAGATTTTCGACTAGATCGGTAATAGCGATATTATATTATAAGTGGTTTTCTAATCCCTAATATTGCTATATAACCCTTGACTTCTTATACTTTTGTTTTCTTGCCATTGTATTGTCATCCTTGGACAATATCTACCTTGATATATTAAACTTTTGCCTCTCTACTTTTCTCCTTGATAATGCTTTCTCCCTATTGAATTCTTATACTTTTGCTTTCGTGCCATTGTATTGCCACTATTGCGCAATATCTACCTTGATATATTAAAACTTTGCCTCACTACTTCTCCTTGATAATGATTACCTATTTTGTCTCCTTGATAAAGCTTTCTCCCTAACTCACTTTATATCCTTGGTTGTATCATTTATCCTCACTTTAATAGTTCATGGTTATCTTATTTCACTATTGGCCACCGATAAATATGTCTTGTCTAACTCCTTGATAATTCTTACCCAACTCCTTGATATTATAAAATCTTTCTTATTTCAAACCTTGTCTCACCTTTTGTTGAATGAGTAGAATTAGATTTTGTTGTGCTGGTATGCTTGAATTCATTGTCCTTTGTGTTCATGATTGATTTGCTTCTTTGAAATGATTATTGGTGTATTGTGTGACTTTTGTCCACAATGACATCAGTTAGCTAGGTAAAACCTTAGATAGATGGGTTTTCTCTTCTCTCTATAACCTGTCTTTGCTCAACCCTTTCGTCCCTTCCATTCTTCCATACCCATACAGATGTCAGACCTTGGAATGTCAACTACAAGTGATGTCACTAAGTGCAAAGAATGTGGTGTGTTGGCAAGTCAAAACAAGACTATAAATAAAACAGCTGGTGAACAGACATTCAATACCCAAAAGGATGAACAACCAAACCAACAGACAAGTGACCTTGGAACATGTTGTTGTTGTGAGTACTATGGAATTCCTTGTCGCCAGATCAGTACAAACGAAAGTGAAACTACAAAACAGAAGAACCGGATTTTATTTTCTGGCATAAACAGACAGATGTCTCCCCAAGAACAACTAATAGCAGATTCTCTCATACCTAATGCACTGTCAGTTGATGAATTGCAATGTATTCCAGAAAGGAAACATCACAAGGATGCCCAGCCCCAAGAAGAAACACATGAGTGTTACATTGATGGATGGACTATTACTTGCACAGAGTTTCAGCCTCGTCATCGCATCAGGTCCAAGAAACAAAAAGGGAAACATGGAAAAAGTCAACAAATAACTTCAAGAAAAGCTTGCTATCAATGTGGACGTGAAGGTCATTACTTCCGTAACTGTTCTGAGAAGAGTTCACTACAGATCACCTCCGAGATGAAGTTATCTCAGTCTTCAGACATGGAATATGAACAAAAATGCACAGAAACTTCTACCAACAACGTAAAGACAACTCCACCATGTAACTTATCAAGTTGTGCTTGCTTTTGTTGTGGTAATACTGACCATCTTGTTAATGATTGTCCTAAGAAAGATGTGGAGATCAATAAGGTCCAAAAGAAAAGACAACACCCTCTAACCCATGCATCAACAAAGAATAAACAACGGAAAGAGACCACAGGAAGAATAAGTTATGCAGTGACAGGAACTATTCCATATGATGATGCAGTGATTTTTGGAACACTAGTCATTCACACAACCATCGCCACCGTGTTGTATGATCCTCGTACAACACATTACTTTTTTTAGTGCCCAGTTTGCAACAAAGTATGGTATCTTTAAGTGTCCCTTAAGATCAAGAAAGACCATCAGTACACCCGAAGGAAAATGTTAGTGAATTACATATGTCCGAAAGTAAGCGTTAAAATCAACGGGATAGATTTTCCAGCTGATCTCCTAGTCATAGAAACAATGGGAAAGGATGTGATTCTTGGAAAGAATTGGTTACAAAGAACTAAGGCAGTAATCCAACATACTGAGAGAACCATGTGTTTGGAAACCCCATCCGGAGAAATAATAGTAGTTGAAGACAATCGACCTCCAGCCCTGAAGATTGGTACATCTGACAAGGAAGAATAATATATCATTTAGCTAGAAGGAGTATGTCTCACGAAAAATGTCAAGGTGTTGCCCCTTTCAAGATTTGTAATCGTGCTAAGTGATATATGAATAAATTTGGAGAATATCTCGCACCTATTGTGTTTTGCCTCTTTATAAAGAAAATAAAGTATGGTGTCATCTACTATATGCAAACAATGTGATGCTCTACTCTAGTTGCCCTAAAGTCCCGCTCAAGTCTTTCTCTCAATTTGTGCTCAAAGAAATACTCTTGGATCAGAAAGATTATTTGGATATCATGCTCTAAATTCTATAAGGTTCAAAAGATCTCTGTTAAGGATTATAACACTTGTACACTCTTGTAGTATGATGAAGCTAGGAGAAATATGAAACCACCCTTGTTCCTTGACTAATCTTGGAAATCAAAAAGTTGTGTTAGATCTTTATCTTAATGTCATGAAGCCTCTTATGCATTCTGTCTCACTAACTCTTTTACCCTCTGACTAGATGATGAACCCCAATGGAAGTGAAGTAAATGATGCCAACGACAATATTCCTACCTTAACAACTATGAACGAGAAAATTGAGTCACAAAGATATTCGATGAATGGAATGAAGAACAACAAAAGGAATAGAAAAATGTTTGGATACATGATTAGTTCACCTCAACCACAAGCAAAAGCCACGAAACACATGGATACCCAAACAGAAGAATCAAGTCAGGCTCAGCTACATGAGATACAGACACCCAATCAACCCTCACCCCCTGTTGGTCAAGCAAAGTTGACTCGCAAAGAACTCAAAGCAAGAGGTGCTTGCTACTACTGCAAAAATGAAGGACATCTTATTCGCGAGTGCCCCAAGAAGCGTCTAGACCGACTAGAGAAGAAAGCTGCCAAGCATGACCTAAGCAATAGTTCAGAAGACCCACCATTTTATAAGTATGATGATGAAGGACGCCTGATTAGTATACATTTTGGAGCAGAGAAGTAAGGAAGTTCATTAAGTTTGGAGGAGTTCAATGAGAACTAAGAACCTACAAATAAACCATGTATCTCCCTTTCTTTCGTACTAGCCTTTTCTTAATCTCGAGGACGAGATTCTTTTTAAGAGGGGTAGATTTGTGACACTATGAAAATCATTAAATAAAAATAATACATTTAGTTAATAATGATATTTATGGTAATTAATTTTCTCTTAAGTGTTCATTATTTATTTGCCTTTAGAATGATTTTTGAATGCTCGTGATTGATTTTGAATATTGAATATCATTTCTTCTTAAAGGAAAATTCACATAAATAATATAATATTAGTCCAAGAATTAATATTTTATTTATAAATTTATAAATAATTTTAGTTTGATTATTATAAATTTTATGATTATTTAATAGGTATTTTCGAAATTAGAAAAAAAAAAGAAAACCTAATTCTAATCTACCCATCCGAATCGGCCCATTAGGCCCATGAAGCCGGCCGCCACTCTTCCCTAACCCTAAGCCGCCGCCTCTGGCTCCTAGCAGCCGCCGCCATCCCTTCTCCCTCTCCCTCCTCTCTCCTCTAGCTTCTCTCCCTTGCTTCCCTCCCCTGCAGCTTCCCCACGCCATGGAGTCGAAGACCCCGCAACCCCTCGCCAGGACCCGTCGAGCGGACGCCGGCAGCCGAGCGCGCCCAGCTCGTGCCAGCCCCGATGCACAGCCGCCATGCGACTGGCCGGACCCAAGCGCCCCTACACGCACCCTGCAGCCTGCGCACGCGCCGCGCCCGTGGAGCGACCGCGCGACCCGCCCGCAACTAGGACCGACGCAGAGGACCCGCGCGCCTACTCTGTGCGCCCGCGACCATTTCCTTCCTCGCGAGTTCATGAAGCTTTAGTGCGTCTGTTTCTTCCCTCATTGAAGCTCCCTCACGCCATCAATGGCATCAATGGCCATGAAGCACCCGGTCGACCCTTCCTCTCACCCTGGTGTTTCTTCCCCTTACCTTTCTCCTCTATAAAATCCGACACCGTGCCTGTGAGCCCCTTGCCTTTTCCCTGCTCGCCCATTTCCCATGCGATCGCCTCGGTGTCACGCTCCTGCCGCTGTTCGTTCTTCGCTCTCGTCCACACCTGCTCTGTTGTCTGTCTCGCCATCGTCACTGTCGCAGACATGCCGTCGCCGGAGATCGCCCACACCGTCGCCGTCCGTTCCGCAGTCCGTGGAGCCTCACCGGAGACGTGCCCGAACCCTGTCCAAGCCTCGTCGTGCCTTCGCCTAGTCACGCGCTCGAGCCTGTTCGCCGTCGTTCCGTTCACCCAAGGTTGAAGACAAACCCGAAATATTTATTTTCTAAATCATGTTTGAATTACTTTATTGATCTTATGAATAATTGTTGTAATATTGATGCGATTTGACGATTCACGCGTATGATTTTTAGAGATGCGATGTATACGTGTAGCCAAAATCGAACCCCGCGACAATACTATGAATATGTGTATGATTTTAAAATGAGTACGATCACCATTCACTACTTCTGTGATTTCATACTAGAAAACGTTTACAAATTGAATTTCGCTTTAGTGTGTGTGGAATAATAATTGTTATTAGTATTTTAAGTGTAAACTTATGGATATAAGAAATTGAAATAGGAATTAAGCCACTTATTTCCGGTCGAATGAAAATATAGATTTTTACTATTCATAATAAATATATTCACAAGTGTAGCACTTAATTACTTAGACTAGTAAAATGCTCATTTATGTCATAATAACCATGAATAGGTTATTAAAAGTCCCATTTAGTAATTTATAATTAATTCTAGTATATTAATGTTAGAAGAATTAAATAAACTCTATTTAGAAAAGAAAGGAAGAAAACTGAAAGGATATAATTTATAATAATTTAATTAGGCGCTCATATTTTTCTAATAAAGAAATTGATTGTATGTTGATATAGGTTTCTTACTAAAGAATTAGATAACTTGTTTCTAACCTTAAAATAACTTTTTTAATAGTTATAATATTTAACAAGATTTATTATAGATGTTTAAGTATAGCAGTATTAAATAGAAACTTAAAAGTAATATGTCATATAACTTTTCTAATAACGATATAATGGCTTAATTAAATGCTCACACCGTTATAACTAAAACAATAGTTAATAACATACCAATGAATATAATTTTCATTTTAAATATCTAGATCATATGTTTCTAAACTAAAGGTAAAGATAAATAATAGAGTAATTATGTCCTCTCATAATCTAGTTAATTAGATTTATATTACAAATTGTTCACAACTGGTTATATATGCTTAGTTAATCATTTAATCAAACTTAGTCCATATTATTTATATATATATCACTTAGTTTTCCTAAAGAATAAACTAATGAAAATAGTGTTCATGTTCTTTAATAATAATAATAATGTTAGTTTGTATATTGTTTTGTATATGGCTTTCTTAATAAAATATAGGACATGTACTTTATAATAAAAATAAAATATAATTGTTTGTTTATTGTCTTTTACATAAAAGTTCATTAAAGCATATATCATAACTTTCCATAAATAGATGTTTAATAATAATGACCTTTTCACATAAAATCTATTTAGACTTATATCTTAATTTATCATAAGTGATGGGTTTAAAAATGAATTATACGTTTCATAATGCTTCTAAGATTAATAACATGTTTCGTAGCCCATTAACCTTAGATATAACTTATATGTGTTCTAAAAGGTTAAAAAGGTTTAATATCGTTATAACGTGTTTTATCGTCTTATAAACCCTTAATCTTAGACATATCACATATGGTGTTTTATAAAAGACTAAATTGGTAAACCAAATATTTGTATATTTTAATTAAGCTAATGTCTTGTTTTATAAAATATATATAGATCACACATTTTTGAAAAGAATATCTTCTTATTATAACCACTACTTGCGACGTTTTTATAAAGCGGATGCTCTTTTCGTTAGGCTTTCTTTTAGCTTTACGTATGGTGAATGTTGTATGTTATTGAGTGGTGTTTGTTCTTCTTGTTTGTTTGTGTGATATTCAGTGATTGATCTAGTAGTTAAGAATCAAGATCTATTCCTATCCGTGGAAGGACCTCAAGTTTTCAATAAGCAAGGCAAGTGGACTTCTCCCTCTGCATACTCTGTTTGATCCCAAACAATACATTTAATAAAGTTTACTCTTTTGGATATATATGCATAATTTGATGGGTTACCTATTTAGATAACCTTTCCAACCTTACTCCTTGTTTAACATGGGATTATGATCTAATCAAGTAGCTATGCTATTGCTACAACTTTAAATTTATGCAGTCACTCCTGTTTATGATATTAATGTTCTAAATGGTAAGATTACTTTATTGTTGTTAACTCGATGGTTAAACAAGATTATTGCATATTAATTGGAACATGGAGTGACCACCCGGGAAAACAGTGCTACCATGAGAACTATCATGGCTCTGGTCTTGGCTAAATAACTAGGGAAGTCTTATGTTGGGTGCTGGTCGTGGTCGACCGGAACGGGGGCATCTGGCAAGCGCTTATAGTTCTGGCTCAGGCAGATTGGATATGGGCACAGTTCCCAAAGCTTTACCCTGTAGTCTGGACTATAAGTTGGTTACGGTAGGTGTACCTTATGCAGTTGACCATTTCCAGCATTTGCGTAATGAGGACTCTAGGGAGAAGCCTCGTAGTGAGACCCTGGCCATTCACCTCGGAAGTGAATACGGGTCTAGCTAACCCGGGCTAGAAGGGAATCGCGACTCATGGGTAAAGATGTGCCACCTCTGCAGAGTGTAAAACTGATATATCAGTCGTGCTCACGGTTATGAGCAGCCTGGACTCCTCACATGATAATTAAACTTGAAGATGGAAATAAATCGAGATCCGATGATCTGCCAATGGTTTGCTTAAGTGGTTTCACTTAAGTGTTTTTGATATACTCTTATACCTCTGTTAAATGGGAATACTTGGGATTCACACTTATTAGTAAGACAGGTGTTGTTAATAAAATGTTGACCAACTAAAATGCTTACTGCTCAACCTTAGCCTCACCTTGTTACCTTGCATTAGTTTTTCCCCCACTTGCTGAGCCCCGACCATAAGTGAGCTCACCCTTGCTTAATTTTGATCAGAAGTTTGTAGATGAAGATATGATGCTGAACTCCATGGATGCTAATCTAGTGATACCCCCGGTCATCTTCCTGTGGATGGATGTCCTTGTTTCGCTGTACTTTGATGAATAAAGGTTAAGACATTATGTCTGTTCGAAGTGTAATATGTTAATATAATCGTTATTTACGCTTTTATGCATTGTTCTTTTGATATATTACACTTGTGACGTCAACATATGTGTGGAAATAGATCCTGCCACACATATGTTATGCACCCGGCTCTGCCCCTTTGGAAACAGGTGTGACAGCTAGCTCCCGAAGGATGTCAATGCGAGGCCCAGGCCTAGGGGGATCGCCGCTCTCCAGCATACCAAGATGGTTGCCTTCGCCGGGACCCCCTAGATCGACGTGGAAACATTCACGACTCGGGTCGCAGTCCTCGTCGCCGAAGCTGCGGCTACCATCGGAACAATCGGAGAGGCAGTAGTCGCATGCGGTCATGAAGTCCCGCATGGCACTGGGGTTACCGAGCCCGGAGAAATCCCAACTAAAGTCGGGCTCGTCATCCTCCTCGGAACCCGAGGGTTCGTAGGTCGAGACGGCTGTCAGTCTATCCCAGGGCGACCGCATATGGTACCTCGGAGGGTTGGTACATGCCTCTATGAAGGCTTCCACCGAAGTGAGGTCGCTTGGTGGGTCGAAGCTGAATCCAAAAGGCACGAGATGGGAATCGGTCGGTACCTCTTGGTCGACGGGCGGTGACGAAGTCGCGTCAGGGGTGGACTGCACCGTTGTCTCAGGTACGAGGGCGACGCCCAGCAAGTCCTTCGCGAGCATGCTGGCGTCGTTCGTCTGCTTGGGGTTGGCGTGTTGCGGGAAAACAGCGCTCGTCTTCGTCTCAGACGCAAGGTTGAAGCCCGACTTGTCCCCCGCTGGGGCGCCAGCGTCGTCGACTTGCTCGACAGCTGACGAGGTGCTGCCTCCTGCTTGGCCATGGTTGCCCCGCCTCCTCCTCCGTCGGTGGGGGAGGTGACAGGACAAACCTGGTTGTTGTTCTTTCGCCATGTGGGGAAGACGTCGTTGATGCCGCCACCGGCGGGCGGGCTGACGGCCGCCATTGTCGCTGTCGCGCGGCGGAGGAAGGAGTATCATGTCGTAGCTGCCATCGAGGGACATGAACTCAAGACTCCCGAAACGGAGCATCGTCCCAGGTTGGAAAGGTTGCTGGAGACTACCCATCTGGAGCTTAACGGGAAGCTGTTCGTCAACACGCAGCAGGCCCCTACCTGGCGCGCCAACTGTAGGCGTTTCGACCCCAGGGGGTCCCTGGACCGACGAGTAAATTGTCGCTGCGTGTCCCAGCCCAGATGGGTCCGCGCGAGACGGGACACAAAGGGGGGAGAACAGTAAGGGGAAATCGCGGCCTTCTTGTTGTCCTGCGCCCAGGGCGGATGGATGCGCTTGCAGTAGGGGGTTACAAGCGTTCGCGTGGGAGAGAGAGAGAGCAAGAGCCTTATGCGTCGGCCCGTTCTCCCGCGTGGCCAACCCTCTATACGAGAGCCCTGGACCTTCCTTTTATAGACGTAAGGAGAGGGCCTAGGTGTACAATGGGGGGTGTAGCAATGTGCTAACGTGTCTAGCAGAGAGGAGCTAGTGCCCTATGTACATGCCATCGTGGCTGTCGGAGAGGTGTTGCTGCCCTATTCATGTGATGTCGTGGCCGTCGGAGGAGAGCTTGAGCCCTGCGGAAGTACAGCTGTCGGGGCTGTCGGATCCTTGATGACGTCTCCTTGCTGATGTAAGGGGCTGGGAGCTGCCGTCGTCATGGAGCGTGCGGGGTGTCATCATTACTTGTTTACTGGGGCGAGCCAGATGGGACGCCGGTCTTGTTCCCCATAGCCTGAGCTAGCTAGGGGCAGGGTAATGATGGCCCCCTGGCGACGTGGCCGGTCTGGACCCGAGTTTGGGCGAGGTGGCGATTCCTCCGAGGTCGAGGTTGAGTCCGAGCCCTGGGGTCGGGCGAGGCGGAGTCCATTGTCTTCCGGAGCCGAGGCTGAGTCCGAGCCCTAGGCTCAGGCGAGGTGGAGTTCGTCGTCTTCTAAGTCGTGGTTGAGTCCGAGCCCTGGGGTCGGGCGAGGCGAAGTTCGTCGTCTTCTAAGTCGTGGTTGAGTCCGAGCCCTGGGGTCGGGCGAGGCGAAGTCCATCTTCCGAGGCCGAGACGGGGGCCGAACCCCGGGGTCGAGCGAGGCGAAGCTTCCTATGTCGCCCGAGGCTGGACTTAGCCGCTGTCGACCTCCCTCTGGCGAGTGGCACGGCAG
Organism: Zea luxurians; assembly: GCA_029449295.1. Taxonomy (NCBI): domain Eukaryota; kingdom Viridiplantae; phylum Streptophyta; class Magnoliopsida; order Poales; family Poaceae; genus Zea; species Zea luxurians. The sequence goes on along the minus strand of JAOPSE010000001.1, from coordinate 137,902,614 downwards.
TCGGAGCAGGGCAGGTGGCGCTGTATTCCTGTCAGGTCGGTCAGTGGAGCGGCGAAGTGACTGTGGTCACTTCAGCCCTGTCGACTGAAGAGCGCGCGTCAGGATAAGATGTCAGGCGATCCTTGCATTAAATGCTCCTGCGATATGGTCGGTTGGTGTGGCAATTTGGCCAAGGTTGCTTCTCCGCGAAGCCTACCCAAGCTGTGCCTCGGGTGAGTCGACGGTGCGTCCGTTGCTTGAGGGGACCCTCGGGCGAGGCATGAATCTTTCGGGGTCGGCTGTCTTTGCTCGAGGTCGGGCTCGGGCGAGGCGGGATCGTGTCCTTTGAGCGGAGCCTTGGCCTGAATCGCGCCCATCAGGCCTTCGCAGCTTTGTGTTGATGGGGTTTACCAGCTGAGATTAGGAGTCTTGGGGGTACCCCTAATTATGGTCCCCGACACATATGCTGCAGCCCCTTGGGCTATAAATATGTATCCCAACCCTTAGACGAGTATGACATTGTGTAGTGTTTGAGGAAATAAACAGAAAATTGCCCCAACTCATAGTGTCATCCTCTTGATGAGAGTTAGAGTCCCTCTACTTACAATTGGTATCAGAGCCAAACTATCCTTCAGCCTAAACATCTCGTGCTCATCTCCTTCCCGCGCCTCTCCCCACACTCAGTCGGCAGCAAGAGCTCCAACTGTTCCTTCCTCTCCTGCTCAAACGAGCAGCCTTTCGTCTGAGACAGCCTCTTCCACACGCAGCGACCCCTCACTAGCCCACCATGTCCCTACGCTTGGTCACTTTGAGTGCGCGGCGCCAGCAGGAAGCCGAGGTCGCCGCGGCACAAGAACGCGAGCGAGCAGCAGCAGCGGCTGCAGCGACAGCGGCGAGGGCAGCACGGCTGGCGGCAGCGGAACTGGCAGCAGCGAGAGCGGAAGTAAAAGCAGCGGAGGCGGCAGATGCTACACGTGCGGCGGCAGCAGAGCTCGAGGTTCTGCGCGGCAGTAGAGCTGGCAGCTCTGCTTCTGTCGACGACAACACCGACGAAGAGCTCAGACTAGCGAGGGAAGCAGCGCGAGAGCAGGCGGCACAGTGGGCAGCCGCGCATCCCCATGGGGGCGCGCGTGGCGGCAGCCCAGATAGGCACCGACGCACTGACGGCGCTCCGGGCGAGGGCGCACGCGGCGGCAGCCCAGACGGGCGTAGACGCGCCAGCGGTGCTCCCGGTGGCGGCGACCGAGTCGACGGAGATTGCGGCCTCTACATGTGGCGTGACTCTCCCTCCCCGGATCGGTACCATGGTCGCCGCATGGCCCAGGCCATTGTCAGGAACATCAGTCCCGGCGGTTGGTGGCCTACCCTCACCAAGACCAACTACGTCGAGTGGGCCACGGTGATGAGGGTACGGCTCCAGGTTCGCCACATGTGGGAAGCAGTTCGGTACGGCGACGTCGACAACCACCAGGATCGGCGGGCACTGGATGCCCTCATTGCTGCAGTCCCGTCCGAGATGTAGTTTTCGCTTTCCTAGAAGCGGACTGCCAAGGAGGCCTGGGACGCCATCGCTGCGACCCGCATCGGCAGCGACCGTGCCCGCAAGACCACATTGCAGGCATTTCGCAAGGAGTGGGAGAACCTAGCCTTCAAGCCACGTGAGGATGTTGATGACTTTGCTCTCTGCCTCAACACTCTGTTGCAGAAGATGGTGCAGTTCAGCGATGACACCTACGATGAGGAGAGAGCTGTTGAGAAGCTCTTCCGTTGCATCCCCGAGAAGTACAAGCAGATTGCTTGCTCGATTGAGTCTCTGCTAGACCTCTCCACGATGACAATAAAAGAGGTGATAGGTCGTCTCAAGATGGTCGACGGCGACGAACCACATGCTCTCTCTAGGCCTATCACTATCGGCGGGAAGCTACATCTCACTCGGGAGCAGTGGGAGACCTACAGGGTGACAAGAAGAAGGGGGAATCCTCGACACGAGGCCGCAAACGCGGCAAGCCGCGCAAGGCACGTGGAGGCGCCCAGGCCGGGGCGCGAGGACATGCTGAGGGTGGTGCCCGTGGAGGTGCCCAAGGCAGCGCCGTCGGCAACAAGAAGCCGGCACGAGACGACGGCTGTCACAACTGCGGCAAGCTTGGCCACTGGGCCAGGGACTGTCGACAGCCACGATGTGGCCAGGCCAACGTCGCACAGGCGGAGGCGGAGGAGGAGGCCCTGCTCCTGGCACATGCAAGCATCGAGGCATCTCCAGCGGCACCGGACGCAGCGGCACCGGCCGAAGCGGCACTACTCCACCTTGATGAGTCGAAAGCACGCGCTTTCCTCGGCGACAGCTCCAACAAGGACATGATCGAAGGATGGTGCCTCGACACCGGTGCCACTCATCACATGACCGGCCGACGGGAGTTCTTCATCGAGCTTGACTCTAGCGTCCGAGGCTCCATCAAGTTTGGGGACGCCTCCAGCGTAGAGATCAAGGGTGTCGGCTCAGTCGTCTTCACCGCCACGTCTGGTGAGCACAGGCTGCTCACCGGAGTCTACTACATTCCCGCGTTGAGGAACTCTATCATCAGCTTGGGATAGCTGGATGAGAACGGTTCGCGCGTGGAGGTCGAGCATGGAGTCATGAGGATCTAGGATCCCTCTCGACGCCTTCTTGCCAAGGTATGCAGGAGTCCAAATCGGCTTTACATCCTCAATGTGAAGGTGGCACAACCTTGCTGCCTTACTGCTCGTCGAGACGACGGGGCATGGCAGTGGCACGAGCGCTTCGGGCACCTTAACTTCGAGGCCCTGAAGCGGCTCAGCGCCAAGGAGATGGTACGAGGCCTGCCATACCTTGACTATGTTGAGCAATTCTGTGATGTCTGTGTGTTGACAAAGCAGAGACGGCTCCCCTTTCCCCAGCAGTCGAGCTTCCAAGCCAAGGAGAGGCTCGAGCTCGTGCATGGGGACTTATGTGGCCCGGTGACACCAGCCACACCAGGAGGACAACGCTACTTCTTGCTGCTTGTCGACGATCTCTCCCGCTACATGTGCGTGATGATCCTTGGCAGCAAGGGAGAGGCTACGAACGCCATCAGGCATGTGCAGGTCGCTGCGGAGGCAGAGTGCGGTCGCAAGCTGCGCGTGCTGCGCACCGACAACGGCGGCAAATTCACGGTGGCTGAGTTCGCGTTGTACTGTGCGGATGAGGGCGTTCAGCGCCACTACTCCGTGCCGTACAGCACGCAGCAGAACGGCATCGTCGAGCGGCGCAACCAGACGGTTGTGGGGATGGCTCGGGCTCTCCTCAAACAGAGGGGAATGCCGGCTGTCTTCTGGGGAGAGGGGGTGGTGACAGCGGTCTACATCCTCAACCGCTCGCCCACCAAGGCACTCAACGAGATGACACCGTACGAGGCCTGGCATGGGCGCAAGCCAGCGGTCTCTCACCTACGGGTCTTCGGCTGCCTCGCGTTCACCAAGGAGCTTGGCCACATCGGCAAGCTCGACGACAGGAGCACCCCGGGGGTGTTCATTGGCTATGCGGAGGGCTCGAAGGCCTACTGCATCCTTGACCCAGGAACACAGCGTGTGCGCATGGCGCACAACGTAGTGTTTGACGAAGGGCGAGGATGGGCGTGGGACAAGGCGGTGGATGACGACACGACTCCGACGTATGACGACTTCACCATCGAGTACGTCCACTTTGAGGGAGCTGGGGGAGTAGGCAACTCTTCTCCGAGCAGGTCTACCCCAGCCCCCAAGTCTCCACCGACTCCAGCGCCACGCTCTCCAGCTCCGGCTACAACAAGCTCTTCACCACCACGCACTCCAGCCACAACTCCGGCTACAGCGAGCTCTTCGCCACCACGTACTCCAGCACCGACGGTACCCTCTCTGGGAACGTCCTCTTCGACACCAGCTCGTGTCGAGCACGACCCAGTGGAGCTCGTTACCCCGCTCTCCTGCGACGAGGAGCGCGTTGACGCGTGCTATGATGGTGAGCCGTTGTGGTATCGAAGGGTGGAGGGCCTTCTCATCGACCCGTCGGTGTCGGGCCCTGCGTCTCGCATTCTGGCAGGAGAGTTGCATCTTGCATGTGACGATGGTGAGCCTCGGTCTTTTGCGGAGGCTGAGAAACATGCGGCTTGGCGTGCCGCGATGCAGTCGGAGATGGACGCAGTTGAGACGAACCGCACTTGGGAGCTCGCTGATCTCCCTCATGGTCATCGCGCGATCACCCTTAAGTGGGTGTTCAAACTGAAGAGGGATAAAGTCGGCGCCATCATCAAGCATAAGGCTCGCTTGGTGGCACACGGTTTCTTGCAGCAGGAGGGATCGACTTCGATGATGCATTTGCCCCTGTAGGATGGATGGAATCCGTGCAACTCCTCCTCGCGCTGGCAGCCCAGGAGGGCTGGCATGTTCATCACATGGATGTCAAGTCGGCGTTTCTTAACGGCGACTTAAAGGAGGAGGTCTATGTACACCAGCCGCCAGGTTTTGCGATCCCTGGCAAGGAGGGCAAGGTGTTGCGCCTGCGCAAGGCCCTCTACGGCTTGCGACAGGCACCAAGGGCATGGAATGCCAAGCTGGATTCCACGCTCAAGAGGATGGGCTTCATGCCAAGCCCGCACGAGGCGGACATCTATCGGCGGGGCAATGGAGAAAATGCCTTGCTGGTGGGTGTCTACGTCGACGACTTGGTATCACCGGCGCCAAGGATGCAGAGGTGGCAGCGTTCAAGGAAGAGATGAAGGCAACCTTCCAAATGAGTGACCTAGGGCATCTCTCCTTCTACCTGGGGATTGAGGTGCACCAGGGAGACTCCAGGATCACACTTCGTCAGATCGCCTACGCCAAGCGCATTGTTGAGCTGGCTGGGCTCACCGACTGCAACCCAGCTCTCACTCTGATGGAGGAGAGGCTGAAGCTGAGTCACGACAGCACGACAGAGGAGGTGGACGCTACATAGTACCGGCGTCTTGTGGGGAGCCTTCGCTACCTCGTCCACACACGGCCTGACTTGGCATACTCCGTCGGCTACGTTAGTCATTTTCTGCAGCGACCGACGACGGAGCATGAGTAGGCTGTAAAGAGGATCATCCGCTATGTTGCGGGGACTCTCGACCACGGTCTCTACTACCCGAGGTGCCCTAGGGAGGCACGCCTTGTCGGGTACAGCGACAGCAACCACGCCAGCGACATCGACACCAGCAAGAGCACAAGCGGGATCCTCTTCTTCCTCGGCAAGTGCCCCATCAGCTGGCAGTCGGTCAAGCAGCAGGTGGTGGCCATGTCCAGCTGCGAGGCCGAGTACATAGCGGCCTCCACCACTTCAACTCAGGCGCTCTGGCTTGCTCGCCTGCTCGGTGATCTCCTCGGGAGAGACGTTGGAGAAGTGGAACTTTGGGTGGACAGCCAGTCCGCCTTGGCATTGGCCAAGAACCCCGTGTTCCATGAATGGAGCAAGCACATCCAGGTGAGATACCACTTCATCCGTGACTGTTTGGCAGAAGGGAGCATCCATGCGCGCTACATCAACACCAAGGATCAGCTTGCCGACTTGCTCATCAAGCCCCTTGGGAGGATCAAGTTCCTTGAGCTTTGTTCCAGGTCTGGGATGGCTCAACTTTCCCACAAGGCGATGCACAAGACTTAGGGGGAGAATGATGGAATAAGTCATGTGGTCTTCGTGTGGAGGAAAGTCCGCACAGCATCTCTGCTGTAGGACAGCAGCAACAACAGTTTTTGACTGCAAGGACTGCGGCAGACAGCACAACTTGACTGCAAGGACTGCGGCAGACAGCACAACAGCAGTCTTTTGACTGCAAGGACAGCGTGCTGCAGGCATCTGCTTTTTCATTTTCCAGCTTTTGGAGGACAGCAGCTTGCTGCAGTTTTTCTCTTTTGACTAGAGTACAACAACGCCTAGTGGTTAGTGCAGTTTGTAGGACAGCATATTCGAAACTCTAGGAAGCATATGCTGCAGCCCCTTGGGCTATAAATATGTATCCCAACCCTTAGACGGGTATGACATTATGTAGTGTTTGAGGAAATAAACAGAAAATTGCCCCAACTCATAGTGTCATCCTCTTGATGAGAGTTAGAGTCCCTCTACTTACAGGGCGTCTGTTACTTGATGAAGATGAGTGGATGGAAAAACATAAACACCGGTTTTGAGAAAATTCGTAGAAGGATGCTAGTAGCAGTGGGAACTATCACTGGAAGGCTAAAGCACCTCACCGGTCAGAAGGAGGATCTTCAGGGAATACTGGTTAGGTAAAACTTACCTCTCAGGGAACTCCAAGGAGAAAAGGCAGGTGTCGAAACTGTGGAATTTATGGACATTGGGCCCAATATTGCAAGCGGTCAAAAAGAGGGGAGAAAAAGGAGCAAAAACAACTAGAGGCAAATGTTGCTGTTGCTGGGATTGAGAATGAAGCATTATTTCTAGCTGAAGTGTGTGATGTAGTACACAGACCATCACAGATTGTTCATCTATCTTAAAAAAGGTAATCCAGTGGAATGTCCAGAGGCTGTGTGGGTACTAGACACTAGTGCTAGTAACCATATGGCAGGCATTAGGTCCACACTATCTCAACTTGATGACACAGTTACTGGGTCAGTCAGTTTTGGAGATGGGTCCACTGTGAAGATATGTGGTTTGAGGTCGGTCAGTTTTGGCTTGATGACACAATTACTGGGTCAGTCAATTTTGGCTAAGCAGGGTCAGCATAAAGTGCTCACAAGTGTAGCCTTGGACAGCTTGAAGAGGGAGGCTGTGACATCAGACTGTTCGCAGGACGTTTGACAGTCCTTGACCCTGAGTGTAATCTGTTGGTCAGTGCACTTCGCACTGGCAGCAGACTATACACAGTAAAGCTAGGTGTGGTTGCTCCAGTCTGTCTTGTGTCCAAGATGAATAATTTAGCCTGGACGTGGCATGCCAGATTTGGACATTTAAACTTCAGAGCTTTGCGAGATCTTGGTAGAAGGAAGATGGTAGAAGGGATGCCAATTGTGGATCGAGTAGAGCAAGTATGTGATGGTTGTACTCTTGGGAAACAACATAGAACACCTTTCCCAAGGAAATCAACATTTAGAGCTCAAAAGGGCCTCGAGTCGTTTCATGCTGATCTGTGTGGGCAAGTGAGACCACCAACTGTTGGGGAAAATTATATTTCCTACTAGTGGTGGATGACCACAGTAGGTACATGTGGGTGGAATTATTAAAGACTTAAGGCCTTGAGAACAGATCGAGGTGGTGAGTTCAACTCAAATGCCTTCACTGTATACTGCAATGAGCAAGGGATTAAGCACTACACTACTACTCCATATTCTCCTCAACAAAATGGAGTGGTAGAGCGTCGAAACCAGTCTGTGGTAGAGATGGTCAGGTGCATGCTCAAGAGCAAAGGTGTGCCTTCAAAATATTGGGGAGAAGCAATCAGTACAGCAGTTTACTTAATAAATAGGTCACCAACTAAAAGTTTGGATCAGAAAACTCCATATGAAGCATGGCATGGGAAAAGACCCAGAGTTGATCACCTGAGGACATTTGGGTGTATTGCTCATGTGAAGAAAGTAGGACCAGGGCAAGGAAAGTTGTCAGACAGATCTTGCAAGATGGTGTTTCTGGGATATGATGCTGGAACGAAAGGATATAGGTTGGTGTATCCTCAGTCTGAACAGCTGCATATCAGTCGAGATGTAGTGTTTGAGGAAGCTGAACAATGGGATTGGAACAAAGTATATGATGATCAGCTAGCAGGTGATGTAACTGAGATGTTTAAAGTTGATTTTCAGAATCATATAACGAATCCGACACACACTGAAGAATCAAATTATGAGGAACAGGGTGGAAATGGAGGGACTGATGCCATTTCAGCACCATCCTCGCAAGCTGCATTAACACCACAACCTAGTGCAACACCACAGTTCTCAGCAACACCTATACCTACTCAGTTTTAGACTAATAGTCCTGGTCAAGTCTCAGGGGTCTAGGGTACCTCATCTTCAGCGAATACTGATACCCCAGAAATAGTACCATTAAAGTACAGAACAATAGCTGATCTGCTAGACTCAACTGAAGAGGTCCTTGATTTTGAATATAGTGGCATGTGCATGCTTGCAGTGGAGGAACCAGTTAGTGTGGAAGAGGCCTTAATTGAAGATTGCTAGAAAAAGGCTATGGCTGCAGAACTTCAGTCTATTGAAGACAACAACACATGGACATGGTCTGACCTTCCAAAAGGACACAAAGCAATAGGACTAAAATGGGTGTACAAGCTGAAGAAAGATGCAAGTGGAAATGTTCTAAAGCACAAACCAAGACTGGTTGCAAAAGGATATGCTCAAAGAGAGGGGGTGGACTTTGATGAAGTTTTTGCACCTGTTGCTAGACTGGAAACAATAAGGGTTCTGCTAGCTCTATCTGCACATGGGAATTGGGAAGTCCATCACATGGATGTTAAGTCAGCCTTCCTGAATGGTCATCTCCAAGAAGAAGTATATGTACTTCAACCCCCAGGCTTTCAGGATCCAGTGAGGCTAAGTAAGGTGCTGAAATTGAATAAAGCTTTAAACTTACAGCTGCAAAGAAAGGAACAGAAAAGGATGAGACTAGGTATAGAAGCATCATAGGCAGTCTCAGATACTTGGTGAATACAAGATCTGACTTGTCATTTTCAGTTGGGTTGGTCAGTAGGTTCATGGAGGCACCAAACAAAGAACACTGGTGTGCTGTGGAGAAAATCATCAGGTATATTGCTAGTACACTCGAGTATGGAGTGAAGCTCAAGAAAGGAGGAGGAACCAAGCTGTCTCTACTGGGTTTCACTGACAGTGGTTGCTTAGGTGATTTAGTTCACATAAAAAGTACTTTAGGCATTATGTTTTTCTTAGGGAGGAATGTGGTGACTTGGTCGTCTCAGAAGCAAAAAATTGTTGCCCTATCCTCATGTGAGGCAGAGTATGTAGTTGTTGCACTTGGAACCTGTCAGGGAGTCTGGTTGAGCAGATTGCTTGCAGATATTAAAGGGGAAAGTGTTCAGAAGTTCAATTTGCTGGTGGACAATAAGTCAGCGATTGAATTGAGTAAAAACCCAGTGTATCATGATAGAAGCAAACACATTGATACTCGCTACCACTATATTCGTGATTGCATTGGAAAATGAATGGTGGAAGTGGACCATGTGGGGACTGAAGATCAGCTGGCAGATATCCTAACGAAACCGCTGGGCAAAGTCAGGTTTGTTGAACTAATATCAAGGCTGGGCGTTGCTAGAGTCCAACAAGATTAAGGGGGTGTGTTGGAGATCAAAATGAGTCACGCGGACGGTCCGGCCCTGAGGCCGGACGGTCCGCGGTCCGGACTGCCAGCGGTGGCGGCACGGACGGTCCGCGCCGGCACAGAGACAGTTAGGGTTCCTAGTTTCTCACGGGATTTGTTACCTAAAACCGTGGGATTGACTCGGAAATCAGTTCGAAGCGAATCCAGACCTCCCGCTTTATATAGATGAAGGGCTACGGCCGATTGAACCCCCAACAATCGATCAAATCAAATCTATCTCTCGTTTTTACCTTACGCATTAGGAGTAGTTCTAGTTTAGCCCTAGTTTAGTATTCCAATCCCCAAATTCTCCACTTCTCTTCGGCTCTACGTCGATTAGAGGAGTCTAGGTCAGCCTACCCGAGCCTAGACAACCCCTAGGATCTCTCCTCCCCGACGGGGTCCCTCCCGGGAGTGAGATCTAGGCGCCGCCGGCGACCTTCGCCGCCCCTGCGCACGCGCGGATCGTCCGGCCTGTAGGCACGGACCATCCGGCTGTCAGGCAGGGAACGTCAGCCCCTGTACCAGGTCGCGGACCGTCCGGCCCCTGGCCGCGGACCGTCCGCGCCTCTGCAGAGGGCACCGCCACCGGTTCTCACGCAGTGTTTGGCGCCCGAAAAAGGTGTCAACATACTTTTGGCGACTCCGCTGGGGAATAGGTGTCTAGACCTGCTAAAAATCGGCCCATAGATGGCCGGTTCTAAGGATCACACCAAGATCTCCACCACCAACATCATCAAGCCGGCCATGGAGGCGCTCCCGGCTGATGACCAAAGACCCTTTGAAGACCTCGTAATGCGCGATGAGAAGGAGGTGATGCGGCAATGGAACGAACAACGCGACAAGGAAGAGGCGGAACTGCTGCATAAACTCTCCGAACGGCGCAAGGAGGCGGCAGAAAAGTACTTGTCACACTTCACGGTGGATCGCCACCAGAAGATCATCCGTCAAGGGGAGATCGATATGGAATCTCTTCTACCTCCACTTCAGGGTCCCGCTGTAAGTACTCCAGATCTATCTCTTATGACTTTCATGGATCAACGAGGAGATCAGTTAAAGCAATATGTAGATGAATCTGTTAAAATGCATTTACGTGCATACGAGAAATCAGCTGGTCCTAGCTTTCCATCGCGAGAGTCTAATACAGAACCACCCGCGTCAAACACATCAGCTATAAACGGGTCACCCTTGACCCAGCCATCATATGGTATGCCGATGCACGCTTTCGTGTCACCATCACAACCACAACCACTAGGCACGCGACAGGTACTAGACGCGACCGGACCGTCCGAGCATCATCTTAGACAGTCTGGTTATACCGCGGACCGTCCGGTGTGTTTCACCGGACCGTCCGACCCGATGCAGGCCCGCACACAAAACACTCAGGTCGCACCGTACATGGCCGGACCATTAGGGTACAACCCCGAACAATTCGGCCCCATCACGGACCGTCCGGCGCATCACGCTGGACCGTCCGGATATGTTGCGGACCGTCCGCCATCTTACGTCGGACCGTCCGTATATGGCATGAACCGGCCGACGTATTACGCCGGACCATCCGACTCTACACAAGTCCACGTGCAGACTGCCCAAGTCGCGCCATATATGACCGATCCGTCCGGGTACTGCCCTGGACCATTCGAACCGATCGCGGACCGTCCAGTTCTTTACAACAGACGGTCTGGGTACGAGACTACCCACGTAGCACCTTATACGGCTGGACATTCTGGATATACCTTCGAACCGTTTGGCCAGGTCACAGACCATCTGGCCTCTTACGCCGGACCGTCCGAATATGCGTACGCAGAGCCGAGAGCTGCGCAATATGCACAGTTTCCACATTCATCGCAGCAACATTATGGTGCCCCACCAGCAACACATTATAATCATACCATACCACCTCATGGACATAGGGCTGAATACTGTTCGGCCACAAGAGAGCCTAAGAGGTATAGGGCAGGAGCTGGTGACATTAATAGGACACCTAACACACACCTCAAACATCCCTGGGAGGAAAGCCGACAGAGTGATGTCAGGCAACCTGAGATTTCCACCCACAAACTCAATGGATGGTCGCCAGACATGGCGGAGAGGATCAGAGACGAAGTAGTTGGGGTGTTCAAGGACAAACTCGGTGTTAGTGTGTCAGGTATAGGGCAATCGTATCAGAAGCCTTATAGCCACCGATTCGACACTGTGCCGTATCCACAGGGAACTAGAATACCAGACTTTTCTAAATTTTCTGGTGAAGGTGGGAAAAGCACACACGAACATATAAGCCAATTCATAGCACACTTGGGAGAATTGGCTGATGGGGTAGCCTACCGTGTTCGTTTATTCTCGTTGTCCCTTACTGATACTGCATTCGCATGGTACGCAGCCTTGCCACCAAACTCTATTAACTCTTGGGAAGAATTAGAGCAGAAATTTCATGAACACTTCTTCTCAGGAGAACATGAATTAGAATTGGTTGACTTAGCCTCAGTCCGACAGGGGCCTGAAGAATCGGTTAATGACTATATCCGGAGGTTCCGGGACACTAGAAACCGATGCTTTCAGATCCATGTCGCAGAAAAAAAACTAACAGGGCTAGCTTTCAATGGGTTGCGACCTTACTTAAAAGAAAAATTAGATGACACCCAATTCTTTTCGCTAGTGCACTTGCACCAGCGGGCTATGACCTGTGAAAGCCGAAGTAAGGAAACATCAAAATCGGCTAGCCATAAGATGCATCTAGTGGGATACGATAATTCAGACGATGAATCCACGGATGTATACACCGCCGAACTGGTTTGGCCAGGACAGGCTAAGCCTTCAGCATGTTCTGCTTTACAGTCGATTCGAAAGAATCGACAAGAAGAAGTTAAGTTTACTTTTAATGTTGCCAAATGCGATAAAATATTTGACGAGTTACTAAAAATGGCAACATTAAATTAACTCATACTATTCCTCCTCCTGATGAATTAAAAAGGCGTGCTTATTGTAAGTGGCATAATTCTTTTTCTCATGCCACCAATGATTGTAATGTTTTTCGTCGACAGATACAATCGGCCATAAATGAGGGCTGATTGGCTTTTCAGGAGATGCAAGTAGACACACAACCTTTTCTTGTTAATACAATAGAACTCACATGCAAAAAGGTCTTGGTTCGGCCCGAAATGGCCGATAAAGACAAAGGCAAGGACATCGTCATTGGTGATCCTCGCATGTCAATTATATCGCAAAAGGACACTGCTCGAAAGGGTTCGGACGAGAAGGCTAAAAAGTCCGAAGGCGCTGGGGGGCAGGCACAATTAATGAACCAAACACATCAGCGTGGCCCGAGCATCACAGATGGTCCGGCACCTATGTGCGGACGGTCCAATGCTCAGACAAATGGTCCGGCTAACCCAGCTGGACAGTCCACCTATGACCGAAGGCGTCAGCCTCTACACGGAGCAAGGAAAGAGACGCAAGGGCGAATCACATATAGTCGGCTGATCAAAGCCGACTCTAGTTTTGATCAGTTGCTCTCCAAAAATGCTAGCAAAAAGACTGTTCCACGTGATCGGTCAACGAAGAAACCCCAGGCACCTACTAAAACGAAACGGCCGAACAAAACGGCCCAAAAGGCGACACGACAAGCATCGCCTGTTCATCCTATGAGACCAGGGTACTTTCCACCTGTTTATTCATCGTTGGTATATTGTCCTACTCAAATGTCGAATGGCACGACGACGAATCCATGGTACATTTATAGTCCCTTTGTCTATTCTGGCTGGGGGGCACCTCCATTCTATTCATTTTGATCCATTGATCAAATGGTCATGGCCGAGAAAGATACAATCCAAAACGGCCTTTATACATTGGTGCTTTATTAAATGATCTCCATTTTGAAAAGTCGGTGAATTACATCAGGTTTAGTTCATATGCTTTTGGTTCGTCAACCTTCACCAAAAGGCAGGGGGGCATATGTTGGAGATCAAAAAGAGTCACGCGGACGGTCCGGCCCTGAGGCTGAACGGTTCGCGGTCCGGACTGTCTGCGGTGGCGGCGCGGACGGTCCGCGCCGGCGCAGAGACAGTTAGGTTCCTAGTTTCTCGCGGGATTTGTTACCTAAAACCGTGGGATTGACTCGGAAATCAGTTCGAAGCGGATCCAGACCTCCCCCTTTATATAGATGAAGGGCTACGGCCGATTGAACCCCCAACAATCGATCAAATCAAATCTATCTCTCGTTTTTACCTTACGCATTAGGAGTAGTTCTAGTTTAGCCCTAGTTTAGTATTCCAATCCCCAAATTCTCCGCTTCTCTTCGGCTCTACGTCGATTAGAGGAGTCTAGGTCGGCCTACCCGAGCCTAGACAACCCCTAAGATCTCTCCTCCCCGACGGGGTCCCTCCCGGGAGCGAGATCCAGGCGCCGCCGGCGACCTTCACCGCCCCTGCGCACGCGCGGACCGTCCGACCTGTAGGCGCGGACCGTCCAGCCTTCAGGCAGGGAACGCCAGCCACTGTACCAGGTCGCGGACCGTCCGGCCCTTGGCCGCGGACCGTCCGCGCCTATGCAGAGGGCACCGCCACCGGTTCTCACGCAGTGTTTGGCGCCCGAAAAAGGTGTCAACAGGGTGATTTGTTAGTTCTGAGTCCTCTATTATGTGTAATCTAGTTGGAACTGTCAGTCTTAGCTTTGTTTCAGTGGCGTAGATTTGCGCGTGATCAATGTTGTGCTCGACACGGCGTGACCGCCTGTGTGCGTTGGGTCCCGTCGTGAGCCGGGTGCTGCAAATGCGCAAGTTCAAGTCCGAAATTAGAGGAGATCGTGGAGCGATGGGGCTCCAAGCCCATGTATCTTGCAGTTATTTATTGCTGTTAAATGCACACAGAAAAACTGCGGCAATAATCACAGGCCAAAAGCGAGTCTCTCTATTCTGTCGCTCACGAACAAACTCTCGCCGCAGTCACCACGCAGAGCCACCGCCAGGGGCGGATTTGCGACCGGGGCTGCCTGGGCTGCAGCCCCGGTCGCGGCCCCAACAACGCAGGGAGTAGGGATTAGGGAGGAATAGGCCCATACGGAGCCCAGCACAGCGCCACCGCCAGCCCCTAACCTAAGCAGAAGCAGCCGCCAGGCGCCAGGGCGTCAGCCGCCAGCCACGGAGCCACCAGGCACTAGCGGACACCACGGCACGTCGGCACCTCGCCACCGCCCGTCCGCTCGCAGCTCGCCCAGGAGCAGGCCCGCCCACAGCACCGCGCCACCGTCTGGCGTCCGCCCGCCCAGAAGCAGGCCGCACGGCCGCACCTCGCCTGCTCCTGCAGTCCTGCTCGCGGCTCGCCCAGGAGCAGAGCCGCCGGCCGCCGCCCCGCCCGCCGAGCGGCCGAGCCGGACCGCCGGTCGCCCGTCGCCGGACTGCCGACTGCCGAGAGGCCTAGAGCAAGCGCCAGGCGAGCAGCAGAGGCAAGAGCAGTGCCGCAGCGAGCCAGCGACGAAGAGGCCAGAGCAGGGGTTTGTCGTTTGTGATTTAAAGCTTGATTTGAATTTTTTATTTGAATTTGATTATTTATTTGATAGTAATCTCATGTTTAATTATAGGAATAAGATGGACAAATTTCTCATCAAGAAAGATGCTTCTATTTCTAAAACAATTAGTACAAATGAGAGCCGAGTAGAACAAAAAAGGCCACGTATTTCTAGCCCCCCTCTTAGATCAATTCTGGATCCGCCACTGGCCACCGCTGTCGTTTCTTCTCGCCATCGTCGATCATCCGCCACCAGCTTTGGGTTCTAACAGACGAGGAGGGAGAAGTCGCCGCCGCTCTGCAGCTGGGCAACCTCGTCGTTGTCCCATTCCATGACAGTGGAGCCACTCGCCCATGACGTGGAGGACGCCACTGACGCCGACGAGGAGGAACTCGCCTTGTCCAGCCTGCTCGCCTGCCCCCTCTTCCTCCGCTTCTCGCCACCATTGATGCTGCTCTCGCTCCAGTCCCCTCTCCTGTTGGAGATAAACTCAATTCAGGGCTCCCGTTGGAGATGCTCTGAGAAGCTTTATAGCCCTATGCCTATGATTTAATCGTAGTACATGAGTGAAAGGAACGGTGGTGTCTAAGAGAAGATGAATTAGATTACATGAGTGAAAGGATGAATTAGATGATCTATTTTCGTACTAATTTATTATCTCTATTTTTCGCTGTGAAAGGATGAATTAGATGATCTATTTTCGTACTAATTTATTATCTCTATTTTTCGCTTAATCAAAACACTAGATGAGTACCCATGCTTTACAACGGTAACATATAATACAATAATAAATTATGTACAAATATGTGTTATATTGTTATAATAAAAAATTTCATAATTCATTTATAATCTTAGCCATACAGAAAATTTGTTATTTTAATCTAGCTATTTCACCAGTACAATCATCAGTACCCTGCAGACTTCTTATATGATTTTTATAATGTCATGTCAATTACATCATTTAAATGCTAGGACTATCACAATAAATTACAAACTTGTACAAATCTTCAAGAAATATCCTAAGATCTTACAAATATAACCAGTACATCCTATTAATAACATGTCCATAAGTCATCATATGCTACATGTCTTTTATCTCATGTAAGCATCGTATTTCTATGCAACTGACTTATATTCAAACTTTTTGAGCACTTCTGTTTCCTGTCATGGAGAATCCTAAAAAATGAAAGCAGTTGTTTCCTCTATAGCTTTTCTAGTGACCCCTAGATGAAAACAGTATGAAAGCATGTTTTTAAACAAAGAAACAACAAACAAAAGGTTTCATGAATACAAATAACTTGACCTACCAATGATTGGCCATGTTGGATTTTGAGCGAAAAAAATATTTGCATGGACCAGTTCCAATAATGGTAAGCACCTGTGACCTGATTATTTTTGAATTTTCGAGGTCAATTCTTCCTATCCTCCAAGCCTTAGACAAAATCACCACATTTGATTACAACTAAGTTGGATACCTAGCAGAAACTGAATCTACTCAGCACCATCATCAAGAGCTCAAACTAAAATAGTTGTACATTTGCAGTGAATTATCCAAGTGCCTGCTCATCTATACTAATCTATTAAGAACCTAACGTGGGCACCTGATGATACCGCGGCTTCACCCTTGACCACACCGCGCAAAAAATAGTGCAGAGCGAGCACTCGAAGCCATGCCCCTGCTTTAGAAATTTGGGGTTTTTTCTTCTTAATATATAATGGGGCGCAGTTCTCCTGCGCTTTCGAGAAGAAAAAAAGAAATTTGGGGTTAACCACCAGACCATAAATACCTTAGTGTTTAGAAATAAATAATAGTTATATTTGAATATATAACAACTGTAGCAAAGCACGAGCAACTGGCTAGTATAACATATATGATAAATGAAACTGGTAGGCATATGTAGAAGATAGGACTCTAACCAGTATCCATCGAAACAAACAAGCACATAATAGTGAACGCGACCAAAGCAAATTCACTGATTATGATGTACCTAATCATGCGACAATTCTAAGTTCGATCAAACACCATATACAAGCATGTTTAGTGACACTCAAAATTTGTGATTTAGCAACAGGATATAAAAGCAAACTCGGTACTATAAAACTTCATAGCGGCAATAAACTATTGCATACTACAAAAGAACACCAACCTGTGGCTTGCCTACACAGTAGTAATGTTGGCTGAATAGTTGATGAGCCATCGACACACCCACTTGCTCTCTAACAAATTCTAAATCAGTATGAGGGCATCATGCATAGACAAAAGAGAGTGTCATAGTATATAAAACAGTTTTAGGTGTAAAGTTGTCTCAAGGTACCACTAAGCATAAAAGAAACAAGGGATGATTTGACATGAGAAATAAAAAAAGTAAGGACAAAAATTACCTCAACTGTCGAACTGGCTGGTTTTCTGTGATCTTGTCTCCCATGCTCACAACACTCACATGCTCACAACAGATAGCAAGAATTAAGAAGTTGGACACAACTCACAACAGAAAGCAAAGACACCAAGTTTTGTATAGTAAGGGCTGCAAGTAGTGACTACAGTATTATTATAAGAGAGCTTGGATACCTAATCTATGATGTCAACACTATAAGCTGAGCATAGTAAATTAGTACCCTTTTCAAACTATAATGTGTTTTGGCCTTTCTAGATTTATAGCTTTTGTCATGCACCAAGATATAAGTTCTGTATAGATACATAGTATCTAGAAATACCAAAACGTCTTAGATTTTGGAATGGGGAGTAACAAACATGATCAACCTTGTTCCTGATTTTCACACCATTTCCCCAAAAAAATCACCACTGATCTTAGCATAAGATGGGGAGCAAAATTTACAGGGATGGTTAGGTTGGGGATCAGTATGTTACACAACTCTCCTAATTATCTAACTTAAGCGAAGCTTGTCTATCTTTAAAATTGACCATTGGTAGGATAATCTTAGAAAGAATCATCCTCATCATTATTCTAAGGAGCATGCAAGTCTAATTAGTTAAGATGCTCGTGCTGCTTCACAAGTTACTTAGACCGACATTAAAATAAAGTTCAATATGAGGATAGGAATGCCATCCGTCTTTCCTGCAGAAATACGAGTAACATATGGGATAAACTGATTACCTTATCAGGATTGTTTTTGGAAAGAACTGCTCCAACAACACCTCCTAAAGATCTTCCAAAGATAACTATCCTGGTTATGTCAATGTCCTTCCTCTGAGCTAGATGATCAAGTGCAACCTATTAAACATGATATCTGCAAGAATTCAGAATAGGAGAAATCAACGAAGTAAAACATGAATGAACTCACAGACATGTGCATCATATGTGATCCCTTTCTGAGAAGGATAACCATCACTCTCACCATACCTACAAAGAAAATCAGATTTAGATGTATCACAAAATATTAAGAGCTACAAGTTTGAATTTAATAAATATAATAGGAGTAAGAAATAGCATGCCCTCTATAGGAAAAGCATAAAAACATTGCACTATAGTCGTTGCATCATCAATCAAACAAATTACAAACGGTGAGCAGTGTCTAAACAGTAAAGGATTTAATACAATGAGTTCGATAAAATTTGAGCCATCATATGAAGTATGGTTTATATGTACATAGGGGGGGAAAGGATACTGCCAGTATTTTCTTGGAAGAACATAATGGTTGGACCTGCATCAGAAAGGAAGAGATCAAGAGAATGTTCATCGCAGGTCAAACAACCCATTCTCCTATTTGCGATTCCACAGCAGCTTGATCCGGGCCACCACCATTTGCAACGACGTCTTGCTAGGAGATCAACATCATTGTAGGAAAAAACAAACAAACAAAGCAGACGTTAGGTTGCCCATCCTCCGCCATCTAGGAGCAACAGAAATCGATCTCCACTGACCATTTATCGGGCTTGAAACCCTTGTGCAAGATGCCAGAGAGCTTCCGCTTTCTCTTGTGCATCTCCACCTCCGCTGCGCGGCATAGACATGTCTTCATAACGGACCTCGCATGGCATCACAAGGGGGTGGGTGGCGGGCACGGACCCTAGGGCATTGTGAGTGGGGCAAAATGTTGTGGTAAAAAAGCATGGAGCAAGAACACAAAACATTGATATGAACAAAAATAGAAGTGGGCAAAAAGGAAAGATCTAGTAACACATGCTCCCAGATGAGTAGGGTTTGGGGAGGGATAATCCGAGACAAGCCTTCCCACCGCAAATCCGGAGAGGCATCTATGAACCCATGATCTGGTGACTCAACTACACCAAGTCAGCCCTTCATAACAAAGATAGAAGTCCTAAATAGAAATAAGAGTAATTATCAGAGTGTATTTCATTCGTAATACTAAATTGCGACCTTTTCTAACAAAAGGGGCATAACCCCTTGCAAAGAAGAATTACCTACTATTGCAACGAGTGTCATATCATCTAAGTAACCACCATCTCTTAACCCACTAACAACACCATATTGCTCTTGTCTAAAATCATCAACATGCATCTAAAGTAAAGGCTTGTTAGAAACACTATGGATGCTTTAACTTTATACAAAGCAAATCTAGAGAAAATGTTCCCATCAAGAAAGAGACTATACCACCATACAACCCCCACAAGAAGAAAGTCTTCCCACCAGTTGCAAATCACATTGAGCAAGGTTGCAGTACGGTTATTATCACTAAACTGTAAGGATGATCAATAGCAAAAATGAACAATGGATATACAAACAAAAAACTACATTATTACCTAGGAAAAAACTAAAAGATGGAATGAAGGGTAAGATATGCTAAAGAGAAAACATGATGCGGCTAAAAGAAATAGCCCTTTAGACTTTGGTAATGCAAAACTTTATTTCACTAACAACTAAATAATTAGACAAAGAGATGCAAACACTACGGAAGGGGCAAATACTATTACATTGCAGAACAATGATAAAATCTCTTGGTGGTTGACATTTTACCAACATTAATGTTGCTTAGAATGTTGTTTTGGTGCAATAATAGGTGTTGTGCTCAACAGATAACATTAGAGAATTTTTAATGGTGTAGATGAAAAGAGAAAAAACCAAGAATTTGTAGAAGCAATAAGAAATATATTTATGTGTGAATGAGTGTCTTAGGACATCAGAATAAACAACTTAATCTATGTATAACTACACACAATGTTGGTTCCGATATATTTTTAGATTGTTCTGTGGCAATGTTATTCTTAGTTCAGGATCATCCAGTGTAAAAATAATATATAGTAATCTCTTGCAAATGATACTCAGAAGAACAAAAAGAAGATCTACTCAACTCGATGTATGGAACAACCGTTGTGACATGTTTGGAACAGCCGTTGTGAACCAGACATGTTTGTCAACTAATAAGATAGCTAGTATTTTATCTATTAGCTAAAAATTAGCTTTATCTATCGGCTAGCCAACTCGTGGAATACCAATGCCCAGTTCAATTCAACCCAAACACTTTTGCCACACACATGGAATAAACATAGCAAAGTTTACAGCTGGTCTACACATCTGAGTCTCACAACACAACATAACACAACACAACACAAAACACATTAATGTTTTTAGATATCAACATCATGGAAATGTTGAGTCGCATCTAAAAAACACACACCAAGGCTCGAGATCAAGATAATAAGAAGGCTGATATGCCAAGACGACATCAACCCTACGAGCCACTTAATCCTACTGGCCTATACCTATAATCAACCACAACGCCAAAAACACATCGTAGGTTTCACAAGAAACGAACATACACCTACCTTGATAGGGATGGGCAATGCATCAGTGCAGCCGCACATATATACAGAGTATGGCATTGTACCATGGTTTAGAAAAAAAGAGATCTAAAGTTGAATTTTTAAAACTCCAAAAATCTACAATTTTAGCAATATAATGGCTTTCAAAATTAACAGGTCTGCTACATTCAAACAATTCACATTTTAACTAAAGTTGAATACATTTATAATCCAAAATAAGTATGTCAGCTCAAGGAGTTTATATCAGATTCGTTGGAAGTGGAAAGCGACTAAGGGAACAATCCGGTCAACAAGGATCTCTCTGAAAAACTCAAACACACATCCTAACATTGGGCGAAAGCGTTTGTAGCACATTGGCGTGCTAGCCTGCTAGGATATGCAACCTAATCACATGAACAAAAGGCATGGAAGGAAATTGTATAGTGTAGAGGGCAGCTGTAGCCTCTAATGGAGTTGAGGGGGAAGGGGAGGGGGCCGTTGTAGTTAGCCTAAGCTGCTAAGGCCGATCAAGATCAGTTGCCCGTGGAGAAACTGAAGCTCACCTGAAGGGGGCCTCTTGTAGTGTATCCATGGTGTTGATGGCGGAGCCCGTAGGAGCTCTGCACCTCGCCGTCGCCGCCCTTAACCTCCTCGTCGTCCCACTCCCACTACACCACCGTCGCGGGGTATCACTGTCCAACCCACTGAAGACAAGCGCGGTGTGGGCATTGGCGGCGAGGTCACAGAGGTCGGGCATCAGGCTAGCACGCGCGACGGTGGTTGTGCGACGTGGTGGCCTTCAGCGTCGTAGTAGATGACCCCAGAGAAGTCCATCGGCTGGCACTGCTCCCCCATCATGATCTCCTTCCTCCCATAGACCGTGACCTTGCCTCCGTCCTCGGCGCCACCACCCCCGACTTCGAGGTTGGCTCGGAGGAGATCGCATGGGTGGTCGAGGCCGTCTCCAGTGGTGGCCTTGCTACTCCCTGTCCCATCGGGGGAGGGGAGGGGGCAGGTCGTGAATGGGTGATCACGTGAGGGGCGGTAAGGGATGGGGTTGTGGATGGTTGGGGATGGCGCGGCAGGGGAGCGGAGTTGCGGATGGGTGGGGATGGCGCGATGGTCGCGGCACCGAAGTCGCGAGGAACGGGGTCGTTAGGCGGGGGCAGTCATGGGAGTGGGGTTGCAGATGGGTGCTTGGTGGGGATGGCGTGGCGGTCGCAGCACTGAAGCCGCAAGGAACGGGGTCGTCGGGCAGGGGCACGCGGGGTGGACGGCGCTTGGAATCCGAGGATGGGGTGGCGGAATCCGAGGATGGCTGGGCACGGCGCGTGGTGGCCTTCCATAGATGGAGCGGATGCGAGATCTCGGGTACAGGGGCGAGGAGGAGGAGGAGGTGGCAGAATCGGCGGATGCGGACGCGCAGTGAGGGGG
This sequence comes from Zea luxurians, assembly GCA_029449295.1. NCBI lineage: Eukaryota > Viridiplantae > Streptophyta > Magnoliopsida > Poales > Poaceae > Zea > Zea luxurians. The sequence continues at coordinate 137,880,649 of JAOPSE010000001.1, read as the reverse complement.
AGGCAGGGGCACGGACGCGTGGGTGGAGGCCAGGGGTGCCAGGGCGGGGGCACGATGTAGCCCTGTTGGACGCCTATGTTGAACTCTTAAGGCTGATTTGGTGACCAGGGATCACGGGGGGCATTGGAGGGGATTGAGGGGGAAATTAGTTCATTTCCCTCTCAATCCCCTCCAATTCCCCCGTGATCCCCTTGTCACCAAATTAGGATTAGTAGAGATATACGGATATCCAAATGTGACATATACAACTAAGGTTTTGACTAAATGTTATTATCCCTGTTGCAAAAAGATTTTTGCAACCTATGTTCCAAACCTATCAACTAGCCTATAACTAAGCTAATAAGATAAAAGGCAAAACCAAAGGTAATAATTTAAATGTGGGAGCTTAAGTATGATATAGATACAAACTCTCTTTGACACGTCGATATTTTTACCGAGGTATCAAAAAATGTGCAAGCTTCTTACTAATCCTCGGTGTAGCCTCACACAATGATAGCTTACACGAGGGCCAATCTCTCGGTCAGGTAACTCTGTAGGTAGTCATAGGATTTCTCCACCCACGAGTGGTATTATGCTTCCAGCCTCTCTTAGATGCTCCCCACTATCTCTAATGTCAAACTTTTGGCTGAAATGCTACAGGCCTCGTTCCCTTTGGTACACGGTGGGTGTCACACCACAAATGTGATTGGTGTGATCTCGCAAGATACAACCCTTCTTGGTATAATACAATGGTATACACAATTACCAAAAAGGTTGAGGGAGTCTAACTTTACTTCTAATCACTAGGGATATCCTAGAGCAAGTGCTACAAAAGAGGCCGAACTAACCTAACCACTTCACAAAATCTTCTAAGCTAATTACCGTGTGATTCTTTGAGCACTTCCCGAGAGCGACGACTTCGCCGTGAATGGCTCACCGGACAGTCCGGTGCACCACCGGACAGTCTGGTGATTTATAGCCGTACACCACCGTCGAGTCCCGAGAGCGGACTGTTCACCGAGACTGGTCCTGGCGCACCGGACACTGTCTGGTGCACCAACGGACAATCCGGTGCACCCAGACCGAAGCTGTTCTTAGCTGCACACTGTCAGCTCTTTTCCAAATTGTTTTCTCCTGTTTCTAGCACTTAGACACAATACATTAGTCTTCAAAACAATGTACTAAGTCTAGAAACATACATTGCACCTTGATTTGCACTTCTTTAGTCTTTGGCACAATTTAACACTTAACCCATTTGTGTTGGACACTTAATCACCAAAATACTTAGAAATGGCCCAAGGGCACATTTCCCTTTCAATCTCCCCCTTTTAGGTGATTTATGCCAACACAACAAAAAGCAACATATAGAAGTGCAACATCAATGCAAATGAGAACAAGAATTTGTTTTGATTCAAATTTGGCATATTTGGATCATCCTTTGCCACCACTTGATTTGTTTTTGCAAATCAAACTCAATTTCCTATCTTTAAGTCAAATTCACTTGTTGAGGCATAGAGAAAGGTATTCCGAGAGAAATTGATCAAAGATTCAAAAACTCCCCCTTTTTTCATAATCAACCATTCTCCCCACAAGAGACCAACTTTTGATAAGAAGAGACATTAAGAGGATTTTGACAAAACAAAAAACTCTAACTCTATTATTTTCAAAATTCTCAAGTGGTAGTTGATCCATTTCTTGCTTTGGCCTTATTTTCTCCCCCTTTGGCATCAAGCACCAAAACGGGATCGATCTTGGCCCTTTTAACCTCATTGCCTCACCAAGATTGTCAATTAAGAGCAAAAGGCAGTAAGAGACATGGAGATGAACTTGGAGTAAGTTACCCTCTCATTGGAGTGCAGTGGTGGATAGGGCAACGGAAGTTTGTTTCTTAGAACTCCAAGACACCAGGGACCTTCCTAAGAATTGGCACGTCCCTGATGTACTCTTCCTATCAACCTTACATTCAGCATAATCGGAGTCTGAATATCCAATTAAGTCAAAGGTAGACCCCTTTGGATACCAGATCCCGAAGCAAGGCGTAGCGACTAAATATCTAAGAATTCGCTTCAGGCCACTAAGTGACACTCCCTTGGATCGGATTGAAATCTAGCACACATGCATACACTAAGCATTATATCCGGTCTACTAGCACATAAGTAAAGCAAGGAACCTATCATAGACCGGTATGCTTTTTGATCAACGGACTTACCTCCTTTGTTGAGGTCAACGTGTCCGTCAGTTCCCATTGGAGTCTTTGCGGGCTTGGCGTCCTTCATCCCAAACCGCTTGATCAAGTCTTGCGTGTACTTCGTTTGGGAGATGAAAGTGCCGTCCTTGAGTTGCTTCACTTGGAACCCAAGGAAGTAGTTCAACTCGCCCATCGTCGACATTTCAAACTTTTGAGTCATCACCCTGCTAAACTCTTCACAAGACTTTTGGTGAGTAGAACCAAATATTATGTCATCGACATAAATTTGGCACACAAATAAGTCACCATCACAAGTCTTAGTGAATAAAGTTGGATCGGCTTTCCCAACCTTGAAAGCATTAGCAATTAAAAAGTCTCTAAGGCATTCATACCATGCTCTTGGGGCTTGCTTAAGTCCATAGAGCGCCTTAGAGAGCTTACACACGTGGTCGGGGTACCGTTCATCCTCAAAGCCAGGGGGTTGCTCTACGTATACCTCCTTGATTGGCCCGTTGAGGAAGGCGCTCTTCACATCCATTTGGAACAACCTGAAAGAATGGTGAGCGGCATAGGCTAACAATATGCGAATCGACTCTAGCCTAGCCACAGGAGCAAAAGTCTCCTCAAAGTCCAAACCTGCGACTTGGGCATAACCTTTTGCCACAAGTCGTGCCTTGTTCCTTGTCACCACCCCATGCTCGTCCTGTTTGTTGCGGAACACCCACTTGGTTCCCACAACGTTTTGCTTGGGACGTGGCACCAGTGTCCAAACTTCATTTCTCTTGAAATTGTTGAGCTCCTCCTGCATGGCCAACATCCAGTCCAGATCTAGCAAGGCTTCTTCTACCCTGAAAGGATCAATAGAAGAGACAAAAGAGTAATGCTCACAAAAATTAACTAATCTAGAGTGAGTAGTTACTCCCTTGCTAATATCTCCCAATATCTGGTTGACGGGATGATTCCTTTGAATCGTCGCTCGGACTTGGGTTGGAGGGGCTTGAGGTGCTTCTTCCTCCATAACATGATCATCTTGTGCTCCCCCTTGATCACACGCCTCTTCTTGATGAACCTGTTCATCGTCTTGAGTTGGGGGGTGCACCAATGTTGAGGAAGAAGGTTGATCTTGCTCTTGGTGTTCCTGTGGTCGCACATCTCCAATCGCCATGGTGCGAATTGTGTCCGTTGGAACATCATATTCATCTACATCATTAGGATCAACTTGCTCTCTTGGAGAGCCATTAGTCTCATCAAATACAACGTCGCTAGAGACTTCAACCAAACCCGATGATTTGTTGAAGACCCTATACGCCTTTGTATTTGAGTCATAACCTAACAAAAGCCCTTCTACAGCTTTGGGAGCAAATTTAGAATTCCTACCTTTCTTCACTAGAATGTAGCATTTACTCCCAAATACACGAAAGTATGAAACATTGGGTTTGTTATCGGTTAGAAGCTCATACGAAGTCTTCTTGAGGAGGCGATGAAGGTAGACCCGGTTTATGGCGTGGCAAGCCGTGTTCACAGCTTCCGACCAAAACCGCTCGGGCATCTTGAACTCTCCAAGCATCGTTCTTGCCATGTCTAGAGCGTCCTGTTCTTCCTCTCTACCACACCATTTTGCTGTGGTGTGTAGGGAGCGGAGAACTCGTGCTTGATTCCTTCCTCCTCAAGGTACTCCTCCACTTGAAGGTTCTTGAACTCGGACCCGTTGTCGCTCCTTATCTTCTTTACCTTGAGCTCAAATTCATTTTGAGCTCTTCTTAGGAAGCGCTTGAGGGTCCCTTGGGTTTCAGATTTATCCTGCAAAAAGAATACCAAAGTGAAGCGGGAAAAATCGTCAACAATTACTAAACCATACTTACTTCCCCCGATGCTAAGGTAGGCGACGGGTCCGAAGAGGTCCATATGCAGCAGCTCCAGGGGTCTTGATGTAGTCATCACGTTCTTGCTGTGATGAGCATTTCCCACTTGTTTACCTTCTTGACAAGCTGCACAAGGTCTATCTTTTTCGAAAGTCACATTTGTTAGACCTAACACATGTTCTCCCTTTAGAAGTTTGTGAAGGTTCTTCATCCCCACATGTGCTAAACGGCGATGCCACAGCCAGCCCATGCTAGTCTTAGCAATTAAGCATGCATCTAGACCGGCCTCCTCTTTTGCAAAATCAACTAAATAAAGTTTGTCGTCTACTACACCCTTAAAAGCTAATGAACCATCACTTCTTCTAAAGACAGACACATCTACATTTGTGAATAAGCAATTATAACCCATATTACATAATTGACTAACGGACAACAAGTTATATCCGAGCGATTATACTAAAAACACATTAGAAATGAAATGCTCGGATGAAATTGCTATTTTTCCTAGTCCTTTAACCTTGCCTTGGTTCCCATCACCGAATATGATTGAATCTTGGGAATCCTTGTTCTTGACGTAGGAGGTGAACATCTTCTTCTCCCCCGTCATGTGGTTTGTGCATCCGCTGTCGATGATCTAGCTTGAGCCCCCAGATGCATAAACCTGCAAGGCAAATTTAGGCTTGGGTCTTAGGTACCCAACTCTTGTTGGGTCCTGCAAGGTTAGTAACAATAGCCTTAGGGACCCAAATGCAAGTTTTATCTCCCTTGCATTTTGCCCCTAATTTCCTAGCAATCACTTTCTTATCCTTTCTACAAATTGCAAAAGAAGCATTGCAAGCATGATAAATTGTAGAAGGTTCATTAATTATTTTCCTAGGAACATGAGCAACATTTCTCCTAGGCATATGATGAATGACATTTTTCCTAGGCATATCTCTACCATGCGCATAGGAAGAACTTGAAGCAAACATGGCATTTGAATCATAAGCATTACAACTCCTATCATGATGAACATTTCTAGAAAATTTCCTATCATATATAAATGCATGATTCTTTTGAGCACTATTAACCATAGGGGCCTTCCCTTTCTCCTTGACGGAGATGGGAGCCTTATGACTTGTTAAGTTCTTGGCTTCTCTCTTAAAGCCAAGCCCATCCTTAATTGAGGGGTGTCTACCAATGGTGTAGGAATCCCTTGCAAATTTTAGTTTGTCAAATTCATTCTTGCTAGTCTTAAGTTGGGCATTAAGACTAGCCACTTCATCATTTAATTTGGAAATGGAAATTAAATGTTCACTACAAGTATCAACATTAAAATCCTTACACCTATTGCAAATCACAACATGTTCTATACAAGAGCTTGATTTATTAGCTATTTCTAACTTAGTATTTAAATCATCATTAATACTCTTTAAGCTAGAGATAGATTCATGGCATGTAGAGAGTTCACATGAAAGCATTTCATTTCTTTTAACTTCTAAAGCAAGAGAATTTTGCGCACTAACAAATTTATCATGCTCTTCATATAAAAGATCCTCTTGCTTCTCTAACAATCTATTCTTCTCATTCAAGGCATCAATTAATTCATTGATCTTGTCAATTTTAGTTCTATCTAATCCTTTGAATAAACTAGCATAGTCTACTTCATCATCACTAGACTCATCATCACTTGAAGAAGCATATGTAATAGTACTTCTAGTATTTACCTTCTTCTCCTTTGCCATGAGGCATGTGTGATGCTCGTTGGGGAAGAGAGCCGACTTGTTGAAGGCTGAGGCGGCGAGTCCTTCATTGTCGGAGTCGGATGAGGAGCAATCCGAATCCCACTCCTTTCCAAGGTGTGCCTCGCCCTTCGCCTTTTTGTAGGTCTTCTTCTTTTCCCACTTTCCGCTCTTCCCTTGTTCCTGGTCACTATCATTATGGGGACAGTTAGCAATAAAGTGACCAATCTTACCACACTTGAAGCAGGAGCGCTTCCCCTTCGTCTTGCTCTTGTTGGGGTGCTCCTTGCGACCTTTGAGCGCCGTCTTGAAGCGCTTGATGATGAGGGCCATTTCATCTTTATTTAGCCCGGCCGCCTCAACTTGCACCACCTTGCTGGTAGCGTCTCCCTGCTACTTGTTGCTTTGAGAGCAACGGTTTGAGGCTCATAGATTGGGCCATTCAACGCCTCATCAACGTATCTCGCCTCCTTGATCATCATTCGCCCGCTTACAAACTTTCCGAGTATTTCCTCGGGCGTCATCTTGATGTACCTAGGATTCTCACGAATAGACTTTACAAGATGAGGATCAAAGACAGTGAAGGACCTTAGCATAAGTCGGACGACGTCGTGGTCCGTCCATCTCGTGCTTCCATAGCTTCTTATCTTGTTGACCAGGGTCTTGAGCCTATTGTACGTTTGAGTTGGCTCCTCTCCCCTGATCATTGCGAACCTTCCTAGTTCGCTTTCCACCAACTCCATCTTGGTGAGCATGGTGACGTCGTTCCCCTCATGTGAGATCTTGAGGGTGTCCCAAATCTGCTTGGCGTTGTCCAAGCCACTCACCTTATTGTACTCTTCCCTGCACAAGGATGCTAAACGAACAGTAGTAGCTTGTGCATTTTTATGGATTTGTTCATTTATAAACATGGAGTTATCCGAACTATCAAATTGCATTCCATTTTCTACTATCTCCCATATACTTGGATGGAGAGAGAATAAGTGACTACGCATTTTGTGACTCCAAAATCCGTAGTCTTCTCCATCAAAGTGAGGAGGTTTACCAAGTGGAATGGAAAGCAAATGAGAATTGGAACTTTGCGAAATACGAGAATAATCGAAAGAAAAGTTCGAGTTAGCCGTTTTCTTTTTCTCCTCGTATTTGTCGTCCTTTTGAGAAGAGGAAGATTCATCGCTGTCGTAGTAGACAACCTTCCTGATGCGTCTCTTCTTCTTCCCGTCCTTCTTCTTTTGACTCGAGCTGGAGTCATTGACTTTGTCATCCCTTGGCTCGTTGAAGATGGACTCCTTCTCATTGTCATTGACCACCATCCCCTTTCCCTTAGGATCCATCTCTTCGGGCGATTAGTCCCTTTCTTGAAGAGACCGGCTTTGATACCAATTGAGAGCACCTAGAGGGGGGGTGAATAGGTGATCCTGTAAAAACTTGAAACTTAAAGCCACAAACTTGATTAAGTGTTAGCACAGTGAAATCAAGTGGCTAAGGAGAGCTCTTGTGAACCACAATTGACACAGTGACAACAAGCACAAAAGACATAGAGATTTATCCCGTGGTTCGGCCAAGTACAACACTTGCCTAGTCCATGTTGTGGTGTCCCAATGGATCCAATGATCAACTTGAATACCACGGTGTTCTTTTTCCTTTCAAGTGATCCAATGATCAACTTGAATACCACGGTGTTCTTTTTCCTTTACTCTTTCCAGTTTGCGAGGAATCTCCACAACTTGGAGCCTCTCGCCCTTACAATGATATGATCACAAAGAAGCACAGATGTAAGAGTGGGAAGAGCAACACACACAAGCCTCAAAGCACGAGCACAAACACGCACACAAGTCACAACTTGAGCTCTAAGATCACACACGGAGTTCTCAACTCAAGAGGAGCTCAAATTGCTATCACAACGAATCAAATGCGCTAGAGAGATGTCTTGGTGCTAAGAGATGATCAAAGAATGCTTGGTGTACTCCATGCGCCTAGGGGTCCCTTTTATAGCCCCAAGGCAGCTAGGAGCCGTTGAGAGCAATCTAGGAAGGCAAATCTTGCCTTCTGTCGACTGGTGCACAGGACAGTCCGGTGCACCAACGGACACTGTCCGGTGTAGATTTCTTTCCTGTTCTGGTGCAGCCGACCGCTGGCGATATGGAGCCGTTGGCACACAGGACACTGTCCGGTGCACACGTGCACCGGGCAGTCCGGTGCCCCCTTCAGACCGTTGGCCCAGCCACGCGTCACGCGCAGATTGCGCGGCCGACTGTTGGCTCGGCCGACCGTTGGCTCACCGGACAGTCCGGTGCACCACCGGACAGTCCGGTGAATTATAGTCGTACGCTGTTGATCGCTTCCCGAGAGCGACGACTTCGCCGTGAATGGCTCACCGGACAGTCCGGTGCACCACAGGACAGTCCGGTGATTTATAGCCATACACCACCGTCGAGTCCCGAGAGCGAACTGTTCACCGAGACTGGTCCTGGCGCACCGGACAGTCCGGTGCACCCAGACCGAAGTTGTTCTTAGCTGCACACTGTCAGCTCTTTTCCAAATTGTTTTCTCCTGTTTCTAGCACTTAGACACAATACATTAGTCTTCAAAACAATGTACTAAGTCTAGAAACATACCTTGCACCTTGATTTGCACTTCTTTAGTCTTTGGCACAATTTAACACTTAAACCATTTGTGTTGGACACTTAATCACCAAAATACTTAGAAATGGCCCAAGGGCACATTTCCCTTTCATGGTGTCACACCAGACATGTTCGGTGAGTATAACCTAGCTTGGATGCTTTTGCAACCTCTCTGAGTACCCTATTTGGTGCGGTATCTAGTGTACCACTAGACATATCCAGTATGTTGTAAACTTCTGTGTCCACGTTGTAAGCCTTACTAGGTTCCCTATCTAGTGTGGCATCTGGTGTACTCAATCTTCTATCCCTTTCTCCAACTTCGGCACAACACATGTTTGGTGCTTCTCCGGTGCACCACTGGACACATCCGACGCTGCTATATAGCATGTTTCTTTGTTTTTCATGTTTATTCATTTAATAATATTTTGTATTATGACTTGGATTCTAGTGTGATCTTCATAGGTCTTCAATGTGTCTTCTAATATTTTGTGTTGAGATGTTGATCTTCTTGATCACCATGTTGCCTTCTTCTAAGTCCACACTATATCCTTCAAAATAAGCAGGCAATCAAATACATAAGGTAAAATGCACTCTACTTGCTAGGATGCATGTGTAAACGCAAGATTCATATGATATAAAAAGATACCAAATGAAAGTGTGTACTTTAAAGTATTTCTAGCCTATGTGAATCATCCCCATATTGTGGTTTTATGGACTTCCCCTAACTCCATAAACCACATCCTTCCTTTCTTGGATCGTAACCCATAAAATATACCACTTGAAAGACTTGTAAAAAATTAAAAGAGTAGTTTTGTATTTGATAAGTTGTGGGCTTGCTTTTGGTCCACGAAAATTCTCTCCTTTTGAATCAAACACCAAAAAGAAAGACAACAAACCAATAGGATGGGTCAAAGACTTCTGGTGCCTTAATGTTGTTTCCATTCGTAGGGCACCATCTAGTCGACAGAGGCTATAGCATCTCATCTCACCCCTTTCGGACCAACAACGGTCGTCGGATCACTTAATTGCTCTAGTAGAGGAATTCGAGCAGCAGTAAATAATAAAGCCAAAGGGGACCAGGACTTGGGAAGAGGTGGACTGGGATGGGCAAAGCCACCGTACATCAGTCAGCATCGTGATTGAGATCTGCTATAGATTCTTCTACCTAGGGATGGTCACTGAGCCCGGTGGGAAAGTGAGATGGATTGGCTGAGCCAACACCCCGATGCTTGGCTCTGGTTGTGCAATTAATGGGCTTCTGATGAGTTCACATCTAGATAAGATTGAAATCATGGCAACCGGTTAAGTAGGCCTGGTCTCCACCATTTTAGGGCTAATGGTCATGTCGGCAAGTATAAACGTCTGGTATGTTAAATTATTGTCAATTATATTTCTTAAATAAATCTGTGGACATGTAATCTTGTATTGCATGCATCTCAAGAAGCGTTGAACCTACAATTGTCCAGACGTACATCGCGGGCACAAGGGTCCAGATCTGGATCTCCCAGAGATTATGTGAGATGAGAATGTGACACAAAAGTTGGTACATCCAAATACTGACTCGAAACCCTAATTTTGGATTTTCAATTGAATTCAATGTGTTGCAAGGTTGCCATATTGAAAAATTGCGAGAGAAACATGGACCAGTCGTGGACTAGATAACAATTGATTTTGACACATCGCCAACTTATGCGACTAGTGGAGGTGTGTGACATGAGATGTACTTTATATTGTCGATTCATTTTATTTCGATAACTATGATTCTATATATTGTATATATTAGAACACTCTGTGTTGTTTTCCTATCAGCGATGGCGTTGTGGACCGCCGAAGTTATAGTAGGCAGACATCCTCCTCTGTTGGGACTAGTCAACCTCGGTAATCATCTGCACGAGAGGAGGAGCTAATGGAGGATCAACGAAAGTTGCGGGAGGAGGTGCAACAAATATGACAACAGATGCAAATGATGTAATCACAAATATGTATATATTTGGATGCATCACTAGGTAATAGCTCGACTTCAATTTAGTTATTTCACCAGGTAATAGCTGGACAAACAGAAAGAGTAAATCAGATCCTTGAAGACATGTTAAGGGCTTGTGTGATACACTATGGTAAAAATTGGGATAGGTGTCTTTCTCTAGCAGAATTCTCCTACAACAACATCTATCAGGCTAGTTTAAAGATGGCACCTTTTGAAGCCTTGTATGGTAGAAGATGTAGAACCTGCTAAATTAGTCATAGGCTAGAGGAAGAGAGATCTTTAGCCCTGATTTAGTGATTGAGGCCGAAAAGAAGGTCAGGATCATCAAGAAGAATCTTGAAGCTGCCCAAGCTAGACAAAAGAGCTATCACGATAAGAGAAGAAAACCCCTACAATTTGAAGTGGGAGATCATGTGTACTTTGAAGTCTCCCCAACCAAAGGTGTACAGAGATTTAGGGTAAATGCTAATTAGCCCCTCGTTACATTGGACCATACGAGATCATTGTTGGGGACTTGTTCTCAAATGCTATGAATTAAGAACAAGGCAACATAGAAAGAAGTTAATGGTTAATGCCCTTCGTCCTTCGAAGCGTTATTTCCCTTAGGATATAACGATCTTCAGACGAAGGTCATGAAGGACATACCTTCATCATCACAGTTTATATTGATAAAAGGAGAAGCATATGAATCATGAAAGAATAACATGAATAATCACATAGCATTATTACGTGTTCTTATCGTATAATCATGAAAGAATAAGAACAATATTGAATTACATTTGTACCTTCGGTTTGATAAAAGGCAAAGATACAAGTGTGACGCACGAGCGAGTTCAAGTCAACGTGAACAGTACGGGGGTACTGTTCATCTATTTATAGACACAGGATACAGCCTGTGAAGAATTACAATTATGCCCCTCATAAAAGTTTACAACATTGACTCAAACCTTTATGGACTAAAAGGTCATTCTATCTTTAAGTCGGTTTGTAATACCGAAGCTTCATAAAGAGGAACCTTCGGTCATCTCCTGCGGACAGCTTCAGCCGAAGTTGCTTCTTCCTGCAAGACCTTCGGCGCGACGAAGCATAGCCCCAACAGTAGCCCCTTTCGCGGCGCTAGATCGTTTTTCGTAACGAGCTTGATCCGTGAAAAAAGTCTCTTAAGCTTCGGGAAGCCGAAGGTCCAAAAAACACCTTCCCTGAGCTCGTTGTCGAGAAACGATTCAGTTTTCGAGCGCGTAGCGGTCCCACCTTGCAGAGTTACTGTTTGGTCTCTGCGGTCCACCGCGCAGCGAGTGCAAGCGGCTGTCCGCCTGGTGTAAAAATCCTGGCGTTTCGCCTTCTTACCTGCAACACTATATAAACAGACAAGTAGGTGTGAAGTTACCACAGCATTCATTGCTATTTGCACTGTTTTGCTGCCAAAATTTTTAACCATCGCCGAAGCTTGACTCTCGGAATCGAACGAAGCTCCAACTTGAAGCCTGCTTCGTCAGAAGGAAAGACTTCGGAAGAAAAAAAGTATTTAATTTCCACAAACTCAGAATTAAATGGCCAGAGTGCGATCTACCGCTAGGGTTGAGCGTGAGGGGGGCGAAGTTGAAGGTTCAGAGACTGTTCCCATCTCCGAAGCAATGCAACGTTCCGGACTGGTAACTTCGGAAGGAACCCCCACTGTTGAAGCAGAACAAGCAACTACCGAAGCAGAAGAAGAGAACGTTGAAGAAACTGATCCCGAAGATGATTATCGTATTGCCATGCCTAGTAAGCCCAGCCACTTGGACTTCGGAAAGTCTACTGTTTCGAAGGCTGATCTCTCCAAAATGGTAAAGTCGGGCTTTTTCAATGAGAATCAGAAGAAGCTGTTACGCTTCGGGGGAGAAGAGACTACCCCAAAGCCGGAGAAGGATGAAATTGTCATTTTCAAGAGTTTTCTAAAGGCTGGGTTGAGATTGCCCCTACATGAGATTATTGCAGAGGTACTGAAGAGGTTTGGTATCTACTTTCATCAGTTAACTCCTAACGCCATCGTTAGGCTTAGCGTTTATATCTGGGCCCTCCGAAGCCAAGCGGTGGAGCCGTTTGCAGACAGTTTTTGTCGAGTTCACGAACTGCACTATCAGACGAAGGCTAGAAAAGATGGATTGCATGACAATTTTGGTTGCTATAATTTTGCTTATCGGAAAACCACAAAGTTTCCTGTAATCAGCTACCGAAGCAAATGGCCGGCAGGCTGGAAATCAGAATGGTTCTATGTCAAGGTTGATGACGACAAGGAGAAGCTTGTGCAAAGTCCACTCGAACTGATCTTCGGAGAAACCCGACCTCGCTGCAACATGACACCAGAAGGTCCAACACAACAGGCAATGGATGAATTCAGAATTATTGCAGAGCATATCAGTACAAGAGACCTGGTTCAGGAGTTCTTGGCCTTCAGGGTTTTTCCTACTTTAAAAGAATGGGAAATGCCGAAGCTAGAGGGGAAGAAGAAAGAAGGTGAACTTGTGCGTTTACCTTACTATTTCAAGTTTAAGAAATACTTTAAAACACCTTGTCAAGAGTGGCTGGATACAATTGAAGTAATGTGCAATGAAATTCTTGGCAATTACTCCAAAAAAGAAGATCAATTGATGACTACGGCCTTCGGCACCCGTCCAAAGCGAAGACTGAATCGAGTGCTGGACGCCCTGGGTTTTGAATACCCTGACTATGAAAATCTGAACAAAGGTGCCGGGGGCCAGAAAAGGAAAAGGACAACTGAAGCCTTAAATGAAGATGAGAAAGAACCATCAAAGAAGAAAATTCCGAAGAAGAGGAAAGCGTCTTCTCCGAAGCAAAAAATATCTGACGAAGAAGAAACCCCCGCATCTCCCTCTGCCACTGACATGGAGGAAATTTTGAAGGTAATGACTGAATCCCTGCCTGCAAAGCTAAGTCCATTGGGGCCTCAACTGACAAAGTTTTTTCAGAAGGAAAAGGAGCCCGAAAAAACGAAGAAGACGACTAAAATAAAGAGGCAAAGAATTATCACTGTGACAGAGGTTATTGACAAGACACCACCGAGAGCTTCGGCTCAGAAGACACCAGCGGCTGAGGAAAGAACAGATATTGAAATCACACCTTCGGAGGTCGCAGCTGCCGAAGCTGCCTCAACTGAAGATGTGAACCTGGAAAGCACAATCGAACACATCAACAAAATACTGCTAGACATGGCCACAGAAGAAGGTACCGCTGCCGCCGAAGAGGCCGTGGTCGCAGCGTCGGGGAAAGGAAAGGAAATTGCTGACGAAGCTTCAGAGAACGAAGCCTTCATGTTTCAAAATTTAGTTGGAGAAGAATTGTCAAAAGCCGAAATAGAAGAGCTTAAAGAGTATGCCAAATCTTGCGGGTACAAACCAGGAGCACTCCTCTTCGGAGGTATTGATGATGAAAAATTAGATTGTATCCGAAACCAAACTGGAGCCAAAGTTATCAGTACTCTGTCAAAGAGTATTGGTTTTCCGAAGCTGGAAATGGACATTAGCCGCTACCGACGACAACATATCGTTGGTAGTTTATTTTATTCCAATTTCAAGGTGAACTACTATTCCCTTGACTTTTATTGTTTTTAATATTGAAAACATGTCTAACGAAAGTTGTTTTCGTGCAGAGTATGCTGTTGAGCAAGGCCTTGAAAATGCAGCAAGATTTTGAAGACAAGAAACACGAAGTTATAATTGAAAATTTAGAAAACAAAATAAAGGAGCAATCAGCTGACATTGAGAAGAAAAACTTTGAGCTCCAGGCAACTGAAGGTTCATTGGCGGAAGCCGAAGCAAAAATAACAGAACTGAACACGAAGCTTCTTTGCCAATCTAAGCAGTTTGAACAAGAAAAGCAAGAACTTAAGGCAAAACTTGAAGCCGAAGCTCAACAAAATTCAGATTTGAAAAAACTATTGGCGGATCTTCAAGAAAAATGTTTGGAATTTAGCAACAAATGCATTCAACGACTAAGAAAAATTTTTCACTCAGTGGGAGCCAGCAGTGAGAAATTCACCCCCTCAGTTGAAGATTTGCCGAAGAGCTTCGAACATATCGAGGGTGAAATTGACGAGCTCGACGAAGTTATAGCCGGGCATGGTGACTTCTGTGCCTGGGTAGCTTCTCGGGGCACTGCTGCAGCTTTCCTAAAAGCTGGCTGCGACCATGGAAAGATTGTCAATAGGCCCAATTTCACTTTATCACCATCAATCCTAGATGACATCCCTGATCTCGCCCGAAGTATTTCCAATAGATTTATAAAAATGATATAGACAAAAGGCGGGCGAGAAAAGGCTGGAGATGAAGCTCGGAGTCATCTTGAATCAGTAAGAAATCTTACCTTGCACTTACCTCTTCCTTCAAGCTCGATTTTGATTTATAACTACTTAATTCATGTAGGATGACGAAGCCGAAGTCGATGATTAACAAGAGTGACGCCGAAGCTAAAATCCATCGAAGATTAAGTAGGAGTAGACTGTAGACAGACTCAGGAAACTTTTGAGATAACTTGTGTAAATGTAGCTAAACTTGTCTTTAATGAGTTCTGTTCATACCTTGTATTATGCTCTTACCCTTCTACTAATGTATGTGAAGTGCTTTGTTGTGGACGAAATTATCTTTTTTGAGCCGAAGGCGAAAAAACACCTTCCCTTCTTTTCGTACACAGCAAAGCATTGAAAACAACATTTCCCTTTCTTCCGAAGCTCTCCTTTTTGTACGCGAAGAAGCTCTTCTCCTATGCCGGAGCAACCACTTATGCCATGATGATGATTATCCTACATATGCCTGAATGAATGTTTATGAATGCAAATGCTATGATGTAATGTGATGTGCAAATGAATGTCCAAACACATATCCGAAGCCATACCCTCAGCCATTATTTCCTTAGAAACAATCACACATCAGCTCTGCATTCCCTTAGGAACGACTTTGGAGCTTCTTCGCCTTTTACTTTCGGCGGAATCAGCGTTGACTTTTTGCTGTAAGCTCTGCATTCCCTTAGGAACCTAAGGGAATGCAGAGCTTACAGCGAAAAGTCAACGCTGATTCCGCCGAAAGTAAAAGGCGAAGAAGCTCCAAAGTCGTTCCTAAGGGAATGCAGAGCTTACAGCGAAAAGTCAACGCTGATTCCGCCGAAAGTAAAAGGCGAAGAAGCTCCAAAGTCGTTCCTAAGGGAATGCAGAGCTGATGTGTGATTGTTTCTAAGGAAATAATGGCTGAGGGTATGGCTTCGGATATGTGTTTGGACATTCATTTGCACATCACATTACATCATAGCATTTGCATTCATAAACATTCATTCAGGCATATGTAGGATAATCATCATCATGGCATAAGTGGTTGCTCCGGCATAGGAGAAGAGCTTCTTCGCGTACAAAAAGGAGAGCTTCGGAAGAAAGGGAAATGTTGTTTTCAATGCTTTGCTGTGTACGAAAAGAAGGGAAGGTGTTTTTTCGCCTTCGGCTCAAAAAAGATAATTTCGTCCACAACAAAGCACTTCACATACATTAGTAGAAGGGTAAGAACATAATACAAGGTATGAACAGAACTCATTAAAGACAAGTTTAGCTACATTTACACAAGTTATCTCAAAAGTTTCCTGAGTCTGTCTACAGTCTACTCCTACTTAATCTTCGATGGATTTTAGCTTCGGCGTCACTCTTGTTAATCATCGACTTCGGCTTCGTCATCCTACATGAATTAAGTAGTTATAAATCAAAATCGAGCTTGAAGGAAGAGGTAAGTGCAAGGTAAGATTTCTTACTGATTCAAGATGACTCCGAGCTTCATCTCCAGCCTTTTCTCGCCCGCCTTTTGTCCATATCATTTTTATAAATCTATTGGAAATACTTCGGGCGAGATCAGGGATGTCATCTAGGATTGATGGTGATAAAGTGAAATTGGGCCTATTGACAATCTTTCCATGGTCGCAGCCAGCTTTTAGGAAAGCTGCAGCAGTGCCCCGAGAAGCTACCCAGGCACAGAAGTCACCATGCCCGGCTATAACTTCGTCGAGCTCATCAATTTCACCCTCGATATGTTCGAAGCTCTTCGGCAAATCTTCAACTGAGGGGGTGAATTTCTCACTGCTGGCTCCCACTGAGTGAAAAAATTTTCTTAGTCGTTGAATGCATTTGTTGCTAAATTCCAAACATTTTTCTTGAAGATCCGCCAATAGTTTTTTCAAATCTGAATTTTGTTGAGCTTCGACTTCAAGTTTTGCCTTAAGTTCTTGCTTTTCTTGTTCAAACTGCTTAGATTGGCAAAGAAGCTTCGTGTTCAGTTCTGTTATTTTTGCTTCGGCTTCCGCCAATGAACCTTCAGTTGCCTGGAGCTCAAAGTTTTTCTTCTCAATGTCAGCTGATTGCTCCTTTATTTTGTTTTCTAAATTTTCAATTATAACTTCGTGTTTCTTGTCTTCAAAATCTTGCTGCATTTTCAAGGCCTTGCTCAACAGCATACTCTGCACGAAAACAACTTTCGTTAGACATGTTTTCAATATTAAAAACAATAAAAGTCAAGGGAATAGTAGTTCACCTTGAAATTGGAATAAAATAAACTACCAACGATATGTTGTCGTCGGTAGCGGCTAATGTCCATTTCCAGCTTCGGAAAACCAATACTCTTTGACAGAGTACTGATAACTTTGGCTCCAGTTTGGTTTCGGATACAATCTAATTTTTCATCATCAATACCTCCGAAGAGGAGTGCTCCTGGTTTGTACCCGCAAGATTTGGCATACTCTTTAAGCTCTTCTATTTCGGCTTTTGACAATTCTTCTCCAACTAAATTTTGAAACATGAAGGCTTCGTTCTCTGAAGCTTCGTCAGCAATTTCCTTTCCTTTCCCCGACGCTGCGACCACGGCCTCTTCGGCGGCAGCGGTACCTTCTTCTGTGGCCATGTCTAGCAGTATTTTGTTGATGTGTTCGATTGTGCTTTCCAGGTTCACATCTTCAGTTGAGGCAGCTTCGGCAGCTGCGACCTCCGAAGGTGTGATTTCAATATCTGTTCTTTCCTCAGCCGCTGGTGTCTTCTGAGCCGAAGCTCTCGGTGGTGTCTTGTCAATAACCTCTGTCACAGTGATAATTCTTTGCCTCTTTATTTTAGTCGTCTTCTTCGTTTTTTCGGGCTCCTTTTCCTTCTGAAAAAACTTTGTCAGTTGAGGCCCCAATGGACTTAGCTTTGCAGGCAGGGATTCAGTCATTACCTTCAAAATTTCCTCCACGTCAGTGGCAGAGGGAGATGCGGGGGTTTCTTCTTCGTCAGATATTTTTTGCTTCGGAGAAGACGCTTTCCTCTTCTTCGGAATTTTCTTCTTTGATGGTTCTTTCTCATCTTCATTTAAGGCTTCAGTTGTCCTTTTCCTTTTCTGGCCCCCGGCACCTTTGTTCAGATTTTCATAGTCAGGGTATTCAAAACCCAGGGCGTCCAGCACTCGATTCAGTCTTCGCTTTGGACGGGTGCCGAAGGCCGTAGTCATCAATTGATCTTCTTTTTTGGAGTAATTGCCAAGAATTTCATTGCACATTACTTCAATTGTATCCAGCCACTCTTGACAAGGTGTTTTAAAGTATTTCTTAAACTTGAAATAGTAAGGTAAACGCACAAGTTCACCTTCTTTCTTCTTCCCCTCTAGCTTCGGCATTTCCCATTCTTTTAAAGTAGGAAAAACCCTGAAGGCCAAGAACTCCTGAACCAGGTCTCTTGTACTGATATGCTCTGCAATAATTCTGAATTCATCCATTGCCTGTTGTGTTGGACCTTCTGGTGTCATGTTGCAGCGAGGTCGGGTTTCTCCGAAGATCAGTTCGAGTGGACTTTGCACAAGCTTCTCCTTGTCGTCATCAACCTTGACATAGAACCATTCTGATTTCCAGCCTGCCGGCCATTTGCTTCGGTAGCTGATTACAGGAAACTTTGTGGTTTTCCGATAAGCAAAATTATAGCAACCAAAATTGTCATGCAATCCATCTTTTCTAGCCTTCGTCTGATAGTGCAGTTCGTGAACTCGACAAAAACTGTCTGCAAACGGCTCCACCGCTTGGCTTCGGAGGGCCCAGATATAAACGCTAAGCCTAACGATGGCGTTAGGAGTTAACTGATGAAAGTAGATACCAAACCTCTTCAGTACCTCTGCAATAATCTCATGTAGGGGGAATCTCAACCCAGCCTTTAGAAAACTCTTGAAAATGACAATTTCATCCTTCTCCGGCTTTGGGGTAGTCTCTTCTCCCCCGAAGCGTAACAGCTTCTTCTGATTCTCATTGAAAAAGCCCGACTTTACCATTTTGGAGAGATCAGCCTTCGAAACAGTAGACTTTCCGAAGTCCAAGTGGCTGGGCTTACTAGGCATGGCAATACGATAATCATCTTCGGGATCAGTTTCTTCAACGTTCTCTTCTTCTGCTTCGGTAGTTGCTTGTTCTGCTTCAACAGTGGGGGTTCCTTCCGAAGTTACCAGTCCGGAACGTTGCATTGCTTCGGAGATGGGAACAGTCTCTGAACCTTCAACTTCGCCCCCCTCACGCTCAACCCTAGCGGTAGATCGCACTCTGGCCATTTAATTCTGAGTTTGTGGAAATTAAATACTTTTTTTTCTTCCGAAGTCTTTCCTTCTGACGAAGCAGGCTTCAAGTTGGAGCTTCATTCGATTCCGAGAGTCAAGCTTCGGCGATGGTTAAAAATTTTGGCAGCAAAACAGTGCAAATAGCAATGAATGCTGTGGTAACTTCACACCTACTTGTCTGTTTATATAGTGTTGCAGGTAAGAAGGCGAAACGCCAGGATTTTTACACCAGGCGGACAGCCGCTTGCACTCGCTGCGCGGTGGACCGCAGAGACCAAACAGTAACTCTGCAAGGTGGGACCGCTACGCGCTCGAAAACTGAATCGTTTCTCGACAACGAGCTCAGGGAAGGTGTTTTTTGGACCTTCGGCTTCCCGAAGCTTAAGAGACTTTTTTCACGGATCAAGCTCGTTACGAAAAACGATCTAGCGCCGCGAAAGGGGCTACTGTTGGGGCTATGCTTCGTCGCGCCGAAGGTCTTGCAGGAAGAAGCAGCTTCGGCTGAAGTTGTCCGCAGGAGATGACCGAAGGTTCCTCTTTATGAAGCTTCGGTATTACAAACCGACTTAAAGATAGAATGACCTTTTAGTCCATAAAGGTTTGAGTCAATGTTGTAAACTTTTATGAGGGGCATAATTGTAATTCTTCACAGGCTGTATCCTGTGTCTATAAATAGATGAACAGTACCCCCGTACTGTTCACGTTGACTTGAACTCGCTCGTGCGTCACACTTGTATCTTTGCCTTTTATCAAACCGAAGGTACAAATGTAATTCAATATTGTTCTTATTCTTTCATGATTATACGATAAGAACACGTAATAATGCTATGTGATTATTCATGTTATTCTTTCATGATTCATATGCTTCTCCTTTTATCAATATAAACTGTGATGATGAAGGTATGTCCTTCATGACCTTCGTCTGAAGATCGTTATATCCTAAGGGAAATAACGCTTCGAAGGACGAAGGGCATTAACCATTAACTTCTTTCTATGTTGCCTTGTTCTTAATTCATAGCATTTGAGAACAAGTCCCCAACATTGGCCCCAACAATCATAGAACTTCGTGGACTAGTGGCCTATAAGCTCAAGCTTCCACCCAAAATGTCTACAATACATGATGTCTTCCATGTCTCATCTAAAGAAGTGCATCCGAGTACTGATAGAAGTCATGGTCGAGCAAGATATTATGATAGAGCCAGACCTGACATATGAGGAGCATCCTATAAAGATCTTGGATTGCAAAGAAAGAACTACTTGGAGGAAGGCAATTAAAATGTTAAGGTTTAGTGGAACCTTCATAGCGAAGAGGAAGACACATGGGAAACCGAGGAATTTTTGAACAAGAACTACCCCGAGTTTCTACCTAAGAGTGTTGGTACGTACCCATAACATGCACAGTCTATCCAATCTTGAGGACAATATTCCATTTTAAAGGGTAGGTTGTGACACCCCAGGTGTTAGCTAGAGTGTTAACCCAAAATTCCATCACTTCACCCATATCACATGTAAATTCAGTTAAGCAAACCCTACCAAAACCCTGAGTAAGCTTCACATTTAGGTTGAAAATGTCAAGGAAACACTAACATACCCAAAATAGGTGAGGAAGATGAGTGGATATGGTCTTGACACTCATCCCCAACTAAAGCTTCTATTGAGCCAAACATGAAACCTCTGATGAAAACTAACCAGATGACTTAGCCAAGAGTGGACCCTTAACAAAAGTTATGGCTAATTGCATGCCTAACAAAAGTTATTAAGAGTTAAGCACCAAAAAGTGTGGCAAAGGCCCTAATCATGTCACAAATGTGGGGAAAAGCAAAGAAAAATCAGGATTTTCATCATTTCAAAACCAGTCCTATTGTAAAGATCACAAGTGTTCAATAAATTGCATACCCGAAAACTATTAGCTCTAATTATGAAAGGTGTGCCTAATTATCTAAACTAACCCCTGGTAAAAGTGGATCTCAAGACCAGGTCATTTGGGCAGTGAAACCAACAACTCTTGAGCTTCCATTATCTTTTGATCCTCTGTCCGAAATGTCTCGACCCTCACATAACAAAGAAAGCTTAAGGTGCAAGGAATAGTTTTATTACAGAGATCTTGCCAAGATTGGTTGTAGATGAAGCGTTACATGCATAAGACCTTGGCCCCAAGCGGTCATGCCAGGTGTTCGACCCTAGCAGACACGCCAGCGCACCGACTGGGCATGCCCGCGCGCGTGCTCACACACGTTCGGCTCGGCCGTGTCGCAGCCTCGCCCTCATCCATAAAATACAAGGCAAGGCCTCTAGCAAATGCCTCCCGAGTCACCATGCTTGTGCCTGCCCAAACAACACCGGCCATCGTCGTTTTAGCCTGCTTCGTCGCCCGCCATCCTCCTTGGAGCATGGCCACCTTGGTCAAAACTCACCGTGCCTCCCCAGCCCCGACCAAGCGCACCATGAGCTTCCCTGCGACATGGTGAAGCTTCCCGCCCAACTCCCCCACTCGCTACTTCACTGCAACGACGAGCACTACAGTAAACGGAACAACTTCCGACGGCTAAAGCCATCGGACATAAGCTTCACACCGTCGGAGATAGGTTATGTCCGACGGCATTAACCTATCTCCGACGGTTTTAAGCCGTCGGAGGTAAGGCGTCGGAAATAGCATTATGTCTGACGGCAGCCGTCGGACATAAGCTATCTCCGACGGCCGCCACTGCCCGCCGGAAGTAATAAAGACCAACCGTTTTACCGGTCAGCCGGTGGGGCCCACAGACTTATGTCTGACGGTCAGGCGCTAGGCCGTCGGACATAAGGGGTTTATATCTCCGACGGTTTCTAAAGCCGTCGAACATAACGAGCCCTTATGTCCGACGGCTAACGCTAAGCCGTCGGACATAATAAATTACTGAAATTACACAAAATTCTGTTTTTTAAAAAATCTGACTTTTACAAAACAAAAACAGATTTCATGCACATATACACATTCACAATCACAAATATACACATTCACATAAGTATTCACATTCACAATCACAAATATCCTCACATAAATATTAACATTCACAAATTTAACATCAACATATAGGTCCGACGGTTATTGCAAACTGACATTGTGTCTCACAAACAAGTGTTGTAATCACGGTTGCAAACAAGTGCTGCAAAGTGTTTCACAAATTAACATCACGACACATCAATCATATCCATCGTCTGGATGGTTCGAGTAGCCACCTCCTCCTGCTGGACTATGCGTGTTGAAAAGGTTATTCACCCAAGAATGCGATGCGTCGTCTTGACCAGACCCATCTCCTGGTGCTGCAACTGAAGCGGGGGGGTGTCTGAAATCCCTATAACACACGCACATGAAATTGTAACCACTCAGTTTTTCATTTAAACACATAAGACATCTATGAACATGTCACACACGCATATGTGTACATACCGTAGGGAATTGTGACGGAGGCGGAGGTGGAGGCGCAAGCATTGGCATCGGCAGTGCAAAGTCTGGAGGCGGCATCCCATAGGTGGGCATCGGGATGCCCGCTTGTTGGGCTAGTTGCTACAAATTATATACAAGTCATTGTTGAGCAAATAAGATACACATCATGTGTTTTGCAAAATAAGCTACAAAATGTTACTTCAACTTACCGAGAGAAGAGCTTGATTTTGGGCCTGGAGGTTTGCATAATTCTCGTCCCTCTTCTTTTGGTACTCGTCTTGTTGTCTCTGGTACTCAGATTGTTGCCTCTGGTACTCCAATTGTTCCCTCAAGACTGATTGATGGTACTCTGCCTGTTGACGCAACACTGCAAGCTCTATCTCCTGGGCGGATGATCGTGAACGGGACGACTGTGAAGACGACGATGTGGACTATCATCCACGGCGTCTTAGCTCTCTGGAATCAATCGTAGAATCAAAAATACCCAACCTACAAGAGTGAACCATGCACTTAGTATAGTAACTCATGGCTCAGTTGAATCGCAAGCATATGATGACAATTTTGAAATCCAAATCAAATAATCCCACCGTCCATGGGCTTGTCCTCCTACGCTAGCATATGCTGCCTGAGGGTCGATTTGAGAATGCAAACTTAGACTTAATAGCCATAAGTCAAGTCACAAATACAAGGACGGTCACTTTTGTGTGCTCATGCAACGGCTCTTCGGCAGCTTTAAGGAGCTCGAAGAACTTCAGAACCTCAGGTGTAGCTGGATCCTCATACTCGGTGGGTTGACCGGGGTTCTCCGAATCGACGGTTAGAAGCTCATGGCGTACATCGTCAAGCATCTCTTCCATCCTATCGTAGTCCCCCTCTTCATGTGACTGAACTTCCGATACAATACGAGGAGGTGGGTCCTCACCGTGGTGCACCCACACCTCATAGCCTGACATATAACCGTTCTTGCAAAGATCTATCGACATAGTCCTCCTGTCAAGGAAATAAATGTTCCGACACTTGCTAAAAGGGCACCTAACATCGGTTCCAGTCTCTGACCGAGCAAAATCACGGTCGAGAAACGCGTCAGTCTTGGCAACCCACTCACTTGATAGAGCACCTCTTTTCTTCCAACCTTCATACATTCATCGATGATCCTCCTCCATACTAGATACGAGATGTTAACTTGATTAGTTAAGTTAATCACGCCTCTAATCTAATAAACCACACTAATACAAGGAAAATAATTTCACGGGACCCTAAATCATATAAAATAACCTTATTTCCGAGGGCATAATAATTACCCTCGGAAATTAATAGTTTAAATTATATAGACACCACTACATAATATTATCACGGGTGACAAATCATATAAAATGACCTTATTTCCGAGGGCATAATAATTACCCTCGGAAATTAAAAATATAAATTATCTAAGCACCAATAAGTAAACGAAAACAAACTAAATTAATTACATAATCAAATTTCGCCGTATAATCAAATTTTGGCCATCGGATATAATAAGATAAATATTATTTAACATACTAATTATTTAATAACAACAATAGAAACTACAAAACAATATGAATATATACAAAATAAAACTAAAAATACTTACTTAGAGAATGCGGGGCGGGACAATTTCGGCGCGGGCGGAGATGTGGCTGGCGGCGACGGGGCAGCACCGGCGGCGTGGGCGATGGGGTGACCGGCGCGAGCGGGGCCGCGGCGGGCGGCGACGGCGGGCGGGCGGGGCGGCGACGGGGCTGTGGGCGGTGGGGCATTGGGCGGCGGGACGACGACGGCGCGGCTGGTTGCAGACGGGGCGGTGGCGACGGGTAGAGAGAAAAGGGAGCGCGCGTGAAAATGAAACCGCGCGTGGGGCTGTGTCCGCGTTAAAACACCTTATCTCCGACGGGTATGGACTCGGCCGTCGGACGTAAGGTTATGTCCGACGGCTGTGCTGACAGCCGTCGGACATAAGACTCTATTTCTGAGAGCCAGAGGTGGCCGTCGGACATAAGCAGCCCCGTTGGAGATAAAGTGACCGTCGGATGTTTGTTATTTTACTGTAGTGGAGACACCGCTCACCGGAGCTCGAGCACTCTCCTGTGAACGTGGGCAGCGCTCTGCCGACCACCGCCATCCAATTCCTCTCACACATAGCTTCGACACCATCCCATGATTTAGGTAAGGTTTATCCATTAAAAAATGAAATTGTCCATTGTTTTAGAAAATAAAAATAAATAGTAAATACAGGAGACCAGTGAGCACTCTATTTTTCCAACACTATTTGGATGATGTAGCACCTAGAAAAAATATGATAGACCCTAGTCCAGTGGAAAAAGTAGAGTAGCAATTTAAATGAGCAAACTAGAGATAACTTTAGAAAACCATAGAAAATCATCCCTGAAGAGATAAAGCCCCAACTTTAGGAATGATACCAAATTTGTTGGCAAGTTAGTTATATGTGCTTAAAGCCACCAAATCTTTAGAAATTCATAAGGAAATAACCAAAAATAAGTAAACAACAAAACTTGGTGGAAGTCACTTAAAACACGAGAAAGATAGTGTGAAAAATGTCAAATCTGTTGTTTGACACTTTTCACCACAGAGTGTAGTGTTAGGCCCCTTTTTGCCTTAAGTTTTGCTATTTTTGTACGTACAGTGTAGACCGTATCTCCAACTAAGCCCATATTCATGTGGCAACCTTTAAAGACCAGCAAGGATCCACTATAATTTTTGTAGAATTTTTGAAATTTTCTAAATAACAGTTGCTATTCAAATCACCATATCTTTGATAAAAAGAAAAGATTTTGAAAGTGCCTTGACACATGTAAGTCCTAATTGTACCACACTTAAGCAAGTACCCTACTCAACCATTGGGTTAATAAGTAACCCATAATCACCTTGAACTCATAAGAGCATAACCAAACTAAGTAAAGGAGATAAGTAACCAAATAAAATCAAAAGGGAAAAGCATCACTCAACACTTATGTCAAGGAGTGTACTTTCAGAATTGCATCCTCATAAGCATTCTCTTGTACTACGTTAATAAATTCATACATTGCATTCATTGAACTGTAATCTTGCCAACGGGGAGTACGTCCTGATTCCCGAGCAATAAGGAGGAGCCTAGGGAGATGGTCAAGACACGGTCCAGGAACCCGTTGCTAAGGATCTTCCCCCAAACTCCACGCTAAAAGGCAAGCCCCAGTTTTATGCATGACCTGTTATATGCTATTTTTACTGCAACTCTATTTGCAGGCTTGTATTGTGCACTTAAGTGTAGGAGTTGCTTGAAGCCCTAGATGCATGAACTTAGTTTCCTTTTTGAGATGAATACTAGAATGCTAAGTCGAGTAGCTGCTATGCTAATTAAGGATCTCGTGTAAATCCCAAAATCTGTATAACAGAAAAATGATAGGATAAATAAATAAATATACTTATATGCTAGAGTTTTGTAACTTCTTAATCTCCTTATCTTTGTGCATATTCAATTCATGGTATTAAAATAGTCAAATGACGAATAAATAAATACAAAAAATGTGCATTCCATGCTGGGTTCTTGTAATTTTTTCATTTGTATTCTAAGTCATGAGACAAGTTTAAAAAAATAGAATTCAAAAATAAAAAATGAAAGAGAAAAAAATAAGAAAAGGAAAAATACATTATAAAGAAAAATATAAATCAATAATCACAATTCTTTATGCCAGTACTTTTAATTGTGCACTCAGTTTGTGAATAATGCTCACAAACAAATTTAAAATCAAATTCAAATCTGAAATTCAAATAGAAAATAAAAAAGGGAAACCTCACTTCAACTCACGGGCCACATTTCCCCTCCCTCCACCGTGGGCCAATTTTCCCTGGTCGGCCCATTTCTATCTCCACTCACACATCCGGACTCACTTACGTGCGGGGCCCACACGTCAGGCCTCTCTCGCTGCTGCAAGCCCATCTGTGCGCGCGGCCCGTGCCTATGGCTGTCCAGTGGGACCCATGGGGCAGACAAACACTGTGTATGTGTGCACTTGTTGCTACCAGCTGCCATATGGGCTCGGGATGGCGGGAGCGTCTTCCAGCTTGGGTTGTTGCAAAGAAATCTCGAAGTCGTTAGGTTGTTTGGATCCGCGCTGAGTTCATCGCGGGCTCTAACAAACCGTAATAAACTATCATCCGAAGCCTTGTGTTGCCCTCGCTGAGAATATATAGGAGGCCCCACGGTTGCTCGTCATGTGCTTGCATCAATTCAACCGAGACGTAGTGCGGGGAGGAAGAGGGTCCGCCACCTCTGAATCCCGTGACCACCATCATGAACGGCTACAGGGTACCCCAGAGAGAAGGATACACAGTGGTACACAGATTTGGTGAACGCTCGCGCCAAGTGGAAGTCGTCGGCGAAGTTCTAGTCGGGTGTGCGCGCACGCCATGATGGGTGGTGGGGGTTACCGCGGTGGGGAGAACCTCGGTTAGCACTGTCGGGCGGACCCAAATCCTCCCAGAATCTTCGTCGTGGCTCATGGAGGGTGCCCCTGGCCTCCTCGCGCAGGATTTGCGACTAGAGAATGGTAAATTCGTCGTCGGAGTTCAAGAACGCATCGGAACTGCATGGTGTCGTGGACAGGCATCTTCGTGGCACTATCTCCGGTGAGCTTGGGCTTCTTGAGTTCATTGCTTTCACCTCTATCTATCGCGCCTAGTGTTGATGGAGTGGTGTGTTGGGCGTTAGGTGGCGCCGCACGCCGGCGGTGCGCCGCCGTAGAGATTCTGCTCTGCCGTGCCTAGGCAGGGGGAATCGGGGGGATGAGGGAGTGTGTGCCATTAGATGTTGAGCATGCGGCTGGGATTAAAACCTGTCATCCCCGTTCGCTTGTTTCACCCGTGTCGATGGATCGGGATCCAACAGCCGAGATAGCATACCCCTTCACGATTTGATCCGCGCTGTCGATCTTAGATCGTGTGGCCCCTGTTCCATACCGGTTCAGATGAAGGCTGTTTTAATTTGGACCACCCATTGGGAATCGGATGGTGCAGATCTGGTAATCCCCTTATCAGCCATGTCTTTTTACACAATAGACCCTCCATTTTTAGCGAAATAACCCGTCGTCCACTCTGGTATTATTATTACGTGTGAGCCCTAAAATTTGCATTATGGACTCTGTATTCCCTAGTTTTTAGACCCGCAGTCTAGGAAAGTAATATTTCTCTAAAGAAAAATCTAGAAAATGGTTTAAATGATAGAATAATATGGAGAAACTTAATAAATACATAACTAATTCATTTTAACTCTGTTTTGATCCACTCCAGTTGCATTAAATTCATATTAATATTGTTTATCATCTGGTAACCTTGTTTTGTCATAAAACATAGATTAAAAGTTATGCACTTAAGTTATTCTATAGTAAACACCTAAATCTTCAAAAACCATAGCTTTTCAACCATAACTCTGAATTTAGTGGTTCTCGAACCTACCATCTCGTTACGATGCGTAGAACATTATTAGGCAGTTTGTGCTTATGTTTGGTGTGATGTTAATTTTGCCTATACCATGTTTGTTTGTATTGCTACGAGTAATAGCGAGGTTACGAGTCACTTGAAGACCAAGTTGGTACCTAGGAATCTCGAGTCTCAGGCAAGTTATGGCCTTGACCACTTTTCTCTACCTAATAATGTTCATGTTAATCATTGTGACATGCTCAGGTTAATATGATGGGACCTAATAGGTATCCCTAATATTGTTTATCCCACTCCTTGCAAACAAAAGAACTATTGGGTAGATTTGCTATTGCTAGATCTACCTGGTTTTGGGAAATTAATGTTATATTATGATCATGTTCCAATTTTGTTGTTGTTTTAATTATTGTTCATGTAAGACCATTATGTTAATTGGAACATGGAGCGACCACTCGGGAAAACAGTGCTACCACAAGGGTGGTATGGGACGTCCTTCGCTGACTGATTAGGAAAGCTAGTGGAAGACTACCTTACCCGAAAGGGGCAAGGGCGATAGAGGAGCTGCGTATAGGGAGGTTCTGAGGTCGATCATGCTGTGATGGCTTTTCGAACGAGGGATTCCTATATTGCCCTTCTTAGAAATCGTAGCGGGTTTTCGAAAGCTAGTGGAACTTTGTAAAGGCCTCATATTGGTACCTGCCTCGTCTCCTGATGTAATTATTTAATTATTTTGTACAGAACTCCATTATATATTAATGTTGTGACATTCGTTTCTGTACCATGTGTCATCATATGTGTGAGATTTGATCCTAGCACACTTGATGATTATCTCACGCCCGGGTTTTGGACCCCCTAGAACCTGGGTGTGACAAACTACCACATCCACCACCACCAGCTCCGCCCAGGGATAAGCACCCGGAGTTTATGAGTCATAAGCCACCTACATTCTCTGACTCCTCGGACCCACTACAAGCTGACAACTGGTTATAGTCTATGGAAAAGATGCTCAGCATAGCCCAGTGCCGTGATAGGGAGAAAGTACTCTAAGCATCGGGTCGCCTCACTGGCCCCGCTGCGGATTGGTGGGATGCAAACTGCGCAACACATGCTGCTACTAATACCATTACCTTGGCAGAATTCTCCACTCACTTCAGGAATTACCATATTCCTGCTGGTCTTATAAAGACCAAGAAGGAGTTTCTATCCCACAAATAGGGAGGTGAGTCAGTAAGCGAATATAGAGACAAATTCATCCAGCTATCCTGATATGCTCCCAGAGAAGTTGACGATGATGAGAAGAAGTAGGAGTTATTTCTGGAAGGATTGATCGGACCACTCCAATACCAACTAATGTTTGACACATTCCCGTCCTTCCAGAGACTGCTAGACAAGGTTATAGCCCTAGAACACAGACGAGTTGAGCTAGGAGAGAAAAGAAGGGCTACTAACCAAGGACAGGCTGGGGGTAGTACTCGTCCCCATTATACTACACCTCAAAGTACACCAACCCATGGCAGTTCCGAGCAACAGACTCAACAAACCCAAGCTACTCCTCAAGCAAACACTTCAGCGGGACCTGTTGCTCCTAATGCATCCACAAACAGGTCATGGTTCAAGTGTGGGCAGGCTAGACATTTTACCAACTACTGTCCCAATAGGGTCGCTTATACAACTCTAGCTCGGATGAAGCAAGGTCAGGCCTTAGGAGGCAAGAGTCAGGCCTTATCCATCAATCGGGGTCAGGTCAACCATGTGGAAGCAGAAACTGATCCCAAAGAACCCAAAACCCCGAAAGAGGTGTCGGTTGATGGTGAAGAAGCCAGTGAAGAGGGGAATGAGCAATAAGATTAGTGTATATATATATATTTAGAGTAGTATTTGTAAGACCTAAATAATACCGTAGGTAGTAGCTAATACTTTATTATTTTAGGAATAGTAATAAGGTCTATTTGACCCTATGTTTTAATCATACGTTATGCATCATGCTGAGGTTCTTGATTGTGCATATGTTTTGAGACAAGCTAGGGATACATCCTTTTCTTACTAATCTCGAGGATGAGATTATTTTTAAGGCGGTAGAATTTGTAACACCTAAAATCCTAAGCATGTGATATAAGGAAATCAGTTAGAAAAAATAATCAAAATAAAGTACCCTTGATAAATAATTAAAGTTTAGAATTCACCCCTTTCTAAAGTAAATGGTCGTAATGTTCACTAAATCATTTTCTTGAAAAAGATTTAGACATTTGAAAGTGTCTTCATCAAAACAAAGGAATCATAAGTTAAATTCAAATGAGAATAGAAAACAGAAAATGAGTAAAAAGAAAGGAATTTTAATAGTCAATTACCCTCTTCATAATTAAATAATAGGAAGAAAGATAAATAATATAAATGCAAACAGTGGGAGTTATATTCACATTAAGATGGTATTTAATATTTGAAAATCTGAAATTTAAACATGAATTTAAAATTTAGTTTGAATCTTTAAATTTGGAATTTGAAAAGAAAATAGAAAAGAAGAAAAGAAAAGGAGAAACTCGTCTCTGTGCTTGGGCCAATTCTTCCTCTCCTCGGCCCACCTCTCCTTTCTCCACACACACGCGACCCGTTAACCCTGCGTGCCGCCCAACACCCGTACAGCACGCGTCGATCGCACCCACTCGGCATCTGACAGGTGCGGCCCACGGGCAGTCTCCGCGTTGTTGCGCGTGCGTGCACTCCGCGGCTGGAAGGTGGGGTAGCCCCGTCAGCACCACCTTCCTCACCCGCCATGCTCGCGTAACAAACAATGCCGCCGCGTGATTCTCGGGCTCGGTTGCCTGCATCGTGGTCTGCAGACTTCGTGCGAACTATAAAGCGGTGTCGTGGGCACCTCGCCTCACTAGCCGTCTTCCGAAAGCCGCTGAGATCTCGTTGCCGCGGGGAAATTTTGGACGTCGTCGTGGTCGTGTGCCTGCGCCGTCGATTGGGAGTCACCAGCGGGTCCGAAAGCTCCACTGCACCTTCGGGATTGCTTTCGAGGTCTGCGCGGGTGTGGTGCCGCCTGGTGCTCGACGAATTGCTCATCGGAGTAAGGCCTTCCCCTCGGATTCGCACCTCCCCAAGAGTACCCCTGCCATTACCCTAACCACCGGTAAGGGTGTACTTCCCTGTTTTGCCTCAACCTACTCTTCATATTACGCACACGGACAACCGGTATTATGGGTCGGGGTGCCATCTCCGGCGAAAGCGCCGCCACGGTCAGGGCGCGCCGCCGTGGCCTGCCTGCAGGATGAAGGAGATGGATTGGAGTCGTTGATTCTATTAGGGACGGTTGAGATTAGTGCAGGGTGGGTACCGATTCGAGGTGCATCATCGACCATGGGATGGCTGATGTGCGGTGGTGATCTGATCACGGTTATTTAAAACATGGACCCTAGATCTTAAATCCAATGGCTTGGCGTGCATACCGGTTCGATGTCGTTCCGATGTAATCATGGCCCTCCATCTCAGATCATGTGGCCAGAAACAGCTCATACCCCTTCGGCCTCAGTAATTTGCAAAAGAGCCCTTATGTTTCTATGTAATCAACCCGCAGTCCGGTGGCAGTGATAAAACCTTTAATATAGGTCCTGTTTTTAGCCAAAGTAACCATGGACTTCCTGGAAATTGATAACCGCAACCGAGAGAGAAAATAAATTATATAAATTAATATAGAAAATGAATTCTAGTAGAGGAATAATTCCAAAAGCTTGTTTAAATCATAACTAATCCATTTTAGCTCTTTTTTGGTCTGTTCCAGTCGCATTAGGTTCGTACTGATATTAACTACAATCTAGTAACCTTATTTTGTTTTGCAACATATTGTCAAAATTGAGAACTTAATTGTTTTCACCCATGTTTAACTTATCCAAGCACATAAACTTCGGAAACTCATATTGCATTCGTTATAACTCCGATTTTAGTGGTTCTCGAACCTAGGATCAAGTTACGACACATAGATCATTATTATGCATTATGTTCGCATGATTGGTGTTGTAACACCCCAATTGTTTAGCATACTCATCCATGGCATGTGCATCATAAGGGCATTATCATGAGCATCATCAATCATATTATCACTTCCATTAAAATCTTAAATTCCCCTAATGGTTGTGATGTGAACCCTTGCTGGCACCAATAGTAAAAACCTAATTCTCTTAGACTTAGACTTTCTTAGAGTACTAGAGTGTGAGTAACCTCACTTAATTAATTTGGATTGATAATGGTTAGTCTACCAACTCTTGAGTTCAGGTAATGATAGTTTCTTAAACTATATGTGATGAAGTGATTTAGTGATTGTGTGCTTGATGAATGAAGTTTCTTCAGAAACCAAAAAGGAAATGGGGATAACCCTAATTTTTCTAAGTCTAACCTTATACCTCTTTTCAAACTTCAACATCTTCAAAAATAAATAATCTTCAAATCACATTGTCCCAATTATAAAAAATTGTAAAGAATTACTTAGGGTGTAGTGCTGACAAACCAAAGTTTGGAAATATATAATTCAAAATCTAGCCACTAAACCACCCTAACACCAATAGCAAAGTGGTAG
Organism: Zea luxurians; assembly: GCA_029449295.1. Classification (NCBI taxonomy): domain Eukaryota; kingdom Viridiplantae; phylum Streptophyta; class Magnoliopsida; order Poales; family Poaceae; genus Zea; species Zea luxurians. The sequence continues at coordinate 137,848,246 of JAOPSE010000001.1, read as the reverse complement.
TCGGTAGAGAGGGGAGCAGAATGGCTGGAGCGGGCGACACTTCGTGCTCCCCATTTGTGTCTTCTGCGCTTGCAAGACGGACAGGATGCAACCGCCAAGTGTTGCACTCGTGGACGCGTGTGCGTCGCACCCTGCTCCACACCAGGCCTTGTCCGTGCGCTAGACAAGCCAGCAGTCACGCCTAGCTCATTTGGTTGGGCACTCCACCGCACCTCACTCACTCTCTCCCACTCACTCCAGCGTCTCGCTCTCACTCGCCTCGCTCTCTTCTTCCTCCTCTCGCCATCACCACACCAAACAGCCATGGCCGACGCGAGCTGAGCTCGTGGCCGCGCTCCCACTGCCGCCATTTGTCCCAAACCAAGCATTGTCCCTCGCTTCACTATCCAGCCAAAAACTGGAGCCTTGATCAAGCTCAGAGAAGACCCAAGCACACCCCCGTCAACGCCGCCGTTCATCGGTTCCCACCGGCGTGCGTGGACCGAGCGTCGTCCTCCACCGTTCGCAAAGCCGAGGGCACCAGTGAGCTCGTCGTCTACCGTCGTTCCTCAACGACCCTCGCCTAGTTCATCTTCACCGCCGGTAAGCCGTCACCCGAGCCGCGCTCATGTCTCTCCCTCTCTCTCTGTTCCGAGGTAGAAGACGAATGTCGTGCGCAAATAAGCCAAAGCCGAGGGGTTTTCTGTAAAATGGCATAGACTCAGAGAATAGTGGTCGAGGACCTAGTGGTGACTGTTTGCAGTTAGCTAAAACCAGAGGGGCTTGCATGCAAAGTGGTTTTTTTCTGTTTTCCTTTTCCTTTCTTAGTTTAATACGCAAAGAACCTTGGAAAAATTGTGACTCAAGTTTTTGAACCTGAAAATTTGTGAAATAAATTTTGTAGGACTCCTCTAAGTCAGATATACAGTTTAAAATGATGCATTTCAAGATTTGAGTGATTTTGTTCATGGTTTGAATTTAAATATGAAAACTAAGTTTCTTTATAAGTAATAAACTGTGGGACCGCTAACCTAGGCTAGAATGGTCGCCCTAAGGACTATAGACTCTTATTCTCACCTTGACCTTTGGTGTCACTTCAAAAGTTGGTCATCTCGACCAATTCTAAGTTATACTTGTATCTATATACTCATCTTACAAATTTTTTATCTTACTTTGCTATTGGTTTACTTGCTTGGTGATATAGTTCTATTCTTACTCTTGTGCTTACTATGTCTTTTGTAGATGGTCTGTCTTAGATGCACTGCACATAAGTCGGTGATCCCTTTATTGCCCTATCGCCTTGCGGAGTGTCCACTGCGCCGCACGGTGACAAGACAGTCGAGCCACCTGGATAGACTGCACCACCGCCTGCATGAGGAATAGGCACGTCGATGCCAGGAGCAGGGGCAGCAGGATTCTTCCCCCTCGCCTCAGCAGGAGGAGTCTGGGAGGCAGCCCTCCCCTGCGCCTCAGCTAGAGGTGCCCCTGCACCACCACATGGCATCCCAGCTGCTAGGGGAGACCCTGACGGAGACGACGACAACGGTGGCAGGTCGGGCCACAGCACAGAGCTTTTGGAGGAGCAGGGGCCGAAAGGATGGATTGTCCAACCCATCACTCGTGATGCTGCTAGCGGTTGTCATTTCCACGATGCTCTCGACACTTTGTTGCGTCGGGCCCTTGACTGACACACTTGGTCCATTGAGTACTACACTATAGTCTACCAGCACCGTCGCGGGTTATACCCGGACCAATGGGAGGCTACCTGCCTGGTGCGCCGTCTGGACAATGATCTCTGGGGTGTAGAGGCCTACTCAGAGTATTATTCTATCACTGAGCGGGACACTGCCGAGGCATCCATGCAGGATGCTGCACAGCGTGCGCTTTCGCAGTACTATTTGTTGTTCAGCGGGGTAGTTGATGGCCTCGACCTGAAGTACTACCCTCGTCGTTCGACCGGAAGTACCAGAGGTGTGTTGTCTCACCAGTTGGTGAGGACAATCCTAGATTGAGCAGCATGGTGAACCTGGTCGCCATTCTCAACACCGAGCAGGACCACGCTGAAAGTCGCCTAGAGAGGGAGGTGAATAAGCGTAATCTGAAATTTACAACTTTAAACACACACTACAAGCTGGGGTTAGCGTTAGAACTTAAATCAAGTCCGTGAGAGAGGGGAAAACAAATCAAATGGAAATCAAGCGAATGAACACGGTGATTTGTTTTACCGAGGTTCGGTTCCAAAGAACCTAGTCCCCGTTGAGGAGGTCACAAAGATCGGGTCTATTCCAACCCTTTCCCTCTCTCAAACGGTTACTTAGACCGAGTGAGCCTTTCCCTTAATCAATTGGGTCACTAAGACCCCACAAGGACCACCACACTCTTAGGTGTCTCTTGCTTTGATTACATGTCACTTGATAACAAGAATGAGAAAAAAGAAAGGCAATCCAAGAGGCAAGAGCTCAAATGAACACAAAATCTCTCTCACACAAGTCACTAAGTGTTTGAGATGAATTTGGGACTTGGAGAGGCTTTGATCTTTTGAATTGTGTCTAGGAGTGAATACTAGAGCTCTTCTATTGAATGTGATGTTCAGATTTAGTTGTGGTGGTTGGGGGGTATTTATAGCCCTCAACCACCAAAGTAGCCGTTGGGGAGGCTGCTGGCGATGGGCGCACCGAACAGTCCGGTGCGCCACCGGACAGGCACTATAGGCTGTCCGGTGCGCTGCCACGTCATCCAACCGTTAGGGTTCTGGAGCAGTTGACCGTTGGCGCCCTTGTCTTCTTGTAGCACCGGACAGTATGGTGGTGCACCGGATATTCCGGTGCCCCTCTGACTCGCTGCTCTGACTTCTGCCGTGACACTGTAGCGCTGTCCGAGTCGACCGTTGCGCGCTGGATAGTCGTTGCCCCCTGGCACACCGGACAGTCCGGTGGCACACGAACAGTCCGCGGAGCGCGCCCGAGTTTTCCCGAGAGTGGCTGGTTGGACCCTGTACGGTCCTGGTGCACCGGACACCGTCCGGTGCGCCAGACCACAGCACACTCAAGTCCTTTTTGCTCCTTTTGAATTCGGTCCCTAACTTGAATATTTATTGGTTTGCGTTGAACCTTATGTACCTGTAGAACATGTATTCTAGAGCAAACCAGTTAGTCCATATATTTGTGTTGGGCATTCAACCACCAAAATTAATTGTAGCAAAAGGTTAACCCTATTTCCCTTTCAATCTCCCCTTTTTGGTGATTGATGCCAACACAAACAAAAGCAAATATATAAAGTGCAGAAATGAACTAGTTTGCATATGGTAAGTGCATAGGTTACTTGGAATTAAACCAATTGATAATCTTACTAGATATGAATGGATTGTTTTTCTTTTCTTTAACATTTTGGACCACATTTGCACCACCTGTTTTATTTTTGCAAATCCTTTTGGAAAATCTTTTCAATTTCTTTTTGCAAATAGTCAAAGGTATATAAATATGATTGCAAGAAGCATTTTCAAGATTTGAAATTTCTCCCCTGTTTCAAATGTTTTTCCTTTGACTAAATATAACTCTCCCTGAATGAAATTCTCCTCTTAGCTTTCAAGAGGGTTTTGAAATAGATACCAATTTGAAAGATGAACTTCTAAAGATGCTAATTGAAGAGATTTCCATTATTTAGATACCAATTGAAATTTTGCTTTCTCAAGACTAGTGAAGCATGGATACCAATTGAGAAATTGCCAAATATCAATTAAAGCTTTATTTCGAAAATTTTGAAATCTCATGGTGGTGCGGTCCTTTTGCTTTGGGCTTAATATCTTCTCCCCCTTTGGCATTAATCGCCAAAAACGAAGACTTTGAGAGCCCTTTTTGTAATTTTTTCCCCATTGGTAAAGGAAATATGAGTGAAGGGATATACCAATTTGAGAGTGGAGGAACAACGACAAAGGGTAGTTGATACCATCAGAGTTGGAGTGGAAGCCTTGTCTTTGCCGAAGACTCCATTTCCCTTTCAATCTACGACTTAGTAGAAATATACTTGAAAACATATTAGTTGTAGCCTTGGTACAAGAATAATAAGAAATATGCATTTGTACCAAAATGAAAGAGACATGATCAAAGGTATATAAATGAGCTATGTGTGCAATGTTTCAATCAAAATTCCGAGAATCAAGTATATTTAGCTCATTCCTAAGTTTGCTAAAGGTTTTCTCATCTAATGGCTTGGTAAAGATATCGGCTAATTGATTCTTGGTGTTTACATAAGCTATTTCGATATCCCCCTTTGTTGGTGATCTCTCAGAAAGTGATACCGAATGTCTATGTGCTTAGTGCGGCTATGTTCAACGGGATTATCCACCATGCGGATTTCACTCTCATTATCACATAGGAGAGGGACTTTGCTCAATTTGTAGCCATAGTCCCTAAGGGTTTGCCTCATCCAAAGTAATTGCGCACAACAATGGCCTGCGACAATGTACTCGGCTTCGGCGGTGGAAAGAGCTACTGAGTTTTGTTTCTTTGAAGCCCATGACACGAGGGATCTTCCCAGAAACTGACAAGTCCCTAATGTGCTCTTCCTATCAATTTTACACCCTGCCCAATCGGCATCGAAATATCCTATTAAATCAAAAGTGGATCCCTTGGGGTACCAAAGCCCAAACTTAGGAGTGTAAACTAAATACCTCATGATTCTCTTCACGGCCCTAAGGTCAACTTCCTTAGGATCGACTTGGAACCTTGCACACATGCATACTGAAAGCATAATATCCAGTCAAGATGCACATAAGTAGAGTAAAGATCCTATCATCGACCGGTATACCTTTTGATCTATAGATTTACCTCCCGTGTCAAGGTCGAGAAGCCCATTGGTTCCCATGGGTGTCTTGATGGGTTTGCCATCCTTCATGCCAAATTTCTTAAGTATGTCTTGAATGTACTTTGTTTGGCGGATGAAGGTGCCATCTTGGAGTTGCTTGATTTGAAATCCTAGGAAATACTTCAACTCCCCCATCATAGACATCTCGAATTTTTTAATCATGATCCTACTAAACTCTTCACAAGTTGATTTGTTAGTAGACCCAAATATAATATCATCAACATAAATTTGGCATACAAACAAATCATTTGCAACAGTTTTAATAAAGAGAGTAGGATCGGTTTTTCCGACTTTGAAGCCATTAGTGATAAGAAAATCTCGCAGGCATTCATACCATGCTCTTAGGGCTTGCTTGAGCCCAAAAAGCGCCTTTGAGAGTTTGTAGACATGGTTAGGGTACTCACTATCTTCAAAGCTGCGAGGCTGCTCAACATAGACCTCTTCCTTGATAGATCCATTGAGAAAGACACTTTTCACGTCCATTTGATAAAGCTTAAAGCCATGGTAAGTAGCATAGGCAAGTAATATATGAATTGACTCAAGCCTAGCTACTGGTGCATAAGTTTCATCAAAGTCCAAACCTTCGACTTGTGAATACCCTTTGGCCACAAGTCGAGCTTTGTTCCTTGTCACCACACCATGCTCATCTTGCTTGTTGCGGAATACCCATTTGGTACCTAGAACATTTTGATTAGGACATGGAACTAAATGCCATACCTCATTCCTTGTGAAGTTGTTGAGTTCCTCTTGCATTGCCAGCACCCAATCCGGATCTCTTAGTGCATCCTCTATCCTGTATGGCTCAATAGAGGAAACAAAAGAGTAATGTTCACAGAAATGAGCAACTCGAGATCTAGTGGTTACCCCCTTATGAATGTCACCAAGGATGGAGTTGACGGGGTGATTTCGTTGAATTGCTTGATGGACTTTTGGGTGTGGCGGTCTTTGACCCTGACTTTCTTGTTCATCTTCCTTGTCTTTATCATTATCATCTCCCCCTTGGTCATTGTCCTCCTCTTGAGGTGGTTATCCTCTTGATCTTCATCTTCATCATTTTGATCCCGATTCTCGTCTTGAGTTGGTGGAGATGCTTGGTTGGAAGATGATGGTTGATCTTGTGCTTGTGTGGGCTCTTTGGATTCCTTTGGGCACACATCCCTAATGGACATGTTCCTTAGCGTGACACATGGAGCCTCTTCGTCATCTAATTCATCAAGATCAACTTGCTCTACTTGAGAGCCGTTAGTCTCATCAAACACAATGTCACAAGAAACTTCAACTAATCTAGTGGATTTGTTGAAGACTCTATATGCCCTTGTGTTTGAGTCATAACAAGTAAAAAGCCTTCTATAGCCTTAGGAGCAAATTTAGATTTTCTACCTCTTTTAATAAGAATAAAACATTTACTTCCAAAGACTCTAAAATATGAAACATTGGGCTTTTTACCGTTGAGAAGTTTGTATGATGTCTTCTTGTGGATTCGGTGCAGGTAGATCCGGTTGATGGAGTAGCAAGCACTGTTGATAGCTTCCGCCCAAAACCGGTCCGGTGTCTTGTACTCATCAAGCATGGTTCTTGCCATATCCAGTAGAGTTCTATTCTTCCTCTCCACTACACCATTTTGTTGTGGTGTGTAGGGAGAAGAGAACTCATGCTTGATGCCTTCCTCCTCAAGAAAGCCTTCAATTTGTGAATTCTTGAACTCCGTCCCATTATCGCTTCTTATCTTTTTGATCCATAATCCGAACTCGTTTTGAGCCCGACTTAATAATCCCTTTAAGGTCTCTTAGGTTTGTGATTTTTCCTGCAAAAAGAACACCCAAGTGAAGCGAGAATAATCATCCACAATAACAAGACAGTACTTACTCCCGTCGATGCTTATGTAAGCTATCGGGCCGAATAAATCCATGTGGAGTAGCTCGAGCGGCCTGTCAGTCGTTATGATGTTCTTGTGTGGATGATGAGCGCCAACTTGCTTTCCTGCTTGGCATGCGCTACAAACTTTGTCTTTCTCAAAATGAACATTTGTTAGTCCTAAAATGTGTTCTCCCTTTAAAAGCTTGTGAAGATTCTTCATTCCAACATGGGCTAGTCGGTGATGCCAGAGCCAACCCATATTAGTCTTAGCAATTAAGCAAGTGTCTAGTTCAGCTTGATTGAAATCAACTAAGTATAGCTGACCCTCTAACACTCCCTTAAATGCTATTGAATAATCACTTCTTCTAAAGACAGTAACACCTATATCTATAAAAAGACATTTGTAGCCCATTTTAGATAATTGAGAAACAAAAAGCAAATTGTAATATAAATAATCTATGAGAAAAACATTGGAAATAGAATGGTCAGGTGATATAGCAATTTTACCCGATCCTTTGACCAAACCTTGATTTCCATCCCCGAATGTGATAGTTCTTTGGGGATCTTCGTTTTTCTCATAGGAGGAGAACATCCTTTTCTCCTCTATCATGTGGTTTGTGCACCCGCTATCAATTATCCAACTTGAACCACCGGATGCATAAACCTACAAAACAATTTTAGGCCTTGTTCTTAGGTACCCAAATAGTCTTGGGTCCTTTGATGTTAGAAACAAGCACCTTGGGTACCCAAACAAAAGTTTTGGAGCTCTTGTGTTTGCCCCCAACATATTTGGCAACTACTTTGCCTGATTTGTTAGTAAGCACATAAGATGCATCAAAAGTCTTAAATGAAACGCTGTGCTCATTTGATGCAGCATGAGTTTTCCTTTTAGGCAATTTAACATGAGTTGATTGCCTAGAGCTAGAAGCCTCATTTTTATAAATAAATGCACGATGAGAAACAGTGTGAGGTTTTCTAGCATGAATTCTCCTAATTTTGTGCTCAGGATAGTTAGCAGGATATAAAATGTAGCCTTCACTACCCTGAACCATTGGAGCTTTGCCCTTAACAAAATTAGACAATCTTTTAGGGGCATTAAGCTTGACATTGCTCCCCTGTTGGAAACCAATGCCATCCTTAATGTCAGGGTGTCTCCCATTATACAGCATGCTACGAGCAAATTTAAACTTTTCATTTTCAAGTTCATGCTCATTAATTTTAGCAGTCAATTTAGCTATGTGATCATTTTGTTGTTTAATCATGGCAATGTGACCATCAATAGCTTCAACATTAATATCTCTACATCTAGTGCAAATGGAAACATGCTCAATAGTAGATGTAGATGGTTTATAATTGTTCAGTTCTTTTATCTTAGCATTTAAAATAGTATTCTCATCTCTAAGACAGGAAATAGAGTCATTGCAAACATTTAATTCTTTAACCTTAGAAATTAAGCTAGCATTTTCGTTTCTAAGGCTAGAAATTGAATCGTGGCAAATGCTAAGCTCCTAGATAAATTTTCACATTTTTCTACTTCTTGAGCATAATCATTTTTCAATTTAACATGTTTTTTGTTTTCTTTAATAAGGAAGTCCTCTTGGCTATCCAAGAGTTCATCTTTCTCATGAATAGCTTCTATTAATTCATTTATTTTTTCCTTTTGCTCCATGCTAAGGTTGGCAAAAAGAGTAAGTAAATCATATTCATTTTCACTAGAGCTACCCTCATCACTAGATGTTGTATATTTGGCGGTGGCTCTAGAGTGTACCTTCTTTTTCTTGCTTTCCTTAGCCATGAAACATTTGTGGTCAACGTTGAGGAAGAGGAGGCCCTTGTTTACAACAATGTTGGCGGCTTCCTCGTCGGAGGAGGAGTCGGTTGAGCTCTCGTCGGAGTCCCATTCCTGACACACGTGGGCATCGCCACCCTTCTTGTAGTACATCTTCTTCTCCTTCTTCTTCCCCTTCTTGTCATTGTCCCTATCACTTTCACTTGACATTGGACATTTTGCAATAAAATGACCGGGCTTACCACATTTGTAGCACATCCTTTTGGAGCGGGGTTTGTATTCCTTCCCACTTCTTTGCTTGAGAATTTGGCAGAAGCTCTTGATGATGAGCGTCATCTCCTCATTGTCGAGCTTGGAGGCGTCGATTAGGGGCCTACTTGGTATAGACTCCCTCTTTTCTTCTTCCGTCGCTTTGAATGCGATGGGTTGCACCTCGGGTGTGGAGGTGGTGCCTTGCTCCAAGTTGACGATGTGTTTGGAGTCTTTGATCATAAGTTCAAAGCTCACAAACTTGCCTATCACTTCCTCGGGAGACATTAATTTGTATCTAGGATCCCCACGTATTAATTGAACTTGAGTAGGATTACGAAAAACGAGGGATCTTAGAATAACCTTGACCATTTCATGGTCATCCCATTTGGTGCTCCCGAGGTTGCGCACTTGGTTCACCATGGTTTTTAGCCGGTTGTACATTGCTTGCGGCTCTTCTCCTTTGTTGAGGACAAATCGACCGAGCTCCCCTCGATCATCTCCCACTTGGTGATTTTGGTCACCTCGTCCCCTTCGTGTGCGGTCTTGAGGACATCCCAAATTTCTTTGGCGCTCTTTAAACCTTGCACCTTGTTATACTCCTCTCGACACAAGGAGGTGAGGAGTATAGATGTGGCTTGGGAGTTAAAGTGCCTAATTTGGGTGGCCTCGTCCGAGTCGTAGTCCTTGTCCCCCACCTGTGGTACCTGCGCTCCAAATTCAATTATGTCCCATATGCTTTCGTGGAGTGAGGTTAGATGATGCCTCATTTTATCACTCCACATATAATAATCTTCACCATCAAAATATGGTGGTTTGCCTAGGGGAACGGAGAGTAATAGAGCGCGCTTTGAAATGCGAGGATAGCGTAGGGGCATCTTACTATACTTCTTGTGCTCATGGCGCTTAGAAGCGACGGACGAGTCGGAGCTTGATGACATGGAGGGTGACGACGAGTCGGTCTCGTAGTAGACGACCTTCTTCATCTTCTTCTTCTTGTCACCCTTCCGATGTGTCTTGTTGGAGGAAGAGGATTCCTCCTTATGCTTGTGGTCGGACTCCCTTGAGAGGGTTCTCCCCGAGCTTGCGGGCTTGTCGTCGGTCACGATTTCCCTCTTGGCGTGTTCTCCCGACATCACTTCGAGTTGTTAGACTCTTAATGAAGCATCGGGCTTTGATACCAATTGAAAGTCGCCTAGAGGGGGGTGAATAGGCGTAATCTGAAATTTACAACTTTAAACACACACTACAAGTCGGGGTTAGCGTTAGAACTTAAATCAAGTCTGGGAGAGGGGGGAAAATCAAATGGAAATCAAGCGAATGAACACGGTGATTTGTTTTACCGAAGTTCAGTTCCAAAGAACCTAGTCCTCGTTGAGGAGGTCACAAAGACCGGGTCTATTCCAACACTTTCCCTCTCTCAAACGGTCACTTAGACCGAGTGAGCCTTTCCCTTAATCAATCAGGTCACTAAGACCCCGCAAGGACCACCACACTCTTAGGTGTCTCTTGCTTTGATTACAAGTCACTTGAGAACATGAATGAGAAAGAAGAAAGGCAATCCAAGAGGCAAGATCTCAAATGAACACAAAATCTCTCTCTCACAAGTCACTAAGTGTTGGAAATGAATTTGGGACTTGGAGAGGCTTTGATCTTTTGAATTGTGTCTAGGAGTGAATGCTAGAGCTCTTGTATTGAATGTGATGTTCAGAAATCTTGGATGCTTGGAGTTGTGGTGGTTGGGGGTATTTATAGCCCTCAACCACCAAAGTAGCCGTTGGGGAGGCTGCTAGCGATGGGCGCACTAGACAGTCCGGTGCGCCACCGGACAGGCACTGTAGGCTGTCCGGTGCGCCGCCATGTCACCCAACTATTAGGGTTCTGGAGCAGTTGACCGTTGGCGCCCTTGTCTTCTTGTGGCACCGAATAGTCTGGTGGTGCACCGGACAGTCCGGTGACCCTCTGAATCGCTGCTCTGACTTCTGTCGCGACACTGTAGCGCTGTCAGAGTCGACCGCTGCGTGCTGGATAGCCGTTGCCCGCTGGCACACCGGATAGTCCAGTGAATTATAGCGGAGCGCGCCCGAGTTTTCCTAGAGTGGCTGGTTAGACCCTGTATGGTCCTGGCGCACCGGACACTGTCCGGTGCGCCAGACCACAGCACACTCAAGTCCTTTTTGCTCCTTTTGAATTCGGTCCCTAACTTGAATATTTATTGGTTTGTGTTGAACCTAATGTACCTGTAGAACATGTATTCTAGAGCAAACCAGTTAGTCCATATATTTGTGTTGGGCATTCAACCACCAAAATTAATTGTAGGAAAAGGTTAACCCTATTTCCCTTTCACACGCCTTGACGAGTTGGGCAAGGCTTGGGCGGAGATTGCGAAACTATGTGCTGAGCGCGTGGAGCGCCGCCATCAGGAGGATGGTTCCCTCGCTCCCGTCGGGACTCAGCACCCTTACCTCTCGCTGCCCTGTGGTTATCATGCTTATGGCACCCCTGACTGTAGGACCAAGATAGACTTGGAGCCCTAGATCGATAGAGTCGGAGTCTGTAATAATGTTTAAGTCAGTGTCCTAGTCTTAGTCAGTCTTACTTAGTGTTAGTTTGCTTATCACATGTTTCGATGCTTGTCATGATGAACCTATGATGGATTTGGCTTTTTGTAATGATTGTCACCAAGGTGTGGGCATCCCCTACAACTTGGTGTAGTTATTAATAAAGTTAGTCATTTAGTTGGGCAACCTTTTATTTCCACGTTCCTCCTTATTTGAGAAGTTGTGTTTGGCTATGTTGAGTCAGTGAAGATGCTCATTTGTTTAGTGTTATCAAGACGTCTATATATATCTTTACTTATGCTGTAAGACTGCAGGGTCAGATTTGATGTGTGTATGCTTTCTACAGATGTCTAACAACAGGCACCAAGGTGGAAGGCGTGCCCAAGAAGAGCAGTAGGCACCACATGATGAGGCACCCCAGCAATAGTTGCCACCACCACCCCCAATGACAATCGAGCAGATCTTTCTGATGCAAACTCAAGCAGTCCAAGCGATTGGCCAGACTCAGGCACCCATTCAACAGGTGTAGTAACAGCAACCTCCACCTCAACATCAAATGCAAGTGCAGATGTCGCAGATGCCGAGGTACAAGCGGGCAAAGTTCATGAGAGGTCATCCCCCTGTGTTTTCCCATTTTGTAGACCCCATGGACGCCGAAGACTGGTTGTGCACAGTGGAGCGAGAGCTGCATACCGCTCAGTGCAATGACCGTGAGGACGTTTTGTATGGTCCCCGTCTGCTAAGGGGAGCAACTCAGTATTGGTGGGAGTTCTACCTCGCCACCCATGCCGACCCTGAAGCTATCACCTGGGAGGAATTTCGGGACAACTTTCGCTGGTACTACGTGCCTGAAGGTTTGATGATAGTAAGGAAGGAAGAATTCCTGGCATTTAAGCAAGGTCCCCTGTCTGTCAGTGAATACAGGGACAAATTTCTGTAGCTATCTCGTTATGCACCTGAGGATGTCAATACTGATGCCAAGAGGCAGTACCCGTTTCTGAGAGGTTTAGTTGACCCCTTCACTACCGGTTGATGAACCATACCTTCCCTACCTTTCAGCATCTGATCGATAGAGCTATCATGACTGAGAGGAAGCACCGGGAGATGGAAGACCGGAAGCGCAATATTGGTGGACCTCAGGCTGGGAGCAGCAGTCGTCCCCGTTTCTCAGGCAATCCACCCCAGCAATTCAAGCAGAGTCACCCTCAAGGACATCAACACCAACGCCAGTATCAACGTCAACATCAACAGCAGTACTAGAGACAATTCCCTCAGCAGCAGCAGAAGTACCGCTAGAACAACCAACAGGGAGGAAACCAGTATCAGCGATAGAACAACCAGTCACCTCACCTTCTTGTCCCAGCAACCAATCCGAGCAACCAAGCAGCTCCAGCGCAAGGAGGAGGCCGTGGATGTTTCCACTATGGGGAAACAGGCCACTGGGCATCGCATTGCCCAAAGAAAGCAACTCAGTAGCAGTCGGCTCTTAATGCCCCTGCAAGACAAAATGCACCTCAGCAAGGAAACAACAACCGTGGACAGCCTCGTGCCTAGTATGGAAAGGTAAACCACCTGGAGGCCGACACAGTTCAGGAGACCCTAGGAGTGGCACTAGGTACGTTCTCAGTCGAATCCCATTCTGCAAATATGTTATTTGATACTAGAGCAACGTATCCTTTTGTGAGTGTATCATGGGTAGAAATACACAACATACCAGTAGCACCCATGTACCCACCTATGAGGGTTAGTTCAATTGGTGGGAGGACCCAAACAGATAAATTTTGCCCTAGTGCAAAAGTTCAAATAAGGGGGATAGGATTTTCCGCTGATCTGATAGTAATGGATACCCGGGATGTAGACATAGATGTCATCCTAGGGATGAATTGGTTGACCAAATATCAAGCATGCCCTAACTGTGATAAGAGGACTGTGAAGTTAGTGTCCTTGTTAGGAGAGGAAGTGTTGGTGGAGTTAGTTTTGTCTAGACCAAGGAAATGATGTTGTCACCAGATCACTGCCCATAGTGAGGAAGTCAATCCACTGGAAGCCATCAAAGTAGTATCAGAATTCCCGGATGTGTTTCCCGATGATTTACCAAGCATGCCACCCGAGAGAAAAGTTGAATTTGCTATATAGCTAATCCCTGGCACCGCCCTATTTCTAAGAGAGCATATAGAGTGTCCGAACTAGAATTGGTGGAACTCAAGAAGTAGATAGACGAGTTGTTGGAGAAGGGTTACATCAGACCCACCACCTCGCCTTGGGCCGCCCCAGTGCTGTTTGTGGAGAAGAAAGATGGTACGAAGAGGATGTGTATAGATTACAAAGCTTTGAATGAAGTCACTATCAAGAACAAGTACCCCCTGCCCAGAATTGAAGATCTGTTCGATCAATTGAGAGGAGCCAGTGTGTTCTCGAAGATAGATCTGAGGTCAGGTTATCATCAGCTCAGGATCCGGCCTTCAGACATACCAAAGACAACATTTATTACCAAGTATGGGTTGTATGAGTACATTGTCATGTCCTTTGGTCTGACGAATGCACCAGCTTTTTTCATGTATTTGATGAATATTGTGTTCATGGACTACCTCGACAAGTTCGTAGTGGTGTTCATCGATGATATTCTCATATATTCCCGAAATGAGGAAGAACATGAAGAGCATTTGAGGAAGGTGTTGTAGAGGCTACGGGATTGTCAGTTGTATGCCAAGCTGAGCAAATGTGAATTCTGGATCAGTGAAGTCCTATTCTTGGGTCATATTATAAACCGAGACGGTGGCAGATATTTTGGACTGGAAAGCACCAAGAGATGTCCGGGAAATCAAGAGTTTCATTGGAATGGTCGGATACTATCGGCGTTTTATTGAAGGTTTCTCCAAGATTTCTAGACCAATGACAGCCATGCTAGCAAAGAAAGTTGAATTCAAATGGACCCCAGAGTGCCAAGAGTCCTTTGAAACATTGAGGAATAAGTTGACTACAACACCGGTGTTGATTCTACTAGATGTTCATAAGCCATTCTCAGTGCATTATGATGCTTCGTACACCGGACTGGGATGTGTGCTAATGCAAAAAGGGAAAGTAGTGGCGTACTCATCCTGACAATTGAAGATTCATGAGAGGAGTTACCACACACATGATTTGGAGTTGGCCGCAGTGGTTCATGCATTGAAGACCTGGAAGCACTACCTATATGGGCAGAAGTGTGATGTTCACACGGACCACAAGAGTCTCAAGTATATATTCACCCAATTAGAGTTAAACATGAGGCAGCAAAGATGGCTGCAGTTGATCAAAGATTATGAGCTAGAGATACATTACCACCCAGGCAAAGCTAATGGTGTTGCAGATGCTTTGAGCAAAAAAAGTCAAGGCAACATGATGGCCGCTCATCCGATGCCATATGAGCTAGCAAAGGAATTCGACAGGCTGAGTCTCAGATTTCTAAACAGCACCCAAGGAGTGACCGTTGAGCTGGAACCCACTCTAGAACAAGAAATCAAGGATGGACAGAAAAATGATGAAAAGATCAATGAAATTTGGCAGTTAATCCTAGATGGGAAAGGCGAGGACTTTCGGGAAGACGCAGAAGGCGTAGTATGGTTCAAAGATAGGTTGTGTGTTCCTGACATCAAATCGATTCAGGAACTGATTCTCAAGGAAGCTCATGAGACAGCTTATTCCATACACCCTAGCAACGAGAAGACGTACCAAGACCTAAAGAAAAGATTCTGGTGGTACAGTATGAAAAGGGAGATCGTAGAGTATGTGGTCATTTGTGACAGTTGTCAGAGAATCAAGGTAGAGCATTAGAGGCCCGCAGGTTTGTTGCAGCCGTTGCAGATTCCTCAGTGGAAATGGGATGAGATTGGGATGGACTTTATAGTCGGTTTGCCTCGCACTCGAGCTAGTTATGACTCCATCTGGGTAGTAGTGGACCGCTTGACAAAGGCGCCTCATTTCATACTAGTCAAGACCACCTATAATAGTTCAGTGTTAGTAGAGTTATACATGTCCCAGATTGTATGCCTGCATGGTGTTCCTAAGAAGATAGTACCAGATCGGAGAACCTAGTTTACTTCTCATTTTTGACAGCAGTTGCGTGAAGCTTTGGGCATGAACTTGAAATTCAGTTCAGCTTATCACCTGCAGACAGATGGTTAGACTGATAGAACCAACTAGATCCTAAAAGATATGTTGAGAGCTTGTGCTTTGCAAGACAATTTAGGTTGGGATAAAAGGATACCTTATGCAGAATCTCCTACAACAATAGTTACCAGGCTAGTTTGAAGATGCCACCGTTCCAAGCACTCTATAGAAAAAAATTCTCGAACTCCGTTGCACTGGGACCAACTCGGCGAAAGGCAGGTGTTCGGTCCAGACATTTTGCTTGAAGCCGAAAAGAATATCAGAATGGTTCGGGAAAATCTGAAGACATCATAGTCCAGACAACGAAGTTATGCCGACACTCTAAGAAGAGTTTCGAAGTAGGAGATTATGTTTACTTGAAGGTGTCATCGATTAGAGGAATCAAAAGGTTCGACGTCAAGGGCAAGCTAGCATCTCGATACATCGGACCATACCAGATTCATGCAAGACGTGGAGAAGTGGCATATCAACTCAGTATACCAGAAAGTATGTCTGTCGTGCAAGATGTGTTCCACGTGTCTCAGCTGAAGAAGTGTTTGCGAGTGCCAGAAGAGCAATTACCGACCAAGGATCTCGAGGTTCAAGAAGACTTGACTTATATTGAGAAGCCAACTCAGATTTTGGAGACAATATACTGAGTTAATCGAAGGAGCACCATCAGAATGTGTAAAGTCAAGTGGGGCCACCATTTTGAGGAAGAAGCAACTTGGGAAAGAGAAGAAGATCTGAAAGCCAAATACAACGAATTCTTTGCTAGCTAACCTTGAATCTCGAGTGCGAGATTCTTTTTAAGAGGATAGGTTTGTAACACCCTGAATTTGGGGTATAAAATTTCTTCTCTAAATACCTAGCAAATTCAGGTGTTACTTCTTTTCTCACTTTTCTTTTCTATTATCTTTAATAGGATTTTGGGTTAATTGTGTGGGAGATGTATTATTTCCTTGAGAATATCAAAACCTAGGGTATATGTGAATGTTTGCATCATGTTGAGCCTAGATTATCCTTTTTGTTTGATGCACATGTTTGAATTATTTGAATTTGAATCATGGTTGAATTTGATTTGAATTCCACAGAGAAAATAAAAAAGAAAAGACATTTAGAAACTTAGGAAAATGGAAAAGCAAATTTCAGCCCAAGCAGCCAAGCTCGGCCCAGCCAATCGCGCGCGCCCGCTCTCCCTGACAGGTGGGAACCGCCTGTCAGCGCCAGCCCATGTCCGCGCGCTCTCCCTCCCTCTCTCCCTCTACCTGGTGGGGCCGACCTATCGGCGCCAACTCTCCTTGCGCACGCGCTCCGCCGTCTCTCTGTCCCGTGGGCCCCGCGCGTTAGCGCTGGCCGCCCGTTCACTCGCTCGCTCGCCCGTTCGCTGGCCGTCCGTGGGCCCTGCCTTTTGGACCTGTGCCCCAACTATCTGCTCGTACGACCTGCGCCCATGATGCACGCTGAGGTCGCGCCCACCCCCACCTCAGTCATTTCTAGCGCCCGCACCCACTCCCTCTTCCCTTCCCTCACTCGCACCCCCTGCAGAGCTCCCACACTCACCTCACGTCGCGCGCGCCAGCAAAGACATCACTATCGTCCGCCGTAATCCCGTGTGTGTTCTGCGGTCGCCGTCGAGCCCTCGCAGTGTATGTTGCCTCGGTGAGCTTTGCCTCATCACCAACGACCTGGGACACCCCTCGGTTCGCTCCCTTCCCATATATTTCCCTCGGTTCGCTCCCTTCCCATATATTTCCCTCGGTCCACGCCGCTGCAGCTCCACCGCCGTCGACCCGAGGCCTCACCGCGTCCCTACCGCCGTTCAAAGGTCCCGGTGCTCTCCCTTAAGGTAACTAACCTAACCCTGCTCCTAATCTCCCCTTCTTTGCCCTTAAGCATGCGCAATCATAGTCGGAGTTGAGCTGCGTCGCAACCGAGCCACCCCACCGCGGACCACCACCCTCTGGTGCTTCTGCGCCGTTGTTGTACCCACGACCGAGTCTGCCGTGTCACCCCGGACCCACCTGAGCCCTTTCCTGCGCCCTAGGGCCCCCGGTGTGCCCGTGCCCTCGCCTCCGGCGAAGCTCTACCACAGAGTCGGGTGGTGCCACCGCTGGCAGCCAGGGAGACCCTACCCAGGCTTGCCGCGAGATCTCAGGCGTCCATCTAAGATCAAGTAGGCCTAGATTTAATTAGAGCAGACCTAATCCTACCCGTTCGCTCAGGATCCGGCCACTCGGATCCGCTCCCTCACCTGCGCCCTACAGTTGGGACCGGTCGGTCAGGCCGCCTCGCCCCCGGCCCACTTGTCAGTCCGAGCTTGCGCTCGAGATTGATCTCGGACATAGATCTGCGATCGGATGGCTGAGAATACCCTGTACCCCTTCGCGTGGTCTTTTTGTTAAAGAGACCCTCGACCTTTTAGAAATCAACCCGTCGTCCCTGGTTTTTGCACGCAGGCTCCTGACCTTTTATTTTATCACAGAAATAGGCCTAATTTTGTATTTTCAATTCTAAAACTTGTTTATTCATATCTTTTGCATATGAACTCCAAATTGGGTGGTTCAAATTGCAAAATGTTCATAAAATTATTCTCTACATGTTTAAATAAATCTTTCACTATCTACATGTCCTAATTTTATGTCTATACTATAGGTTGATTAAAGTGATGGGTTATTTATTAATAGGAAAATAAAAGGAAAACCCTAATGAATAGTTAGATGGTGAACCTTGTGGAAGTAATCTCATGTAAGGTGTGAACCCATCCCTGGTATAATTTTAGTAATTCGTTAGGATAAATGAAGTTATGTGATCCCCGAGATAGGCATTACTTAGAGAACCACAAACCTCTAGGTGTAATTGCCCACCTTAGAACCTAGATTTCACTCTTGCGTTTATACTGTTCTTTTGAGCTTGTGTTCACTTGATTGTGCATGTTTGGTGTACTGTTTCTTTGTTGTTTTCCAAATGTGTTGAACGAATGATTGCTTTGCGTAGACAACAAGCAATCTGAGGTTTCCGACTGTGTTGTAGGAGACTTCCCTGAGCAGCAATCCGGTGAAGGCAAGTGTCCTCTGACCCATTATGCCCTACTTACTTATAATCACTGTCCCACATTACTTAATTGAAACCTAAGTATTGACTAGCTTTGTGTTTACCTTGTCCTTGATTACCTTTTGGGTTATTATGGTTAGCTTCGTGCTATTGCTTTACTTTAAATCAACAAACATGATGAGAATATTTATGATACGATGATGTTATCTTGATTATGATGGTGAACTTGTGATACCTTAGGGGACTCAGCTGTTTCCTGAGTACCTCTCTGTATGGACCTATTCGTTGAGAGACCACCCGAGATAATAGTACAACCAAGAGGGTGGAATGGGACGCCCTTATCTGATTAATTAGATGAACTTGGGGTGTAGTTGGCTTTGCCGGAGGGCCGTCAATGGGGTCGGGGCATAGTGCTTGCTCTACTAAGGGTGGGTGCCGAGGTTCATTCGATTTCATTTTGTTAGTCACCCACCTTAGGGAGGAGTACTATGTTTGTATGACTGGCGAAACCTAACGAGCAACTGCACACCAGGGGAATCTTTGTAATGGCTACATAGTGAAACCTTGCCTACTCACCTTGGTAATGTTTGAGGGTTTGATCGCCCCGAGGCAAAAAGCGATCACAACTCGTGGGTGAAGTGTGCAACCTCTACAGAGTGTTAGAAACTGGTATATCAGTCGTGCTCACGGTTAAGAGAAGCCTTGGGATCCGCTTTGATTAGAATAACTTTGGATACTTTTATGATGATGGTAACTCGTGATGATTATAACTGTGGTTTCTGGTATTTCCTTTTGGAGGGAGTACTTTTGGGTAATAACTTGTGTATTATTACTAAAACTTGGCTTTTCTACTAGTAATAAATACCTGACCAAGTAAAAGCAACTGCTTTAACCATAACCCCACATACAACTAATCCACTTTAACCAAATGAGTTATTTGCTGATGTGTACTCACCCTTGCTTTAAAAACCACCCCACTCTAGGTTGTCCACATTACCATCAGCGCTCAGGTGAAGATGAAGGCAACATGTAGGATTTCCAGGAGTTTTAGGACTTCGATGAGTTCTAGTCATGTTTAATGGCAAACCCCCCGTCAGCTGCCTATGAAGGCCTTATCCTCTATGTTTCGTATTCCGCACTTTGATTATGTTAATGACTATGTCAAGTTAATGACTCTATGTATGGCTTGGACATCTTGATGTAATAAAGTACCTATTTCCGCTATTATTTTGAGCAATGTGTGATGATGTCCAACTATGTAATCGCTGTGTACGTGAGTTTCTGATCCTGGCACGTACATGGTTCGCATTCGGTTTGCCTTCCAAAAACCGGGTGTGACATACATTATGAGGCCTTTACAAAGTTCAACTAGCTTCAGAAAACCTGCTACAGTTTCTTGAAGTGGCGATATAGGAATCCCTCGTTCGAAAAGCCATCGCAACATGATCGACCCGAGAACCTCCCTATACCGGCAACTCCTCATACCGCCCTTGCTCCTTTCAGGTAAGGTAGTCCTCCACTAGCTTTCCTAATTAGTCAGCCAAGGGCGTCCCATACCACCCTTGTGGTAGCACTGTTATCTCAGGTTAAGCTCTATGTTCCAATTAACACAATAATATTGTCATGAACAATATTAGATAACTAAGAAATATAATGGAACATGGCAATGATTCATAAGTATCATTAACCCAAAACCAGATAGAGTAATAGCAAGTCTACCCAATAGTTCATTTGTTTGCAAGGTGTAGGGTAAGCAAAACTAGGGTAACCTATTAGGTCACATCAAGTTAACCTAAGCATGTCATGGTGTTATCGAGAACATTATTAGGTAAAGAAAAGTGATCAAGGGCACAACTTCCCTTATACTTGCGATAACCTTGTTATCCAGATGTTGCCCCAAAAGTGTGGCTCCAGATTGATCGTCACCTTGCCTCTACTCGTAGCAATACATACAATTAAGCAAATAATGGATATGGTAACATTACACCAAAGCATAATAATAAACCATGTAAGAATAATTTATCATCGATACAAGACCGTAGGTTCGAGAACCACTAAGATCGGAGTTATGGTTAAAAGATATAGCTTTTGGAAGATTTAGGTGATCAACTATGGAAACTAGGTATTATGTTAATTTTGTAAATCATTTGAGAAATATATTCTAAATAAATAACAAACTCATCTTTAATCTAAGTTATCTAAGTTATAACTTTATTAGAGATCATATTTTAGTCAAACTATAGTTATTGACAGATTTAACTTTGATTTAGAAAGGTTATTCTACTCAACATGGGCTAAACAAATTAGTTATCTATTTTTGAAAACATGTTACATGATAAAATAGTTTTCCTAAGTGTAGAAAACATTTTGACGAAGATAACACAATTTGAACGGACAAAACAGAGTTAAAGTGAAGGAGACATGCTTTTTCTATGATTCCTGGATTTATTTTACTCTTAAAAATCAATTTCAGATTTGTTTTATATAAATATACTTGCCTTAGGATGGTTGCTCATATATCACGAAAGCTCAGGGTCGGACCTATAAAAATTTGGACCAAACTGTAATGGTCTTATAACGGTGAGGAACGGTGGGTTTATTTGACAAAAACCTAGGGTCTTTTTAACAAATTTGCTCGGCTGGCTTAACGTGATCTCTCCCTAGTCATCCAATCCTCATCCGACGGCTAGGATTAGACCTCAAACTAGTAAGCACTTAGAGTCGTTGATCAAGCGATATGCGACATACATTTAATGAATCAAAGGGGTTTCCCACATCTAATCGTGGTCGTCCGATACAAGATCAACGACCACAGTGCTTCATCCTCCTTCCGATGGTGCTGAATGACGACGTTGTTTTCCCACGATGGTGCACACGCCGGCGAGCCACCCACCACTGATCTTGGCGCTCCGGTTCCTACTCCACCTAGCCCTACATGACGAGGAGGTAAAAGTGAATCAATGTAAGAGTTCCTCACCGAGAATCATGTGACGAGGCACCTTGTCCATGCCACGCGGCAGCGTTGTTACTCGAACGAGCAATTCCTCGTTGCTGGGAGACTCTTCGTGGATGCTGATGCTTCAAACATGTTCTCTAGGTCGTGACGATCCTCCCTAACCCCTTATTGTCATCCTCACGACGATGTACACCCTGAGGCGTCGAAGGCTACTCCCTTCGGTGACTTTCCTGCTCTCTCGGCGATGTCGCGCATTGGTGGCTTCTAGCTCCCACGAACGCCACCACGGTGTTTGCAACCCCACGGTGATGATCCTCCGCCACCAATAGGGCTCCAGACGACCACGCAGACAGGGATTCCAGTGCAGCCCGATCTCCTCTCGCTCCAGTCATGCAGCGCGCTCCTCAATCTCACGTCCTCTCTGCTCTGGTGGTGATTGGGGCACAAGGTGCTCGGCATATATACCCAAGGGTAGTAGTCGACCCTTGGCCTTGCCCGAGGCCGACTTGAGCGGAGTTTCCTCGGTTTGTTGCGACAGCGTGCGGACTCGGAATTTGTTACAGTGTCGGGCATGGCTAGAAGATGGTGCTGGAGTGTAGGGCCCATCGATAGGCGTCCTAGGCCTGGAACACAGGTGGTTGATGGCCCAAGAGTGCAGGAATCAGCCCAGGTGCGGGTCTTCTCTTTTTTTTTAGATTTATATTTTGAATTTAAATTCCAATTTAGATTCACAGTTCAATTTTAAAATGCACAACCAAAATCTCCAGCATGAATGCAAAAATTTTATTTCATTTAGTATTCTTTTATTTAATCTTTTATTAGAAAAGATATTTATTTTGGAATAAGTATCTTTAAAAGTAAGAAAAAAATCTTATTAGAAAATATTTGGGTTTCAAACCTTTGGAGAATTTTACTAAATTCCAAAATAAGATTTTGGGGTATTACATTATCCGCAGTGAGGTACTGCAAAAGTTACACCACCAATGCAACGTGGTTATATGTAGAGTAAAAAATTGGTGCAACGACCTAGTATATAGGATGCTCTAAAGTCAAGGAGACCAAAGAAAACACTATGCGTAGAGTTGGTACGTGCGAGTGGCAACAAGTGATGCGACGACAGAGGGCAAAAAGTAATAAAATATGTGGTACTTCTCCTGTTTTTAAATATTTATCGTCTGCTAGATCATTTTAACTAAAATGGGTCGTCTGATACATCATTTTTAACTAAAACACGACAAATAAAAAAGAACGGAAGAAGTAGTGGATATAGAGTTTATATATAAAGTAAATATGAATACGGTGAATCTCTACTAACTATTAAGTCGATAGTGTAGACTCCTTTCATGCCCTCGCTCGCCCCCTCCCCTGCTGCCCGTCGCAACAGGCGTCGCGCCCGCCATGGTCGCCCCCACCACTCCGTCGATGCCCTCCAAGCCCCTATCCTCCCGGTCGTGATGTCCGCCCCTGACCCAGCCCGCCCCACGATACCGCCCACGGCTGTGATCCCCGCCGGCAGCCCCTCGGGCGCCTCCCCGGTCGTGAATCGTGATCCCCGCATGCCGTGACTGCAGTTCCGGTCCCTCTCCAGTTCCGGAGATCGACAACTGCTCCAACCTCACCATGCTCGGCCTCGCCGAGACCAGAATCTCCGATCCGCTCTCGGCGATCCTGGGCTAACTCAAGAGCCTCGACACCATCGCCATCTACACTATGATGCTCTCCGGCCTGATACCTCCCGAGCTCGAGCAATGCACCAGCTTGGTCAACGTCTACCTATACGAGAACGTGTTGTCTGGGTCCATCCCGCTGCAGCTCGACAAGCTTGGGAACCTCAAGACCCTGCTGTTGTGGCAGAACAACTTCGTCGGTGTCATACCGTGGAGCTCAGGGGCGTGCGCGGGGCTCGTCATCCTGGATTTCGTATCACTACGTACATGCAACCCTTGTCTCGAGTTCCTGATATTTTGCTTTTGTACTGGGATGCAATCAAGTTATGGGACCTAACTGAGTAGCAGCCTAGGTGTTCGACGGAATGCCTCTGGCCCTGGTTATGTTCATTGCTGTCCTGATGTGTCCAGGACGATGGTGGGTCTCTCTGAAGGGGAGAAGCACTTCATCCACCGCGGCATTGCGCAGGACATTTCCACTAATGAACGTAGGTGACTGCAGTTCCAGTCCCTTTCTGAAAAGGAGTATTAGTTTAGAAGTACCTGATGGATGGTTTTGATGCTGCTCCTTGATTTACCTGTGCAGCTTTGAGTAGTTCTGTATTAACTTTGCAAATGAAAAACTTCAGTAACACTTTAATGAGGTATGCATTGTATGTTTCTATAGGATTCATAAGTCCTTTTCATTTACTTCTCTTGACACTGGGATCTATAAATGCCTTCTCACAGCATGTATTCAAGATGGATAGGAGAAGTACAAAAGCGAGGAAATTGATTGGAGCTACATTGAGTTCATTGACAATCAGGATATGTTGGATCTGATTGAAAAGGTTGTTTCTTTACCTTTATTCATTGGCCTATGCTAAGTACACTTTGTTGTGTGACCTTGATTTGTTGTATTCAGATCTATGTTTACATAATTATTTTGCATCAATTCACATGTAGTGGCTTATACTTGCATTAAATTATACGCTTGCAAGTTTTTATCAATTTTTGAGCCTCTGTTGCGCGCTTGTCTTGCACCTGTAGTGCTCGGATAGATTGGTGCTCTTGTGCCTTCAGCAAATAACCTTATGTTGATATTGTTTTGCACGTGTGTTAACTGCCAACACCCATTTCCGATGTCCTCCATGTTGAGTTCTTGTTAATCCACTAATGCATTGCCTCATTTTTTTTGTGCATAGCTGGCAAGTTCTCATATCGCTTGTGTTGTATCCATTTTGCTACCTTTTTCTCCTGGTCATTTAGTGGTATAGGCTGGGACTATTTAGGATGTAATTACATGTACAGATTATATAAAAGGATGTAATTACATGTATGGATTACTCTGTTTAAACTTTGAAGGGCAGGTTAGACCTCAGCTGGCCGAGACGGAGGTAGCGCACATAGGTCAAGTTGCTCTGGTGACAACCTAAATTGCTTGAAACATCTATGGAACCAGTAAGTAAATAGGATATTGTCGAGATGAATCAATGCACAATGAAAAAATGAGTAGAGCGGGCACATGTTATTTAACTACGGATGTAGTTTGAACAGAAATATGCATATTGAGGTAGGGCATAGATTGCTAATTACATGGTAGCCCATATGAACAGTTCTAGATTGCTATCTAAGTACCCATGTCTCTGCATCAATGCTGGGAGCTTTTAGGCCTTCCTCATCTGCTACAATTCCTAAAATAGTTGCATTGTTGCAAGTGAGAAAAACAAGCTAGCATGTCTAAGTGATTCTACAAATCCTGCTGCAAATTGTGGAAAGAGTCATAATACTTCATTTAACAGGATGTGATTGTAAACAGAAAAATGGAAATGCTAAAGTCGACACGCATTTTTGAAGGAAATATTTCTACTTTGCAAACCTTATTTGTATACCAAACCAAATTTGAATAGCCTAACAACACATATGTCAATATATTGTTAATGACAATTTTGGTTAAAAAGCTATGAAAATTTGAGTCCTTAACTGAGGGATCTTGTAGTCCTGCGATGGCGCACCCGACAGAAGCGGCAACGTCTCGATGGACGCATTTGCCAAGGATCAAGGCGTGTTGCAGGTGCGTGGTGGGGGAGGATCAGAGGAGGCCCACTGCAGGTCCGAGCTGGTGGAGCACAGCAAGAACGGGAAGATGCGGAGGAGGCCAGGGCGTGAGGGAGAGGTTGCGGACGATGGACACATGCTGCGACGTGAATTGTGGTGGCACCGGGAAGCTCGGAGAGCACAACAAAATCAGTCTTCTTTTAAGAACTCCAATATACGAGTCTTAGATTGCACAAGCTAACTAATTTTCCACACCAGCCTGTAGAGATATGGGAAAAGATCTGCATAGTCGTTACTGGTCGAATCGTGATGCTAAGGGCAATGGTGAGGCTTTCAACATGTAGAATGCAACGCTCTACTTCCTTGCTGGGGCACTCAATCTTTGCTGCCGAGAAACTTCTCACAACTGTGAACAACAACTTTGACGCGGACCATGCAATGTTTACATTTCGTTCACCTATATCTCACTATGCTATTTATGTGGCGGAACCGCCCGAATTATTCCAGCTTAAGTGCCCAAGTCGCACCCTTAAGGGCAGCAACACACTTAAACAGGAATAACCCGTCAGTCCCTCGGATCTAGTCCGATAAAGCCACTTACCAGGATCGAATACCACTAGCTCACTCGAAGGTGAGGCACAGAGAAATACAATAAAGCATAATACCACAAATTTAAGAAATATCATTAGTGATTACATTATCGGAGTTTCAGAAATAATAACCATACATTTTAATGCAGCGGAAATAACTAACGGAGAAAACCGAGTAACATGGCAAAGCCTGGCCACGCTACTCCTCCTGGTCCTCTCCTACGGAAGCAATAACCCACTCGACCATCTATCCCGGTGGCGGGGATGAAGGCCAAGTTACACCATTAACCAAATCAAGGAGGTACCTGCAAAAATTATGCCACAAGCAAGGCTGAGTATACTAATACTCAACTAGACTTACCCGGTGTGAGGAGTCTACTCCTCTACCTCTAGACATGCAGTTGTTTGGCTGAGGGGTTTGGTTTGCCAAAAGCACTAGCTGAGTCTAAAATCATATTTTAGCTTTTCAAGTTTTAGTATGCTCCTTTTTAACTAGATGTGTACCTAGCTAGTCATACATGGTATCAAACATTTTTACAAATCAACATCTTTTACCAGTCAACTCATTTCCACTTATTACTCAATGCAGTACAATGGATCAAGCAGTCTCATTAGCTGCGAGAAGCAGACGATTCGAATCGAGTTTTTATCCTTGCAAGGTAAACCTAAACACACGACGTGGCGAGGCACTCCGTCCCCACAGATATCAACTGTCCCCATCGATTCCCCGTCAACAGAACAGGGCTCACCGCCTTGTCGTATAATGCCTCACTGACCCCGACTACCGTCGTGCAGTTACTGCACTTGTACCCACCATAACCGGAAAGGGAGACCACGTCTCAGGTCGCGTGAGGGGTAAAGTATGCTGCCAGGTTCACTCAGGTACTAGGCTTACCGATTTACCATATTTCTCGGCATGTGTTTAGTACGTTCAAACGCTTGACATAGGTATTCGCACGTTAATCCTTATTCCAATTTCCATCTCGTAGACCACGTGTCCCCATGGACCCGTGTCCACAGACCATCATCATTCTGTTATCAAAATTGATACAACCAATTCCTGACCTCGCGCGAGTGCTAGAAAAATCACTCGACTTCTACTGAGATCCCTAATTAGCAAAGCAGCTACTCGACCTAGCATACTAGTATCCATCTCAAAAGGAATCCTGAGTTCATGCAACTAGGGTTTTAGACAACTCCTACACTTAAGTGCACAGTACAAGCCTACAAACATTAAGTGCAGTAAAATAGCATATATAATGGTTATGCATAGAACCGGGGCTTGCCTTTAATTTAACACTTAGATAGTGTTTGCTGGGGAAGGTACTCGCTTAGCGAGCATCCACTGGTTAAGTCCGTCATTCTTCAGGTCGTCCACCGACTGCATCTTGTGGTTGGCACCACATCACTTGCACGATCATCACCTCTCGGTCCTAAATAAGATGCAAGATGCATATGTATGAATATAATGAAATAGTACAAGATACTTTAAGAACATGCTAGCGAATTAAACACTAAGTAGCGAGACATCATAAGCAACCACACACACTAGCGTTAGCTAACTACATATCATCGAGCGCACAACATTAACACCACTAAAAGACGACAAACATTTTGTATATTTACGCAACACAAATATGACCCCATAAGTACGAGCATTTATTTAATTTGCTACGGCTTTTCATTAGTTCTTCTATTTATCACACAAAAGCATCCCAAACACAAGTTCAACAGAAGAGGAATTCCTATCCACAACCAACTACTCAAGCGTGCACATTAATTATGAAACGCATGTTAACCTAAGTTTAGACATTACAAGTCTATGTCTGTTAAGTGCTACCTAAGCATTTTTAACTAAAAGGGTGAACTCAACCATCAAATGGGCACTTGCAGATTTTTGGACAGCAATACAGCAGTTACTTGTTTTAATCATAACTTTTCAAATATTAATCCAAACATAGCAAACTAGGACTTTATGGAAATCTTAAAATGTGCTCTACAACTTTGGTATTGTCATCACAACATGATCCAACACTTAGCAAGGTCAAAACGTGCTAATACAACGGCTCTGTCCAGATTTGGACAGATTCTGACTTGCAACTTCAAAAATTCACAACTAAATATTCAGACATCCAAACAAAGTGATCTTAGACTTTCTAGAAAGATAATTAAATGTTCTACAAATTATTTATAAACATATCAAGGTAATTCAATATGAAATTAAGGATAAAAGACACTAGAAGGCTTTGCTGTCCAGAATTGGACAGATTCAGTCTTCAGACTTTAAACATCCATAACTAAATTTTCAGACCACCAAAAAGAGTGATCCAAGACTTTTTGGAAAGCTTGGCAAAATCACTACATAACTTTTATAATCACCAAGAAGTGATTCCAGGTTTAATCAAATCAAACATTACAGTTTTCGAAATCTGTTCTGACAGAGGACAGAACACAGCAACCAGTTTGTAAAATTCATAACTCTTAAACTACCAGGCCTATGGTTATGAAATTTTAACACAAGCAAGATACGAAAAACATCTACAACTTTCTTATAGCGACCATGAACAGATTGTAATATTAAATTAGGCAAACAATACAGTTTCTGAAATCTGTACAGAATTTGGACAGATTCAGTTACTGAATTTATAACAAGCATAACTCCTAAACGGATAGACTAATGGCTGTCAAATTTTAACCCCAGAAAGATAATAAAGTTAGCTACCACTTTTCTATAGCACATATCTACATAAAACACAATTTAGTTCATCAAACATACAACACGGGGAAATCACTGCGTGCAGTCCAAAACAGCAATCACTAAATTTCAGTTCCTATATAATTCAAGAATTGTCATGTTTTAGAGACTTTAATTATTCTAACACTTTACCATTTGTTAGAGTTAAATTAATCAAATGAGGACTAACAAGTAGACTTACAAATTTTACTCAAGTCATTTAGTGCACTAAAATTACTACAACCAATTAACAACGCATTTTCCACGATAATCACCCAACAATTTGCGTTTTAAATTAGACATTACATGAGCACTACTACTTTTTACCCGCGGCCATAACCTTAGACATTTAGACCACAACAAGCAATTCACCGTGATTACGAACTTAACCAAGTCATCTAACAATTCGGCTAACTAGAGCAACAATATAGGCCGCTATACATCACACACGTCGGCTAGTCTATTATTATCGAAATCCGAGACACGACATATATATAACAATCACTTAACGCAATCGACTCCTGCTTAACACGAGTTGGCTAATGACGTGACTATTTCCCAATTACCAACATACACCACCTTTCGCCATTTTTGGATAACCTGAGCGACACACAGCTATTGTAATACATCTCAAGTTCATTCAACCCCATCAGTAGAGCACTAGCACATTTCAGAAAATTTCCTGAGACTTACGACAACAAGGCATCGATCTTATCATGCACATCAAAGCATCACAAGCGTGTTTACGGAAGCAATCGGTTAACTTGATCGACACACTACCCATGTTCTTTGCCTTTCAAAATTTATCGCACAATAGGAATCATCCCCATTTGCCAATGACACCAACTGTTGGATCTTTTATGGGCTTGGCCCATTTATTGAATAAACTCTATGGTGTGTAATGGTGGAGAATACCAATAGTACCACATTGGAAGTCCAAGGGTCTTTTGCCTTGACTTATATGGTGGGATTTATTCCACTTAACTTAAGAAGTCAAGAAATGGACAAGGGCGTGCCACACGCGCGCGCGCGCCGCCGCCGGCCGGGCCGGGCGTGGCATGGCGTGGCAGGCAGGCAGGCGAGCGGGCGTGGTGTGGTTGTGTTAATTTTTTAGCACTCACTAACTGCGTACGTCAGCCGAGTGACCCTGTCTCTTCGTCAGCCAGCTGAGTGACCCTTCTCCTTCAGCTGGCCGACTCATGGCATGACTCGACGAGTGCTGGCCGACTCATGGCATGACTCGGCGAGAGCTGGCCGACTCTTGGCGTGACTCGGCGACCTTTCTCCTTCAACTTCCCTCTGCGAGAGGTTAAATAGAGGAGCACCCCTGTCACTCGGTACACGCGAGAAACACTTTCAGTCTCACAGTCCAGCCGCCGAGTGAGGGTATTTCCATCTCGTGACTCTTCGCGCACAGAGAAGCGAAAGGGCAGGTGCCTCCGAAGTCGGTGCCGTTCGAGACCTTGCACGGGGGATCGGCAATTAGGTTTTTGGGGAGCGTCTACGCGACTGCCCAACGTCCGTCATTGTCTTCTTCACTGGTTCCTGGCGTCTTCATCTCGTACCGGATGGCAAAAGAAGTTGGACAAGGTTCAGGATCATCGAAGCGCATGGGAGGGTATGATCAATTCAGTTTGTTACTGTTTTACATTCTGCATAATATGTATGTCGTACGTAGCTCTATTCTGTCATATTATAATATATTATATCTATCTGTTTTAATTTTACAATCATTCTGTTTATATTACTATCTGTTTAACTTCAGTTGTTCTGTAATAATTCATGAACCATGCTTATGTACTTATTATATTTATATGCTTTATGTTCTCTTGATCCATATTGTTATGGATATATTTGAGATAGTGAATTCTATGATTAAACATATTTTATATGTCATCATCATAATGTTAATTTATGGAATTAAAATAATACGGAAAATGCCTATAAATCTAACAATCCAAAAACCTAATCTTAGGCATTTTTCTGTCAGAGGTTTTGCTGCTGTGCTAAAGCCTGATCCTTTTGATGGTAAAAACTTCTTGATATGGAAAGCTAAGATGGAATTGTGGCTAACTGCAATGTTTTGTTTTCATGCCGCTGAGGGCAAGCCTGCCAACTTACCTCCTGAGGATGAGGCTAAGTTTAAGGCTGAAGACAACCTCTTTCGAGGAGCAGTAATTAGCGCACTGGATACAAAATTCTAGAAAAGCTATATCATCCTTCCCACGGGGAAAGAGCTATGGGATGCTCTTGTTGGAAAGTTTGGAGTTACTGACGCTGGTAGCGAGCTGTATCTCATGGAGCAGCTGTATGACTACAAGATGGTTGAGAACCGATCTGTAGTGGAACAGGCTCATGAGTTTCAGGCACTAGCTAAGGAACTCAAACTTTTTCCTTGTCCTTTGCCTGACAAGTTTGTGGCTGGCGGTATAATCGCCAAGTTGCCACCTTCTTGGAAGGACTTTGCTACCTCTCTCAAACATAAGAGACAAGAGTTCAATGTGGAAGAGCTCATTGGTACTCTTGATGTTGAGGAAAGGGCTAGAACAAAGGACAGTGGAAAAGGTGTTGAGACCTCTACTGCTAATGTGGTGCAGAAGAGAAACTTCCGCAAGTTTAACAAGAAGAAAAACCAGAACAAACAAGAGAATGCAAATAAACCTGTTCATACAGCACAATTTAAAAAGAAGAACAGCAATAACAAGGGAAAGGGAGGATGCTTTGTCTGTGGCAGTGATCAACATTGGGCAAGAGAGTGCCCTGATCGCAAGTTCACTCAAGACAAGAAATCAGCTAATGTTGTAACCACTGAAACTGAAGGTGGAACATCTGGGTATGGTAATTCTTTACCATTTGTTCTTTCAGTCTGTAATTCACCTGAGTGGTGGATGGACAGTGGTGCAAACATTCATGTGTGTGCTGATGCCTCTATGTTCACTTCCTATCAGGTCGGGAGGTCTGGCGCCTTGTTGATGGGAAATGGGTTGCGTGCTCATGTTCTTGGTGTTGGTACGGTCAGTCTGAAGTTTACTTCGGGAAAGACGGTGCCATTAAAGAGCGTGCAGCATGTGCCCTCTATCAAGAAGAATCTCGTTAGCGTTTCTATGCTATGTCGAGATGGATACAAAGTTGTTCTTGAGTCTAATAAATGTGTTGTGTCGAAACATGGTACTTTTGTTGGTAAAGGATATGACTGCGGAGGCTTGTTCCGCTTATCACTGCATGATGTGTGTAATAAACTGGTGAATTCTGTTAATTTTTCTGATGAGTCAGATTTATGGCATTCACGTTTTTGTCATGCAAGCTTTGGCTGTCTTATGCGGTTAGCAAATCTAAATCTAATTCCTAAATTTAACTTGGTCAAAAAGTCTAAGTGCCATGTGTATGTTGAATCAAAACAACCCCGCAAGCCTCACAAGGCTGCTGAGGCGAGGAGTTTGGCACCTCTAGAACTTGTTCATTCTGATCTGTGCGAGATGAATGGAATTTTGACCAAAGGTGGTAAAAGATACTTTCTCACTTTTATAGATGACTCCACTAGATTTTGTTATGTGTATCTCTTAAAAACAAAAGATGAAGCGTTCAATTATTTTAAGGCCTATAAAGCTGAAGTTGAGAACCAACTTGAGAGGAAAATAAAACGTTTAAGGTCCGACCGAGGTGGAGAATATTTCTCTAATGTGTTCGATGAGTTCTGCGTGGAACATGGTATTATTCATGAGAGGACACCGCCATTCTCACCACAATCCAATGGGATTGCTGAAAGGAAAAACCGCACTCTAACAGATTTGGTGAATGCCATGTTGAGTACAGCGGGATTATCCAAGGCATGGTGGGGTGAGGCGATTTTGACAGCATGTCATGTCCTGAATAGAGTTCCAACAAAGAACAAAGAGATCACTCCATTTGAGGAATGGGAAAAGAGAAGAGTAAATCTCTCGTATTTGCGCACTTGGGGTTGCTTGGCTAAAGTGAATGTGCCAATCAACAAAAAGCGTAAACTTGGGCCTAAAACTGTTGACTGTATATTCCTTGGGTACTCTTTTCACAGCACTGGGTATAGGTTCTTAATTATAAAATCTGATGTGCCTGATATGTATGTTGATACTATCATGGAATCAAGAGACGCAACATTTTTTGAGAATGAGTTTCCCATGAAGAATACACCTAGTGATACAAGTCATGAGACTATAATTCCCCATGAGCACGAACTGTCGATTCCTATAGAGCATGCTGAGGATTCTCACGTGCACATCCCTAAGGAGGATGACACTGTAGTCACTCGAAAGAGCAAGAGACAGAGGGTTGCAAAATCCTTTGGTAATGACTTTATAGTGTACCTTGTGGAAGACACACCAACTACCATTAGTGAGGCATATTCCTCTCCTGATGCTGACCTATGGAAGGAAGCAGTAAGGAGTGAGATGGAATCTATTATGTCTAATGGAACTTGGGAGGTCGTTGACCGTCCTTATGGTTGTCAACCTATAGGTTGCAAATGGATCTTCAAGAAAAAGCTTAGGCCTGATGGTACAATTGAGAGGTACAAGGCAAGGCTTGTGGCCAAAGGATATACCCAAAAGGAGGGTGAAGATTTCTTTGATACCTACTCACCAGTGGCTCAGTTGACTACAATTCGCACATTAATAGCCGTGGCAGCCTCTTATGGTCTTATCATTCATCAGATGGATGTTAAGACAGCTTTCCTAAATGGAGAGTTGGATGAGGAGATCTATATGGATCTGCCAGAAGGGTTCATTGCGGATGGTCAAGAGAACAAGGTGTGCAGGTTGATAAAATCATTGTATGGCCTAAAACAAGCACCTAAGCAATGGCATGAAAAGTTTGATAATACTCTTACAGCAGCTGGCTTTGTTGTAAATGAATCTGACACGTGTGTATACTATCGGTATGGTGGGGGTGAGTCTGTTATGCTGTGCCTTTATGTTGATGACATTTTGATCTTTGGATCAAATCTCAATGTGATTGAGGAAGTTAAAAATCTTCTATCGAGCAATTTCGAGATGAAAGATTTGGGAGAGGCTGATGTCATTCTAAACATCAAGCTTGTTAGAGAAGCTGATGGTGGGGTAACTTTGTTACAATCCCATTATGTGGAAAAGGTATTGAGTCGCTTTGGTTTTAGTGACTGTGATCCTGCTCCAACACCTTATGACCCCAGTGTGCTATTAAGAAAGAATCGGAGAATAGCAAGGGATCAATTGACATACTCCCAGATCATTGGCTCACTCATGTACCTTGCAAGTGCAACAAGGCCAGACATCTCTTATGCTGTGAGTAAGCTAAGTCGGTTTGTGTCGAAACCAGGAGATGATCACTGGCGTGCTCTTGAGAGAGTGTTGCGGTATTTGAAAGGTACTATGACATACGGTATTCATTATACCGGAAACCCAAAAGTGCTGGAAGGCTATTGTGATGCCAACTGGATTTCTGATGCTGATGAGCTTTATGCCACAAGCGGATATGTGTTTCTGTTTGGAGGTGGCGCTGTTTCCTGGAAGTCTTGCAAGCAGACTATCTTAACGAAGTCTACAATGGAAGCAGAACTCGCAGCATTAGACACTGTTGGGGCTGAGGCCGAGTGGCTTCGTGATTTCCTATTGGACTTACCGGTAGTTGAAAAACCGATACCGGCTATTTCCATGAACTGTGACAACCAAACGGTGATTACAAAGGTTACCAGTTCTAGGAATAACATGAAGTCTACAAGGCATGTCAAGAGGAGATTGAAATCTGTCAGAAAGTTGAAAAACTCCGGAGTTATAACTGTGGATTATGTCCACACATCAAATAATCTGGCAGATCAATTCACTAAGGGTCTATCACGCAATGTGATAGAAAGTGCATCGAGGGAAATGGGTATGAGACCCATGTGAGATCTACTCTAGTGGTAACCTGCTCTATGTGATCGGAGATCCCATGAAGTAGAGTGGAGAAATAAGCTAGGAGTAGATTGTGAGGAAAGATCCCTTCTTTAACTCATTTCTGATGCACATCTTTCCTATCTGTAAGGCAGGATGGTTTTTACCTTAATGTATTCCAAGAGTCTTATAAAGGTGAGATGTTGTCCTACAGAACATCTTTTGAGGAATACACCTATATGAGTCAGACTGCTGGTCACAGTCTATGGGACTTGGGTAATCCCTAAATACTCATGAAAGGCACTGAAGTGTGACTTATATGCTTCTAAAAAGCGGGAATACCCTTTTGCAGCCTAGTATCAGCAAAGGATTTGAGTGAATCTTATTTCGCACAAAACTGTCAATTCAAGGCATAGTCCATTGTTCAGTTGTGAATGAGTGAAACTCTTATTCTAGATGGATGTTCAACTTAACAGTCTCCATCGAAACACTGGTATATCAAAGGATTGTGATTCTGATACTTCATCATTACAAACCCTAGAGTTTGGTGGGGATCGTTGGATCTTTTATGGGCTTGGCCCATTTATTGAATAAACTCTATGGTGTGTAATGGTGGAGAATACCAATAGTACCACATTGGAAGTCCAAGGGTCTTTTGCCTTGACTTATATGGTGGGATTTATTCCACTTAACTTGAGAAGTCAAGAAATGGACAAGGGCGTGCCACACGCGCGCGCGCGCCGCCGCCGCCGGGCGTGGCGTGGCGTGGCGAGGCGAGGCAAGCAGGCGAGCGGGCGTGGTGTGGTTGTGTTAATTTTTTAGCACTCACTAACTGCGTACGTCAGCCGAGTGACCCTGTCTCTTCGTCTGCCGAGTGACCCTGTCTCTTCGTCAGCCAGCCGAGTGACCCTTCTCCTTCAGCTGGCCGACTCATGGCATGACTCGGCGAGAGCTGGCCGACTCTTGGCGTGACTCGGCGACCTTTCTCCTTCAACTTCCCTCTGCGAGAGGTTAAATAGAGGAGCACCCCTGTCACTCGGTACACGCGAGAAACACTTTCAGTCTCACAGTCCAGCCGCCGAGTGAGGGTATTTCCATCTCGTGACTCTTCGCGCACAGAGAAGCGAGAGGGCAGGTGCCTCCGAAGCCGGTGCCGTTCGAGACCTTGCACGGGGGATCAGCAATTAGGTTTTTGGGGAGCGTCTACGCGACTGCCCAACGTCCGTCATTGTCTTCTTCACTGGTTCCTGGCGTCTTCATCTCGTACCGGATGGCAAAAGAAGTTGGACAAGGTTCAGGATCATCGGAGCGCATGGGAGGGTATGATCAATTCAGTTCGTTACTGTTTTACATTCTGCATAATATGTATGTCGTACGTAGCTCTATTCTGTCATATTATAATATGTTATATCTATCTGTTTTAATTTTACAGTCATTCTGTTTATATTACTATCTGTTTACCTTCAGTTGTTCTGTAATAATTCATGAACCATGCTTATGTACTTATTATATTTATATGCTTTATGTTCTCTTGATCCATATTGTTATGGATATATTTGAGATAGTGAATTCTATGATTAAACATATTTTATATGTCATCATCATAATGTTAATTTATGGAATTAAAATAATACGGAAAATGCCTATAAATCTAACACCAACAATACCTACTGATCTATTATTCAGCACATGAACACAGTTACACGTCGTACACTAGTTTCTAACATGCTTCCTGCATAACCCGTAATTCAATTACTCACTAACAATAAATCATGCACGACAACTACCACATCAACCGATTTATTTATTTGGAACACCGCCTGCCTAGCGTACCACTAGTACCCCACATTTTAACTCAAGCTCAATAATACAGCCTTTATTCGATTATACAACAGTGACCTAAGCGTCGTGTTACCCAATGCATACATCTTTTCTCGTCGCGAGTATAACCATATTACAGCATATACCCGCACACCTCAATCAAATATCTTACGCCACCACCACTATAATACACCACGGCACACACGCACATACGTGTCCCCACGTTACGCACAAGGCATCAACAGCATAGTGACTCTAACATGATTAATCATACTCCTCATTTGCCTCGACTATCCCAATCATCGATCACATGCATAAAACAATACACTTTTCACGTAGACACCTATCGATGCATTCCCCAACACATAATCCGCATTTTAAAAATTTTCCTCACAGCAAACCACACATCAAATACATTCTTACCGAAACTTAAAAACATCCGAGCCCTCTTTCTAACATGTTTTCTTTCGCCACAAACTTCAATCCATACCAATACATTTTTTACACATATACATACACATGCACAACATCGACCAAAGCTTAAATAGATTAATCCATAAAATACCAAGTGAACAACCTGGACAAATCGAGATTAGTCACATGGGTTGTCCACGTAGCTCGGCGTTTCGTTGAACGGGCAAAGCGCGAAGCGCGACGTTGACCATTAGCTGCGATAACACAAAAATATGTTGGTGGTAGTTCATCGAACATCACAAACGCTGAAAAAATAGCAGGGTCAGCGGGGGGTTCTCACCACGGGTTTCGACGGCGCGGTTGGGGGCTGTGTGCACCCGATTGGAGCCCGACGATGAGTGCGACGAGGCGAACCTCGCAGATGTGCTACTTCATCCATGGAAGGGATCGAGTGGGGGGAAACAGGGGGGAGGTGCAGGGAGGGGCGAGCTCGACCAAGAAGACCCAGAAGCGATGGTCTGCGGTTGAAGGGACCAAAACACCGGGGGCTGGAGTTGAGCCACCATTGGCGCGGTTGAGGGAGCAAGGAGGAGAGGGGGATTCCATGGCGAGGCACTGGAACATGGGGGTAAGGAGCTCCCTACTGGAATTTCTGGGCACCAGGGAGGAATGCACGCAGGGGCGCTGGCCATAGGGAGAGCAGGGTGCACAGGGAGGTGAAGCTGCAGGGGGTGGCGCCATGGGAGGTGCTTCGGTGCGCTGGGGAAGAAGGGTGCCCTGCTGGATGGGTGCTGAGCGCCATGGTGAAAAGGAGCCGAGCTGCAGAGGGCGCCGTGGAGGGAGCTCGGCGGCCATGGAGCTTCTGCCCCTGCGCATGTACAGGAAACAGGGAGAAGGACTGCGTGGGGGAGAAGAAGGCTGCTGGTGGCGGCTGGAAAAACAATAGGGGTGGGAGTGCAAAATAGCCCAAGTGCAAGGAGAGAGGGCTCCTATTTATAGGCATGAGATAGGGTTAGGGTTTCTTAGTGGGCCTATTGGGCTGGGTCGGGCTGACACAAACACTAAACTGGGTCGTGATAATTTATTTCCATTTTATTTTATGGCATTTTGATTAAACACGGATTATCAGAACGCTAATTATTTCCCGGAATACAATTGCTCTTGCGGAATTCGTCTCCACGGAGAACAGAGCGAATAGAGTTCGGACGAACGGAAGGTTGAGCGATTAATTCGGCCGAGAGTCTAATTTGATTTCGCTCAAAAATAATTACCTACGCGTGATTCGAAAATAAATCGTCCTGAGATTTGATCGACTTTGGATTTTTAGTCGGAGAAGGCGAATCGTGGCATTTTAAAATCGCTGTCGATACAGGGTTTTGAATTCGGTTCTTGGACATGAGATATTTAGCTGAGTCGAGTAAGAATTAATTAGAGGGTGACATACTGAGTATTCCGTTTGCGAGTATAGATCCAGATAAAATAGTCAGACATAGATCAAGTTCAAGGAATTAGACTTGGGCTCATATCAAATAACAGTCGTCGAGAGTTTGATTAAATGAGCTTCAGATGAGATTTATAATTCGAGAATGATTTTCGAGTTTGCATTCGCGTCGAGAATAAAAGTTTTAACAGGCTCCAAATTCGACCTTCTGTGAGACTGAATAACTCCGAATTCGGTGAAATGTGGATGAATAATCTGGATAATTAGAGACATACGCGAGCAAGAAATAGAAATTTTTACCGAGCATCCGAGATTAGGATAAATCTCCCATCATAACACGAAACTGACACCTGGAGTGTCATAGCCTCCCCCCTTAAAAAGAATCTCGCCCCGAGATTCGAATGAGGATCTTCAAGGGTGGAGAAGCATGTAACTCCCAGGCTGAAGATAGATGCAAATTTATGAGATGGGGTCTGACAAGATACTGAAGATAGATTTGGATAGTATATCGCGACATATCGAGACAAAATGTAGCGATCACTTTGAGAGGATATCCAACAAAGATAGCACATCAGTATAGTCTCGTAATGGATCACGACTATTAATCGCAATACCAGCGTGTGCCTAGCAGCTCAACCATGTGTGCGCGCCCACAGGAGGCTCTCGGTTTCGTCGCGGCACCATCAGTCGTTTAGTCATAATACCATTACCAAACATAACCAATGAGAAATCCACATAGCACAGATAGATGGAGCCCATGAGAGTATGGCTCAGAAAATAAGAATGAGATCATGACAGGAGTTGAAACATAGATTTTTGGCAAAAGAGCAACGCATGAGAATCTTATTCAACTCCATATACTCTTTTATGATCATCACAAAGATTATCAGGCCAGAGATCAGTACGAGATTCGATATGAGAACGAAGCACTCAAGAGATCATGATTAATGAGCTTTTAGAGACATCAGAAAACCGAAGACGACAGCAACATCCATTGAACAAAATGGACACACTACTTGAAGATAAAATTGATAAAACAACATCATGATCCTCGGAGAACGAGTATGAGAATGATCAGAAATGAGAGATTTAGGCAGATCAACATCTGATGCTTGAGAACGGGTTATAGGAGGTAACCAGATAACGGGGCAGAATCAATAGGGGATCCCAAGATTCGGATGATAAAGCCAACATGATTCACATGAAAAAGGATTACCAGATCTAGGCAAAAGGAGAGGTAGGCAAACAGGATCAGCTAGGATGATCAACAGAAATGCTATGAAGTTTTAGGGGCAAGGATTTATGGAAAGAAACATGGCCTTGACAGGGTTTGCGCAACTAGACACCAACAACAAAACTTTTTTTTGACACAACAAGTGCACAAGGAGACTTGGGTTGGTCTAGCGGTCAAGCTATGGGTTCTCTAAGCTGTGCAGGTGTAAATTCAATAGTGCAACACACAAGGGCTAGAAAACGCCAACACAAGCATAATTTTTTTTCTTTTATAGAGGGTTCACTTGCTAACTCAAGGTTGTTTGGAGGGTTTTTTTATGGGCAAAACAGGCAACAATTTTTTTATTGGCAAAGAGGGTTGAACAATTACAATACCACCTAGCTAGCAAGACAAGAGAAGCACATAACACGACCTAACAAGACTTACCAATCTAACACGAGGTAAGGCATTTCTTATAGTTCATGACATAGCAATGCGCCACAATATCCACAAGTTCTTATTATTGGAATAAAGGTGAGAGAAGCATGTTGATGCATAAGATACAATTATGCTACAATCATGATGCATGCTCATTCTAGTCGTCTTCTCAGACCTAACTAATTTTTCGGGTGCGTCTACAGCATCCTTATTAATAGTAGTAGTAGCCTTTATAGCCTAAATAACTAGCCATCTAGCTACCCATCTATTTCCTAAGGCTCCACGTCCTAGGTCTATCCTGATCGTCCTGACGATCTATCCAACATTGGTTTCTAGCAAGTTTTACTTTAGAAAAGGTTGGTATTTATGACTTATTGACTTCTCTGTAATGGTATTCGCTCTGATACCAGCTGTGGCGGAACCACCCGAATTATTCCAGCTTAAGTGCCCAAGTCGCACCCTTAAGGGCAGCAACACACTTAAACAGGAATAACCTGTCAGTCCCTCGGATCTAGTCCGATAAACCACTTACCAGGATAGAATACCACTAGCTCACTCGAAGGTGAGGCACAGAGAAATACAATAAAGCATAATACCACAAATTTAAGAAATATCATTAATGATTACATTATCGGAGTTTCATAAATAATAACCATAAATTTTAATGCAGCGGAAATAACTAACGGAGAAAACCGACTAACATGGCGAAGCCTGGCCACGCTACTCCTTCTAGTCCTCTCCTGCGGAAGCAATAACCCACTCGACCATCTATCTCGGTGGCGGGGATGAAGGCCAAGTCACACCATTAACCAAATCAAGGAGGTACCTGCAAAAATTATGCCACAAGCAAGGCTGAGTATATTAATACTCAGCTAGACTTACCCGGTGTGAGGAGTCTACTCCTCTACCTCTAGACATGCAGTTGTTTGGCTGAGGGGTTTGGTTTGCCAAAAGCACTAGCTGAGTCTAAAATCATATTTTAGCTTTTCAAGTTTTAGTATGCTCCTTTTTAACTAGATGTGTACCTAGCTAGTCATACATGGTATCAAACATTTTTACAAATCGACATCTTTTGCCAGTCAACTCATTTCCACTTATTACTCAATGCAGTACAATGGATCAAGCAGTCTCATTAGCTGCGAGAAGCAGACGATTCGAATCGAGTTTTTATCCTTGCAAGGTAAACCTAAACACACGACGTGGCGAGGCACTTCGTCCCCACACATATCAACCGTCCCCATTGATTCCCCGTCAACAGAACAGGGCTCACCGCCTTAGCGTACAATGCCTCACTGACCCCGACTGCCGTCATGCAGTGACCGCACTTGTACCCACCATAACCGGAATGGGAGACCACGTCTCAGGTCACGTGAGGGGTAAAGTCTGCTGCCAGGTTTACTCAGTTACTAGGCTTACCGATTTACCGTATTTCTCGGCATGTGTTTAGTACGTTCAAACGCTTGACACAGGTATCCGCACGTTAATCCTTATTCCAATTTCCGTCTCGTAGACCACGCGTCCCCATGGACCCGTGTCCACAGACCATCATCATTCTGTTATCAAAATGGATACAACCAATTCCTGACCTCGCGCGAGTGCTAGAAAAATCACTCGACTTCTACCGAGATCCCTAATTAGCAAAGCAGCTACTCGACCTAGAATACTAGTATCAATCTCAAAAGGAATCTTGAGTTCATGCAACTAGGGTTTCAAAAAACTCGTACACTTAAGTGCACAGTACAAGCCTACAAACATTAAGTGCAGTAAAATAGCATATATAACGATTATGCATAGAACCGGGGCTTGCCTTTAATTTAACACTTAGATAGTGTTTGCTGGGAGAGGTACTCGCTTGGCGAGCATCCACTGGTTAAGTCCATCATTCTTCAGGTCGTCCACCGACTGCATCTTGTGGTTGGCACCACATCACTTGCACGATCATCATCTCTCGGTCCTAAATGAGATGCAAGATGCATATGTATGAATATAATGAAATAGTACAAGATACTTTAAGTACATGCTAGCGAATTAAACACTAAGTAGCGAGACATCATAAGCAACCACACACACTAGCGTTAGCTAACTACATATCATTGAGCGCACAACATTAACACCACTAAAAGACGACAAACATTTTGTATATTTACGTAACACAAATACGACCCCATAAGTACGAGCATTTATTTAATTTGCTACGGCTTTTCATTAGTTCTTCTATTTATCACACAAAAGCATCCCAAACACAAGTTCAATAGAAGAGGAATTCCTATCCACAACCAACTACTCAAGCGTGCACATTAATTATGAAACGCATGTTAACCTAAGTTTAGACATTACAAGTCTATGTCTGTTAAGTGCTACCTAAGCATTTTTAACTAAAAGGGTGAACTCAACCATCAAATGGGCACTTGCAGATTTTTGGACAGCAATACAACAGTTATTTGTTTTAATCATAACTTTTCAAATATTAATCCAAACATAGCAAACTAGAACTTTCTAGAAATCTTAAAATATGCTCTACAACTTTGGTATTGTCATCACAACATGATTCAATACTTAGCAAGGTCAAAACGTGCTAATACAATAGCTATGTCCAGATTTGGACAGATTCTGACTTGCAACTTCAAAAATTCACAACTAAATATTTAGAGATCCAAACAAAGTGATCTTAGACTTTCTAGAAAGATAATTAAATGTTCTACAAATTATTTATAAACATCTCAAGGTAATTCAATATGCACTACCGGAATCGCGTTCTTTGCCGAGTGTCTTAGACACTCGGCAAAGACTATTTTACACTCGGCAAAGCCTTTGCCGAGTGTAACACTCGGCAAAGAACACTCGGCAAATATTTCATCGGCAAAGGGTTCTTTGCCGAGTACTTTTTTACGGACACTCAGCAAAGACTTTGCCGAGTGTCAAAAAGCACTCGGCAAAGAAAAACACTCGGCAAATTAAGAATCGAAAAAATTAAAAAAAAAACAGCAAAACATTTTTTTAAATTCTAGGAACAACTCTCCAACCCAACCCTACCTATCACCTTACCCGTTGTCTTATCATTTTTCACTATTATTTTGAATCAAACTTATATGTTTTGTAAATGGTGAGATTCGAACTCGCAACCTCTCTCTCGCGCATACCCTCCTATACCACTACACTACTACACCAATTATGTCTATATTACGTTTTCATTCCCCATGTACTATAACAAATCGAGAGTAATTTGATTATTTAAGGCATTAAATGAGTTCATTTGAAAATGTGACCAACTATAAAGTTACATAACTTTTTGAGATCTACAAGTTTTATTTTAATAGTTTCTACATCCGAGACTGTTTACAAAATTTGAATTTTAAATTTCAAAACTTCACACGAATTTTTCAATGATAAGATGATTTCAAATCAAAAAATTGTCAACTACAAAGTTTCATTACATTTCAAGACCTACAACTTTTATTTTGGTGGTTTTTCCATCCGAGACAGTTTGAAAAATTCAAATTTTAAAATTCAAACATAGTTTTGCATAACAAGATGATTTCAAACAAAACATTGTCAACTACAAAGTTTCATAACTCTTCAATACCTACAACTTTCTTGTTGGTGGTTTTTTCTTTCGAAGTCATTTTCAAAATTCAAATTTTAAATTTTTAAAATTCAGACGTAGTTTTCGTTGACAATATGACTTCAAATAAAAAGTTGTCAACTATAAACTTCTATAACTTCTCAAGATCTACAAAGTTTATTTTGGTTGTTTCGTCATTTGTTTATTTCACATGATGGTTCTAACAATATGCACAAATTCTATACGACTCTCTCGTAGTTTCATAAACTACGAGAGAGATATAGGTTTTATGAACAAATTTATTTTTATTTTGTCATATGAAGAAATGTTCAATATATAAATTGTACATCATGATGAGTTATACAAACTTGTAGTTGAAAACTTTTTCATTTGAATTAATTTACTACTTTTAAAATGTGATTTTTAAATTATCTTTGCCTAGTGTTGGAGAAAAAACACTCGGCAAAGCGCTCTTTGCCGAGTGTTGTATTTGTGACACTCGGCAAAGAGCCCTTTGCCGAGTGTCAAAAAAAGACACTCGGCAAAGGAACTCTTTGCCGAGTGTCAAAAATAAAACACTCGGCAAAGAGCTTCTTCGCCGAGTGTTTTCTTTTACCGAGTGTTTTTGCAGATTGTAACATTAAATTAGGCAAACAATGCAGTTTCTAAAATCTGTACAGAATTTAGACAGATTTAGTTACTGAATTTGTAACAAGCATAACTCCTAAACGGTTAGACTTATGACTGTCAAATTTTAACCCCAGAAAGATAGTAAAGTTAGCTACCACTTTTCTATAGCACATATCTACAGAAAACATAATTTAGTTCATCAAACATACAGCACGGGGAAATCACTGCGTGCAGTCCAAAACAGAAATCACTAAATTTCAGCTCCTATATAATTCAAGAATTGTCATGTTTTAGAGACTTGAATTATTCTATCACTTTACCATTTATTAGAGTTAAATTAATCAAATGAGGACTAACAAGTAGACTTACAAATTTTACTCAAGTCATATAGTGCACTAAAATTACTACAACCAATTAACAACGCATTCTCCACGATAATCACCCAACAATTTGCGTTTTAAATTAGACATTACATAAGCACTACTACTTTTTACCCGCGACCGTAACCATACACATTTAAACCACAACAAGCAATTCACCGTGATTACGAGCTTAACCAAGTCATCTAACAATTCGGCTAACTAGAGCAACAATATAGGCCGCTATACATCACACACGTCGGCTAGTCTATTATTATCGAAATCCGAGACACAACATGTATATAACAATCACTTAACGCAATCGACTCCTGTTTAACACGAGTTGGCTAATGACGTGACTATTTCCCGATTACCAACATACACCACCTTTCGCCATTTTTGGATAACCTGCGCGACACACAGCTATTGTAATACATCTCAAGTTCATTCAACCCCATCAGTAGAGCACTAGCACATTTCAGAAAATTTCCTGAGACTTACGACGACAAGGCATCGATCTTATCATGCACATCAAAGCATCACAAGCGTGTTTATGGAACCAATCGGTTA
The DNA here is from genome assembly GCA_029449295.1 of Zea luxurians. NCBI lineage: Eukaryota > Viridiplantae > Streptophyta > Magnoliopsida > Poales > Poaceae > Zea > Zea luxurians. The sequence goes on along the minus strand of JAOPSE010000001.1, from coordinate 137,803,452 downwards.
ACTTGATCAACACACTACCCATGTTCTTTGCCTTTCAAAATTTATCGCACAATAGGGAATCATCCCCATTTGCCAATGACACCAACAATACCTACTGATCTATTATTCACCACATGAACACAGTTACACGTCGCACACTAGTTTCTAACATGCTTCCTGCATAACCTGTAATTCAATTACTCACTAACAATAAATCACGCATGGCAACTACCACATCAACCAATTTATTTATTTGGAACACCGCCTGCCTAGCGTACCACTAGTACCCCACATTTTGACTCAAGCTCAATAATACAGCCTTTATTCGATTATACAAAAGCGACCTAAGCGTCGTGTTACCCAATGCATACATCTTTCCTCGTCACGAGTATAACCATATTACGGCATATACCCGCACACCTCAATCAAATATCTTACGCAACCACCACTATAATACACCACGGCACACACGCACATACGTGTCCCCACATTATGCACAAGGCATCAACAACATAGTGACTCTAACATGATTAATCATACTCCTCATTCGCCTCGACTATCCCAATCATCGATCACATGCATAAAACAATACACTTTTCATGTAGACACCTATCGATGCATTCCCCAACACATAATCCGCATTTTAAAAATTTTCCTCACAGCAAACCACACATCAAATACATTCTTACCGAAACTTAGAAACATCCGAGCCCTCTTTCTAACATGTTTTCTTTTGCCACAAACTCCAATCCATACCAATACATTTTTTACACATATACATACACATGCACAACATCGACCAAAGCTTAAATATATTAATCCATAAAATACCAAGTGAATAGCCTGGATGAATCGAGATTAGTCACATGGGTTGTCCACGCGGCTCGACATTTCATTGAACGGGAAAAGCGCGAAGCGCGACATCGACCACTAGCTGCGATAACACAAAAATCTGTTGGCGGTAGTTCATCGAACATCAGAGATGCTGAAAAAAATAGCAGGGACAGCGGGGGGTTCTCACCACGGGTTTCGACGGCGCGGTTGGGGGCTACGTACACCCAATTGGAGCCCGACGACGAGTGCGACGAGGCGAACCTCGCAGCTGTGCTACTTCATCCATGGAAGGGATCGAGTGGGGGGAAACAAGGGGAGGTGCAGGGAGGGGCAAGCTCGTCCAAGAAGACCCAGAAGTGATGGTCTGCGGTTGAAGGGACCAAAACGCCGGGGGCTGGAGCTGAGCCACCATTGGCGCAGTTGAGGGAGCAAGGAGGAGAGGGGGATTCCATGGCGAGGCACTGGAACATGGGGGTAAGGAGCTCCCTGCTGGAATTTCTGGGCGCCAGGGAGGAACGCACGCAGGGGCGCTGGCCATAGGGAGAGCAGGGGGCACAGGGAGGTGAAGCTGCAGGGGGTGGCGCCATGGGAGGTGCTTCGGTGCGCTGGGGAATAAGGGCGCCCTGCTGGATGGGTGCCGAGCACCATGGCGAAAAGGAGCCGAGCTGCAGAGGGCGCCGTGGAGGGAGCTCGGCGGCCATGGAGCTTCTACCCCTGCGCATGTACAGGAAACAGGGAGAAGGACTGCGTGGGGGAGAAGAAGGCTGCTGGTGGTGGCTGGAAAAACAATAGGGGTGGGAGTGCAAAATAGCCCAAGTGCAAGTAGAGAGGGCTCCTATTTATAGGCATGAGGTAGGGTAAGGGTTTCTTAGTGGGCCTATTGGGCTGGGTCGGGCTGGCCCAAACACTAAACTGGGTCGCGATAATTTATTTCCATTTTATTTTATGGCATTTTGATTAAAACGGATTATCAGAACGCTAATTATTTCCCGGAATACAATTGCTTTTGCGGAATTCATCTCCACGGATAACAGAGCGAATAGAGTTCGGACGAACGGAAGGTTGAGCGATTAATTCGGCCGAGAGTCTAATTTGACTTCGCTCGAAAATAATTACCTATGCGTGATTCGAAAATAAATCGTCCTGAGATTTGATCGGCTTTGGATTTTTAGTCGGAGAAGGCGAATTGTGGCATTTTAAAATCGCTATCGAAACGGGGTTTTGAATTCGGTTCGGACATGAGATATTTGGCTGAGTCGAGTAAGAATTAATTAGAGGGCGACATACTGAGTATTCCGTTTGCGAGTATAGATCCAGATAAAATAGTCAGACATAGATCAAGTTCGAGGAATTAGACTCGGGCTCATATCAAATAACAACCGTCGAGAGTTTGATTAAATGAGCTTCAGATGAGATTTATAATTCGAGAATGATTTTCGAGTTTGCGTTCGTGTCGAGAATAAAAGTTTTAACAGGCTCCAAATTCGGCCTTCTGTGAGACTGAATAACTCCGAATTCGATGAAATATGGATGAATAATCTGGATAATCAGAGACATACGTGAGCGAGAAATAGAAATTTTTACTAAGCATCCGAGATTAGGATAAATCTCCCGTCATAACATGAAACTGACACTTGGGGTGTCACAATTTGTTGACTCAATCATTGTAGCAAAAAATCCTATTGAACTGGCAAATAGGATGCTCTTATATTCTCTAGCAGATCTTTAAGGTATGTAAATCTAATTAACTTTTAAAAGATGCTAACGAGAGTATAGACCGACAAATAGTGCTTCTGCATCTCAATGTATCTTATCATTATATACTTGTCGGCGTTTTGGACCCGCGAGGACCGTCAACCGACCAGTGAATTTGTAGTTGTGTGCCCCTGCCCAGATGGGTTGATGCAAGATGGAACACAAGCGGGAGGATGAGGCTTATATTATCTTGCACCGGGGTGCTCGTAGTAGGGGTTACAAGCGTTGCAATGGAGCGGGGGCGAGGGCGAGAGAGAGAGAGAGAGAGAGGGAGAGAGTTCGGTCTTGGGTGAGGTGCCTGAGTTGGCCTCCACCGCGTCTCTCCTACTCTGCCTGCCTCTGCCCGTCCCGTCCCTGCTTGTCTCCCTCTCTCCGTCCGTGTGTCCCTGTCTCCTTTTTTGCGTCTGCCTCCCCCCTTAGGAAGGCCCTGGACATCCCCTTTTATAGATACAAGGAGATGCCCAGCTGTACAATGGGGGTGTAGCTAAGTGCTAACGTGGCTGGCGGACAAGTGCCTTGAGCCCTATACATGTGCTAACATGGCAGCCGGAGAAGTGCCTTGAGCCCTGTGGAAGCATAGCTGGCGGTGCGACATGGACCTTGCTGACGTTTCCTTGCTTCTGTAAGGAGCTGAGAGCCATCAAGGTCATGGTCGCACGCAAGGAACCATCATTACCTGCTATCGGAGTAGTTTGATGTGACTCCGATCTTGTTCCTTCGTAGCAAGGGGTGGCTAGCTAGCGGTAGGGTAATGATGTATTCTCTGTAGCATAGTCGGTCCGAGGCCGGGGTCGGGCGAGGCAGGGACTTCTCCTGAGGCTGAGGCTAGGGTCGGGCGAGGTCGTGACTCCTCTCGAGGCCGAGGCCCTGGGTCGGGCGAGGCGGAGACCTTCTTCCGAGGCCGAGGCTGAGGCCGAGGCCTGGGGTCAGGCGAGGCAGAGCTCCTTGTTGCGCCCGAGGCTGAACTCGGGGGGAGGTCGAGACCCAGCTTTACCCTGGTGGTTGGCACAGTAGTCGGAACGGGGTGAATAGCTCTGTTTTCTTGTCAAAACGGTCAGTAAAGGGGCAAAGTGACTGCGATCACTTCGACCTTGCCGACTGAGGTACGCGTGTCAGGATAAGGTGTAAGGCTATCCCCGCATTAAATGTGCATGCGATACGGTCGGTTGGTAGGGCGATCCGGCCGAGGTTGCTGTACGACAAAGTTTGCCCAAGCTGGGCTTCGGGCGAGTCGAGGGTGCGCCCACTGCCTGAGGAGGCCCTCGGGCGAGGCGTGAATCCGTCCGGGACTACTGTTCCCGCTCGAGGCCGAGGCTGGGCTTGGATGAGGTCGCGTCCCTTGGTAGACGAGGCCCAGACTTGATTCGTGCTTTATCAGTTGTTCATGGTTTGTTCTGAAGATGTTTTCCAGCCGTGTTTAGGAGTATTGGGGGTACCCCTAATTACGGTAATCGACAGTAGCCCCCGAGCCTCGAAGGGAGTGTAAGTACTCGCTTGGAGGTTCTCCCGGATTTTTTGCAAGGGGACTGGCCCTTCTCGGTCGTATTTTGTTCCGATGGGTGCGCACGAGCGCACCCGTCGGGTGTAGCCCCCGAGGCCTCGGAGGAGTGGTTTGACTCCTCTGAGGTCTTAATTCTTTTTGTGATGTCTCGGTCGGCCTTGTTGTTCCCTCATGCGGCCTGGCCGTAGCCTGGGTGCACGGTCAGGCTCCGAGTTTTTAAGCTGGTTTGTTGATGTGGTCAACAGTTTGGCCGTAGCCTGGTGCTAGAGCAGCCCCCGAGCCTCTGCATGGAGCGAGAGGACGATCAAGGACCGTCTCGACTTTTATGGTACGCCCCTTCGTCGCCTCTCCGCAAGGAGGAAGGGGGGGAAGCGCCATGTTACCCTCGGAGGGCATCGAACATGGTGTTCCCAGTGAGTTGCTAGCGGGTGATCTGAGTGGACGCCCGTGCCCTGTTCGATAAGGGTCGGCTAGTGGCCCAGAGGCGCGCTCCAAAAGTACCTGTAGGTGATTTGCTGGACCCGGACCCATTCGATAGGGTCCGAGAACTCGATGCCTCCCTCCGGTGGGATTCCATTACAAATCGTTCCCGCGGGTCTCAGAAATGTCCTAGGGTACCTCGGGAGCGTAGCCCGAGCCTCGGCCATGTAACGGACGTACCCAGGGTCATCCCTGACTCTGCATGCTCTGGGGCGGCTGTCGAACCCTTCCGAGGGGCCAGCCTTCGAACCCCTGATCAGTAAAGGGCTCGGAGCTCGAGTGCTCTGGGGCGGTTGCCGAACCCCGGAGGGCGCAACCTTCGAACCCCTGATCAGTAGGAGGGCTCGAGGCCCGTTTCCTTCGCTGGGAAGGATCCTTTTCGGAATATCCCCTTTCCCGGTCCCTATGGCAAGAGAGAGAGAGGAAAAGAATATAAATTTAAATAATGTGGCACACCTTTTTTGACGCGGTCATTATGACGGAGGTGAAATGGCGCCCGCTTCGCCTGCGGGAGGTGTCGCTTGCCCTGCCAAGGAGTTAATGCGACAGGACGGGCGATTCTTGGGGCATCTGTTGCGCGTGCGCGAGTCGTTCGAGGAACAGAACACAGGTGCGTCGTCATTACGTTGTGGGAGAGGGCTCTCCTGCTGCTTCAGGAGAGGATGCGAGCCTGTAGGTGATTGGACCGCTGCTGGTGCAGTAGTTGCCGACGAGCCACCTAGAGTTTGTTATCCTGCATGCCTCCTGGTGTGGAGGTTGTTCATTCCCGCGGGAATGGAGCCGGAGTTCCATTTATAATGGTACTTGCTTGAGAGCAAGATGTAATAGCTTTAAGTACTAAGACATCTGCCGCAAGTCGGGAAAACCGTCGAGGGTGCTGCCGACGTCTAAGTCTAGGTACCACTGTTACCCTTAGTATGTGAGTTTGTTCTTTGTGGCTATCGAAGCCTGAACATTCGGGTATTCGAGTATAAAGTTGTGCTTCTTTCCTCTTGTTTCGAGCATTAGGACTTGCCTGTCCATAGCGGAACCACTTAACCGAGCGGGAGTTACTTTTCGCGGAAGGTGACGAGTGAGGTATCCGTATCCCGGAGGCATAGGAGTCCCTCAGCTCGGTCGGCCTTGCCATTCAAGGTCTCTCTCGCTCGGTTTAGAACCTTCGGCCGCTCTATGTCGAGCTGAAGCCGAATGCAGCGTCGGCACGGACAGAGGCGGTGTCGGCTCGAACAGAGGCTTCGTCAGCCCAGGAGCAGGTGGCTTCCTAGGCCGAGGAGATGCAGCAGCGACAACTGGAGCTTGGCCAGGTCGTCCGCGAGCAGGACCAATCCCGGGACCAAGCTGCCGAGGCCGTGAGCCGGGTTGAGGCCCTCGGGGGACAGCTGGCTGAGGCTACGGAGTGGCTAGCCGAGGCGTCCGCTCGGGCCAGGAGCCTTGCGGAGGGCCTGGCTGTGGCCGTCGGGTCTGTTTTGTCTGCATCGTGATTTTGTTCTTGTCTTCATTCTTCTCTTTGTGTTTGAAGAATTTTGTTTGGCTGTCTGCAGGGTTCGAGACGACTCTTAGCGAGTCCGTCAAGAACTGCAAGGCGCTTGCCCAGGCGGCTGAGCAGAAGGAGGCCGACCGTGCGGCCATGTCCGAGGCTATCTCGGCTTTCTGCCAGGCCTGCGGCCTCGACGGCGTCCCCTCGGGTAGCTCCCCCCAGAGTCATTTGCGGGCCTTGGGTGGCCATGTGCGCAGCAGACTCTGCGGGGCACTGCACCACGGTGTTAGGCGGGCCTTCGCTGTGCTCGCTTCCCACTACAACGTGGATCTGGAGCGGGTCAGCGAGGGGTACGGCTTACTCGACAAAGAGGAGGCTGCCTTAGCCGAGGTCTAGAGGCTTGACGCGGCTGTCGAGGGCCCAAGCGCGGCGCTGGCTTCCTCCTTTGAGGTGGAGATCCTTCCGCCCGTGTCGCCGTCTGAGGGCGGGCCAGATTCTGCTCCTCCCCCTGCCGATGTCTGAGCCTGCAGGAACATTTCGTTTTAAGTATGCGTATGTCTTTTGCGGCCGCTGAGGCCTAAACATTTTAATTGTCGGATTATAAAGCTGTGTTTTCTTTCCTCTCGTTTCGAGCGTTAAGACTTGTTCGGTAGCAGAATCCCTTGTTCGAGCGTGAGTTACTTTTCGCGGAAGGTGATGAGTGAGGTATCTGTATCCCGGAGGCGTAGGAGTCCCTCGGCTCGGTCGGCCTTGCCGTTTAAGTGTCCTCTCGTCGTTTTTGGGATTCCGTTATTGATATAGTCGAAAAGCACGAAAGTCGTTTTGGTAGGAAAGTTTTCGAGCGTTAGGACTTGTTCGGTAGCAGAATCGCTTATCCGAGCGTGAGCTACTTTTCTCAGAAGGTGATGAGTGAGGTATCCGTATCCTAGAGGCATAGGAGTCCCTCGGCTCGGTCGGCCTTACCGTTCAAGGTCTCTCTCGCTCGTCATTAGGATTCTGTTATCGACGCAGTTGAAAGGCGCAAAAGTCGTTTCGGAAAACTTTTCCGAGGAAAATTTTGATGCAGAGGGGGTTCCCCCCTTTTAGCCCCCGAGGGAGGGTCGGGCTTTGCCGAGGCAAGGTTGATCCTTCCTTGATGGTTAGACTTTATTTATGAATGTAAAGAAAGCGAGATACATAAACGACTTGAAACATTTTAAGGGTAGAAGCGACGTAGCTGTTGGATGTTCTAAGCGTTGTTGTAGACTTCGCCTCGATCGTTGGCCAGCTTGTATGTCCCGGGCTTCAAAATCGCGGCGATGATGAATGGCCCTTCCCAGGGGGAGTAAGCTTGTGGCGCCCTCGGGCGTCTTGTCGCAGTCGAAGTACCAAGTCTCCCACTTGGAAGTCTCGGGGCCGAACCTTTCGGGCGTGGTAGCGTCGCAGGGACTGCTGATACCGCGCCGAGTGTAGTAAGACCACGTCCCGAGCCTCTTCCAGCTGGTCCAATGAATATTCTCGGTCTGTCTGGTTGCTTTGGTCGTCGTAAGCCTTTGTCCTTAGGGAACCGTATTCTAAGTCCATGGGTAGGATGGCTTCGGCCCCATAGACTAGAAAAAACGGCGAGAAACCCGTGGCCCGGCTCGGCGTCGTCCTCAGGCTCCAAACCACCGAGGGTAGTTCTTTTATCCACCGCTTGCCAAACTTGTTGAGGTCGTTGTAGACCCTCGGTTTTAGTCCCTGCAAAATCATAAAGTTGGCATGCTCCACCTGCCCATTCGTCATTGGGTGAGCTACGGCGGCCCAGTCCACACGGATGTGGTGGTCTTCGCAGAAGTCCAGGAATTTTTTCCCAGTGAACTGCATGCCATTGTCGGTGATGATGGAGTTTGGGACCCCAAAGCGATGGATGATATTTGTGAAGAACGCCACCGCCTGCTCAGACCCGATGCTGGTTAAGGGTCAGACTTCGATCCACTTGGAGAAATTGTCGATGGCAACCAGTAGGTGCTTGAAGCCCCCGGGTGCCTTCTGCAAGGGACCGACGAGGTCCAGACCCCATATGGCAAACAACCAAGTGATGGGTATTGTCTGCAGGGCTTGAGCGGGCAGGTGCGTCTGTCTCGCGTAGAATTGACACCCTTGGCAGGAGCGTACAATCCTAGTGGCGTCGGCCACCGCGGTCGGCCAGTAGAACCCTTGTCAGAAAGCATTTCCTACAAGGGTCCGAGGTGCTGCATGGTGACCGCAAGCGTCCGAGTGTATTTCTTGTAACAACTCTTGTCCTTGGGCGACAGATATGCATCGTTGGAGAATGCCTGAGGGGCTGCGGTGGTGCAACTCTTTTTCATCACCCAGTAAAACGAACGACTTGGCGCGACGAGCCAGTCGCCGAGCTTCGGCCTTGTCGAGGGGCAGCTCTCCTCGGAGGAGATATTCCAGGTACGGGGTCTGCCAGTTCAGGTTTGGCGTAACCCCATTCTCCTCTCCCTCGACGCGCAGGGCCTCACCCTCGACGGCCGAGGTCTCCTCGGGTTCAGGCGTGTCGTCGATTTTGACCGATGGTTGATATATGTCCCTGGAGAAGACGTTCGGGGGAACCGTGGTTCGCCCCGAGGCTATTTTCGCCAGCTCATCCGCGGTCTCATTGTACCGTCGAGCAACATGGTTGAGTTCCAGCCCGTGGAACTTATCTTCCAAGCGCCAAACTTCATCGCAATAGGCCTCCATTTTTCGATCGTGGTAGTGGGAGTTCTTCATGACTTGGTCAATGACAAGCTGCGAGTCGCCCCGAGCGTCGAGGCACCGAACCCCTAGCTCGACGGTGATGCGCAACCCATTAACCAAAGCCTCGTACTCGGCCACGTTGTTTGATGCTGGAAAATGGAGGCGAATCACATAGCGCACATGTTTCCCGAGGGGCGAGATGAAGAGCAAGCCAGCACCTGCTCCGGTTTTCATCAGCGACCCATCGAAGTACATGGTCCAAAGTTTGGCTTGGATTGGAGCTATTGGTAATTGGGTGTCGACCCATTCAGCCAGGAAGTCTGCCAAGACTTGAGATTTTATGGCCTTCCGAGGAGCGAATGAAAGTGTTTCGCCCATGAGTTCCACTGCCCATTTTGCTATCCTACCCGAGGCCTCTTGGCACTGGATGATCTCTCCCAGGGGGAAGGATGACACCACAGTCACCGGATGAGACTCGAAGTAGTGTCGCAACTTTCATCGTGTTAGAATTACTGCATACTGTAGCTTCTGGATTTGTGGGTAGCGGATCTTGGTCTCGGATAGCACCTCGCTGATGAAGTAGACCGGCCTCTGGACGAGCAGTGCATGCCCCTCTTCTCGTCTCTCGACACGATCGCGGCGCTGACCACCTTAGTGGTTGCGGCTACGTAAATCAAGAGGGCTTCTCCCGTAGCGGGGGCACCAAGATGGGCGCATTAGTAAGGAGTGCCTTTAAGTTTCCGAGGGCTTCTTCGGCCTCGGGGGTCCAAGTGAAGCGCTCGGCCTTCCTTAAAAGGCGGTACAGGGGCAATCCTTTCTCGCCAAGGCGTGAGATGAAGCGGCTCAGAGCCGCAAGGCATCCCATGACCCTTTGTACTCCTTTTAAATCTTTGATGGGTCCCATGTTGGTGATGGCTGCGATTTTCTCCGGGTTGGCTTCGATGCCTCGTTCGGAGACGATGAACCCTAGGAGCATGCCTTAGGGGACTCCGAATACACACTTCTCGGGATTGAGTTTTACACCCTTCGCTCTTAGACACCCGAATGTTATCTCGAGGTTAGAGAGGAGGTCGGAGGCCTTTCTTGTCTTGACAACGATGTCATCGACGTAAGCCTCGACCGTTCTGCCGATGTGCTCTCCGAACACATGGTTCATGCACCTTTGGTAGGTTGCCCCTGCATTCCTCAAGCCAAATGGCATAGTAGTAACAATACATGCCAAAAGGTGTGATAAAAGAAGTCGCGAGCTGGTCGGGCTCTTTCATCTTGATTTGGTGATAGCCTGAATAGGCGTCGAGGCTATGATGGTAGTCGGGGCTCGGAACCGGGCCGGGAATGGCGCTCGTCGTATGGCCCGGCTGAAGACTCACGGACCTGGTGGTTCGGGCGAGGGGCTCCGATCCTCCTCACTGTCGTAGCGTCCTCCGCGCCTGGGGTGGTAGCCTCGGTGCACCCTTTCCTCGAGGCGGGCTCGACGGTCGTGGCGGTGTTGTTCGCTGCCGAGGCGGTCCGGGGCTGCAGGCGTCCCGTCCTGTGTGCGCTCGGTGCGGACCGAGGCCTCCCGTATGCGTCGGGAGGGCGTTGCGCGATGCTCCGAGGGGCACCCTTGCCTTTGGGAGGCAGATCTCTCGGCTCGTCGGACTGCGGCATCTTCTAGGAGATCCTTGAGTTCACCCTGGATACGCCGCCCCTCGGTGGTGGATGGCTCCGGCATTGTTCGAAGTAGCATCGCCGCTGCGGCTAGGTTCTGGCCGGCCCCGCTGAAGGCCGGGGCAGCCCTGCCCTGGCATTGTCAATGATACGGCGCTGGACGTCCCGGGCCCGATGACGCGCTCCTTCGGCGAGTGCTCGACCTGCCCACTCCTGCTCGATGTTTTGTCGGAGCTGCACAAGCCGCCCCGCTTCTTCGTCGAGCTTGGCCTGCATCTCGTGGAGTTGCTCGAGCTGTGTGTCCTGACCCCCCGCAGGGACGGGGACCACAGCTAGCTCCCGCGGGATCTCAACGCGAGACGCAGGCACAGGGGCGTCGTCATCTTCTGGCATGCCGAGGTGGTTGTCTTCGCCATGATCCCCCTGATCGATGTGGAAACACTCGTGACTTGGGTCGTAACCCTCGTCGCCGAGGCTGTGGCCATCGTCAGAGCAGTCAGAGAGGCAGTAGTCACATGCGGACATGAAGTCTCGCATGGTACTGGGATCACGGAGTCCGGAGAAATCCCAACCGAAGTCGGGGTCGTCCTCTTCCTCGGAACCCGCGGGTCCGTAGGTTGAGACGGCCGTCATTCGGTCCCAGGATGACCACATATGGTACCCTGGAAGGTCAGGATATGCCCTCGCGAAAGCGCTCACCGAAGCGGGGTCGCTTGGTGGATCGAAGCTGAATCTAAAGGGAATAGGGTGGAAAATGAACGATACCTTTTGGTCGACGGACGGTGGTGAAGTCACGTCGGGGACGGACTGCACCGTTATCTCAGGTACGAGGCTAATGCCCAGCAAGTCCTTCGCGAGGGTGCTGGCGTCATCAGTCCGCTTGGGGTTGGCGTGTTGCGAGGAAGCGACACCCGTCGTTGTCTCAGGTGCGAGGACAACACCCGACATGTCCCCCGTGGGGGTGTCGACGTTGTCGACTCGCTCTGGTCCGACAGCCGACGAGGTGCCGCCTCCCGCTTGGCCACGGTTGCCCCGTCTCCTCCTCCGGTGAGGAGGGTGGTGGGGCAAACCCGGGTGTTCCTCTTTTGCCACGGGGGGAAATCGTCGTCGAGTTTGCCGCCACCGGGCGAGCCAACGACTGTCGTTGCTGTCCCGCTGCGAGGGGAGGAGTACCATGTCGTAGCTGCCGTCGCGGGACATGAACTCGAGACTCCCGAAGCGGAGCACCGTCCTGGCTGAAGAGGCTGCTGAAGGCTACCCATCTGGAACTCAACGGGAAAGTGTTTGTTAACACGCAGCAGGCCCCTACCTGGCGTGCCAAATGTCGGCGTTTCGGACCCGCGAGGACCGTCAACCGACCAGTGAATTTGTAGTTGCGTGCCCCTGCCCAGATGGGTTGATGCAAGATGGAACACAAGCGGGAGGATGAGGCTTATATTATCTTGCACCGGGGTGCTCGTAGTAGGGGTTACAAGCGTTGCGAGAGAGCGGGGGCGAGGGCGAGAGAGAGAGAGTGAGGGAGAGTTCGGTCTTGAGGTGAGGTGCCTGAGTTGGCCTCCACCGTGTCTCTCCTACTCTGCCTGCCTCTGCTCGTCCCGTCCCTGCTTGTCTCCCTCTCTCCGTCTGTGTGTCCCTGTCTCCTTTTTTGCGTCTGCCTCCCCCCTTAGGAAGGCCCTGGACATCCCCTTTTATAGATACAAGGAGATGTCCAGCTGTACAATGGGGGTGTAGCTAAGTGCTAACGTGGCTGGCGGACAAGTGCCTTGAGCCTTGTACATGTGCTAACGTGGCCGTCGGAGAAGTGCCTTGAGCCCCGTGGAAGCATAGCTGGCGGTGCAGCATGGACCCTGCTGACGTTTCCTTGCTTCCGTAAGGAGCTGAGAGCCATCGACGTCATGGTCGCACGCGGGGAACCATCATTACCTGCTATTGGAGTAGTTTGATGTGACTCCGGTCTTGTTCCTTCATAGCAAGGGGTGACTAGCTAGCGGTAGGGTAATGATGTATCATCTGTAGCGTAGTCGGTCCGAGGCCGGGGTCGGGCGAGGCGGAGACTTCTCCTGAGGCCGAGGCTGGGGTCGGGCGAGGTCGTGACTCCTCCTGAGGCCGAGGCTGAGGCCGAGGCCTGGGGTCGAGCAAGGCGGAGCTCCTTGTTGCACCCGAGGCTGAACTCGGGGGATGTCGAGACCCAGCTTTACCCTGGTGGTTGGCATAGTAGTCGGAACGGGGTGAATATCGCTGTTTTCCTGTCAGAACGGTCAGTAAAGGGACGAAGTGACTGCGGTCACTTCGACCTTGCCGACTGAGGCACGCGTGTCAGGATAAGGTGTCAGGCGATCCCCGCATTAAATGCGCATGCGATACGGTCGGTTGGTGGGGCGTTCCGGTCGAGGTCGCTGTACGATAAAGTTTGCCCAAACTGGGCTTCGGGCGAGCCGAGGGTGCGCCCACTGCCTGAGGAGGCCCTCTGGCGAGGCGTGAATCCGTCCGGGACTACTGTTCCCGCCCGAGGCCGAGGCTGGGCTCGGATAAGGTCGCGTCCCTTGGTAGACGAGGCCCAGACTTGAATCGTGCTTTATCAGCTGTTCATGGTTTGTTCTGAATATGTTTTCCAGCCGTGTGTAGAAGTATTGGGGGTATCTCTAATTACGGTACCCGATAATACTGACTTCGTAGCAAAAGCACGGACATACAACTAGTTATGGTATGAAGTAGAGAATCTAACAAGTATAAACTATTTATTTTATTTTAGAGTATATCAATGTGGGCAGCCTAAACCCTATCTTCCGTCACCCGCACAGCCGCCGAGGTGGCTTCCATCTCGCTCGTGGGTCGATCTCACTGAGGCCCCGCCGTTCTTCTCTCCACTTCCTGCGTTCTCCAGCCGCCGTCTTCGCTGATAGGCTACGCCGCCTGCTGGCCTGCGCGCGCCGCAGCCTAACCCTGTGTGCACCCTGTTCCTAACCCTGCGTGTGGCCGCCGCCGACTGGCTTGCGTGCGCCCGCGCCTCCGCCTAACCCTGCTAGCTTGCGCGCCCAACGCCAGATGCCCTGAGCCCACCACCGGCTGTCTGTGCACGCAAGTGAACCCATCCGGCTACCTGGGCACGCCATCCGACCTCCCTGCGAACCTCTGTATCGGCCGATATTCCTCAAGAACACAGGGCAAACAATAAGTTCTGGAGACAGCAAAACCTTAAGGTATACAATTGATTTATTGCAAATAGAATTGAACTCTCGTATATTGTGTTCTAGATAAATCATGTGTACGTTCTAGAAAAATCGTGTGTATCGTATTGGGGATTTTGGAGATTGCGTTAACTATAGAGTAGCACTTTTATCGTATATGGTGATTTTTCTAGATAAATCATGTGTATGTTGTTGTCATGTTTTAAAATGCATAGTGAAATTAAATTTGTGAGACTAGATGTGAGAAATTGATTGGAACATTGACAACACTCGGATTATATGTATGTTGTTTGCTGAACAAGTTGCGAGAGGGAATCGGCCAAACACTTGTTTGAATTCAGTTGATTATATTGAGGTGGAGAAAGGATTCAAAGAAAGGACATGTCTTGTGGTGACTAGGTTACAACTAAAGAACAAATGGGACAAATTAAAGGAGGATTTCAAGGTACGGAGAAAACTTAAGTTGATGCAAATAGGGGCTGGTTGGGACCATGAGAAAGTGTTATGGATTCCTTTGTTGGGAGATGTTATCAGAGGCGACCAAAGAAGTAGGAGTCGTCTTTTCCTAGGGCTGGATATTGACCCAGCTCGGCTCGACCGAGTTCGAGCTGGCTCGTTAAGCTAACGAGTTGGCTTGGCTCGGCTTGGCTTGTTTACGAGCCTGAGCTGGTTCGTTTAGCTCGCGAGCCAGAGCAGAAAAAATATGTATATAATGACCAATTTCTAGTTAATTTCAAACTAATTTAACAATAGAAAATAGTAATTATACACATAGTTTCACAGATCACATCAATATAACACCAAATTAACACAACTCATCACTCATCAATTCACATTCACACACATGTTTATTAGTTTAACCCACAGTTATATTCGCATAGACCAATTTATAGACATAGTTCATCAATCATTAGTAAATGATATGCATATAATTTCATTTCGCTGAAATATGGTAGCTTGTTTAGCTCGCGAGCTGTCTTGTTAACAAATCGAGAACCGAGTTGGCTCGTTAACGAACCGAGCTAGGATATCAGTTCGACTCGTGAAAAAATTCAAACGAGCTGATCTGAGTCGAACCGAGCTGACCACGAACCGAGCGAGCCACGAACATTTCGTCTAACCCTATCTTTCCCTAACTCTCCCCGGCAGCGCCAACACCTTCTTTAAAGCAGTCGTCTTCGCCTGAGCAGCGTCGTCTCCCACTTTCTCCACTTTACACTCGCTAGAGTGGAGATCCATCATTCCGAAGTCGGACCTGTTTCTTCATTAGCTGGTAAGCTACCGAAACTCGGTCTAGGGTTCATTCTAGGATTGTACCTATTCTGTGATTCTAAGCCATGAAATCCGAAACCCTTTATTCTCCCTATTTCAATAGGTTGGATGATTTGTGTACTGCGGGACCCCACTAATCTGACCTAAGCACACATAGTTCAATTAAGTGCTTCAATGCACGCCCCGCGGTTTTAAAAAGAATCAGAAGGGTCGTTGAGGCTTGTAGATATTCCCCAGTCTGCTGTGTTTGACGCTTCACCCTGATGGTGAATCCCAAATTTGTAGTACTATTTCTTCAAAAATTCCAATTCATATTTATTTGGAAAAAATTGCCGTTCACAGTTCTATATATGCATCTGCATCTTTATTGTGAGTGAGTATAATTCTTTGGCAAGGACAAGGTTACTGTCTATAGTTGATGTAATTATGTGAGACGATATGACACTGAGCAGGCAGCTTGATGGTTTCTAGACTACGAAATTTGGGGTGAATGCACAATGCATGCTTACCAGAAATAGCGTTTGTTCTATAGCCAGACAAAACTAAATGGTTCTTCTGTAGTATTTTGTCATCACCCACTCTTGTTACTCAGTAAGCTTACAATGGCTTACTCTTTAAGGATTGTAACTGGCAGACTGTCAGTTTGTTAGTTTTTATTTATAGAAATTTGTTCTCTCATCACTATTGTTACAACTAATATGTAGTGCAATTGTGTCGATACTAACACCCTCCCCTCCCGACACACGCATGATCATTTCTAATTTGTTTATCTCATGGTTTAAAAGGATGACGATGATTTAATTTGTATTATGAACAAAAAAGGTCAGACCTGGTGCAGTGGTGAGGGCTGTTTTACTAAAATACTAAGGGTGTGTTTGGTTTAGCTTTTGGCTTTGGCTTTGGCTTTTGCCCCCTAAAAGCCAAAAGCCAACCAAAGGGCTGGATCCAGGAAACAGCTTTTTCTAAAAGCCGACTTTCTCTTAGTGCAAAACTGAAAGCACCCCTGGACCTGCTTTTAGTGGCTTTCGGATGGAACTGTGAAAACATATATCGAAGAACTTTTAACGACTATTAGTGGTTTCCACCAAACGGTTTTTAGCTTTTTAACAGCTCATAGTCTACATCAGCTTTTTTCACAGCTCACAGCCCACAACAACTTTTTTCACAGCCACAGCCCAACCAAACAAACCCTAAGTCACTAGGTGTCTAGGTCACGAGTTTGAAGTAGTGTTTGCATTTGCAGGGGAAGGCTTGCCTCGGTTTTTCTTTTCCCAGACCGCACTTATGCAGGAGCCTCCGAAACTGGGTCTACCCGTTCTGTTGATGAATGGAACAACACATGTTAACTTGTTAATAGCATAGATGCGGTGTCGAATTTGTACTCACAATAGTTATTTTTATATGTTTTTGGTGAGTTTACTGAGCACCATGCATGCTATCTTTTGTACAATATGCATGGTCACTAGGTAGGTTGTTTTCTGGAAGGTAGCTCTGAACCATATGCTACTTAATATACAATTGTTCTAGTATGTGTTCTGAGGTATCATTACTATTATAAAGTTCGGGACCCTTGCACCAATAAACAATGTTAATTGTTAGAGCTACGGTCTTAGCGTTGCGCTCCCGTCGACCTTGCAACCGCCCATCAGCGCGCGCAACCTGCCGCCTGTGCCTGGCAACAGGAGCGCTAGTTCGTTGGGCTCCTCCATCAGTTTGGAGGAGTCCCGGGCGATGCCTCTCACTCTGTGCATGACATCGGCGACGACGACGCCCTCCCCGCACCCGACGCGTCAATCATCGTCAGCCTCCACGCTTAGGCGGTGGGGCTCCACAACATCTGGGCCCTCGTCTCCGTTGTCCTCGCCTCGGACTCGGCCCAGTACACTCGCTGGCGTGATCAGGTCTTGTCGACCCTCCACCGCTACGTCCTCGACGCCCACGTCCTCATCGACGTGGCTGTGCCGACACAGGCCTAGTGCCGGATAAATTACGTTGTCTTCTCTTGGATCCTCGGCACCCTCACGGTCGAGATGCAGGACGTTGCCCGCGAGTGGTGGGCACCGCTCGCCAGTCGCCAGGCCTAGGTTGCTATCTAGGTTTAGTTCCTCGGCAACCGCCAGGTCTGGATCCTCCATCTGGACACCGCCAGGTCTGGATTCTCCATTTGGACACCGCCTTCCGCCAGCTTGTCCAGGAGGATCTCTTCGTCACTGAGTACTACCGACGAATGAAGACCATACCTCGGCGCACCAGTCATGGATGAGACGCTTGTTCTCAACCTGCTATGCGGGCTCAATCCTCGATACACGCACTTACAAGTCATCCTCACGCGGCTCACCCTGTTGCTGTCCTTCGCCTGGGTCCGCGATGATCTCCTGGTCAAGGAACTCACGTCTGCGGCCTCCACCACCGCTAACGCTGCAACAGCCCTCTACAGTGGCAACCCCGAGGGGTGGCCCTAGCGGGCATCTCCTGCTACCTCTAGGTGGTGCCCCCTCGTACGAGTGTGCCTCCACCGTCTTCTGGCGCTACTTGTTTGACTGCCAGCTTCGGCGGTGGTCAGCGGAGTCGTCAGGGCGGTCATGATCGTGGTGGTGGCCCTGGTGGTCCATCGGCGGCCCGAGGAGACGACTCGTGGTCATCCTTCTACAACCCATGGATCAGCTCCATCTTCATGTGTCTTGGACCGTTTGCGGGTACTCCTTCGTCGTGTTCGGCTGCCCCGCAGCCGACCTTCTACGCTGCTCCACCCCAGTTGGCGCTACCGGCGCACCCGACTCCACCTCAGCGCTAGCCATGTCTCCTGCCTCCCGCGTCCTCCCTCCAGCGCCTTCGTGGGGCCCTTGGGGTGGCGGGCGGGACACACAGTCTGTTGCTGGACCGTTCAACGTGATGACTCTGGCACCGCCCACCTCGTTCACTCACTGGGTGGCTGACTCCGGTGCCTCATACTACACCACCCCTGATGCTGATACTTTATCCTCCACCCTCACCTTTCATTTCCTCTATCGTCATCGACGATGGGTCGGTCCTCTCTGTCACCTTAGTAGGTGATGCGGTTCTCCCTGGCCCCTTCCGTCTCAAGAACGTCCTTGTTGCTCCTAACATTATTCAGAGTCTTCTTTCTGTTCATCAATTTATCACTGACAACTCTTGTTCTATGGAGTTTGACCTCTTTAGCTTGTCTGTGAAGGACCTTCCTACCAGGATCCTCGCGCGGTGTGACAGCTCCAGACCACTGTACACTCTTCACCTATCTGCATTCTTTTCTCCGACCTCCACCCCGCATGCCCTGACCGCTGGTACCTCATCCATCACTTGGCATCACCGCCTTGGTGATAGGAACGGGGGTGCCCGATCTTCCGTTAGGTGAAGGTAACTATCGATGTGGTGGAGATGTCCCACAGACGATCCGACTTCCAATCAACACGACTAGAACCCCGCAATCGCAGCACCACTTCTCCTCTGGTTATCAACCGTGCACTGCGCTATTGACCTCGCCACGAGGGCTAATTCCTGCCTGAGAATCGAAGACACAAGCAAGAACAAGAAAGAACACAATCTAGAATATTGCGTATGAATGATTAAGCTCACAAGTTGGGGTCTCACAAACCGATCTACGGCGACTGTTCTTGACAGATCTAACTTAAGCAAAACCCGAGCCCTAATGTGGTGGCGGCTATTGATTATATAAGGGTTAGGAGCGTGACTCCCTTCCTGGACGCGCCCTAATGGGCTCAACAAAGATACACGGCCCAAAGGCCAAGTTACGGTGTCGCAGCACCGAGACAGATTATGGGCCTCCACCTTGATTCGAACGTCCTTGCTGGCCTTCCACGCCTCCAAGTCCTTCACCATGTCCTTGCTGGTCCTTTCCTTCATTCCTAAGTACAATTAATTCATTAGGTAGCACACTATTCTCAAATGCACAAGAATAAGTACATAGGAACGAGCTCACCTGCAAATTCAATTGTCTTGCTCGTGCGCGAGTAATCGGACCTTGAACATCAACTAGGGGAGTGTTGTTTGTATCCATGGTAGTGATGTGGCCACCCCAGGTGTGATGTGATGTCCACGTTGTCTGGCAGTTCTGTCATCTAATGTAGTCGGGGTTCTTTTGAGCATTTGTGTCATGCCTGATAGTTAGGTCGACATGTTAGGCTTCCTTTTCCCTCTTCTAGAGCAACAAACAATTTTGATCAGGTCCATTGTGATATTTGAACATCCCCTGTTCTCAACATTTTTGGCAATAAATATTACTTGCTCATTTTGGATGATTACTCTCATTTCTTGTGGACTTTTCCCTTGTGCTTGAAGTCTGATACGTTTCCCACGCTCTCTCACTTCGCTTGGGTTTCCATTCAGTTTGGATGCACCATCTGAGCTGTCCAGTGTGACAACGGATAGGAGTTTGATAACTCCGCGTCTCATGACTTCCTTTCACACGACGTTGAACTGAGGAAGTCGTGCCCCTACACTTCTCAGAACGGCAGGGGTGAGCGCATGATTCGCACCACGAACAACGTCATGTGCTCCCTGCTGTTCCAGGCCTCCTTTCCCGCTCTCTACTGGACCGAGGGGTTGGCCACTGCTACCTATTTGCTCATCCGCCTTCCCACCAAGGTGGTTCGTCACCCCACCCCTACTTTGCTCTTTTTGGCACCTCTCCCTCCTACGATCATTTCTGCGTGTTCGGGTGCGATCGCTATCCTAATCTCTCTGTCACTGTCCCTCACAAGCTTACGCCCCGCTCCCTCACAAGCTGACGTCTACCGAGGCGACCTCTTTGTCGCGCTTCGCGGACCCCGTTCACGTCTACTAGCGACGTGGCTGGGCCAATGCTTCGGCTCCCGCTCGCGAGACGCCGCCGGTGTATCACCCTGTTGCCCTCCACCGGAACTCTGGGCACATCCACCCGATGGTGACCCGACATGTTCTCACGTCCTCCTCTCCGTCGCTCTCCCCCGAGTCGTCCTCTGTCCGTAGTGCGCTCGCCGACCCCAACTAGCGGCGCACTATGGAGGAGTATGAGGCTTTGCAGGCGAACCACAATCGGGACCTGGTGCCTCGCCTCTCTGGCGCTAATGTTGTCACCGGGAAATGGATCTTCAAGCAGAAGCTGAAGGCGGATGGCTCCTTGGATCGGTACAAGGCTCATTGGGTCCTGCGAGGCTTCACCCAGCGTCCCGAGGTAGACTATGACAAGACCTTCAACCCTGTGGTGAAGCCCGGTACCATCCATACTATTTTGACTCTGGCTCTCTCCCAGGCCTGGACAGTGCATCAGCTCAACGTCAAGAATGCCTTCTCCATGGCAGTCTGATAGAGACTATGTATTGTACTCAGCTGGTCGGCTTTGTGGACCCGACTCACCTCGACTTGGTCTGCAAGCTCAACCGGTCACTCTACTGCCTCAAGCAAGCGTCCCGAGCTTGGTACAGTCGCTTCGCGACCTTCTTACTCTCACATGCCTTCGTCGAGGCCAGAGGCGAAGCCAACTAAAAAAGAACCCGAGTGCACATTTTATCAAACATAAAGGAAGTTATACAGTTTGAAAAGGATCACATGGTAAATTTAAGGTAGTTTTTGATAAAATTGTATTTTACCCTGGTGCCTGTGCACCAGGGAAATATAAGGTGGCTTCGCCCCTGGTCGAGGCCAAGGCGGACACCTCCCTGTTCATCTTCCATCGCGGCCTGGAGACGGCGTACCTCCTCTACGTCTACAACATTGTCCTCACAGCCTCCTCCTGCTGCCTCCTGTGACACATCATCTCCTCCCTCCAGTAGGAGTTTGCGATGAAGGAGCTGCACCACTTCATGGGGATCACCGTGGAGCGCTGGTCCTCGGGCATGTTTCTCCACCAGCACCAGTACATCGTCTACATCCTCGAGCGCGCTGGCATGGTTGACTGTAAGCCCTGCTTGACTTCGGTGGACACTTAGGACAGTCTTCGACGACGGCCCTGGTGGTTGATCCCACCAGGTCTCGGAGTCTTGCTGGGCGCTGTAGTACCTCATCTTCACCCGGTTAGACATCGCCTACGCCATCCAGCAAGTGTGCCTCCATGTGCACGCCCCGCGGGAGCCACATCTCATCGCTATGAAGCGGATCCTGCGGTACCTTTGGGGCACTACTGACTTCAACCTCCTTCGACGATCTGCGACCACCGACCTCGCCGTTTACACCGATGTCGACTGGGCTGGATGTCTTGACACGCGCTGATCCACCTCCAGCTTCGATGTGTTCCTTGGCAACCGTCTCGTCTCCTTGTTCTGGAAGCGACAACCGGTCGTCTCCCGCTCCAGCATCGAGGCAGAGTACCGCGCTGTGTCTAACGGCGTAGCTGAGGCAGTGTGGCTTCGTCAGCTACTTCAGGAGCTGCACAGTCCGCTAACGCGGAACACTCTTGTCTACTGTGACAACATTAGTGCCATGTTTCCTCTACACCAACCCCGTCCAGCACCAGCGCACGAAGCATGTCAAGCTTGACCTCCACTTCGTCCGCGAACATATCGCCGTTGGGGATGTGCGAATTCTTCAAGTCCCATTAGTTCATCGACATCTTCACCAAGGGTCTCCCTACGTCAGTGTTTGAGGAGTTTCGGCCTAGTCTCAACATTTGCTGTGGCTAGAGTTTCGACTGCGGGGGTGTTAGAGCTATTGTGTAATGCCTATTGTAATGGGTTGTATTTGTGTAATGGGCTTAGGCCCAACTAATATTATAAATATATCTCCCAACCCTAGTTAGGGTTAGGGTTTCAATCCCACACTCCCACTAACATTAATGAATTACATATTTTTCTCACTGAACTTCACTATAGTGGATACTTACGTTGTGACAGAAACATATAGCTAACTAGTGGCAATTTAACTTGTCAGGGCTACTCTCCATTTAGTGGTTATGGAGTCTCCCAGGAAGCATAAGGCCAGTGCCGTGCCAGTCAAGGAGAAAGTGAAGTTAGAAGATGGAAATGTAAAAGTTGGCAAAAATCTCTTGCATCCATTTTTCTCATCCTTCTTTTGAATTCACTGCTACATGCTTGAGGTTTAATTTTTCTCTCTGCAGATTAAATCTGTGTTTGAATTCTGATGGTGTCAGTTTCCTTCTTTATAGGATTTGTTAGTCAAGCGCAGAAAGACTGAATTTTCAGGGTCCATTGTCCAACCAGAACGGGAAATTGAAGTCTTTGACCCGGAGAACAAAGTGCCTGATGGTCTCCCAGTTGAATATTCTACTGACAAGGATCCCATGGATGCGCTCACTAGTTGTGCAGTACAGAACTTTGGTCAAGCGAAAGGTTGCATTAATATATCTTTTCAATTTGGTTACGTACTAAACGACAACTGACATGATTAGTCTTTATGGGCTTGTTTGGATGTGAGCCCTAGCAAACGAAGCCAATATTTGTCCAAACCAACAAACATTAGCCAGCATTTGCTTCAAGGTCAAACGTTGGTGGCATCAAATAATTTTTGGGCATGCCCAGTGGGGCATCTCTTGGCGAGGGAAATGGTAGCCTGAGTTGGGCTTGGTCATCTGTTCAGTGCATGTTTGATGTGTCAGGAGTTTGGTTCCACTAAAAAAACTCGGCCGGGGAGTGAAAGATCGCCCTCCCAGTATTATATTAAGAAGAGACCGAAAAATGGTCCCGACTGAGAAAACCCCCGAACCCTGATCCCCCATCACTAATGGGCCGATCAACTGTCCACTCTGCGACGACCCAACCGGAGGGTGACGCGCAGGATATCGATCCCCGAGAGTGGGCGAGGCGCAGTAAGGGGATTTTTTTAACCAAGCCCGAAATTTGCCCCCGAGGGGGATTGAATCTGGGTCCTGGAGGTGCTACTCAGAAGCCTTAACCCTAACGCTAGAGGCTAGTTTGGTTCCACTAATTCTTGATTTTTGTGATTATGAAATTTTAAATGGCAATTGCTTTTAAATCGAACATCAGTTTTGGGATCTAAAAAAAAACTCGGTGGGGGAGGGAAAGACCGCCCTCCCGGTATTATATTAAGAAGAGACCGAAACATGGTCCTGGCCGAGAAAATCCCCGAACCCTGGCCCCCCATCACTAGCGGGCCGTCACCGCCCATTCTGCAACGGCCCAACCGGAGGGTGGCGCGCAGGACGTAACCCGGGAGCGGGCGGGGCACAACGAGGGGATTTTTTTTAACCAAGCCAGAAATTCGTCCTCGAGGGGGATCGAACCCAGGACCTGGAGGTGCTACTCGGAAGCCTTAACCATTACGCTAGAGGCCCTTTCGCTCAGTTTTGGGATCTGTCTGCACATAATATTCATTGCAATTAAATCTACAAAACAAGATCCCACTTGCCTACATTTTGATTGAAAAGAATGTTTATGACATGTGGACCTCGAATTTCACATAAGTTTCAAATAATTTAATAATGGCCTTAGTCCAAACACTCATTCTTCTTCATACATACATTTACCTTGCACACAATTGGCATGGCCTCAAACCCTCATCGTAGATTTGGCCTAGTTTTGGCATTGCCCACGTTTTGGCATTTCTAACTTTTGGTTTGGCTCGCCGGAGTTGTGAACCAAACATGCCATATTTGCGCTAATTTTATTCATTTTTGAAAGTTGGCCAGGTGCTATGGCACACACTTGAGTATACATGCATCGGTACTCTTTGGTTCTTCCTTGACTAGTATCTAGACTTCTTTTTTTTTCCGTATAAGCTATTGTTTTACTGAATATCTAGACTTCTATTTTTTTCCGTATAAGCTGTTGTTTTACTGAAATCCAGTGGTTATATAGGTAACACATCAGCAAGTTCGAGACTGCCAAAAATATGCAAGGCAGCTGGCTGGAAAGAACCATCATTTGACTTTGAAGAACAAGGACCTCCGCATAACAGAATGTGAGTTTCCCTACTAACTGATGAATACTAAACTAAATGTCATGCACTTCTAATATTTATAGCATGGTGTGCATTATGTTACCAAAATGTCTATAACATCAGTTTAATATCCTGTGATACAATATTTATTTGTATTTTTTTTCAAAAAGGTGAATCATACATAATATTTGTTTATGGCACATTTCAATTTTGAGAGATATTATGCCAATGCTGGAACATGATAATGCCAGTGTCATGACTAACTAATGAATAATAAGCCAGCAGCATTAACTCTCTACACAAACTCTGCCTATGTTAGGGTGCCTATGGGGGTTTCAGCATAGTAGCAGGTTCCAATTCCTGAGAAAGGAGGAGAGTTGTGTAGGCTTGGCGAGCCCGTTTAAAAACTTAGCTACTTAAAAAAAACTTGGCCGGGGAGGGAAAGATCGCCCACCCGGTATTCCATATAAGAGACCAAAACAATGGTACCGGCCGAGAAAATCCCTGAACCCTGCCCCTCGTCACTAACGGGCCGGCGTCAACTGTCCACTCTGCAACGGCCCAACCGGAGGGTGGCGCACAGGACATCGTAACCCGAGAGCGGATGGGACACAGCGAGGGGATTTTTTTAACCAAGCCTGAAAATTCGCTCCCGATAGGAATCGAACCCAGGACTTGGAGGTGCTACTCGGAAGTTCTTAACCGCTAGGCTAGAGGCCCTTTCGCAAAACTTAGCTACTTAGGCTGTCTTCGGTAAATAGTGTAAAATAGGGGACGCGGCACTGTAAATGATACTGTTTGTAGAGTGAAGTTTGAAATAGGGGATGAGATAGCGGATAGAATAAGGGATCTGCTGAAGATAACCTAAGATGGAGATGAGCGTGTTTGAACCGTGACTAGGGGCTCATGTTGGGTTTTAACTCTAGCCTACCTCAACTTGCTGGGGACTGCAGGCTTTGCGGCTCCTGCTGCTGCATTAACTCACTACACAAGCGTAACCCTGAACTTGGAAAATCAACTGAAGTTCCATGAGTACAGGCTATCTGCAAGTTTCTGTCTTTTAGCACAAGAAATAGACCGGCATGTGAACGCTACAGAGATCTATCCAATCTAGATGGCTGAAAGAACAAGCAAAGGTGAGAATATAGCAGCATTGTTCCTAAGGATAAAACAACCAAGTCCTCGTTAGTATGAATATAATTGGTCAAAGAAAAAAGTGGGTGAAATTTTCTGAAATTTCTAGTTACAGCAAACCACAATGGGGCATTTTTTTGTCCTCTTTTCGAACCAGTATATGCATACCTGTAACTCGTAGCGTCCTATGGTAGCATTCTTGAAGTGATTGAATTTTGTTAGAGGCCATCATGTGTTGTTTGTGTGATTGTGATTCTTCGTAGAGTAAGTAATTCATAACCGCCCATGATAAGCTGGTTATTATGATTAGAAATAGGAATCACTGATGCCTCTTAAATTCTGCAGATTCACATGCAAGGTGACCGTCCACTTGGATGGACTGGTCAACACCATTATGGAGTGTTTCAGCGACCCCAAACCTAAGAAGAAAGCTGCACGGGAGAACGCCGCACAAGGGGCATTATGGTGCCTTGAGCGCTCTGGTTATGTCAAGTCATCTTCAGATGTTCCTGACCTGTGCGGCCATCAGCCCTTCTGCTAGCCAGATCTACCCTTGTAGGAGTATTAATGTTGGTAGACGGGTGCAGCTTGTTGCTGTGGCACAGTGGTTATCCATGCACTGATGCCATGAGCCCATGATACTCTTGAGAAGTTGAGTCCCTTATGAATCTTGAGCCGGCTGTGTTGGCTCGTGTACCTAGTCTCTAGCTCGTTTGGTTACATGCCCAACGCCTGCACTTGTACTGTGTAAATACTGAACTCCGGCGATCAGTGCAATCAAACTGGAACTCCTAGCCGAGCTCTGTCTTGCAATTCGATGTCCGGCCTTCTCATGTTGGATGTTAAACAGGAGCCACGGAATCCGTTAATCATGGGGCGAGTATGCCATGTAAAGATAGACAGGAGTAAGAATACGTATCCTCATCATCTAATATATATAGAACCTTATTTAGGACACTAGATAAACTTCTTATAACCACCCCTCCTTGGACTATAAAAAGAAACGAGGCGTCTCAAGAGATAGATCAAATCAAAACAAGTCACTGGCATACATGAAACGAGGCGTCTCAAGAGATAGATCAAATCAAAACAAGTCACTGGCATACATGACGTAGGATATTATCTTGCATCGTGAGTTTGTATCTACTTAAATCTTCGTGTTCCTTGTGCATTTACCTTCACTTCTCGATCCCGCGATCTACCTTGTAAATTCACTGACAAATAATGCTCAACTGTTACGTCGGTTTAACAATGGATAAGCTAAAACCTAAAAGTTACAAATTGAGCCACCCACTCTCATACCAATTGAAGGGAACGCTAATGTCTAAGGGGGTGAATTATAAAATATGAAATCTAGTTTCTTTCTAAATTATGGCTTCAATGTTCTCCTAGGCAAAACCTATGCAACAAAACAAAACTTTCATATGTGCAAATACGGTCTTGACTAAATATTCTTATCCCTACTGTAAGGAATTATGTAATCTAGGTTCCAAACCTATCTAATAGCCCATATAAAAGCTAGGAAGGTAAGCACATAACCTAGATTCCAAACATTTCCTCTGGCCTATAACTAAGCTGGTTGGGGTGGTATATATCGTCCCAAGTTCAAAACTAGCCATTAGAAGTAAACTAGATTCTTTTCACACTCACCGAACACGTTCGATGCACTAACTAGACATATCTGGTCTACTCACCGGACATGTCCGATGTGTCCACGTCAACTATATGTTGATTGTAGCCATTGTCGACTATTCAAGATTAGGCATATGGTGTTTTATTCGGTGTGGTGACTAGATAGGTCTAATGCCTTATGGCCCTCTCTAGTTGTGTTGCGACTCTCCATGAGTATCCTGTCTGGTGCGGGGTATCTATTACTCTTTAGACATGTGTAGTGCCTTATGGACTTCTCCAAACATGTCATAGTCATCTTTGAGTATCCTATCTGTTGCCTTATCTATTGCCCGCCAAACATGTCCGTTGACTAGTTCTAGTGCACACTTATGCTTCTAGCGTGTTCAATTATAGTAGCCCTCCTTTGACACTTCGGTGCTCTCTAACAACATGCATTCTTCTTTATTTCTTCATGTGTCCTCGTCTTGGCCCTTTCCATCTTATGTCTTTGACTCTTGCATGTACCAGCAAGTATTCAATATGTCTTCTAACGTATTGCTTGAGGTGTTGATCATTCAGATCAGCCTTTTGCCTTAGTCTAAGTCTGCTTCACATCCTTTGAACTATGTACAAAAACACTAGCAAATAGTGGTAATCCAAATAGTAGTGTTCATCATCAAACACCAAACCCTTACTTTAAATAGCCCTCTGTTATTTTTCTTACAATAGCGATGGAAGAAACAAAGACAAAATGAAGAATGTACCAATTCAAAGAAAATGTATGCAATGCATAGTATGGTGGGTATTTTTTTAACTTCACTAAAGTTGTATTTGGTGGAGCACCCCCTGAGCTCCTCCACCAATTTGGTGAATCTGGGGGCAGATCCACCATTTTGGTGGACCAGATGTATGGCACAACTGATGGATACAAAAAGTGTTTGGCTAGAAAAATCGAATCAAGATATGTTTTGGTTAATCTAGAACTGGTGGAGCTCTATCGAAAATGCCCTTTATGGCATAGATATATGATTAGACTTAGTGATATATGGCTTGTTTGGTAGACACTTTAGATCCACCAAATTAAAATTCACCAAAATGGTGGATCTAAGTGGCAGATTCACCATTTTAGTCAAGCTCCTCAAGGGGTGCTCCACCAACTCAAGTTTGGTAGAGTTGGAGAAAATTACCCGCCATACCATTGGTTACAAATCCTTTCCCTATACCCATTCATTTTTATTCATGTTTCATTATTAGGCGCCTCTTATTCTTCCTCAACTTTTCTACCCCAACCTTGGCCGCACTCACCCACCTCTGCCTAGCCACCTCAGTGACACTGGCCACACTCTCCCCTAGCCCTAGCCTGGCCACACTTGCCCCAAGCCTCGGCCTAGCTATGTGCTTGTACCTAGCCTCAGTCTGGCCACACATTGTGCTTGCCACAGCCGACCGCCTGATCGGCCCTGACCACGCTCTCCCGGTTTTTTGGTCGGAGGAAGAAAGTATGATAGAAACTGACACGTGGGGTCTATCACAAGGGCAAAAAAAGTAATTCCAACTAAAATGCTCTTACATGAAATAGAACTGTTGTGTACCCAAACAGTTCCTCGATAAATCTAAGGTGGATTCAGATCCACGGTGGGTCTGCTATTCTAGATCTGAAAAGGAAATGACCTCAACATTTCCTGTAATCGATTTTGGTGTTTGACGTTCATCACAAACCATATGGACTAACTAGTTTGCCTAGTGGATGTTTTTCTCGGGTGCATAAAGTTCAACATAAACATACAAAGAAAAAGACTTGAGGGAATTCTACAAAGTTTGGAGCATACAAGATTTGGTGCAGCCAGTGGCGCACCGGACACTGTCTGGTGCATAGGCTGTAGCCCCTCGCGAACTGGCCGCTCTCGGGTTTTCTCAGCGTGAATCCACTAAAATTCATTGGACTGTCTGGTGTGCCATCGGACTATCCAGTGAGACAACGAAGCAATGATCAACTATGCCCAACGGTCGACTGCGCTGACTACAGGTAGTCTGCAGCGCAGAAGTTAGAAGTCAGTCTGCAAAGTCAGAACGCACCGGGCTGTCTGGTGTGCCACCAGACTGTCCGGTGCAGCAAGAAGACAGAAGACTTCAACGGTCAACCGCTCCAAACCCCAACGGTTGGCTGACATGGCACTCATCGGACGGTGAACAGTAGAGTGTTCGGTGCACCACCGGACTGTCCATTGTGCCCATCGGAAGAAAGGGCTGGAAAAGTGGTTGGGGCTATAAATACCCCAACCACCACCATTCAAGCTATCCAAGCTTCTCACTCTTCTTATTCAATTCAAGAGCAAAGAATACACTCCAAAGACACAATCAAAGCATTCAATCCTCTCCAAGTTCCAAAATCAAGTCAAGTGATCAAAAGCGTTTAGTGACTTGAGAGAGGGTGATTTGTGTTTGTTTTGGTGCTTGGTTGCTTTCTTCTTCTCATTCTAAACTTCTCAAGTGTTTTGTAAAGCAAGCAAGAGACACATAATTGTGTGGTGATCCTTGCGGGGTCTTAGTGACCCGTGTGATTAAGAAGAACCACTTGACCGGTCTAAGTGACCGATTGAGAGAGGGAAAGTGTTGGAATAGACTCGGCCTTTATGGCCTCCTCAACGGGGAGTAGGTTTCTTGGAACCTAGCCTCGGGAAACAAATCACCGTGTTCATTTGTGTTGATCTACATCACTCGATTTGTTTCTTCCCTCTCCTCTCTCTCTAAAGTTCTCTTGCTCATATTATTTTGAGTTGGCTCCCAAAGTTATCCGCATTGATTGAGCAACTCATAGCAAGAGGAATTATCTTACGCACTCCAAACTTGCTATTATTTATTTCTAACCCTAACCCCGGGTGAAGTGTGTGTTCAAAGTTTATAATTTTCAGGTTTCGCCTATTCACCCCCCTCTAGGCGACTTTCAATTAGTATCAAAGCCCGATGCTTCATTAGAGTTTAACAACTCGAAGTAATGTCGGGAGAACACACCAAAAGAGAGATGGTGGGAAAATCCCGAATCTTCGGGAAAGAAGAACAAAGAACGGACTCCGTCGAAGGAGGCCAGCGATAAGCATAAGGAGGAATCAGCCGGCTCCATCAAGTCACATAGGAAGGGTGACAAGAAGAAAATGAAAATGAAGAAGGTGGTCTACTACGAGACCGATTCTTCCTCACCTTCCACATTCGGCGCTGAGTCCACATCTTCGAAGCGCCAAGAGCGTAAAAAGTATAGTAAGATGCCTTTTCGCTATCCTTGCAATCCTAAATGCGCTCCTCTACTTTCCGTACCCCTAGGCAAACCACCATATTTTGATGGTGAAGACTATTGTATGTGGAGTGATAAAATAAGGCACCATGCCACCATCTAACCTCACTCCACGAAAGTATATGGGATATTGTTGAGTTTGGAGTGCAGGCACCATAGGTGGGCGATGAGGACTACGACTCCGATGAGGCCGCCCAAATAAGGCACTTTAATTCCCAAGCCACCTCTATACTCCTCGCTTCCTTGTGTCGAGAGGAGTATAACAAGGTGCAAGGGTTGAAGATTGCCAAAGAAATTTGGGTCATCCTCAAAATGGCGCATGAAGGGGACGAGGTGACCAAAATCACCAAGCGCGAAACGATCGAGGGAGAACTCGGTCGATTCGTCCTCAATAAAGGAGAGGAGCCACAAGCAATGTACAACCGGCTCAAAACGATGGTCAACCAAGTCCGCAACCTCGGGAGCACCAAGTGGGATGACCATGAAATGGTCAAGGTTATTCTAAGATCTCTTGTTTTTCGTAATCCCACTCAAGTTCAACTAATTCGTGGAGATCCTAGATATAAACAGATGTCTCCTAAGGAGATCATTGTCAAGTTTGTGAGCTTTGAACTTATGATCAAAGACTCCAAACACATTGTCAACTTGGAGTAAGGCGCCACCTCCACACCCGAGGTGCAACCCATTGCATTCAAAGCAACAGAAGAAAAGAAGGAAGAGTCTACACCAAGTAGACTCCCAATCAACGCCTCCAAGCTCGACAATGAGGAGATGGCTCTTATCATCAAGAGCTTTCGACAAATCCTCAAGCAAAGGAAGGGGAAGGACTACAAACCCCGTTCCAAGAGGGTGTGCTACATGTGTGGTAATTCCGGTCACTTTATAGCTAAATGTTCATATACAAGTGATAGTGACAGGGACGACGATAAGAGAGGGAAGAAGAAGATGGAGAAGAAAAGATATTACAACAAGAAGGGTAGCGAAGCGCACATGGGGCAGGAATGGGACTCCGACGAGAGCTCCATCGATTCCTCCTCTGACGAGGACACCACCAACATCGTCATCAACGAAGGGCTTCTCTTCCCCAACGTCGGCCACAAATGCCTCATGACTAAGGACAGCAAAAAGATGAAGGTACATTCTAGAGATACCCCCAAATACACTACTTCCGATGATGAGGGTAGCTCTAGTGATGATAATGATGATTTAACTACTCTTTTTGCAAACCTTACCAAAGATCAAAAGAAGAAGATCAATGAATTGATAGAAACCATTAATGAGAAGGATGACATCTTGGAAAGCCAAGAGGACTTGCTCGTTAAGGAAAATAAGAAATTTGTTAAGCTCAAAGATGACTATGCTCTTGCAGTAGAAAAATGTGAAAACTTGTCTAAAGAGCTTGATATTTGCAATGATTCAATTTCTTGTCTTAGAACTGAAAATGCTAGTTTAATTGCTAAGATTAAAGAATTGAATGCTTGCAATGTTTCTACATCTACTGTTGAGCATGTCACTATTTGCACTAGATGTAGAGATGTTAATATTGATGTTATGAATGATCACCTTGCTATAATTAAAGAACAAAATGATCACATAGCTAAATTAAATGCTAAAATTGCTGAGCATGAGTTAGAAAATGAAAATTTTAAATTTGCTCGTACTATGCTTTATAATGGGAGACGCCCGGGCATTAAGGATGACATTGGTTTCCAACAAGGAAGCCAAAGCAACATCAAACTTAATGCCCCTAAAAACAAGCTTTCTAACTTTATTAAGGGCAAGGCTCCCATGGTTCAGGATAGGGAAGGTTACATTTTATATCATGAGAACTATCCTGAGCACAAGATTAGAAGAATTCATGCTAGAAAATCTCATTCTGTTTCTCATCATGCTTACATGTATAGTAATGAGGCTTCTAGCTCTAGGCATACAACTCATATCAAATTGCCTGAAAAGAAGATTGCTAATGCATCAAATGAACATAACATCTCATTTAAGACTTTTGATTCATCTTTTGTGCTTACTAACAAATCAGGCAAGCTAGTTGCCAAATATGTTGGGGGCAAACACAAGAGTCCCAAGACTTGTGTTTGGTTACCCAAGGCGCTTGTTTCTAATGTGAAAGGACCCAAGACCGTTTGGGTACCTAAGAACGAGGCCTAAATTTGTTTTGTAGATTTATGCATCCGGCGGGACAAGTTGGATAATTGATAGCGGGTGCACAAACCACATGACAGGGGAGAAAAGAATGTTCTCCTCATATGAGAAAAACAATGATCCCCAAAGAGCAATTACATTCGATGATGGAAATCAAGGTTTGGTCAAAGGTTTGGGTAAAATTGCTATATCTCCTGACCATTCCATTTCTAATGTTTTTCTTGTTGATTTTTTAGATTACAACCTGTTATCTGTTTCTCAATTATGTAAAATGGGCTACAACTGTTTATTTATTGATGTTGGTGTTACCGTCTTTAGAAGAAAAGATGATTCAATAGCTTTTAAGGGAGTGTTAGATGGTCAGCTATATTTAGTTGATTTCAATGATAACAATGTTGAACTAGACACTTGCTTAATTGCTAAGACTAACATGGGCTGGCTCTGGCATCGCCGACTTGCTCATGTTGGAATGAAGAATCTTCACAAGATTCTATAGGGGAGCACATTTAGGACTAACCAATGTTCATTTTGAGAAAGACATGATTTGTAGCGCATGTCAAGAAGGTAAGCAGGTTGGGGCTCATCATCCACACAAGAACATCATAACGACCGAAAGGCCGCCTGAGCTACTCCACATAGATTTATTCGGCCCGATTGTTTACATAAGCATTGACAGGAGTAAGTATTGTCTTGTGATGTAGATGACTATTCTCGCTTCATTTGGGTATTCTTTTTGCAGGAAAAATCTCAAACCCAAGAGACCTTAAAAAGATTCTTGAAACGAGCTCAAAATGAGTTCGGATTGAGAATCAATAAGATAAGAAGCGACAATAGAACTGAAAGTCGCCTAGAGGGGGAGGGGGGTGAATAGGGCGAATCTGAAATTTATAAACTTAAGCACAACTACAAGCCGGGTTAGCGTTAGAAATATGAACGAGTCCGAGAGAGAGGGTGAAAAACAAATCGCGGGCAAATAAAGAGTGAGACACGATGATTTGTTTTACCGTGGTTCGGTTCTTGCAAACCTACTCCCCGTTGAGGTGGTCACAAAGACCGGGTCTCTTTCAACCCTTTCCCTCTCTCAAATGGTCACTTAGACCGAGTGAGCTTTTCTTCTCAATCAAACGGGACACAAAGTCCCCGCAAGGACCACCACACAATTGGTGTCTCTTGCCTCGATTACAATTGAGTTGATCACAAGAAAGAATGAGAAAAAGAAGCAATCCAAGCGCAAGAGCTCAAATGAACACTGAAAGGGAATTAGGCTTACACCTTTTTCCTAATTGATTTTGGTGGTTGAAATGCCCAAAACAAATAATTGGACTGACTAGTTTGCTCTAGTCTATAAGTTTTTACAGGTGCCAAAGGTTCACAATAAGCCAATAAAAAGACCAAGAAAGGGTTCAAACAAAGAGAGCAAAAGATAACCCAAAGGCACCCTGGTCTGGCGCACCGGACAGTGTCCGGTGGACTAGGGCACTTGAAGCTGAACTCGCTACCTTCGGGAAATTCAGAGGGCGCTCCGCTATAATTCACCGGACTGTCCGGTGCACACCGGACTGTCCGGTGTGCCAGCGGAGCAACGACTACTTCGCACGCAACGGTCGACTGCAACCGCATTCAATGCGCTACAGTGCGCGCCAGAGTCAGAGCATGCGCAGTTGGCGCACCGAACAGTCTACAGGACCTGTCCGGTGCACCACCGGACAGCCCAGAGGCCCCACAAGTCAGAGCTCCAACGGTCGAACCCCAACGGCTTCCTGACGTGGCTGGCGCACCGGACTGTCCGGTGCGCCATGCGACAGCAGCCTTCCAACGGCCATATTTCGGTGGTTGGGGCTATAAATACCCCAACCACCCCACATTCAATGGCATCCAAGTTTCCAATCTTCAACACATTACAAGAGCTATAGTATTCAATTCTAGACACTCCAAAGAGATCAAATCCTCTCCCAAGTCCGGAATCACTTCAAACCAAATAGTGACTAGAGAGAGCGACGTTTGTGTTCATTTGAGCTCTTGCGCTTGGATCGCTTCGTTTCTTTCTCATTCTTCTTATGATCCTACTCAATTGTAACCAAGGCAAGAGACACCAATTGTGTGGTGGTCCTTGCGGGAACTTCGTGTTCCGTTTGATTGAGAAGAGAAGCTCACTCGGTCTAGTTGACCGTTTGAGAGAGGGAAAGGGTTGAAAGAGACCCGGTCTTCGTGACCACCTCAACAGGGAGTAGGTTTGCAAGAACCGAACCTCGGTAAAACAAATCATCGTGTCTCACTCTTTATTTGCCCACGATTTGTTTTGCACCCTCTCTCTCGGACTCGTTTATATTTCTAACGCTAACCCGGCTTGTAGTTGTGCTTAAGTTTATAAATTTTAGATTCGCCCTATTCACCCCCCTCTAGACGACTCTCAATTGGTATCAGAGCTCGATGCTTCATTAGAGCCTAACCGCTCGAAGTGATGTCGGGAGCATCCGCCAAGAGGGAAACCGGGACCGGTGAGAAGCCCGCTACAAGCCATGGGAAGGCTCCATCCGGGGAGTCCGCCAACAAGATGAAGGGATCCCCTTCACACAACAAGTCGGGTCGAAGCGGTGACAAGAAGAAGAAGATGAGGAAGGTGGTCTACTATGAGACCGACTCTTCGTCGCCATCCACCTTCGGCTCCGACACGCCGTCCGTAACTTCTAAGCGCCATGAGCGCAAGAAGTTTAGTAAGATTCCCCTTCGTTACCCTCGCATTTCCAAACATACTCCTTTACTTTCTGTCCCATTAGGCAAACCGCCTATGTTTGATGGTGAAGATTATAATATGTGGAGTGATAAAATGAGGCATCATCTAACCTCACTCCACACTAGCATTTGGGATGTTATTGAGATTGGAGTACAGATACCATCACCGGGGGATGAAGACTATGATTCAGACGAGGTTGCCCAAATCCGACACTTCAACTCTCAAGCCACCACTATACTCCTCGCCTCTCTAAGTCGAGAGGAGTATAACATGGTGCAAGGCCTAAAGAGTGCCAAGGAGATTTGGGACGTACTCAAGACCGCACACGAAGGAGATGAGGTGACCAAAATCACCAAGCGGGAGACGATCGAGGGGGAGCTTGGTCGGTTCCGACTCAACCAAGGCGAGGACCCTCAAGCCATGTACAACCGTTTGAAGACCTTGGTGAACCAAGTGCGCAACCTCGGGAGCACCAAATGGGATGACCACAAAATGGTCAAGGTTATTCTAAGATCCCTCGTTTTTCTTAATTCTACGCAAGTTCAATTAATTCGAGGTAATCCTAGATATACACTAATGTCTCCCGAGGAAGTAATAGGTAATTTTGTGAGCTTTGAGTTGATGATCAAAGGCTCAAAGAAAATTATCGAGCTAGATGGCCCCTCCACGCCCGAAGCACAACCGGTCGCATTCAAGGCGACAGAGGAGAAGAAGGAGGAGTCTACATCAAGTAGACAACCCATCGATGCCTCCACTAGTAGAAAAGAGCTCATAGCCTGCGGCACCCATAAATTATCACTGGCGGTTTCAGTTATCGCGCGCCAGTAAAAAAAACGAGGCGGGCCCGGCTTTGGAACCGCCAGTGGAAACACATTTCCACTGGCGGTTATCTTAACACAACCGCCAGTGGAAATAGGATGTTTCCACTGGCGGTTGGTGTAACATAACCGCCAGTGGAAAACCAATTTCCACTGGCGGTTGGTGTAACCGAACCGCCAGTGGAAATACCCTATTTCCACTGGCGGTTGTGTTAAGATAACCGCCAGTGGAAATTGGTT
Source organism: Zea luxurians (assembly GCA_029449295.1). Classification (NCBI taxonomy): domain Eukaryota; kingdom Viridiplantae; phylum Streptophyta; class Magnoliopsida; order Poales; family Poaceae; genus Zea; species Zea luxurians. The sequence continues at coordinate 137,767,759 of JAOPSE010000001.1, read as the reverse complement.
TCCACTGGCGGTTTTTCAAGCCAACCGCCAGTGAACTGTCTGTTATAAATAGCTCTCTTCTTCCCCCGACAGTGAACTGTATGCTCGCAGCCAGCTTCCATTGGAGGCGATTTTGGAGGTCCAGATTTCAAAAAAATATAAGGAGGGAGGTTTTGCTCTTCATTTCTTCGAAGAAGGTGGATAAGAAAGGTTGGTTTATGTTTCTTTGTCAATTTTTGTTCATTCTTGCTCAATTTTAGCCACATTTTGGATCTAGGGTTTTACATGTGAGAGAGAAGAGTATAGCTAGGTAATTTTCTCTATTTCCTCAAATGAGGTTGCTTAAGATGGTTAGTTTTTGTCTATTCCCTCTCCTTTTTCATGTTTAGTTATCAAATAAGTTTATCCATAACACATATTTAGTTGCTTTATGAATGGTGAATGTGTTGTATGGAAGGTTGGTTTAATTATGTTTCAATTGTCAGTTATTGTTTATTTTTGCTCAATTTTAACTACATTTTGAAACTAGGCTTTCACCATGTGTTAAAGATAGGTTTAGGTATTAATTTTTTTTGTTTATTAGTTGCTAGGAAAGTTTGGCTTATGTTTCTTTTGCCAAATTTTGTTCATTTTTCCTCCATTTTAGCCACATTTTGGATATAGGGTTTCACCATGTGTTAGAGATAAAGTAGTCTAACTACTTCTATTGGAAGAGATAAAGTAGTCTAACTACATTTTGTTAGCGACAAACCGAAGCATGTAATTTTACACGACTTTCTAGAGAGGAGAGGGAGAGGGAGAGAGAGCTATTGTTGCCAATGCGCTCGGAGCAGGTGCAGCACTTACCGTCCGTGCGGATGCAGCACTTTGCACATCCAGAATGCCCGTTCTTGCACTGATTTTACACAGAGCAGAGCATCATGCTGGAGTCTACCGATCAATATGTACTGTATATATACATGCATGGTAATCTGACTTGCCATGAAAACTTCGGACTGGAAGGGTAGGCAGCAGATGTCGCACTCCAACGCGTCCTTCTCCATGGATAGTGTCACAGTCGCCTCTTCCTCATCCTCCAACCCCGACTCTTCCTCATCCTCCATGTGCAGCATGTAATTTTACACGACTTTCTAGAGAGGAGAGGGAGAGGGAGAGAGAGCTATTGTTGCCAATGCGCTCGGAGCAGGTGCAGCACTTACCGTCCGTGCGGATGCAGCACTTTGCACATCCAGAATGCCCGTTCTTGCACTGATTTTACACAGAGCAGAGCATCATGCTGGAGTCTACCGATCAATATGTACTGTATATATACATGCATGGTAATCTGACTTGCCATGAAAACTTCGGACTGGAAGGGTAGGCAGCAGATGTCGCACTCCAACGCGTCCTTCTCCATGGATAGTGTCACAGTCGCCTCATCCTCCAACCCCGCCTCATCCTCCATAGAGAGAGAGATAGAGGAGAGAGAGATAGAGGTGAGAGAGAGGAGAGAGAGAGAGAGAGTTTCACATTTTAGCCACATTTTTGGATATAGGGTTTCACCATGTGTTTTATGTTACTTTTTTACAGGTGGTGATGGAGAGGACATCCTGGATGTATAACTTATCAAGGCTAGATCCATCATACATATCCGAGGTCCATAGGTTTATTGATGTCGCTACGAACCATGCTTGGAGAACAAAGACAAAACACATATATTGTCCATGCATGGACTACAAAAATGCTGCTGTATTTAATGACACAGAACAAATCATATCTCATCTGGTATGCCGAGGATTTATGAAGGATTACACAATTTGGACAAAGCATGGAGAGGGTAGCTCTTCGCCTTATACGACTGGAAACCCTGAGAACATCGACGACAGATTTCAGTTCGTTCACGAGACACACCAACCTCTTCCACAGAGCGAACATGTAGTGCAAAATGTTACTGATCATGGTTACGCTGGAGGAAATGAACATGATAGACCTCATGTTCTGCCAAGTGTTATGGATGAGGAAGATGCAGAGTTGCTAGAGGCAATGTTGCGTCGTCATACAGATCAATCGATGTTCTTAATGAAAGGTATGGAGTCCCTGAAGAAGGCAGCAGAAGAGCCTTTGTACGACGAGTCTAAGGGTTGTACCAAAGAGTTCACGACGCTCCGGTCTGTGCTAAAGCTGTTGATGTTAAAAGCTAAATATGGTGTGTCTGATGCTGGCTTCGATGCGTTCTTGAGTATTATCGCAGACATGCTTCCAAAGGAGAACAATGTGCCTGCTAACACGTACTATGCAAAGAAACTAATCAGTCCGCTCACTATGGGTGTGGAGAAGATCCACGCGTGTAGAAATCACTGTATCCTTTATCGAGGTGATGATTATAAAGACTTGGAGAGCTGCCCAAAGTGCGGTGCAAGTAGGTACAAGACGAATAAAGACTATCGAGAGGACGAAGAGTGTGTTGCATCTGTGTCTAAAGGGAAGAAGCGAAAGAAAGCCCAAAAAAAGACTTCAAAATCCACGAGCAAAGAAAAAGAAGAAGTAGACTATTATGCGCTCAAAAAGATTCCTGCTTTGGTGATGTGGTACCTCCCCGTCGTCGATCGATTGAGGTGTTTGTTCGCTAATCCTGAGGATGCCAGACTTATGAGCTGGCATGCTTCTGATGAGCACAAAAACGATGGGAAGCTTCGACATCCAGCCGATGGGAAGCAGTGGCAAGATTTCAATGACAACCACCGAGACTTTGCCGATGAACCGAGAAATGTTAGGTTCGCACTGAGTACTGATGGAATGAACCCATTTGCTGAGAGGAGCAGCAAGCATAGCACATGGCCGGTGATCCTCACCATATACAACCTTCCTCCATGGTTGATGCAGAAACGGAAGTACATTTTGCTAACCATCCTTATTTCTGGACCTACACAACCTGGAGTTGACATGGATGTATTTTTGGAGCCCTTAATGGAGGATATGAAAATATTGTGGGAAACAGGTGTTCAAATGTTGGATGAGTATCGTAAAGGTTCATTCACGCTGAGAGCAATTCTTTTTGTTACGATCAACGATTACCCTGCTCTCTTCACATTATCAGGCCAGTTTAAGGGAAAGGTTGGTTGCACAGTATGCATTGATGGAACTGCTTACGTATCCCTTGCTGCATCTAGGAAGATAGTTTACATGAGGCACAGACGCTTTTTATTGGAAGGACACAGGTACCGCATGCGAAAGATGGATAAGTACTTCGACAATAATGGTGAACTACATTCTACTGCTCCATCGGGTAACAATAGAGGTCATAGAGTTTTTGAAATAGTCAGGAATATCAAGTTTGTTTTCGGGAAGAAGACGAAAGACGGAAAAACAAGGAAGGATGTCAAACCAGCTTCGGGGGCTATATTCAAGAAGAAGTCTATTTTCTTCGAGTACTTGCCTTACTGGAAAGAGTTAGATGTGCGGCATGCGATCGATGGTATGCACGTTCAGAAGAACGTGTTTGAAAGCATAATGGGCACCTTGCTAGACATAAAGGGCAAAACAAAAGAAGGGCTCAATTCACGCATGGACTTGGTAGATTTAGGCATAAAAAAGGAACTACATCCCGTTCTTCAAGAAAATGGGAAGTACCATCTCCCAGCAGCAAGCTACAATCTCAATGTAGATGAGAAACATGCGATGTGTGTTTGGCTCAAGAATTTGAAAGTCCCATCCGGATTCTGCTCTAGCATACGGAGTATTGTGTCAATGAAAGACCTGACAATCACCAACTACAACTCACATGATTGCCATGTCATGCTGACTACATTCCTACCTATTGCCATCAGGGCTATAAATCCTTTGTTTTTAAAGATGGCAATCACACGGTTGTGCTACTTTTTCAACAGGATTTCACAAAAGGTAATTGGCCGTGATGAGTTGGCATCTCTTCAGGAATTCGCAGTGGAGACAATATCACAGTTTGAGATGTGTTTCCCTCCATCGTTCTTTGATATTATGGTGCACCTTGTGGTGCACTTGGTGCCACAAATAGAAGCATTGGGTCCTATGTACTTGCATGAAATGTGGACGTATGAGCGTTTCATGTCAATACTGAATGGCTATGTATCAACCCGTGCTCGTCCCGAGGCATCCATGATAGAGGGGTACTGTACCGAAGAGGCCATTGAGTCCGGAGGTCCATTCTGCAATAGTATCCTAAAAGACCAGGTTGCAATAGGTCTGCCTCCGTCACGACACGAGGGTAGACTGTATGGAAGCGGGAGGATGGGACGGAAATCTTTCATCCCACCGGATTACGATATAGTACTTGAGGCACATCAGAGCATCCTACATCAGCTAACGATAATGGAGCCATTTATCCAACAACACATCAATGAGCTTCGCGAGCAAAATCCTGGGCATACGGATGATTGGGTAATGAAGCAACATAAGCATCGGTTCAACACATGGCTAATGGTGAAGGACATTCCACGTGGAGAAACAATAGAAGAACAAACCATCAAGGGCTTGGCATCTGGACCATCACGCCAGGTCACAACATGGCAAACCTATGACATTAGTGGATTCACATTTTGTACCAAGTCCAAGGACAAAAAGAGCATGTCACAAAACAGTGGTGTTCGATGCGAAGCCATAGATGATGAAACTGGTGAGATTATTACATATTTTGGCTTTATTGAGGACATATGGGAACTAGACTATGGTACATTTCAGATCTCGGTTTTCCGATGTCAATGGGTTGAAGACAAACATGTCACGGTAGACAACTATGGGGTCAGAGTTCTTGATCTAAGTAAGGTAGGTTACAAAGATGACCCATGGATCCTTGCTAATTGTGCTGCACAGGTCTTCTATGCTGAACAGATCATTTCTAACAATGAGAAGAAAAGCACCGACAAACCGAAGCATGTAGTTTTTCCTGGAAAACAACAAGCTATAGGAGTTGATGGTGTATCTGATTTAGAGGATTTTAACCAGTTCAATGACATGTCTCTTTTCATAGACCATCCAACCAAGATAAGGAACGTTGAGCGAAGCATCCCACGCAATTCGATGCCCTGGGTACGCCACGATGGACAAGGCAGAACAATAGCTCCCTAGATTATATAGTTGTCATATAATTGATTATTGTTAGGACATGTCATGTAATTGATTATTGTTAGCGACAAACCGAAGCATGTAATCTGACTTGCCATGAAAACTTCGGACTGGAAGGGTAGGCAGCAGATGTCACACTCCAGCGCGTCCTTCTCCATGGATAGTGTCACAGTCGCCTCTTCCTCATCCTCCAACCCCGCCTCTTCCTCATCCTCCACCACCACCTTGGCTTTCTTTGGAGTGCCGCCGTCATGGTTTATCACCTAGAACGAGGTAAAATAAAAGCAGGGAGGACTATTTGACTAATATATACATATCAGGCAGTAAGAAACAAGCATCTTCAAAGAACATGTTGTAAAAGAACTTGGAAAGATGTTTACCAGATCTGATACTTGTGAAAGAACTTCACACCAATGGTGATGAGAGACGCGATGCCAGGAGACGACGTAGTATTTAAACACTACAAGAACGGGCATTCTAGTGACAGAGGAGGGAGAGAGAGGGAAGAGAGAGGAGGGAAAGAGGAGAGAGAGAGGAGAGAGAGAGAGGAGAGAGAGGAGAGAGAGAGGAGAGAGAGAGGAGAGAGAGAGGATAGAGAGAGAGAGGAGAGAGAGAGGGAGAGGGGAGAGAGAGGAGCTAGGGAGAGGAGAGAGAGGAGAGAGAGGATAGAGAGAGAGAGAGGAGCTAGGGAGAGGAGAGAGAGGAGAGAGAGAGGGAGAGATAGAGGAGGGAGAGAGAGGGAAGAGAGAGGAGGGAGAGGGGAGAGAGAGGAGAGAGAGGGGAGAGAGAGGGGAGAGAGAGGGGAGAGAGAGAGAAGTAATATATAAATATATATATTATGTATACTAAATATATATATTTATATATTTAATATGTACAAAAATTTATATACTTAATGTATGAATATACAATAAAAAATAATATACTAAAAACATTTCTACTGGCGGTTGACAATGAAAACCGCCAGTAGAAATCATTTTTACTGGCGGTTGTCGATGAAAACCGCCAGTAGAAATGGCCTCCACAGTCTGTGGATGGCATTTCTACTGGCGGTTCTCTATGACAACCGCCAGTAGAAATGATTTCTACTGGCGGTTTTCATTGTCAACCGCCAGTAGAAATATCTCCTATATAAAGGAGCGCGCGCGGGGCCGAAAAATTTCACTAAGTCTCTGGCGCCCTGTCTTTCCATCTTCCCGCCGTCAGGCTGCCAAAATTTTCGCCCGGCGATTTTCTCCGCCGTGCGCCGCCGTCGTTCACGCCGTCGTCCACGTCATCGTCCCCGCGCCGTAGGTAAGTTCTTCTCTCTCTCTCTCTCCCTTTCTTCGTCTATGATCGCTCGCCGCCATGCGCGCCGCCGCCGCGCACGCGGGCGCACGCCGCCGCCGCCGCCGCGCGGCTAAACCCTAAGGCTAGGAAGAGTGAGAGAGTGAGAGGGAAGAGAGAGGAGGAAGAGGGAAGAGAGGGAGACCCCTGCGCGCGTCTCTGCAGAGAGAGAGAGAGGAGGGCGCACGCGCCGCCGCCGCCGAGAGGGAGGAAGAGAGAGGAAGGAGAGGGAGAGGGAAGAGAGAGGAGGGAGAGGGAGAGAGATAGAGGGAGGGAGAGGAGGGTGAGAGAGAGAGAGGAGGGAGAGGAGAGGAGAGAGATAGAGAGAGGGAGAGAGATAGAGGGAGAGGAGATAGATAGAGGGAGGGAGAGGAGGGTGAGAGAGAGAGAGGAGGGAGAGGAGAGAGATAGAGAGAGGAGAGGAGATGAGAGTATTCATACAATACTTATTTTTATTCATATGTGTGTTCATATGTGTTCAAATGTATGTGTTCAATATATATATGTGTTCATATGTGTTCAAATGTATGTGTTCAATATATATGTGTGTTCATATGTGTTCAAATGTATGTGTTCAATATATATATGTGTGTTCATATGTGTTCAAATGTATGTTGAATATATACATTGTAATTTTATCCGTTACAACTCGATAATATACGTATCCGATCCGATCCGAATTCGATCTGAACTCGATAATTTCCGTACGACTCTCCCTCTCTCCCTCTCCTCGTCCTATACGACTCTCCCTCTCTCCCTCTCTATACGTAACTCGATAATATCCATACGATTCTCCCTCTCTCCCTCTTTATACGTCCTATGCGACTCTCTCCCCGTCCTACACGATACTATACGACTATACGATACTATATGGTTACGGTTTAGGGTTAGGGTTATGGTTAAGGGTTAGGGTTAGGGTTAGGGTTAGGGTTAAGGGTTAGGGTTTAGGGTTAGGGTTAGGGTTAGGGTTAGGGTTAAGGGTTCGGGTTTTGGGTTAAGGGTTCGGGTTTTGGGTTAGGGTTAGGGTTAGGGTTAAGGGTTATAGTTAGGGTTAGGGTTTAGGGTTAAGGGTTCGGGTTTTGGGTTAAGGGTTCGGGTTTTGGGTTAGGGTTAGGGTTAAGGGTTTAGGGTTAGGGTTAAGGGTTATAGTTAGGGTTAGGGTTAGGGTTAAGGGTTAGGGTTTACGGTTAGGGTTAGGGTTAGGGTTAAGGGTTCGGGTTTTGGGTTAAGGGTTCGGGTTTTGGGTTAGGGTTAGGGTTAAGGGTTATAGTTAGGGTTAGGGTTAGGGTTTAGGGTTAAGGGTTCGGGTTTTGGGTTAAGGGTTCGGGTTTTGGGTTAAGGGTTCGGGTTTTGGGTTAGGGTTAGGGTTAAGGGTTTAGGGTTAGGGTTTAGGGTTAGGGTTAGGGTTAAGGGTTTAGTGCCTGAGGATGTATTTAATTATACTATTTGTTAATATGAATTTAATTATTGCTTACGTTAATATGTGTTAATATGTATTTAATTATTGCTTATGTATTTGTATATATATAGCTCAATGAGTTCTCCGATCAAGGACCAAGATTTAGTGCCCGAGCACATGGACAAGAGTGTTGCTCAAGAACAATCCAGCAGTGAAGGATATGAAACGCCTAGCGACCCTTTTCCTACCACTAGCATAGATAGGGCCGCTCTCCGTGAGTTGCAACGTGACCCTACTTATGATCCACAAGAAGCTGAGGTAAAAGTACGCATCTTTAGCTTCGTATGTGTACCCTACTGATTTCACATGCATGATCTCTTGTGCATTTTATTACATGAATAGGAGGTCGTGTCTGAATTTCGTGCGATACTCGAAGAAGCCGTGGCACGAAACGAAGACGTACCGGAGCCGACCCAAGACGCACCGGAACAGACCAAGACAACAACCGAGACGTCAAGGAAAAGGAAGCAGAGCGATCGAAAAAGAGGTGACAGGGGGCTGAACAAGTTTCCCGACAAAACATACAAAATCTCAGACGTGAGCCCGAAAGGTCAGCCCTTAGCTCCAGAAGAGGCACTACCTAAGTTCCGGAATGCACTTGGGTTTTTAGTTAGAGATAATCTTGACATAACAATACGACAGTGGAGAGATGTGTCAGATGATGTCAAGAATCAAATATGGAATAAGCTATTAATGAGGTTCGTTCTGCCTCGGGGTTCAGAAGAACTCATGAAGGAATACACGATGAAGCAGCTTGCAATCAATTTCCGAAACTGGAGGTCTGAGATGAACACAAAGTTTGCAAAGAAAGGTCTGGACCCGACCAAAAAATATAAAATCTCAGCAGGTCAGTGGGCAGTATTTCTAGAGCAGAGGAGCAGCCCTGATTTCATATCTCTAAGTGAGGCAAATTCAGAACTATCAAAGAAGAACAAGTACCGCCACCACCTAGGCACAGGTGGTTACAAGCGTCAGGTTCCTAAATGGAGACAAGAAGACGCCGAGAAGAAGGCCGCAGGGTTGCCGACGCTGTCCGAGCAACTTGGTGAAAGGGCGGCAAATTGGCTCCGTGCTAGAAAACCAAGGGAAACCGAGACCGGTGTATCTTTTGATGATCCCATTGTCGAAGAAGCGGCAAAAAACATATATACAATGGCAGCTAAGCAGAGCGAAGGAACTTTTAAGCCACAAAGGGAAAGAGACATCCTAACGGCTGGTCTCGGTAACCCTGAGCATCCTGGCCGTGTATGAGGAATCTCGTCTAAGGAAGGATGGAAGGAAGGATTCGGACAACAGTGGGAAGGTCTGTACAGGAAACGTGATCGATACAAGGAAGAGATGGCGGATTATTTTAAGGAGGAGGCCAAGAAAGAGTTCAAAGCCATGATGTCTCAAATGCTATCGAATCCTCCTCCAGAATTGATGCAATAGTTGGCGAGTGCGATGTCTGTTCAACAGATGACCACTCCACAAATACAAATAATTCCAGCAGCTCAACCGCCGGCTTCCACAGATTGTACGACATTACCAAGCTCTGTTGCTTCAACGGGAAATAAGGACCGTTATCCAGTTGATGACATCACAAGGCCTGTGGCGTGCACACTGGTTATAAGATATGGTATTAACAATAAACGTACAAAGAAAGTAGCCACAGGCCTTGCGATCCCAGGACGTAAGTTCCATGGAAACGATATTCCAGATGATTATTGCAAAGTAGAAGTGACGTCGGTCGTCCAAGGATCCGAGGACGACATGCTAGACATCCCTGGGCCCGAAGGTATCGAGAAACTTGGACAAGCTATCAAGAATTTTATCCTTTGGCCTCGAAGGGATGTCGAATTGCTTGATTGGTCGAATTCGTCGCAGGCGTCGCAGGCCCAACCGTCTCCGCCTTCTCAAAATTTTGTTCCTATTGTACATCCATCATCCTCACCTCCTCAAACTTCACATGCTGCTCCTCATCCTTTTTCTGACCCACCGTCTCCGCCACAAGCATCACCATTCAGGGCTCCACCACCTTCTCCTCCCCATCCTCTTGGTGACCCACTCTCTACGCCACCATCAAGGGATCCACCTTCTCCACAACCATCAAAGGATGCAAGGCCATCAAAGAAATCTAAACTTCCTATTCCAAAATTGGTGTCCCCGTATCAGAAAAAGAAGAGTAAAGCTACTACTGCTGGCACAGCTCGGTTTTTGAAAGGGATTGGACAGAGCCTCACGTCACAAACTGTTGATTTGGCCAAGCACGAGGAGTCTGCAAAAAAGGCTGAGGCAATGGCCGCAAAGATAAAGAAGCCAACTAAGGCAGATTACAAAAACGTGCCTAAAAAATATGTGTCGGGCAGACCTCTGCTACCTCTTGAGAAACTAAGAAAGGTCCCGGCTGGTGTTAAAAGGTTGCATGACTGGTACATGCGGGCATCATCGGTTGGCATCGACACCATCAGTGTGCATATACCAGACCATGCTTTTATTGGTTCGGACCAAAAGGCCGTTGTTACATTCGAGGACATGTGGTTAATGATGAACCTTCAGAGACTCGACGTGCAACTTGTAACGATGTTTGCATTGTAAGTGTCGCTCATACTTCCACATATGTGTGTTATTATTAGTGAGCTGTATAAAATTTCAATATCTGACATGCACGTGTGACTTGCAGAATGCAACATGATCAGCAGGAGATCCTTTACGGTACCAAGCCCAATGCTAGTGCCAGTAAAAGGGTTGGGTATCTCAACCCAATACTTATATCCGAGGAAAGCCACACTTTTAGAATCGGGAAAGACAACGATGAATTACGGGGAAAGACGGACGAAGAAGTTGAGAAGCGTATAAAGGATATGAAGAAGGATTTTGAAGCTCGATACGCCACCTATATAGGACATGCAATGCTTCAATTTCAAGACAGGGAAGCCATAATGGCCCCGTACAACTTTAAGTAAGTGTGATTTTGCATAAATAAAATCAATAATTTCAATACACATGCATCACAAATTTGATTCGTACAGGGACCACTGGATATGCTTCCTCATTTATCCTAAGGTTGGAAAGGTGCTGGTGCTCGACTCCTTGAACTTCGACCCTTCGACATATGCAGAATTCCTCAGCACCTTAGAGCTGTAAGCCTTTTCTATGCATGCATACTTTTATCGATTAAAATTTAAGAATAACATGGTGATTCTATTTGAGATCACAGGGCTTATAGATTCTATAAGATGAGAGGTGGAAAGTACGACCTGTCGAAAAAAGGCGTGCCACTAGACATCCATCATCACTGGCCGGTAAGTATGTGATTTTATGAATACATATCATACACAATGTTGCAACTAAATAACCAATCTCCCGTTATGTAGTGCCACAAGCAACCACAAGGATTTCGGTCCTATGTGGATTCTATGCGTGCGAGTTCATGAGAGTGAACGGACGATACATCACAAACCCTGACAAGGTATTATTAGTAATAGTCAAGTATGTATTTATGTCATTAAATATGCAAATGTGTTATTATTGAGTATAAATAGATGATGTTTATAAAATTCCTTTACAGCAATTTCAACGAGGAAACCCGGAGAACTTGACCGAAGCTGCATTGTATGGCATAGTCGAGGACCTCTGCACATTCATATTGAAAGAGGTCATTCCCGCAGAAGGAAAATATCACGATGCTTCCGGGATATTAGCTTTGCCAGAGTTTAGAATACTAACAGAAATTAGTAGATTATCTCTTAGCCGAGATAGTTATTAGAGCTTAGGTGAAAACTTATGATGTATAGAATGCATGAAGCATATATGGTTGTAAACAGAATACTTTGATGTATATAAATGTATATATGTTGCTTTCAATATCAATATAGATCTATATATATATATATGTTTGTGTGTGTGTAAATAAATATATATATAATTCAGTATTGTTTGAAATTTTGAAAAAAGGCGGGAAAACTTCCACTGGCGGCTAAATAAAGAAAACCGCCAGTGAAAAGTGCATTTCCACTGGCGGTTTGCTTTATAAAACCGCCAGTGGAAATGCATTTTCACTGGCGGTTTTCTTTATTCAGCCGCCAGTGGAAATGCACTTTTCACTGGCGGTTCCTTAAGAAAACCGCCAGTGAAAATGCACTTTTCACTGGCGGTTCCAAAATAACCGCCAGTGGAAATGCTGATTTCCACTGACCCCTAGCACTGGCGGTACTGAAAAACGCCTGTGTAAATAGGTTTAGAACCGCCACTATAGAGCTTCTGTGTACTAGTGCTCTAAGCTCGACAATGAGGAAATAGCGCTCATCATCAAGAGCTTCCACCAAATCCTCAAACAAAGGAAGTGTGACACCCCAGTGTCACCTAGGGTTTCTCTCAAGTGCTAACCCATGAACCATCATCTTATGTGGACCAAAAATTGAGCATGAGCATCAAATTGACTTAAGAATAAAGGATCCACCAAGCCTATACTTAAAAGTATCATAATCAAAACAAATGAGTCTTTCAAAAAGGTAATAATGTTGCAACCCTAATAAAAACCCTAAGTGAGCCCTATGAGCAAAATTCAAGAGAATGGAAAAAAAGGTATGAAAAATTTAAAATCATGGCTTGGGCCAATTATAAAACTTGAAGTATATTCATTAAGCAACAAGAAAGATTGAGGAAGCTTGGCCAAAATAATTTAAATAAAACCCCAAAACAAGCTTCTCATGTGGGGACTCAATGGGGAATTCTGAAATTCAGAATTCTGAATTTCAGACCTTGAGCCAAAGATCAAGCGTGTTCACCTTGATCCCTAACTCAAATCCTAATGGCCCCATTAACAAAAACGTGCCTAACTAACCCCTCTATTGCCTGCCAGAAGATGGCATTGGGACGCGTGCCTCGGACACGTCAAACCAGAGATCTTCTCCCTGTGTGCGGCAGTGAGACAAACCAGATTTCTTCCCTCTCTATCTCCTAATCCAGTCAACCAAACCTGCTAGCCTCCACACATAAACGACAAAGGGACCTGAGAGGAAGAGATCTCTCAACGGGATTATGGTCAAAATCTCAAAGATTTGGAGCCAATCCGCGCTTGAACTCGACCTCTCTCTGCGCTGCCTCGTGCTCGATGCTGTGCCAGGCACCAGAGCGCGCACTGGCGTTCGCCGCGCACGCCCCGAGCGCTTGTCAGAGCCCCGCCCTCGGCCGTGCTCGCCCGCGCCTATAAAGCCTCCCCGGGCGCGCATCACTTCACCCCGCGCTCACCCTCACCGGCCAGCCACCCCTCCTCAGCTCCGACGAGCTCTTTTCTGCCCGCCATTGTCGCCAGAGCTTCGACCACCGTGGCCAACCCACTCTAGCCACCCCCAAGTCGCGCCAGTGCTTCGGCTAGCTCCGCCAGTGGCCCGTGAAGCTTCCCAAGCCCTTGGACCCGGTAGAACTTCACCAGAGGCCCGAGATTGACTTCACCGGACTTCAGTCTTCCGCCGCACGTGGACTGAGCTAACCAGTGAGTCTTCGTCCAATTCCTTGCACCCACATCTTCTCTGGCATCCCGTGTAGCTCCCTGACCCGTTCAATTGAACTATCGCGCCGTGAGTAGGCCGGACTCCTCGCCGCCGACGAGCATCCCCGCCTGCGCACGTGGACCGGTCGACTCCGACCATCCCCGACGGCGACCCGCACATCGTTGTGATCCCCGAGACCTCCCCTACGTCCTCGACCACTTCACCGGAGCAATCTCGCCGTCGGTAAGCCCCTCCGCCCTTTCTTTCGCTGCGGTTACTGTTTAAGTTAGGAGAAGGACCTCGGGTTAGGAGTAGAAGTACCCGGGGGGTTTTCTGCAATGTCGGCGACTCATGTGAATAGTAGCCTAGGGACTGATCCGTGAGAAAAACTTAAAACACCCGCCAGGGACCCCAGTGCAAAGTAGTTTTCCATTTAATAATTTTTGTTAATCTTTTTAGAAAACTAGAGAACTTAGAAAATCCATAACTTAATGAATTCTCAATCAAAAGTTGTCAACCAGTTTTGCTAGATCCTAAATATTATGGACTATCATTTAAAAATAATAAACCCTATGCTTTCTATTCTAATTTTTAGAGTTTAAAATTAAAAACAGAAACTGACCAAACCTTGTTTAATTAAGGAAAATTAGTTTTGCTTTTGTGCTAAACCTAAGAAAATTTGTAGGCATTCAAACTTCTTTTGGACACTGTTTAAAAATAGTAGGAACCCCAGTATTGACAAATATAGTGTAGATATCCATTTAAAGTTGTTTTGCCCAAAACTTAGGAAAAATCAGAAAGGCATTAGAAGTTAATGAACAGTGAGTAAAATTATTTTTCCTAGTTTGCTTAAGTGACAAAGAACCTAGGAAAAATAAAGAGACCTTTAACCTAGGAAAAATAAGGAGAATAAAGAAAAAGAAAGAAGAAATAAACCTCACTCCAATGAGTCCAACTTGAATTCTTGCAAAACTCACCAGGACTTTAAAAGGAATTCAGTGGAACCCCCAAAAATAAACCTACCCCTTACCTTAGCTAAGTTTGATCCAATTTACCAAGTATACCACCCCGAAGTCTTACATGAGTAAAGTTTAACCTTGTCTAACTCAAGTAGATCATACACCGTCAAAAGTTGTAATTTCTAAAGCACATATCATATCATGCATATATCTTACGCATTGCATTCATTAGATTGTAATCTTGCCGACGGAGAGTACGTGCTCATCCTCGAGCAAGGACCTGTCCAAGAGGAGGACCAGGAGCAAGCTTCTGAGGCTACTGTTGAGGATCTCCCCGCAGCCCCAGCAATTGAAGGCAAGCCCCGGTTTATATGCATAACCGTATTATTATATGCTACTTTACTACACTTAATGCTTGTAGGATTGTAATGTGCACTTAAGTGTAGGAGTTGCTTGAAACCTCTAGTTGCATGAACTTAGGATTCCTTTTTGAGATGAATACTAGCATGCTAGGTCGAGTAGCTGCTTGCTAATCAGGATCTCGGTAGAAGTCGAGTGATTTTTCTAGCACTCGCGCGAGGTCAGGAATTGATTGTATTCATCTCGATAACGGGATCTATGTTAGTCTATGGACTTGGATCCAGGGAGGATGCCTTGACCATGAGACAGGAAAAGGAATTAAGGATTAATGTGTGGATACCTGAGTCAAGCTTTTGAATGTACTAAGCACATGCCAGGAAAAATGGTAACCGGTAAACCTAGTACCTGAGTGAAGCCGGGCGCAAACTTTATCCCTCATGCAACCTGAGACTGGGTCTCCCATGCTAGCTATGGTGGGTACAAGTGCGGTCACTGCACGGCGGCAGCCGGGGTCAGTGGAGCATTGTATGCCAAGGCGGTGAGGCCTGGACGCGAACGGGGAATCGATGGGGACGGTTGTCATGTGTGGGGTCGGAGTACCCTGACATGCCGTGTGTTTAGGTTTACCTTGCAAGGTTAAAACTCGATTCGAATCGTCTGCTTCTCGCAGCTAATGAGACTGCTTGACCCCTTGTACTGCATCGAGTAAGAAGTGAAATGAGGTTACATGAGATAACTTGTTGATTGAACTAAATGCTTGTCACCATGTATGCTTAGAAGGAGCAAATCTAGCTAAGATAATGAGGACATAATTTGAAAAGCTAAAAATTGATTTTAGAAACAACTAGTGCTTTGGCAAACCAAACCCCTCAGCCAAACAGCTGCATAGTCTAGAGGTAGAGGAGTAGACTCCTCACACCGGTTAAGTCTAGCTGAGTATTAGTATACTCAGCCTTGCTTGTGGCATAATTTTTGCAGGTACCATTCAGGAAATGGTTGATGGTGTGACTTGGCCTACCACCCTACCACCGGGTTGGACAGTCGAGTGGGATGTTGCTCCGGCAGGAGAGGAGCACGAGGAGTAGTGGGCTAGGCCTTGCCCATTTCCTCGATACCGACGACATCAATTATCCGCTGCATTTTATTTCGTGAACTCTTATTTGCTACTCAAAAACTCCGAACTATGTAATAATTCAGCACTTAATTTGAGGTTTCTTGTTTTATTGTAATTCTTCTGTGACTCACCTTCGAGTGAGATTGTGGAATTTGATCCTGGTTAAGTGGCTTTATCGGACTAGATCCGAGGGACTGACGGGTTATTCCTATTTAAGTGTGTTGCTGCCCTTAAGGGTGCGACTTGGGCACTTAAGCTGGAATAATTTGTGTGGTTCCGCCACAGCTGGTATCGGAGCAAATTCCACCACAGAGAAGGGCAATAAACCATGAATACCAATTTTCAAAATCTAAAACTTGTCTAGAAACTGCTACGGATCGTCAAGACTAGATCGCTAGACCTAGGACGAAAGGCCATAGGCATAGAGGGAGAAACAGGTGGCTAAATTAATTAGGCCCCGTGGGCCCGTACTTATATTTTAAGGATGCCCTAAGAGCACCCTATTTTTGGAGAGGCAACGTTACTTTTAGCATGCATGCATTGTAAACACAAAGAGGAATTAAAAACTTGAGCTAACCCACTTTCTTTAAAACCATCCGGGCTCTCTTTTTCTTTTTCCTTCCACCATGATCTTTACCTTTGATTCCTTTCCGCAGATGAGTTCACCCACCCCCGCCAGTGGAGGAGACACTCGTTTCAGTTCTGACTTCCTTTCTCGCGATGGCTTTCCTTCCATCTTATGGGAAGTGCTTAACTCCGCCGGTTACCCTACGCCCCCTTTGTACACGGTGCAGTTGTATGAGGAGCATCGGATACCTCGTTGTCGGGTCTGGCTGACTTTAGAGGCTCATCCCCTTCAGCCAGGTTGGCGTTCTCTTAATTCTGAGACGATTGGACTCAGGACGGACGACACCGTTGAAGCAGCAGCCATGAAGACTCTGACAACTTTCTGTGGCTACCATCCCCTGGAGATGGTGATGCACCCCTTGGGACTCTTCCTTGCTGAGAAGAAGGATGATCCCATGTGGTGTGACCGCGTGAGCCATGTGAAGGATGTGTGGGCAATGTATCCTGACTTGGTTGGGAGGGTCACTGTTCAGTGCATGAGTGCGCTGTACCGCCTTCAGGCCCTTCAGAGCGACGCTATGGCACACCTTGCCAACATCGCTCAAACCGCTAAGCTCACTCTCGACAGTCGGGAAGATTTTGTGGTCGATTTATCCACCGAGCTGGTAGAGAAGGATTTGCAGGTAGAAAGGCTGAGCCAGCGCATTACCACCTTGGAGCAGCAGGTGGAGATCCGAGACAACACCATTGATGTCTTGGAGAACCAGCTTCACGATGTGCAGAGGGAACTCGAAGAAGCTAATGACCACTTGGACATGCACCACTTGGAGATGGAGGCCAATGAAGCCGGAAGCGAGGGAGAAGAGGCTCCCGAGGAGCTAGGACCAACCCCTGGTGCCAATGGGACTACCTCCGCGATGCCTCCTTCACCTGTATCCAGTGTCGCTTTCCACCGCTCAGGGTTAAGCAGTCACTTCGACACTTTTTAGGCTGATAGAGACCTACGCGAGCTTAGTTAATGACAGATTTTGGACTAGGCTTACGGGCACTTTCCCCTGATTGATGTAACCCTGTGAACTTTTGAAATCTGTGGGATGTTTGTCACCATGTTACCTTCATTTCGAACCTAATATTATGATTATGGCATTTTTCCTTCCATATGAGATGATATCTTGTCATTCGAAACTGTGAGTGGGGATAACAATGGCGGCAATCTCGGTTTTCAGATGGCAGCTAGGCAGCGTCGCGGGCATAACGAGCAGGTTCCCCCGCCACCTCCTCCAGCTCCCACAGTGCAGGAGCTGATGGCCCAGCAGAATGAGATTCTGCGACAGCTCTTGCAGCGCCAGCCCCACCCTCAGCCGCATGGTGGAGGCCAACATCAGTGACCTCCGGCAATGGCAACCTACCAGGAGTTTCTGAGCACGCAGCCACCCTTGTTCACCAAGGCAGAGGATCCGTTGGACGCCGACGTATGGCTTCGCGTCATCGAGTCCAAGTTTCCCCTCCTCACGGGAGACTGCCCTGATGAAGCCAAGGCCCGCTTCGTCGCACAGCAGCTTCGCGGCCCTGCTCGGACTTGGTGGGACCACTTCCGTGCCATTCTCCCCGCTGATCGTGAAGTGTCTTGGGAGGAATTCAAGACTGCTTTCAGAGGACACCACATTCCAGCTGGCATTCTTGATCGGAAGCTGAATGAATTTCTGGCGCTTAATCAAGGAACCCGCACGGTACTGCAGTATGCGCAAGCCTTCAACGACTTATGCCAGTATGCAGGGTACCATGCTGATTCTGATGAAAAGAAGAGAGACCGCTTCCGTAGGGGTCTCAATACCAAGCTGCGGGAACGACTCAACACTGTCCGGGCTGATAGCTTCAATGAGTTGGTCAATATGGCCATCTCCCAGGACGACTGCATTGTAGCTCACTGGGCAGAGAAGAAGAGAAAGGCACCAATGGCAGCACCATCCGCTCAGGCTTAGAGGTTCAGGATTGTTTCTCACAATCAGAGCAGGGGTTTCCAGCAGCAGGCAGGCAGATGGGTGATCAGGCCACCTCAGCAGCAGCAGCCGACACCCAACCGCTTTCCAGCTCCCGCTCCAAGGAACAACCAGCCTCCACAGCAGCAGCAGTTCTGCCAGGGCAATGGGAACAAGTGTTTCACTTGTGGCAATGTGAACCACTATGCCAAGAATTGTCCCAGGAACCAGCAGAGGCAGCTGCCAGCACCAAATCAAGACAAGGGAAGAAAGCAGAAGGTAAAAGTCAAGCAAGGGAAGCTCAACTTCACCACTCCGGAGCAAGTACCTGAGGGAGCTCCTATCATGACCGGTATCTTTTCAGTTTATAATCAACCTGCTTTAATTCTGTTTGATTCTGGTGCATCTCATAGTTTCATTAGCCAGAAGTTCAGTGCTAAATGTGAACTGCCATTCTCTCACTCAAAAGGGTCATTTATGATAGTCACACCTAGGGGTAAAATTTCAACAAATCAATTAAACCAAAGTGTGCCTATTCAACTGGGAAGCCACATTGTCAAAACCACTCTTCTTGTGTTGGGATTGGAAAATGTGGATATTATTCTGGGAGCTAATTGGATGACCTTGCACCAAGTTGTGCTTGATGTAGCCAGCCGTACCGTGGAAGTTAATTCTCCGTTCTGCGGGAATTTTACCTTAATCCTGCCCAGTCAAGGTTCTACCCCGTCATGTGCTTTCTCTATGACGGAGTTACCTCTGAAGAAGATCCCCGTGGTCTGTGAGTATGCGGATGTCTTTCCTGACGAATTGCCAGGAATGCCACCAGACCGGGATATTGAATTTGCCATCGAGTTGCAACCGGGAACGGCCCCAATTTCCAAAAGGCCCTACCGAATGCCACCCGCTGAGTTGGCAGAATTGAAGATGCAATTGCAAGAGTTGCTGGATAAGGGATTTATTCGCCCAAGTACTTCGCCTTGGGGATGTCCAGCACTATTTGTGAAGGATGAAAGCTTGAGGCTGTGCATAGATTACCGCCATCTTAATGTGGTAACTGTCAAGAACAAGTATCCTTTGCCACGTATCGATGTTCTTTTTGACTAGTTGGTCGGAGCCAAGGTGTTTTCTAAGATTGACCTTCGCTCTGGCTACCATCAAATCAAGATACGAGCAAGCGATATTCCAAAGACGACATTCTCAACCAGATATGGGTTATATGAATTTTTGGTGATGTCATTCGGGCTGACAAATGCACCAGCATATTTCATGTATCTGATGAATTCTGTTTTCATGCCTGAATTGGACAAATTCGTAGTGGTTTTCATCGATGATATCTTGGTGTACTCAAGGAACGAAGAAGAACATGCCGGGCATTTGCATGTAGTGCTTCAACGTCTGCGAGAGCACCACCTTTACGCCAAGTTGTCCAAGTGTGATTTTTGGCTAAAGGAAATCAAATTCTTGGGTCACACTATCTCTTAGGCAGGAATAGCTGTTGATCCTGATAAAGTGCAGGAGGTGATGAACTGGAAGCCACCAACGACTGTCCGTCAAATTCGAAGCTTTCTGGGATTAGCTGGTTATTACCGAAGATTTATTCCGGATTTCTCTTGAATTGTGAAGCCTATAACTGAGTTGCTGAAGAAAGAAGCCAAGTTTGTTTGGAGTCAGAAGTGCGAAGATGCCTTCCATGCTTTAAGGCAGCATCTGACCACAGCACCAGTATTGGCGCAACCCGACAACAGCAAGCCTTTTGATGTATATTGTGATGCCTCTGGCATTAGGCTAGGTTGTGTTTTGATGCAAGACAACCGAGTCATCGCCTATGCCTCAAGAGCACTCAGGCCTCATGAGCAAAATTATCCCACTCATGACCTCGAGTTGGCAGCAGTGGTTCATGCATTAAAAATGTGGAGGCACTATTTAATGGGAACCCACTGCAACATCTTCACTGATCATAAGAGCCTTAAGTACATCTTTACTCAGGCTGATCTCAACATGAGGCAGAGAAGATGGCTAGAGCTGATCGAGGATTATGACCTGGAGGTGCATTATCACCCAGGAAGGGCCAATGTGGCAGCAGATGCCTTGAGTCGGAAGTTGCAATGCAATTGTATTCTGATGGATTCTCGCATTAACACCTTGTGTGATGAGTTGAGCAAGATGCAAATTGAAGTGATTTCTTCTGGTTCCTTGTCTCACATTTCTGTTGAGCCAGCTTTGCAAGACCAGATCATCATGGCCCAGCTCAGTGACAAGGGAGTGCAGATTATCAAGAAGAATCTCCATCAGAAGACTGCGAAATATAGTTGTTTCCGCCAAGATGAAAAGGGTGTGTTATGGTTCAAAAGCAGATTGGTGATTCCTAAAAACCAGGACCTCAAGAGGAAAATCTTGGATGAGGCTCACCTCTCCAAATTCTCTATGCATTTCGGAAGCACCAAAATGTACCATGATCTGAAGCCTTTGTATTGGTGGACCAGAATGAAAAGGGAGATAGCCCAGTATGTATCAGAATGTGACACCTGTCAGAGGATAAAGGCAAGCCACTTGAAATCAGCTGGAGCCTTGCAACCCCTATCTATACCTTCGTGGAAATGGGATGACATCAGCATGGATTTCATTGTGGGTCTGCCCAACACCTCTCGTCATCATGATTCGATTTGGGTTATTGTGGACCGACTGACGAAAGTGGCACATTTTCTTCCTGTGCACACCACTGATAAGGCTCAAAAGTATGCAGAATTGTATATTGACCGGATCGTGTGTTTGCACGGATTACCTCAGACCATTGTTTCTGACCGAGGAGCCCAATTTGTTGCCAGATTTTGGGAACAATTGCAGGAGTCTTTGGGAACCAAGCTTATCAGAAGTTTAGCTTACCACCCACAGACTGATGGTCAGACAAAAAGGGTAAACCAAATCCTGGAGGATATGCTGAGAGCTTGTGTAATCGATTGTGGCAAGAACTGGGATAAGCACCTCTCCTTGGCAGAGTTTGCTTATAACAACAGTTATCAATCCAGCCTAAGGATGGCACCTTTCAAAGCTCTCTATGGAAGAAGGTGCAGGACACCACTCAATTGGTCTCAACCTGGAGAAAGAGGAGTTTTTGGACCTGACTTAGTGACTGAAGCCGAAAGGAAGGTCAAACTAATCAGGAAGAATCTAGAAGCTGCTCAGGCCAGGTAGAAGAGTTACCATGATAAAAGAAGGAAACCTCTCCGGTTCGAGGTGGGAAGTTTTGTATACCTCAAGGTATCACCCACCAAGGGAGTGCAGAGGTTTGGGATTAAAGGCAAGCTAGCCCCTCGTTACATTGGACCTTATGAGATCATAGAAGCATGTGGACCCGTGGCATATAAGCTGAAGTTACCTTCAAAGATGTCTGCCATTCATAGTGTGTTCCATGTATCTTAGCTGAAGAAGTGCGTTCGATTGCCGACCGAGATCATAGCAGAGCCAGAATTAGAGATAGAACCAGATCTATCATACCAAGAGTACCCCTCCAAGATTCTGGATTGCAAAGAAAGATCGACTCGGGCTAAATCGATCAAGATGTACAAGGTCCAGTGGAGTAATCACTCAGAGGAAGAAGTTACTTGGGAAACCGAGGAATTCTTGAGATCCAACTTCCCCGATTACCTACCTGAGGAAGCTGGTATGTGATCACACCCCTAACCCCTCCTCCTGCCTTTCGAATCTAATTTTCAAAAATATGATCTTAAATCAGAATGAAGTAATCATGAAACAAACTTAAAAAGGACTTCCTTCTGAAGTTGCAAAGAGAATGACATTCGAAGAGCAGTTTGCTCTAATAATAACAATAAGCACCCACTCCCCTTTAAGTCTCACCCTTCGCTTCACCCTGGGAGGACTCTGACTATCTCGGGACGAGATTCCTTTAAGGGGGGAAGGCTGTGACACCCCAGTGTCACCTAGGGTTTCTCTCAAGTGCTAACCCATGAACCATCATCTTATGTGGACCAAAAATTGAGCATGAGCATCAAATTGACTTAAGAATAAAGGATCCACCAAGCCTATACTTAAAAGTATCATAATCAAAACAAATGAGTCTTTCAAAAAGGTAATAATGTTGCAACCCTAATAAAAACCCTAAGTGAGCCCTATGAGCAAAATTCAAGAGAATGGGGAAAAGGGTATGAAAAATTTAAAATCATGGCTTGGGCCAATTATAAAACTTGAGTATATTCATTAAGCAACAAGAAAGATTGAGGAAGCTTGGCCAAAATAATTTAAATAAAACCCCAAAACAAGCTTCTCATGTGGGGACTCAATGGGGAATTCTGAAATTCAGAATTCTGAATTTCAGACCTTGAGCCAAAGATCAAGCGTGTTCACCTTGATCCCTAACTCAAATCCTAATGGCCCCATTAACAAAAACGTGCCTAACTAACCCCTCTGTCGCCTGCCATAAGATGGCATTGGGACGCGTGCCTCGAACACGTCAAACCAGAGATCTTCTCCCTGTGTGCGGCAGTGAGACAAACCAGATTTCTTCCCTCTCTATCTCCTAATCCAGTCAACCAAACCTGCTAGCCTCCACACATAAACGACAAAGGGACCTGAGAGGAAGAGATCTCTCAACGGGATTATGGCCAAAATCTCAAAGATTTGGAGCCAATCCGCGCTTGAACTCGACCTCTCTCTACGCTGCCTCGTGCTCGACGCTGTGCCAGGCACCAGAGCGCGCACTAGCATTCGCCGCGCACGCCCCGAGCGCTTGTCAGAGCCCCGCCCTCGGCCGTGCTCGCCCGTGCCTATAAAGCCTCCTCGGGCGTGCCTCACTTCACCCCGCGCTCACCCTCACCGGCCAGCCACCCCTCCTCAGCTCCGGCGAGCTCTTTTCTGCCCGCCATTGCCGCCAGAGCTTCAGCCACCGTGGCCAGCCCACTCCAGCCACCCCCAAGTCACGCCAGTGCTTCGGCTAGCTCCGCTAGTGGCCCGTGAAGCTTCCCAAGCCCTCGGACCCGGCAGAACTTCACCGGAGGCCCGAGATTGACTTCACCGGACTTCGGTCTTCCGCCGCCGCGCGTGGACCGAGCTAACCAGTGAGTCTTCGTCCAATTCCTTGCACCCACATCTTCTCTGGCATCCCGTGTATCTCCCTGACCCGTTCAATTGAACTATCGCGCCGTGAGTAGGCCGGACTCCTCGCCGCTGACGAGCATCCCCGCCTGCGCACGTGGACCGGTCGACTCCGACCATCCCTGACGGCGACCCGCACATCGTTGTGATCCCCGAGACCTCCCCTACATCCTCGACCACTTCACCGGAGCAATCTCACTGCCGGTAAGCCCCTCCGCCCTTTCTTTCGCCGCGGTTACTGTTTAAGTTAGGAGAAGGACCTCGGGTTAGGAGTAGAAGAACCCGGGGGGTTTTCTGCAATGTCGGCGACTCATGTGAATAGTAGCCCAGGGACTGATCCGTGAGAAAAACTTAAAACACCCGCCAGGGACCCCAGTGCAAAGTAGTTTTCCATTTAATCAATTCTGTTAATCTTTTTAGAAAACCAGAGAACTTAGAAAATCCATAACTTAATGAATTCTTAATCAAAAGTTGTCAAACCAGTTTTGCTAGATCCTAAATATTATGGACTATCATTTAAAAATAATAAACCCTATGCTTTTTGTTCTAATTTTTAGAGTTTAAAATTAAAAATAGAAACTGACCAAACCTTGTTTAATTAAGGAAAATTAGTTTTGCTTTTGTGCTAAACCTAAGAAAATTTGTAGGCATTCACACTTCTTTTGGACACTGTTTAAAAATAGTAGGAACCCCAGTATTGACAAATATAGTGTAGATATCCATTTAAAGTTGTTTTGCCCAAAACTTAGGAAAAATCAGAAAGGCATTAGAAGTTAATGAACAGTGAGTAAAATTATTTTTCCTAGTTTGCTTAAGTGACAGAACCTAGGAAAAATAAAGAGACCTTTAATCTAGATCAGTTTTAAAATAAAATGTTTTGTTTAGCATTATTCCAACTAGAAATCAATTGTTAGGAATACAAAACCAGACCCAAAATTGATAATAAAAATCCAGTGGACTTATAACCACCAAAACCCCACTACAAAAATAATGAACCCCTCAGCCCATCACTTTAAGTAGGAAAAATAAATCCAACATGATAATAAGGCATTTTCCAAATAAATCATGAAGTAACCCATAATAATGCAATAATGGGCAACCAAAATTTTGCTAAGTCAATAATGAGATAAGCCACTAGAGAAAAATGCAAACCCATTGAAAAGATGCAAAATAATACCTATTGCTAATATCTTATAAGAAAGGCCATTTAATCCAATTAATGCATACCACCCTTTCCCTTAAGCAAAAAGATGCCAAACTTCAGAATGATTGCTCTTGTGCAAAATAAAAGCTAAGAAAAATCAGAAATCTGTTGTTTGATATTTTTCAAATATAGTGGTAGTAGAAAGCACCTCTTTGGCTAGAAACTTGAGAAAACCCTAATAAAATAACTAATAGGTATTAATGGCTAAACTTTTGTGTCAAGTCATGTTATAGCACCTAAAAGCCAGCAAAAATAAGTTTTAGAGAATTACCTACTGTTGAGTAATAGTTGTAGTTCAAAGCACCCCTTCTGCCCTAGAATTTGGCAATTTTGTCCAAAGTAAACTACTCACTTTATGATCCCCAAATTTTGAGACAGAAAATTTTACACCAGTAATAAGCCACTGTAATTTTGCAGAATTTTTGGAATTTTATTAAAGCAGCTTGTAGTTCAAACCCACTCCAAAAACTTAAGGAGAATAAAGAAAAAGAAAGAAGAAATAAACCTCACTCCAATGAGTCCAACTTGAATTCTTTCAAAACTCACCAGGACTTTAAAAGGAATTCAGTGGAACCCCCAAAAATAAACCTACCCCTTACCTTAGCTAAGTTTGATCCAATTTACCAAGTATACCACCCCGAAGTCTTACATGAGTAAAGTTTAACCTTGTCTAACTCAAGTAGATCATACACCGTCAAAAGTTGTAATTTCTAAAGCACATATCATATCATGCATATATCTTACGCATTGCATTCATTAGATTGTAATCTTGCCGACGGAGAGTACGTGCTCATCCCCGAGCAAGGACCTGTCCAAGAGGAGGACCAGGAGCAAGCTTCTGAGGCTGCTGTTGAGGATCTCCCCGCAGCCCCAGCAATTGAAGGCAAGCCCCGGTTTATATGCATAACCGTATTATTATATGCTACTTTACTACACTTAATGCTTGTAGGATTGTAATGTGCACTTAAGTGTAGGAGTTGCTTGAAACCTCTAGTTGCATGAACTTAGGATTCCTTTTTGAGATGAATACTAGCATGCTAGGTCGAGTAGCTGCTTGCTAATCAGGATCTCGGTAGAAGTCGAGTGATTTTTCTAGCACTCGCGCGAGGTTAGGAATTGATTGTATTCATCTCGATAACGGGATCTATGTTAGTCTATGGACTTGGATCCAGGGAGGATGCCTTGACCATGAGACAGGAAAAGGAATTAAGGATTAATGTGTGGATACCTGAGTCAAGCTTTTGAACGTACTAAGCACATGCCAGGAAAAATGGTAACCGGTAAACCTAGTACCTGAGTGAAGCCGGGCGCGAACTTTATCCCTCATGCAACCTGAGACTGGGTCTCCCATGCTAGCTATGGTGAGTACAAGTGCGGTCACTGCACGGCGGCAGCCGGGGTCAGTGGAGCATTGTATGCCAAGGCGGTGAGGCCTGGACGCGAACGGGGAATCGATGGGGACGGTTGTCATGTGTGGGGTCGGAGTACCCTGACATGCCGTGTGTTTAGGTTTACCTTGCAAGGTTAAAACTCGATTCGAATCGTCTGCTTCTCGCAGCTAATGAGACTGCTTGACCCCTTGTACTGCATTGAGTAAGAAGTGAAATGAGGTTACATGAGATAACTTGTTGATTGAACTAAATGCTTGTCACCATGTATGCTTAGAAGGAGCAAATCTAGCTAAGATAATGAGGACAGAATTTGAAAAGCTAAAAATTGATTTTAGAAACAGCTAGTGCTTTGGCAAACCAAACCCCTCAGCCAAACAGCTGCATAGTCTAGAGGTAGAGGAGTAGACTCCTCACACCGGTTAAGTCTAGCTGAGTATTAGTATACTCAGCCTTGCTTGTGGCATAATTTTTGCAGGTACCATTCAGGAAATGGTTGATGGTGTGACTTGGCCTACCACCCTGCCACCGGGTTGGACGGTCGAGTGGGATGTTGGTCCGGCACGAGAGGAGCACGAGGAGTAGTGGGCTAGGCCTTGCCCATTTCCTCGATACCGATGACATCGATTATCCGCTGCATTTTATTTCATGAACTCTTATTTGCTACTCAAAAACTCCGAACTATGTAATAATTCAGCACTTAATTTGAGGTTTCTTGTTTTATTGTAATTCTTCTGTGACTCACCTTCGAGTGAGATTGTGGAATTTGATCCTGGTTAAGTGGCTTTATCGGACTAGATCCGAGGGACTGACGGGTTATTCCTGTTTAAGTGTGTTGCTGCCCTTAAGGGTGCGACTTGGGCACTTAAGCTGGAATAATTTGGGTGGTTCCGCCACAGGAAGGGGAAAGATTACAAGCCCCGTTCCAAGAAGGTGTGCTACAAATGTGGTAAGCCCGGTCATTTCATTGCTAAATGTCCGTTATCTAGTGATAGTGACAGGGGCGACGACAAGAAGGGCAAGAGGAGAGAAAAGAAGAGGTACCACAAGAAGAGGGGCAGCGATGCCCATGTGTGTCGCGAATGGGACTCCAAGGAAAGCTCCTCCGACTCCTTCTCCGATGAGGACGCCGCCAACATCGCCGTCACCAAGGGCCTCCTCTTCCCCAACGTCGGCCACAAGTGCCTCATGGCAAAAGACAGCAAAAGGAAGAAGGTAAAATCAAAATCCTCCACTAAATATGAAACCTCTAGTGATGAGGATAATGTTAGTGACGAGGAGGATAATTTGCGTACCCTTTTTGCCAACCTAAACATGCAACAAAAGAAAAAACTAAATGAATTAATTAGTGCTATTCATGAGAAGGATGATCTCTTGGACTCTCAAGAGGACTTCCTAATTAAGGAAAATAAGAAGCATGTTAAGGTTAAGAATGCTTATGCTCTAGAAGTAGAAAAATGTAAAAGATTATCTAGTGAGCTAAGCACTTGCCATGATACTATTGCCAACCTTAGAAATGAAAATGCTAAATTAATTGCTAAGGTTGATTCTAATATTTGTGATGCTTCAATTCCCAATCTTAGAAATGATAATGTTTAATTACTTGCTAAGATTGAAGAATTAAACGTTTCTCTTGCTAGCCTTAAGATTGAAAATGAAAAATTAATTGCTAAGGCTAAAGAATTAGATGTTTGCAATGTTACCATATCCAATCTTAGAAGTGAGAACGACATATTACATGCTAAGATTGTTGAACTAAAATCTTGCAAACCCTCTACATCTACCGTTGAGCATGTTTCTATTTGCACTAGATGTAGAGATATTAACATTGATGCTATTCATGATCATATGGCTTTAATTAAACAACAAAATGATCATATAGCAAAATTAGATGCTAAAATTGCCGAGCATGACTTAGAAAATGAAAAATTTAAATTTGCTCGAAGCATGCTCTATAGTGGGAGACGCCCTGGCATCAAGGATGGCATTGGCTTCCAAAAGGGGGACAATGTCAAACTTAATGCCCCTCCTAAAAGATTGTCCAACTTTGTTAAGGGCAAGGCTCCCATGCCTCAGTATAACGAGGGCTACATTTTGTACCCTGCCGGTTATCCCGAGAGCAAAGTTAGGAGAATTCATTCTAGGAAGTCTCACTCTGGACCTAACCATGCCTTTATGTATAAGGGTGAGACATCTAGCTCTAGGCAATCAACCCGTGCAAAATTGCCTAAGAAGAAAACTCCTATTGCATCAAATGATTCCAAAATTTCATTTAAAACTTTTGATGCATCTTATGTTTTAACTAACAAATCCGGCAAGGTAGTTGCCAAATATGTTGGGGGCAAGCACAAGGGGTCAAAGACTTGTGTTTGGGTACCCAAAGTTCTTGTATCTAATGTCAAAGGACCCAAAACCATTTGGGTACCTAAAATCAAGAACTAAACTTGTTTTGTAGGTTTATGCATCCGGGGGCTCAAGTTGGATCATTGATAGCGGGTGCACAAACCACATGACCGGGGAGAAGAAGATGTTCTCCTCCTATGAGAAAAACCAAGATCCTCAACGAGCGATCACATTCGGGGATGGAAATCAAGGTTTGGTCAAAAGATTGGGTAAAATAGCTATATCACCTGACCATTCCATTTCCAATGTTTTTCTTGTAGATTCTTTAGATTACAACTTGTTTTCAGTTTCACAATTATGTAAAATGGGCTACAACTGTCTTTTTACAGATGTAGGTGTTACTGTCTTTAGAAGATGTGATGATTCAATAGCATTTAAGGGAGTGTTAGAGGGTCAACTATACTTAGTAGATTTTGATAGAGCTGAACTCGACACTTGCTTACTTGCTAAGACTAACATGGCTGGCTCTGGCATCGCCGACTAGCAGATGTTGGAATGAAGAATCTTCACAAGCTTCTAAAGGGAGAACACATTTTGGGACTAACAGATGTTCATTTTGAGAAAGACAGGATTTGTAGCACATGTCAGGCAGGGAAGCAAGTTGGTGTTCATCATCCACACAAGAATATAATGACGACTGACAGGCCACTCGAGCTCCTACACATGGACCTATTCGGCCCGATAGCTTACATAAGCATCGACGGGAGTAAGTACTGTCTAGTTATTGTGGATGACTACTCTCGCTTCACTTGGGTATTCTTTTTGCAGGAAAAATCTCATACCCAAGAGACCTTAAAGGGATTCTTGAGATGGGCTCAAAATGAGTTCGGCTTAAGGATCAAAAAGATTAGAAGCGACAATGGGACGGAGTTCAAGAACACACAAATCGAAGGCTTCCTTGAGGAGGAGGGCATCAAGCATGAGTTCTCTTCTCCCTACACCCCACAACAAAATGGTGTAGTGGAGAGGAAGAATCGAACTCTATTGGACATGGCAAGAACCATGCTTGATGAGTACAAGACTACGGATCGGTTTTGGGCCGAGGCGGTTAACACCGCTTGCTACGCCATCAACCGGTTGTATCTACACCGAATCCTCAAGAAGACATCATATGGACTCCTAACTAGTAAAAAGCCCAATGTTTCATATTTTAGAGTCTTTGGTAGCAAATGCTTTATTATTGTTAAAAGAGGTAGAAAATCCAAATTTGCTCCTAAGGCTGTAGAAGGTTTTTTACTAGGATATGATTCAAATACAAGGGCATATAGAGTCTTTAACAAGTCCTCCGGACTAGTTGAAGTTTCTTGTGACATTGTGTTTGATGAGACTAACGGCTCTCAAGTATAGCAAGTTGATCTTGATGAGATAGGTGATGAAGAGGCTCCGTGTGTCGCACTAAGGAACATGTCCATTGCGGATGTGTGTCCTAAGGAATCCGAAGAGCCACCACAAGCATAAGATCAACCATCTTCCTCCACACAAGCATCTCCACCAACTCAAGATGAGGGTCAGGCTCAAAATGATGAAGGAGAAGATCAAGGAGTTGAGCCACCTCAAGAGGAGAGCAATGATCAAGGGGGAGATGCCCATGATCAAGATGACAAAGATGAATAAGTTCCAAGACCGCCACACCCAAGAGTCCACCAAGCAATCCAACGAGATCACCCCGTGAACACCATCCTCGGCGATATTCAAAAGGGGGTAACTACTCGATCTCGTGTTGCTCATTTTTGTGAACATTACTCTTTTGTTTCCTCTATTGAGCCACACACGGTAGAGGAAGCACTACAAGATTCGGATTGGGTGGTGGCGATGCAAGAGGAGCTCAACAACTTCACTAGGAACGAGGTATGGCATTTAGTTCCACGTCCTAACCAAAATGTTGTAGGAACCAAGTGGGTCTTCCGCAACAAGCAAGATGAGCATGGTGTGGTGAAAAGGAACAAAGCCCGACTTGTGGCCAAGGGATATTCACAAGTCGAAGGTTTGGATTTCGGTGAAATCTATGCACCCGTAGCTAGGCTTGAGTCAATTCGCATATTACTTGCCTATGCTACTTACCATGGCTTTAAGCTTTATCAAATGGACGTGAAAAGTGCCTTCCTCAACGGACCAGTCAAGGAAGAGGTCTATGTTGAGCAACCTCCCGGCTTTGAAGATAGTGAGTACCCTAACTATGTATATAAACTCTCTAAGGCGCTTTATGGGCTCAAGCAAGCCCCAAGAGCATGGTATGAATGCCTAAGAGATTTTCTTGTAACTAATGGCTTCAAAGTCGGAAAGGCCGATCCTACTTTATTTACTAAAACTCTTAACAATGATTTGTTTGTATGCCAAATTTATGTTGATGATATTATATTTGGGTCTACTAATGAATCTACATGTGAGGAATTTAGTAGGATCATGACACAGAAATTCGAGATGTCAATGATGGGGGAGTTGAAGTACTTCTTGGGATTTCAAGTGAAGCAACTCCAAGAGGGCACCTTCATTAGCCAAACACAGTATATTCAAGACATTCTAAACAAGATTGGGATGAAGGATGCCAAACCCATCAAGACACCCATGGGAACCAATGGGCATCTCGACCTCGACACGGGAGGTAAATCCGTCGATCAAAAGGTATACCAGTCAATGATAGGCTCTTTACTCTATTTATGTGCATCTCGACCGGACATAATGCTTTCCGTATGCATGTGCGCAAGATTCCAAGCCGACCCTAAGGAAGCTCACCTTATGGCCGTAAAACGAATCTTGAGATATTTAGTTCATACTCCTAAGTTTGGGCTTTGGTACCCTCGGGGATCCACATTTGATTTAATTGGTTATTTGGATGCTGATTGGGCGGGGTGTAAAATTAATAGAAAGAGCACATCGGGGACTTGCCAGTTCTTGGGAAGGTCTCTGGTGTCTTGGGCTTCAAAGAAGCAAAATTCCGTAGCTCTTTCTACCGCCGAAGCCGAGTATATTGCCGCAAGCCATTGTTGCGCGCAATTGCTTTGGATGAGGCAAACCCTTAGGGACTATGGTTACAAATTAACCAAGGTTCCTCTTCTATGTGATAATGAGAGTGCAATCCGCATGGCGGATAATCCCGTTGAGCATAGCCGCACTAAACACATAGCCATTCGGTATCATTTCTTAAGGTATCACCAACAAAAGGGAGATATCGAGATTGCATATATTAACACTAAGGAACAATTAGCCGATATCTTTACCAAGCCACTAGATGAACAAACTTTTAACAAACTTAGGCATGAGCTTAATATCCTTGATTCTCGGAATTTCTTTTGATGTTTTGCACACATAGCACATAAATATACCTTTGATCGTGTCTCTTTTATATGCTATGACTAATGTGTTTTCAAGTGTATTTCAAACCAAGTCATAGATTGAAAGGGAATTGGAGTCTTCGGCGAAGACAAAGGCTTCCACTCCGCTTCATCGAGATTACTCATCCCTCGCCATCACTCCGAGCATCTCTCCGTCTTTGGTATAATCTTCACTCACATGTTATTTACCAAAGGGGGAGAAAGTAGTTTAAAAGGTCTTATATTTCACTCAAGTATCCGTTTTTGGCGATTCATGCCAAAGGGGGAGAAAGTATTAGCCCAGAGCAAAAGGACCGCACCACCACCAATTTTCAAAATTGAAGTTAAGAAAAGATTTTAAAATGATGAATTTTTCAATTGATATCTTATTGTATTCAAAAGGGGGAGAAACTAGTATTTTCAAAATTGGTATCTTAAAACCCTCTTGAACACTAAGAGGAGGATTTTATTAAGGGGGAGTTTTGTTTTAGTCAAAGGAAAAGCATTTGAGACAAGGGGAGAAAATTTCAAATCTTGAAAATGCTTCTCAAAATATCATTCATTTACCTTTGACTATTTGCAAAAAGACTTTAAAAAGAATTTACAAAAGGATTTGCAAAAACAAAACATGTGGTGCAAGCGTGGTCCAAAATGTTAAGAATATAAAGAAACAATCCATGCACATCTTATTAGAACATATTGGTTTCAATTCTAAGCAACCTTTGCACTTACAATTATGCAAACTAGTTCAATTATGCACTTCTATATTTGCTTTGGTTTGTGTTGGCATCAATCACCAAAAAGGGGGAGATTGAAAGGGAATTAGGCTTACACCTTTTTCCTAATTGATTTTGGTGGTTGAAATGCCCAAAACAAATAATTGGACTAACTAGTTTGCTCTAGTCTATAAGTTTTTACAGGTGCCAAAGGTTCACAATAAGCCAATAAAAAGACCAAGAAAGGGTTCAAACAAAGAGAGCAAAAGACAACCCAAAGGCACCCTGGTCTGGCGCACCGGACTGTCTGGTGTGCCACCGGACAATGTCCGGTGCACCACCGGACAGTGTCTGGTGGATCAGGGCACTTAAAGCTGAACTCGCTACCTTCGGGAAATTTAGAGGGCGCTCCACTATAATTCACCGGACTGTCCGGTGTGCCAGCGGAGCAACGACTACTTCGCGCGCAACGGTCGACTGCAACCGCATTCAATGCGCTACAGTGCGCGCCAGAGTCAGAGCACACGCAGTTGGCGCATCGGACAGTCTACAGGACCTGTCCGGTGCACCACCAGACAGCCCAGAGGCCCCATAAGTCAGAGCTCCAACGGTCGAACCCCAACGGCTTGCTGACGTGGCTGGCGCACCGGACAGTGTCCGGTGGCGCACCGGACTGTCCGGTGCGCCATGCGACAGTAGCCTTCCAACGGCCATATTTCGGTGGTTGGGGCTATAAATACCCCAACCACCCCACATTCAATGGCATCCAAGTTTCCAATCTTCAACACATTACAAGAGCTATAGTATTCAATTCTAGACACTCCAAAGAGATCAAATTCTCTCCCAAGTCCGGAATCACTTCAAACCAAATAGTGACTAGAGAGAGCGACGTTTGTGTTCATTTGAGCTCTTGCGCTTGGATCGCTTCGTTTCTTTCTCATTCTTCTTGTGATCATACTCAATTGTAACCAAGGCAAGAGACACCAATTGTGTGGTGGTCCTTGCGGGAACTTCGTGTTCTGTTTGATTGAGAAGAGAAGCTCACTCGGTCTAGTTGACCATTTGAGAGAGGGAAAGGGTTGAAAGAGACCCGGTCTTCGTGACCACCTCAACGGGGAGTAGGTTTGCAAGAACCGAACCTCGGTAAAACAAATCATCGTGTCTCACTTTTATTTGCCCACGATTTGTTTTGCATCCTCTCTCTTGGACTCGTTTATATTTCTAACGCTATCCCGGCTTGTAGTTGTGCTTAAGTTTATAAATTTCAGATTCGCCCTATTCACCCCCTCTAGGCGACTCTCAAACACAAGTCACTCTCTCACTAGTCACTATTTGATTGGGAATGTTTTTTGGACTTGGGAGAGGATTTGATCTCTTTGGTGTGTCTTGTATTGAATGCTATAGCTCTTGTAAGGTGTAGGAAGTCTGAAAACTTGGATATTATGAATGGTGGGTGGTTGGGGGTATTTATAGCCCCAACCACCAAACTAGCCGTTTGGTGAAGGCTGCTGTCGCATGGCGCACCGGACAGTCCGGTGCGCCACCGGACACTGTCCGTTTCCCCTGCCATGTCACCCAGCCGTTGGATTATGACCGTTGGAGCTTCTGTCTTCTGGGCCACTGGATAGTCCGGTGGTGCACCGGACAGGTCCTGTAGACTGTCTGGTGCGCCTTCTAGCGCGTGCCTGACTTCTGCGCGCACTGTAGCGCATTTAATGTTGTTGCAGGCGACCGTTGGCGCTAAAGTAGCCGTTGCTCCGCTGGCACATCGGTCAGTCCGGTGCGCCACCGGACACTGTCCGGTGCTACACCAGACAGTCTGGTGATTTATAGCGGAGTGACTCCTAGAATTCCCGAAGGTGAGCAGTTCGGAGTTGGAGTCCCTGGTGCACCGGACACTGTCCGGTGGCACACCGGACAGTCCGGTGTGCCAGACCAGGGCACACTTCGGCTTACTTTTGCTCTCTATCTTTGAATCCTTTCTCGGTCTTTTTATTGGTTTGTTATGAACCTTTGGCACCTGTAGAACTCATAATCTAGAGCAAACTAGTTAGTCCAATTATTTGTGTTGGGCAATTCAACCACCAAAATCAATTAGGAAAAGATGTAAGCCTATTTCCCTTTCAATCTCCCCCTTTTTGGTGATTGATGCCAACACAAACCAAAGCAAATATAGAAGTGCATAATTGAACTTGTTTGCATAATGTAAGTGCAAAGGTTACTTAGAATTGAACCAATAAATTCTCATAAGATATGCATGGATTGATTTCTTCATTTTCAACATTTTGGACCATGCTTGCACCACATGTTTTGTTTTTGCAAGTTCTTTTGTAAATCCTTTTCAAAGTCTTTTTGCAAATAGTCAAAGGTAAATGAATAAGATTGTGAGAAGCATTTTCGAGATTGAAATTTTTCTCCCCCTGTTTCAAATGCTTTTCCTTTGACTAAACAAAACTCCCCCTCAATAAAATCCTCCTCTTAGTGTTCAAGAGGGTTTTAGATATTAGTTTTGAAAGGGTTGTACCAATTTGAAATTCTATCAAAAATAAGATACCAAATTGAAAAATCTGAAATTCTATCAAAAATAAGATACCAAATTGAAAAATCTTTTCTTAACTCAAAAGTTTGAAATTGGTGGTGGTGGTGCGGTCCTTTTGCTTTGGGCTAATACTTTCTCCCCCTTTGGCATGAATCGCCAAAAACGGATACTTGAGTGAAATATAAGCCCTTATTACTTTCTCTCCTTATGGTAAATAACATATGAGTGAAGATTATACCAAAGTTGGAGAGTGGCGCGGAGCGACGGTGAAGGATGCGTAATTTGATGGAGTGGAGTGGAAGCCTTTGTCTTCGCCGAAGACTCCAATTCCCTTTCAATCTGACTTAGCATGAAATATACTTGAAAACACATTAGTCATAGCACATGAAAGAGATATGATCAAAGGTATATTAATGAGCTATGTGTGCAAAACATCAATAAAAATTCCTAGAATCAAGAATATTTAGCTCATGCCTAAGTTTGGTAAATGTTTGTTCGTCTAATGGCTTGGTAAAGATATCGGCTAATTGTTCTTTGGTGTTAATATATGCAATCTTGATATCCCCTGTCGGCGTTTCGACCCCGGGGGGGTCCCTAGATAGACGAGTAAATTGTCGCTGCGTGTCCCATCCCAGATGGGTCGGCGCGAGACGGAACACAAGGGGGAACAAAAAGGGGAACCGCGGCTCGTGTTGTCCTGCGCCCAGGGCAGATGCGCTTGCAGTAGGGTGTTACAAGTGTTTGCGAGGGAGAGGGAGAGAGAGAGAGACTGCCCGTCAGCCCGTCCTCCCGCGCGGCCACCTTCTCGTACGAGGGCCCTGGACCTTCCTTTTATAGATGTAAGGAGAAGGCCTAGGTGTACAATGGGGGGGGGGGTGTAGCAATGTGCTAACGTGTCTAGCAGAGAGGAGCCAAAGCCCTATGTACATGTCGATGTGGCTGTCGGAGAGGTGTTGGTGCCCTGTTCATGTGATGTCGTGGCCGTCGGAGGAGCGCTCGAGCCCTGTAGAAGCACAGCTGTCAGGGCTGTCGGGTCCTTGCTGACGTCTCCTTGCTTCCGTAGGGGGCTGAGAACCACCGTCGTCATGGAGCACGCGGGGTGCCATCATTACATGTTTACCAGGGCGAGCCAGATGGGACGCCAGTCTTGTTCCCCGTTGCCTGAGCTAGCTAGGGGTAGGGTAATGATGTACCCCCCTGTAGCGTGGTCGGTCCGAGCCCAAGGCCGGGCGAGGTGGTGACTCCTCCGAGGTCGAGGTTGAGTCTGAGCCCTGGGGTCGGGCGAGGCGGAGACCGTCTTTCGAGGTCGAGGCTGAGTCTGAGCCCTGGGGTCGAGCGAGGCGGAGACCGTCTTCCAAGGTCGAGGTGGGGGCCGAGCCCCGGGGTCGGACGAGGCGGAGCTTCCTATGGCGCCTGAGGTTGGACTCGGCTGCTGTCAGCCTCACCCTAGCGGGTGGCACAGCAGTCGGAGCAGGGCAGGCGACGCTGTTTTCCTGTCAGGTCAGTCAATGGAGGGGTGAAGTGATTGCGGTCACTTCGGCCCCGTCGACTGAGGAACGCGCGTCAGGATAAGGTGTCAGGCGATCCTTGCATTGAATGCTCCTGCGATACGGTCGGTTGGCGAGGTGATCTGGCCAAGGTTGCTTCTCCGCGAAGCCTACCCGAGCTG
The DNA here is from genome assembly GCA_029449295.1 of Zea luxurians. Lineage (NCBI taxonomy): Eukaryota > Viridiplantae > Streptophyta > Magnoliopsida > Poales > Poaceae > Zea > Zea luxurians. Next base: position 137,731,124 of record JAOPSE010000001.1, on the reverse strand, counting down.
GGCCTCGGGCGAGTCGAAGGTGCGCCCATTCCTTGAGGAGGCCCTCGGGCGAGGCATGAATCCACCTAGGTCTATTGTTCCTGCCCGAGGCTAGGCTCGGGCGAGGCAAGATCGTGCCCCTGGAGTGGACGGAGCTTTGACCTGTATTGCGCCCATCAGGCCTTTGCAGCTTGTGCTGATGGTGGTTACCAGCCGAGTTTAGGAGTCTTGGGGGTACCCCTAATTATGGTCCCCGACAGTAGCCCCCGAGCCTCAAAGGGAGTGTTGGTACTCGCTTGGAGGCTTTATCGCACTTTTTTGCAAGTGGACCGGCCTTTCTCGGTTGCATTTCGTTCCGGTGGGTGCGCGCGAGCGCACCCGCCGGGTGTAGCCCCCGAGGCCTCAGAGGAGTGGTTTGACTCCTCTGAGGTCTTAGTGCCTTTCGTGACGCCTTGGCCGGTCTGGTTGTTCCCTCATGCAATCTGATCGTAGCCCGGGTGCATGGTCAGGTTCCGAGTTCTTGGGCTGGTATGTTGACGCTGTCAATGGTTTGGCTGGAGTCGGGTTTGCGAGAGCATCCCCCGAGCCTCTGCACAGAGCGAGAGGACGGTCAAGGACTGACTCGACTTTTATCATACGCCCCTTCATTGCCTTTCCGCAAGGAGGAGGGGGGAAAGCGCCATGTTGCCCTTGGAGGGCATCGAACATGGTGTCTCCAGTGAGTTGCTAACGGGTGATCCGAGTGGACGCCCGTGCCCCGTTCGATAAGGGTCGGCTAGTGGCCCAGAGGCGCGCTCCAAAATTACTTGCAGGTGATTTGCCGGACCCGGTCCCGTTTGATAGGGTCCGAGGGCTTGATGCCTCCCTCTGATGGGATTCCATTACGGAATCGCTCCTGCCGGTCTCGGAAATGTCCTAGGGTACCTCGAGAGCGTAGCCCGAGCCTCGGCCATGTATCGAATGTACCCAGAGTCATCCCTCGCTCTACGTGTTCTGAGGCGGCTGTCAAACCCTTTGGGGGGCCAGCCTTCGAACCCCTGATCAGTAGTGGGCGCGGAGCCCGAGTGGCCTGAGGCGGCTGTCGAACCCTTCCGAGGGGCCAGCCTTCGAACCTTTGACCAGTAGTGGGCGCGGAGCCCGAGTGCTCTGGGGTGGCTGTCGAACCCTTCCGAGGGGCCAGCCTTCGAACCCCTGATCAGTAGGAGGGCTCGAGGCCCGCTTCCTTCGTAGAGAAGGATCCCTTTCGTAGTATCCCCTTTCCCGATCCCTGTAGCAAGAGAGAGAAAGGGGAAGAGGAAAAGGATACAAAATTGAACGATGTGGCGCACCTTTTTTGACGCGGTCATCATGGCAGAGGTGAAGCGTCGCCCGCTTCGCCTGCCAAAGGTGTCGCTTGCCCTGCCACAGAGTTAACGCGACGAGATGAGTGGTTCGCAGGACAGCCGTTGCGCGAGCCATTCGAGGGACGGAACACGGGCGCGTCGTCTTCACGCCATGGGAGAGAGCTCCCCTGCTGCTCCGGGAGGGGACGTGAGCCTGCAGACAATTTGACTGCTGCTTCTGCCCGCCTGCCGTCATCATTACTGTCGGCCCACTTCTGGCCATATCGACCGTCGCGCCTTCTCCCGTGGCTGACTGACCCGTGACCGATGCGCTTGGTTAGCACTGTTGGGCTATGTGCAGGGTTGCCTCAAGTCGCGGCACCAGTTCCGCAGTCGAGAAGGCACGGTACTGGCGCAAGTGGCGGTGGAGTTTTTCGCACGCAGTAACCGGCGCGCCGGTTACATGACGTGTGGGCCTAGGCCTCCACGCTGGATGCATTGAAGTCGAAAGGGTGTGTCCCCGTGGTGCAGTTGCATGCCGCCTGCATGGCGGTCCGCCCTTTCACCCGCTGGTTTAGGCAAAGATGGATGAGTGCTTGTAACCGCTGGGCGGTTACACGCTCCGCGCGCGGCGGTTTGGCTTCTTCTGTCCCAGGCCAGCTTGCATGTCGTGTGGGACCCAGCCCCCGTGTCGTAGGGGGAGGACCCTGGAGTGCATTGGTGAAGACTTAGTCCGCGACGCCTGAGGACGCGAGTGGGGAGAGTCGCCTTTAAAAAGGGATCGACCCCCCGAGTGGTAGCCATGCCTTCGCACTCTCCTCATGCATTGCGTCCTTCCGCCTTCCGAGCCCCCGGATGGGGAGCGCCCGCGTTGCCTTTGTCTCGTTGTGGGAGGAGCGCAACCTCATGGAGGTTGGTACCTTTCAGCCATCTCTCGGCTTCAAGGATTTTCATCAGGCAGCCCGGCTGCATCCCCTCACCAATCATCACCCAAGACGGTGATCACCAGTTCGATGGTGGGGAGAAGCAAGCCAGGCTGCGGCCTCCGCCCCGCCCTCAGCTTCAAGGATCTTCATCATACTTGCTGGGGAGGAGGGCGAGGCGAGCCGGGGCCTACCTTTGCGTGGGATGGCATCCTGCTTCTTCCTCTGGCTTCTGGGGGTGGAAACCATCCTCCAGCTCTGCGGAGGAGGCATCCTCCAGCCATGCCGGGGAAGGCGAACTGCTGCTGCCCAGCCAAGGTGCAGCATTCCGCCCTCTGTCCGAGCGACGGTGGCCAGCCGCACCGAGGGGTCTCACAACATGTCGTACGCCGCGAGGGCGGTACTCGTGTTCTGGGACAGTCCCATTCTCATTTTCGTGGCGAGGACGGGAGTGAGGACCTGCCGGTGCGCTTTGGGGCGACCGGCGCTCGCTGGTGCGGTGTTGGTGGGCAGGTGGACGCCGCCGTTGGTGCTGAGGTGGTGGCAGCTGGAGAAAGCTTCTCCGTCGACGAGACCGTCAGCGCCACCCGCGGACCGACCTCCAGCTCTTTGGCTTTGATTGCTTGTCCTCGCCCCTCGAGTGGGGACGCGGGCGAGGGCCTTGTCGCAGCAGCGTATGCCCTAAGGTCATCGCTGCTGCTGTTTGGCTGCCCGGAGCGGAGGTCGTTGTCGCTGCTACAGTGGTTGGCGGCGAGCCACCCGGAGTTTGTCGTCCCACAGGCACTCCGATGTGGAGGTTGTTCATACCCGCGGGAGTGGAACCGGGGTTCCGTTTGTAATGGCATCTTGAGTGCCGGTGTCTGTTCATTGTGGCTATCGGGGCCTGAACATCTTGGTATTTGAGTGCAATACCGTGTTTCTTCCTCATTTCGAGCACCAGGACTTGCCTGTCGGCTAGCTGGACCGCTTAACCAAGTGTGAGTTGCCTTGTGCGGAAGGTGACGAGTGAGGTATCCGTATCCCGGAGGCGTAGGAGTCCCTCGACTCGGTCGGCCTTGCCACTCAAGGCTTCTCTTGCTCAGTTAAGGAACCCTCGGCTGCTCTACGATGAGCCGGAGCCAAAGGCAGCGGTGTCAGCATGGATAGAGGCGGAGTTGGCTCGAGAAGAAACTTCGTTGGCCTAGGAGCAGGTGACTTCCTAGGCCGAGGAGGCGTAGCAGCGGCGGCTAGAACCTAGCCAGGTCATCCACTAGCGGGACCAACCCTGGAGTCGGGCTGCCGAAGCCATGAGCCGGGCTGATGTCCTCGGGGGACAGCTGGCTGAGGCTACGGAGTGGCCGGTCAAGGCGTCTGCTCGAGCTAGGTTCCTAGAGGAGACCCTAGCGGCGATGGCCCAGGTGCGGTGCTGATATCTTCCTTCGAGGTGGAGATCCTCCGACCGTGTCGTTGTCCGAGGCCGGGTCGGATTCCGCCGAAGGTGGGGTCGATGCCGAGGGTACTGCTGCTCCCCCTACTGATGTCTGAACCTGCAGGAACAGTTTGTCTGTAGTGTGCGTATGTTTTTTTGCGACCGCCGAGGCCCAAACATATCATTGTTGCATTGTAAAGCTGCGTTTCTTTTCCTCTTGTTTCGAGTATCAGGACTTGTTTGTCGGTAGCAGAATCGCTTATCCGAGCGAGAGTTACTTATCACGGGAGGTGATGAGTGAGGTATCCGTATCCCGGAGGTGTAGGAGTCCCTCGGCTCGATCGGCCTCGCCGCTTACGTGTACTCTTACTCGTCCGTAGGATTCTGTTATCGATATAGTCGAGAAGGCACGAAAAATTGTTTCGGCAGAAAAGTTTTCGAGCGTTAAGACTTGTTCGGTCAGCGGAATCGCTTATCCAAGCGTGAGTTACTTATCGCAGAAGGTGATGAGTGAGGTATCCGTATCCTAGAGGCGTAGGAGTCCCTCAGCTCAGTCGGCCTTGCCGCTTACATGTACTCCGTCGTTTTCAGGATCCCACTATCAAAGTAGTCGAAAAGCACGAAAGATGTTCTGGCAGAAAGACTTTTTTCGAGGAAAATTTTGACGCAGAGGGGGTTCCCTCCTTCTAGCCCCCGAGGGAGGGTCGGGCTTTGCCGAGGCAAGGCTGACCCTTCCTTGATGATTAAACTTCATTTGTGTATGTAAAGAGAATGAGGTATATGAACGACTTGAAAACATCTTAAGGGTAAAAGCGACGTAGCTATCGGATGTTCCAAGCGTTGTCGTAGACCTCGCCTTGACCGTTGGCCAGCTTATATGTTCCAGGCTTCAAAATCTTGGTGATGATGAACGACCCTTCCCAGGGAGGTGTGAGCTTGTGGCGCCCTCGGGCGTCTTGTCGTAGCCGAAGCACCAAGTCCCCCACCTGGAGGTCTCGGGACCGAACCCCTCGGGCATGGTAGCGTCGCAGAGACTGCTGATACCGTGCCGAGTGTAGTAAGGCCATGTCCCGAGCCTCTTCCAGCTAGTCCAGTGAGTCTTCTCGGTTGGTCTGGTTGCTTCGGTCGTCGTACGCCCTTGTCCTCGGGGAGCCGTATTCTAAGTCTGTGGGCAAGATAGCCTCGGCCCCATAGACTAGAAAAAACGGTGTGAAGCCCGTGGCTCGGCTTGGCATCGTCCTCAGACTCCAGACCACCGAGGGGAGTTCCTTCATCCATCGCTTGCCGAACTTGTTGAGGTCGTTGTAGATTCTCGGCTTCAGTCCCTACAGAATCATGTCGTTGGCACGCTCTACCTGCCCATTCGTCATGGAGTGAGCTACAGCGGCCTAGTCCACCCGGATGTGGTGGTCCTCGCAGAAGTCCAGGAACTTCTTGCCAGTGAACTGGGTGCTGTTGTCGGTGATTATGGAGTTCGGGACCCCAAAGTGATGGATGATGTTGGTGAAGAACGCCACCGCCTGCTCGGACCTGATGCTGTTTAGGGGTCGAACTTCAATCCACTTGGAGAATTTGTCGATAGCGACCAGCAGGTGCGTGTAGCCCCCGGGTGCCTTCTGCAAGGGTCCGATGAGGTCCAGACCCCACACAGCAAACGACCAGGTGATGGGTATTGTCTGCAGGGCCTGAGTGGGCAGGGGTGTCTGCCTTGCGTAGAATTGACACCCTTGGCAGGTGCGTACAATCCTAGTGGCGTCGACCACCGTGGTTGGCCAGTAGAAACCTTGTCGGAAGGCATTTCCAACGAGGGCTCGAGGCGCTGCATGATGATCGCAAGCCCCCAAGTGTATTTCTTGCAATAGCTCCTGACCTTTGGCGATGGATATGCATCGCTGGAGGATGCCTGAGGGGCTACGGTGGTAGAGCTCCTTTTTGTCACCCAGCAAGACGAACGACTTGGCGCGCCGCGCCAGTCGCCGAGCTTCGGCTCTGTCGAGGGGTAGTTCTCCTCGGTGGAGATATTGCAGGTACGGGTTCTGCCAGTTTCGATTAGGCGTGACCCCATTCTGCTCTTCCTTGACGCGCAGTGCCTCACCCTCGGGGGCCGAGGGTGCCTTGGGCTGAGCCGAGGGTGCCTCGGGCTGGGCCAAGGCTTCCTCGGGCTCGGGCGTGTCGTCGGTCTTGACGGAGGGTTGATGTAGTTCTCGGGAGAAGACGTCCGGGGGAACCGTTGTCCGCCCCGAGGCTATTTTAGCCAGCTCGTCCGCAGTCTCGTTGTATCGTCGAGCGATGTGGTTGAGCTCGAGCCCGTAGAACTTGTCTTCCAGGCGCCGAACCTCGTCGCAGTAGGCTTCCATCTTCCGGTCGCGGTAATGGGAGTTCTTCATGACTTGGTCGATGACAAGCTGCGAGTCGCCATGAGCGTCGAGGCGCCGAACCCCTAGCTCGATGGCGATGCACAACCCGTTAACCAGAGCCTCGTACTCGGCCACATTGTTTGACGCCGGGAAATGGAGGCGTAGCACGTAGCGGAGGTGCTTCCCGAGGGGTGAGATGAAGAGCAGGCCCGCGCCCGCTCCTGTTTTCATCAGCGACCCGTCGAAAAACATGGTCCAGAGTTCCAGTTGGATCAGAGCTGCTGGAAGCTGGGTGTCGACCCATTCAGCCACAAAGTCCGCCAAGACTTGGGACTTGATGGCCTTCCGAGGGGCGAACGAGATTGTCTCGCCCATGATCTCCACTGCCCACTTTGCAATCCTACCCGAGGCCTCTCGGCACTGGATGATCTCCCCCAGGGGGAAGGATGACACCACAGTCACCGGATGAGACTCGAAGTAGTGTCGCAACTTTTGCCGCGTTAGAATTACCACGTACAGTAGCTTCTAAATTTGTGGGTAGCAGATTTTGGTCTCGGACAGTACTTCACTGTTGAAGTAGACCGGCCTCTGGACGGGCAATGCATGCCCTTCTTCTCGTCTCTCGACTACGATCGCGGCGCTGACCACCTGAGTGGTTGCGGCTATGTAGATCAAGAGGGCTTCTCTGGCAGTGGGGGCACCAAGATGGGCGCGCTTGTAAGGAGCGCCTTTAAGTTCTCGAGGGCTTCCTCGGCCTCGGGGGTCCAAGTGAAGCGCTCGGTCTTCCTTAAGAGGCGGTACAGGGGTAGGCCTCTTTCGCCGAGGCGCGAGATGAAGCGGCTCAGAGCCGCAAGGCATCCCATGACCCTCTGTACTCCTTTCAAGTCCTTGATAGGCCCCATGTTGGTGATGACCGTGATTTTCTCTGGGTTGGCCTTGATGCCCCGCTCGGAGACGATGAACCCTAGGAGCATGCCTCGGGGGACTCCGAAGACACACTTCTCGGGATTGAGTTTTACGCCTTTCGCCTTGAGACACTTGAATGTCGCTTCAAGGTCAGAGAGGAGGTCGGAGGCTTTCCTTGTCTTGACTACGATGTCATCGACGTAAGCCTCGACCGTTCGGCCAATGTGCTCTCCGAACACGTGGTTCATGCACCTTTGGTATGTCGCGCCTGCATTCCTTAAACCGAATGGCATAGTAATATAGCAGTACATGCCAAAGGGTGTGATGAAAGAGGTCGCGAGCTGGTCGGACTCTTTCATCCTGATTTGGTGATACTCTGAGTAGGCATCAAGGAATGACAGGGTTTCGCACCTAGCAGTGGAATTCACGATTTGATCGATGCGAGGCAGAGGGTAGGGAACCTTCGGACATGCTTTTTTTAGACCAGTGTAGTCTACACACATCCTCCATTTCCCACCTTTCTTTTTCACAAGCACAGGGTTGGCTAGCCATTCGAGATGGAATACCTCTTTGATGAACCCTGCAACCATCAGCTTGTGGATCTCCTCGCCTATGGCTCTACGCTTTTCTTTGTCGAATCGGCGCAGAGGCTGCTTCACGGGTTGGGCTCCAGCTCGGATATCCAGCGAGTGCTCGGCGACATCCCTCGTTATGCCAGGCATGTTCGAGGGACTCCACGCAAAAACCTCGGCGTTCGCACGGAGAAAGTCGATGAGCACTACTTCCTATTTGGGGTCGAGCTCGGAGCCGATCCGGACTTGCTTGGAGGCGTCGTTGCTGGGGTCGAGAGGGACGGACTTAACCGCCTCTGCGGGCTCGAAGTTGCCGGCGTGGCGCTTCGCATCTGGCACCTCCTTGGAGAGGCTCTCCAGGTCGGCGATGAGGGCCTCGGATTCGGCGAGGGCCTCAGCGTACTCCACGCACCCCACGTCGCATTCGTACACGTGTCGATACATGGATCCGACGGTGATGACCCCGTTGGGGCCCGACATCTTGAGCTTGAGGTAGGTGTAGTTGGGGACGGCCATGAACTTGGCGTAGCATGGTCTCCCCAGCACTGTGTGGTAGGTTCCTCGGAACCCAACCACCTCGAACATGAGTGTTTCCTTTCAGAAGTTGGAGGGAGTCCCGAAGCAGACGGGCAGATCGAGTTGCCCAAGGGGTTGGACGCGCTTCCCGGGGATGATCCTGTGAAAGGGCGCCGCACTGGCCCGGATCATGGACAGATCGATCTGCAAGAGCCCGAGGGTCTCGGCGTAGATGATGTTGAGGCTGCTGCCTCCGTCCATGAGGACCTTGGTAAGCCTGACATTGCCGATGACGGATCGACAACGAGCGGGTACTTCCCCGGGCTCAGCACGCGGTCGGGGTGGTCGCCTTGGTCGAAGGTGATGGGCCTGTCGGACCAGTCTAGGTAGACTGGCGTCGCCACCTTCACCGAGCAGACCTCCCGGCGCTCTTGCTTGCGGTGCTGAGCCGAGGTGTTCGCCACTTGCCCACCGTAGATCATGAAGCAGTCGTGGACCTCGGGGAACTCCTCTGCTTTGTGGCCCTCCTTCTTGTCGTTGTCGTGGCCTTTGCCACCTTCCGCCGGGGGCCCGGCCTTATGGAAGTAGCGCCGAAGCATGACGCACTCGTCAAGGGTGTGCTTGATGGGACCCTGATGATAGGGGCACGACTCCTTGAGCATCTTGTCGAACAGGTTGGCCCCTCTGGGAGGCTTCCGAGGGTTCCTGTGCTCGGCGGCAGCGACAAGATCTGCGTCGGTGGCACCGCGTTTCGCTTGCGACTTCTTCTTGCCCTTCTTCTTCACGCCGCGCTGAGCGGATGCCTCGGGGATGTCTTCCTGCTGGTGCCCATGAGGCTGCTTGTCCTTCCGAAAGATGGCCTCGACCGCCTCCTGACCAGAGGCGAACTTGGTGGCGATCTCCATCAGCTCGCTCGCCCTGGTGGGAGTCTTGCGACCCAGCTTACTCACCAGGTCGCGGCAAGTGGTGCCGGCGAGGAACGCGCCGATGACATCTGAGTCGGTGATGTTGGGCAGCTCGGTGCGCTGCTTCAAAAATTGCCGGATGTAGTCCCGCAGGGATTCTCCTGGCCGCTGGTGGCAGCTTCGGAGATCCCGGGAGTTCCCAGGGCGCACGTATGTGCCCTGGAAGTTGCCGGCGAAGGCTTTGACCAGGTCGTCCCAGTTGGAGATCTGCGCAGGAGGCAGATGCTCCAGCCAGGCTCGGGCGGCGTCGGAGAGGAACAGGGGGAGGTTGCGGATGATGAGGTTGTCATCGTCCGTTCCACCCAGCTGGCAGGCCAGCCGGTAGTCCGCGAGCCACAGTTCCGGCCTTGTTTCCCCCGAGTACTTGGTGATGGTAGTCGGGGCTCGGAACCGGGGCGGGAACGGCGCCCATCGTATGGCCCGGCTGAAAGCTTGCGGACCGGGTGGTTCGGGCGAGGGACTCCGATCCTCCCCGCTGTCGTAGCATCCCCTAGCCTGCGGTGGTAGCCTCGGCGCACCTTCTCGTCGAGGTGGGCTCGACGGTCGCTGTGGTGGCGCTCGTTGCCGAGGTGACCTAGGGCTGTAGGCGTTGTGTCCCGCGTGCGCCCGGTGTGGACCGAGGCTTCCCGCATGAATCGGGAAGTCGCGGCGCGATGCTCTAGGGGGTACGCCTGCCTTCGGGAGGCAGAGCTTTCGGCCCGTCGGACCGCGACATCCTCCAGGAGATTCTTGAGCTCTCCCTGGATACACCGCCCCTCGATGGTGGATGGCTCTAGCATTGCTCGAAGTAGTATTGCTGCTGCAGCCAGGTTCTGGCCGACCCCACTGGAAGCCGGGGGCGGCATTGCCCTGGCATCGTCAGCGATGCGGTGCTGGACGTCTTGGGGCAGATGACGCGCTTCTCCGGCTGGCGCTCGGCCTGCCCACTCCTGCCCGATGTTCTGCCGGAGCTGCACAAGTTGTCCTGCTTACTCGTCGAGCCTGGCCTGCATCTCGCGGATTTTCTCGAGTTGTCGTCCTGACCCCCCGCAGGGACTGGGACCACAGCTAGCTCTCAAAGGATGTCAACGCGAGGTGCAGGCCTAGGGGGATCACTGTCCTCCGGCATACCAAGGTGGTTGCCTTCGTCGAGACCCCTAGATCGACGTGGAAACATTCACGACTCGGGCCACAGTCCTCGTCGTCAAGGCTGTGGCCACCATCGGAGTAATCGGAGAGGCAGTAATCACATGCGGTCATGAAGTCTCGCATGGCGCTGGGGTTATCGAGTCCGGAGAAATCCCAACCAGAGTCGGGCTCGTCATCTTCCTCAGAACCCGGGGGCCCGTAGGTCGAGACGGCCGTCAGTCGGTCCCAGGTTGACCACATATGGTACCTCGGAAGGTTAGGATATGCCTTTATGAAAGCGTCTACCGAAGCGGGGTCGCTTGGTGGGTCAAAGCTGAATCTAAAAGGCACAGGGTGGAAAACGGACGGTACCTCTTGATCGACGGGTGGTGGCAAAGTCGCGTCGGGGACGGACTGCACCGTTATCTCATGTACGAGGCTAACGCCCAGCAAGTCCTTCGTGAGCGTGCTGGCGTCATTCGTCCACTTGGAGTTGGCGTGTTGCGGGGAAACGACGCTCGTCTTTGTCTCAGACGCGAGGTCAACGCCCGACGTGTCCCCCGCTTTGGCACCAGCGTCATCGACTCGCTCGACAGCCAACGAGGTGCCGCCTCCTGCTTGGCCATGGTTGCCCCTCCTCCTCCTCCGTCGGTGGGGAAGGTGACGGGACAGACCCGGATGCTGCTCTTCCGCCACGCGGGGAAGACGTCGTCGATTCCTCCACCGTCGGGCAGGCTGACGGCCGCCATTGTCGTTGTCGCGCGGCGGAGGAAGGAGTACCATGTCGTAGCTACCGTCGAGGGACATGAACTCGAGACTCCCGAAACAGAGCAGCGTCCCGGGCTGGAGAGGTTGCTGGAGACTACCCATATGGAGCTTGATGGGAAGCTGTTCGTCAACACGCAACAGGCCCCTACCTGGCGCGCCAACTGTCGGCGTTTCGACCCGGGGGGTCCCTGGACCGACGAGTAAATTGTCGCTGCGTGTCCTAGCCCAGATGGGTCGGCGCGAGACAGAACACAAGGGGGAACAAAAAGGGGAACCGCAGCTCGTGTTGTCCTGCGCCCAGGGCGGATGAGCTTGCAGTAGGGGGTTACAAGCGTTCGCGAGGGAGAGGGAGAGAGAGAGACTGCCCGTCAGCCCGTCCTCCTGCGCGGCCACCTTCTCGTACGAGGGCCCTAGACCTTCCTTTTATAGATGTAAGGAGAAGGCCTAGGTGTACAATGGGAGGGGGTGTAGCAATGTGCTAACGTGTCTAGCAGAGAGGAGCCAGAGCCCTATGTACATGCCGATGTGGCTGTCGGAGAGGTGTTGGTGCCCTGTTCATGTGATGTCGTGGCCGTCGGAGGAGCGCTCGAGCCCTGTAGAAGCACAGCTGTCGGGGCTGTCGGGTCCTTGCTGATGTCTCCTTGCTTTCGTAGGGGGCTGAGAACCACCGTCGTCATGGAGCACGCGGGGTGCCATCATTACATGTTTATTGGGGCGAGCCAGACGGGACGCTAGTCTTGTTCCCCGTAGCCCGAGCTAGCTAGGGGTAGGGTAATGATGTACCCCCTGTAGCGTGGTCGGTCCGAGCCCAAGGCCGGGCGAGGTGGTGACTCCTCCGAGGTCGAGGTTGAGTCCGAGCCCTGGGGTCGGGCGAGGCGGAGACCGTCTTTCGAGGTCGAGGCTGAGTCCGAGCCCTGGGGTCGGGCGAGGCGGAGACCGTCTTCCGAGGTCGAGGTGGGGGCCGAGCCCCGGGGTCGGACGAGGCGGAGCTTCCTATGGCGCCTGAGGTTGGACTCGGCTGCTGTCAGCCTCACCCTAGCGGGTGGCACAACAGTCGGAGCAGGGCAGGCGACGCTGTTTTCCTGTTAGGTCAGTCAGTGGAGGGGTGAAGTGACTGCGACACTTCGGCCTCGTCGACTGAGGAACGCACGTCTGGATAAGGTGTCAGGCGATCCTTGCATTGAATGCTCCTGCGATACGGTCGGTTGGTGAGGCGATCTGGACAAGGTTGCTTCTCCGCGAAGCCTGCCCGAGCTGGGCCTCGGGCGAGTCGAAGGTGCGCCCGTTGCTTGAGGAGGCCCTCGGGCGAGGCGTGAATCCACCTGGGTCTATTGTTCCTGCCCGAAGCTGGGCTCGGGCGAGGCGAGATCGTGCCCCTGGAGTGGACGGAGCTTTGACCTGTATTGCGCCCATCAGGCCTTTGCAGCTTGTGCTGATGGTGGTTACCAGCCGAGTTTAGGAGTCTTGGGGGTACCCCTAATTATGGTCCCCGACACCCCCTTTTGTTGGTGATCCCTTAAGAAATGATACCGAATGGCTATGTGTTTAGTGCGGTTATGCTCAACGGGATTATCCGCCATGCAGATTGCACTCTCATTATCACATAGAAGAGGAACTTTGCTTAATTTGTAACCATAGTCCCTAAGGGTTTGCCTCATCCAAAGCAATTGCGCGCAACAATGGCCTGCGGCAATATACTCGGCTTTGGCGGTAGAAAGAGCTACGGAATTTTGCTTCTTTGAAGCCCAAGACACCAAAGACCTTCCCAAGAACTGACAAGTCCCCGATGTGCTCTTTCTATTAATTTTACACCTTGCCCAATCAGCATCGGAATAACCAATTAAATCAAATGTGGATCCCGTGGGGTACCAAAGGCCAAACTTAGGAGTATAAACTAAATATCTCAAGATTCGTTTTACGGCCCTAAGGTGAACTTCCTTAGGATCGGCTTGGAATCTTGCACACATGCATACGGAAAGCATAATGTCCGGTCGAGATGCACATAAGAAGAGTAAGGAACCTATCATCGACCGGTATACCTTTTGATCTACGGATTTACCTCCCGTGTCGAGGTCGAGATGCCCATTTGTTCCCATGGGTGTCTTGATGGGCTTGGCATCCTTCATCCCAAACTTGGTGAGAATGTCTTGAATATACTTCGTTTGGCTAATGAAGGTGCCCACTTGGAGTTGCTTCACTTGAAATCCTAAGAAGTACTTCAACTCCCCCATCATAGACATCTCGAATTTTTGTGTCATGATCCTACTAAATTCTTCACATGTAGATTCGTTAGTAGACCCAAATATGATATCATCAACATAGATTTGGCATACAAACAAATCATTTGCAAGTGTTTTTGTAAAGAGAGTAGGATCGGCTTTTCCGACTTTGAAGCCATTAGTGATAAGAAAATCTCTTAGGCATTCATACCATGCTCTTGGGGCTTGTTTGAGCCCATAAAGCGCCTTAGAGAGTTTGTAAACATGGTTAGGGTACTCACTATCTTCAAAGCTGGGAGGTTGCTCAACATAGACCTCCTCCTTGATTGGTCCATTGAGGAAGGCACTTTTCACGTCCATTTGGTAAAGCTTGAAGCCATGGTAAGTAGCATAGGCAAGTAATATACGAAGTGATTCTAGCCTAGCTACGGGTGCATATGTTTCACCGAAATCCAAACCTTCGACTTGTGAATATCCCTTGGCCACAAGTCGGGCTTTGTTCCTTGTCACCACACCATGCTCATCTTGCTTGTTGCAGAAAACCCACTTGGTTCCTACAACATTTTGGTTAGGACGTGGAACTAAATGTCATACCTCATTCCCAGTGAAGTTGCTGAGCTCCTCTTGCATCGCCACCACCCAATCCGAATCTTGAAGTGCTTCCTCTACCTTATGTGGCTCAATAGAGGAAACAAAAGAGTAATGTTCACAAAAATGAGCAACACGAGATCTAGTAGTTACCCCCTTTTGAATATCGCCGAGGATGGTGTTCACGGGGTGATCTCGTTGAATTGCTTGGTGGACTCTCGGATGTGGCGGTCTTGGAACTTGTTCATCTTCCTTGTCTTGTTCATGGGCATCTCCCCCTTGATCATTTCCCGCCTCTTGAGGTGGCTCATCTTCTTGATCTTCTCCTTCATCATCTTGACCCTCATCCTCATCTTGAGTTGGTGGAGATGCTTGCATGGAGGAAGATGGTTGATCTTGTGCTTGTGGAGGCTCTTCGGATTCCTTAGGACACACATCCCCAATGGACACGTTCCTTAGCGCGACGCGTGGAGGCTCTTCATCATGTAGCTCATCAAGATCAACTTGCTCTACTTGAGAGCCGTTAGTCTCATCAAACACGATGTCACAAGAAACTTCAACTAGTCCAGAGGACTTGTTAAAGACTCTATATGCCCTTGTGTTTGAATCATATCCTAGTAAAAAGCCTTCTACAGCCTTAGGAGCAAATTTAGATTTTCTACCTCTTTTAACAAGAATAAAGCATTTGCTACCAAAGACTCTAAAATATGAAACATTGGGCTTTTTACCGGTTAGGAGTTCATATGATGTCTTCTTGAGGATTCGGTGTAGATATAACCGGTTGATGGTGTAGCACGCGGTGTTGATCGCCTCCACCCAAAACCGATCCGAAGTCTTGTACTCATCAAGCATGGTCCTTGCCATGTCCAATAGAGTTCTATTCTTCCTCTCTACTACACCATTTTGTTGTGGTGTGTAGGGAGAAGAGAACTCATGCTTGATGCCCTCCTCCTCAAGAAAGCCTTCAATTTGAGAGTTCTTGAACTCCGTCCCGTTGTCGCTTCTTATCTTCTTGATCCTCAAGCCGAACTCATTTTGAGCCCATCTCAAGAATCCTTTCAAAGTTTCTTGGGTGTGAGATTTTTCCTGCAAAAAGAATACCTAAGTGAAGTGAGAATAATCATCCACAATAACTAGACACTACTTACTCCCGCCGATGCTTATGTAAGCTATCGGGCCGAATAGGTCCATGTGTAGGAGCTCGAGTGGCCTGTCAATCGTCATGATGTTCTTGTGTGGATGATGAACACCAACTTGCTTCCCTGCCTGACATGCGCTACAAACCCTGTCTTTCTCAAAATGAACATTTGTTAGTCCCAAAATGTGTTCTCCCTTTAGAAGCTTGTGAAGATTCTTCATTCCAACATGTGCTAGTCAGCGTTGCCAGAGCCAGCCCATGTTAGTCTTAGCAATTAAGCAAGTGTCGAGTTCAGCTCTATCAAAATCTACTAGGTATAGCTGACCCTCTAACACTCCCTTAAATGCTACTAAATCATCACTTCTTCTAAAGACAATAACACCTATATCTGTAAAAAGACAGTTGTAACCCATTTTACATAATTGTGAAACTGAAAGCAAGTTATAATCTAAAGAATCTACAAGAAAAACATTGGAAATGGAATGGTCAGGTGATATAGCAATTTTACCCAATCCTTTGACCAAACCTTGATTCCCATCCCCGAATGTGATAGCTCGTTGGGGATCTTGGTTTTTCTCATAGGAGGAGAACATCTTCTTCTCCCCTGTCATATGGTTTATGCACCCGCTATCGATGATCCAACTTGAGCCCCCGGATGCATAAACCTACAAAACAAATTTAGTTCTTGATTTTAGGTACCCAAACGGTTTTGGGTCCTTTGACATTAGATACAAGAACTTTGGGTACCCAAACACAAGTCTTTGACCCCTTGTGTTTGTCCCCAACATACTTGGCAACTACTTTGCCGGATTTGTTAGTTAAAACATAGGATGCATCAAAAGTTTTAAATGAGATGCTAGGTTCATTTGATGTAATAGGAGTTTTCTTCTTAGGCAATTTAGCATGAGTGGATTGCCTAGAACTAGATGTCTCACTTTTATACATAAAAGCATGATTAGGGCCAGAGTGAGACTTTCTAGAGTGAATTCTCCTAATTTTGTGCTCGGGATAACCGGCAGGGTACAAAATGTAACCCTCGTTATCCTGAGGCATGGGAGCCTTGCCATTAACAAAGTTAGACAATCTTTTAGGAGGGGCATTAAGTTTGACATTGTCTCCCTTTTGGAAGCCAATGCCATCCTTGATGCCAGGGTGTCTCCCACTATAAAGCATACTACGAGCAAATTTAAAATTTTCATTATCTAACTCATGCTCGGCAATTTTTGCATCTAATTTTGCTATATGATCAATCTATTGTTTAATCAAGGCCATGTGATCATGAATAGCATCAATGTTAACATCTCTACATCTAGTGCAAATTGTAACATGCTCAACGGTAGATGTAGAGGGTTTGCAAGATTTTAGTTCAACAATCTTAGCATGTAAAATGTCATTTTCACTTCTAAGATTGGAAATGGAAGCATTGCAAACATCTTAGTCTTTAGCCTTAGCAATCAATTTTTAATTTTCAATCCTAAGGCTAGCAAGAGAAGCATTCAATTTTTCAATCTTAGCAAGTAAACTAGCATTATCATCTTTAAGATTGGAAATTGAATCATCACATACATTTGAATCAACCTTAGCAATTAATCTAGCATTCTCATTTCTAAGGTTGGCAATAACATCATGGCAAGTTCTTAGCTCACTAGATAATTTTTCACATTTTTCTACTTATAGAGCATAAGCATTCTTAACCTTAACATGCTTCTTGTTTTCCTTAATTAGGAAGTCCTCTTGGGTGTCCAAGAGTTCATCCTTCTCATGAATAGCACTAATTAATTCATTCAATTTTTCTTTTTGTTGCATGTTTAGGTTGGCAAAAAGGGTGAGCAAATTATCCTCCTCATCACTAGAATTATCCTCATCACTAGAGGTTGCATATTTAGTGGAGGATTTTGATTTTACCTTCTTCCTTTTGCCGTCCCTTGCCATGAGGCACTTGTGGCCGACGTTGGGGAAGAGGAGCCCTTTGGTGACAGCGATGTTGGCGGCGTCCTCGTCGGAGGAGGAGTCGGTGGAGCTCTCGTCGGAGTTCCACTCGCGGCATACATGAGCATCGCCGCCCTTCTTCTTGTAGTATCTCTTCTTTTCTCTCCTCTTTCCCTTCTTGTCGTCGCCCCTATCACTGTCACTTGATAATGGACATTTTGCAATAAAGTGATCGGGCTTACCACACTTGTAGCACGCTTTCTTGGAGCGGGGCTTGTAGTCCTTCCCCCTCCTTTGCTTGAGGATTTGGCGAAAGCTCTTGATGATGAGCGCCATCTCCTCATTGTCGAGCTTGGAGGCATCGATGGGTAGTCTACTTGATGTAGATTCTTCCTTCTTCTCCTCCGTTGCCTTGAATGCGACCGGTTGTGCTTTGTGCGTGGAGGAGGCGCCTTGCTCGATGATTTTCTTTGAGCCTTTGATCATCAACTCAAAGCTCACAAATTTTCCTATTACTTCCTCGGGAGACGTTAGTGTGTATCTAGGATCACCACGAATTAATTGAACTTGCGTAGGGTTAAGAAAAACGAGTGATCTAAGAATAACCTTGACCATTTCATGGTCATCCCATTTAGTGCTCCCGAGGTTGCGCACTTGGTTCACCAAGGTCTTGAGCCAGTTGTACATCGCTTGTGGCTCCTCCCCTTGATGAAGCATGCAGCGACCGAGCTCCCCCTCGATCGTCTCCCGCTTGGTGATCTTGGTCACCTCATCTCTTTTGTGCGCGGTCTTGAGCATGTCCCAAATTTCCTTTGCACTCTTCAACCCTTGCACCTTATTATACTCCTCTCGACTTAGAGAGGCGAGGAGTATAGTTGTGGCTTGGGAGTTGAAGTGTTGGATTTGTTCAACCTCCTCCGAGTCGTAATCCTTGTCTCCCTTCTTTGGTACATGCGCTCCATACTCAACAATATCCCATATGCTTTTGTGGAGTGAGGTTAGGTGATGCCTCATTTTATCACTCCACATAGAATAATCTTCACCTTCTAGCATAGGTGGTTTGCCTAATGGAACAGAAAGTAATGGAGTGCGTTTTGAAATACGAGGGTAGCGAAGGGGCATCTTACTATACTTCTTGCGCTCATGGCGCTTAGAAGTGACGGATGTCGTTTCCGAGCCGTAGGTGGAGGGTGACGAAGAGTCGGTCTCGTAGTAGACCACCTTCTTCATCTTCTTCTTGTCACCCTTCCATCGGGACTTGGTGTAGGAAGAGGATTCCTCCTTGTGCTTGTGGGTGGACTCCCTTGAGTGCGTTCTCCCCGAGCTTGTGGACTTGTCGCCGGTCCCGAGCTCCCTCTTGGCGGATGCTTCCGACATCACTTCGAGCGTTTAGGCTCTAATGAAGCACCGGGCTCTGATACCAATTGAAAGTCGCCTAGAGGGGGGTGAATAGGGTGAATCTGAAATTTATAAACATAAGCACAACTACAAGCCGGGTTAGCATTAGAAATATGAACAAGTCCGAGACAGAGGGTGAAAAACAAATCGCGGGCAAATAAAGAGTGAGACATGATGATTTGTTTTACCGAGGTTTAGTTCTTGCAAACCTACTCCCCGTTGAGGTGGTCACAAAGACCGGGTCTCTTTCAACCCTTTCCCTCTCTCAAATGGTCACTTAGACCGAGTGAGCTTTTCTTCTCAATCAAACGGGACACAAAGTCCCCGCAAGGACCACCACACAATTAGTGTCTCTTGCCTCGGTTACAATTGAGTTGATCACAAGAAAGAATGAGAAAAAGAAGCATTACAAGCGCAAGAGCTCAAATGAACACAAGTCACTCTCTCACTAGTCACTATTTGATTGGGAATGTTTTTTGGACTTGGGAGAGGATTTGATCTCTTTGGTGTGTCTTGTATTGAATGCTATAGCTCTTGTAAGGTGTAGGAAGTCTGAAAACTTGGATACTATGAATGGTGGGTGGTTGGGGGTATTTATAGCCCCAACCACCAAACTAGCCGTTTGGTGAAGGCTGCTGTCGCATGGCGCACCTGACAGTCCAGTGCGCCACCGGACACTGTCCGGTGCGCCTACCACGTCACCCAGCCGTTGGATTCTGACCGTTGGAGCTTCTGTCTTCTGGGCCACCGGACAGGTCCTGTAGACTGTCCGGTGCGCCTTCTGGCGCGTGCCTGACTTCTGCGCGCACTGTAGCGCATTTAATGCTGTTGCAGGCGACCGTTGGCACTGAAGTAGTCGTTGCTCCGCTGGCACACCGGTCATTCCGGTGCGCCACCGGACACTGCCCGGTGCTACACCGGACAGTCTGGTGATTTATAGCGGAGTGGCTCCCAGAATTCCCGAAGGTGAGCAGTTCGGAGTTGGAGTCCCTGGTGCACCGGACACTGTCCGGTGGCACACCGGACAGTCCGGTGCGCCAGACCAGGGCACACTTCGTCTGACTTTTGCTCTCTAACTTTGAATCCTTTCTCAATCTTTTTATTGGTTTGTTGTGAACCTTTGGCACCTGTAGAACTCATAATCTAGAGCAAACTAGTTAGTCCAATTATTTGTGTTGGGCAATTCAACCACCAAAATCCATTAGGAAAAGGTGTAAGCCTATTTCCCTTCCAAGAACAGAGTTCAAGAACTCTCAAATTGAAGGATTTCTTGAGGAGGAGGGTATCAAGCATGAGTTCTCTTCTCCCTACACAACTCAACAAAACAGTGTTGTAGAGAGAAAGAATAGAACTCTATTGGATATGGCAAGGACTATGCTTGATGAGTACAAGACACCCGATCGGTTTTGGGCGGAGGCGATTAACACCGCCTGCTACTCCATCAACCGTCTCTACCTATACTGAATCCCAAGAAAACATCGTATGAACTCCTCACTGGTAAAAAGCCCAATGTTTCTTATTTTAGAGTTTTTGGGAGCAAATGCTTTATTATTATTAAAAGAGGTAGAAATTCTAAATTTGCTCCTAAAGCAGTAGAAGGTTTTTTACTTGGTTATGACTCAAACACAAGGGCATATAGAGTCTTCAACAAGTCCACTAGATTAGTTGAAGTTTCTTGTGACATTGTGTTGGATGAGACTAATGGCTCTCAAGTAGATCAAGTTGATCTTGATGAGTTAGATGATGAAGAGGCTCCGTGCTTTGCGCTAAGGAACATGTCCAGTGGGGATGTGTGTCCAAAAGAATTCGAAGAGCCTTCACAAGCACAAGATCAACCATCATCTTCCATACAAGCATCTCCACCAACTCAAGGTAAGGAAATGGCTCAAGAAGAAGAGGATGAAGATCAAGACGATGAGCCATCTCAAGAGGAGGACTTTGATCAAGGGGAGATGAAGATGATCAAGACAAGGAAGATGATCAAGAAATTCAAGATCAAAGACCACCGCACCCAAGAGTTCACCAAGCAATTCAAAGAGATCACCCCATCAACTCCATTCTTGGTGACATTCACAAGGGGTAACCACTTGATCTCGAGTTGCTCATTTTTTATGAACATTACTATTTTGTGTCTTCTATTGAGCCATACAGGATAGAGAATGCACTTAGAGATCCGGACTGGGTGGTGGCAATGCAAGAGGAGCTCAACAACTTCATGAGGAATGAGGTATGACATTTAGTTCCACGTCCTAACTAAAATGTTGTAGGTACCAAATGGGTATTCCATAACAAACAAGATGAGCATGGTGTGGTGACTAGGAAGAAAGCCCGACTTGTTGCTAAGGGATATTCACAAGTCGAAGGTTTTGATTTCAATGAAACCTATGCACACGTAGCTAGGCTTGAGTCAATTCGTATATTACTTACCTATGCTACTTACCATGGCTTTAAGTTGTATCCTGTTGGGAACTTGTTCTCAAATGCTATAGATTAAGAACAAGGCAACACAGAAAAAATGTCAAGCATTAAGGTCCTTCGTCCTTCGAAGCATTATTTCCCTCAGGATATAATGATCTTCAGACGAAGGTTATGAGAAACATACCTTCATCATCTTAATATCAAAATAATGAAAGCAGAATCACATGAAAACATGGATAATAGCGTGAATAATCTTAAAACATTGTTAAGATATTTCATCATGCTATTATAAACAACATTAAATTACAATTGTACCTTTGGCTTGGCAGGGAACAAGAATCCAAATGGCACGTGAGCAAATACAAGATCGCGTGAACAGTACGGGGGTACTGTTCACCTATTTATAGGCACAGGACGCAGCCTGTGAGATATTACAATCATGCCCCTTACAAAAGATTACAATTATGACTCAAATTCTTATGGACTAAAAAGTCATTTCATCTTTAAGTCGGTTTGAGCCTTTGTCTTCAGATACATGATGGTGCTGAAGCTTTATAGACAACAGCTTTGGCGCTGTTCCTGCCGAAGGTGTCTTCTTCCTCTAGGATCTTCGGCTACGAAGCATAACCCCAACATATCCAATGGACATGAAAAGTGCCTTCCTCAATGGCGCTATCAAGGAAGAGGTATATGTTGAGCAACCTCCCGACTTTGAAAATAGTGAGTATTCTACACATGATTATAAGCTCTCAAAGGTGCTTTATAGGCTCAAACAAGCCCCAAGAGCATGGTATGAATGCCTAAGAGACTTTCTTATCACTAATGACTTCAAAGTTGGAAAAGTTAAACCTACTGTCTTCACCAAAACAATTGCTAAAAACTTGTTTATATGCCAAATTTATGTTGATGATATTATATTTGGGTCTACTAACAACTCGTGTGAAGAGTTTAGATAGGATTATGATACATAAATTCGAGATGTCTATGATGGGGGAGTTGAAGTATTTTCTTGGATTCCAAATCAAGAAACTCCAAGAGGGCACCTTCATCTGCCAAACTAAGTACATTCAAGATATACTCAAGAAGTTTGGAATTAAGAATGCCAAATCCATCAAGACTCCCATGGGAACAAATGGGCATCTCGACCTCGACACAGGAGGTAAATATGTAATCAAAAGGTATACCGATCGATGATAGGTTCTTTACTCTATTTATGTGCTTCACGACCAGATATTATGCTTTATGTATGCATGTGTGCAAGGTTCCAGGCAAATCCTAAGGAAGTTCAACTTAGGGACGTGAAAAGAATCATGAGATATTTAGTTTACACTCCTAAGTTTGGGATTTGGTACCCCAAGGGATCTACCTTTGATCTAATTGGGTATTCCGATACCGATTATGTGGGATGTAAAATTGATAGGAAGAGCACATAAGGGACTTGTCAGTTTCTAGGGAGATCCCTCGTGTCTTGGGCTTCAAATAAACAAAATTCAGTAGCTCTATCCACCGCTGAAGCCGAGTATATTGCTGCAGGACATTGTTGTGCACAATTACTATGGATGAGGCAAACCCTTAGAGACTGGCTACAAGTTGAGCAAAGTCCCTCTCTTATGTGATAATGAGAGTGCAATCTGCATGGCGGATAATCCCGTTGAACACAGCCGCACTAAGCACATAGACATCCGGTATCACTTTCTGAGAGATCACCAACAAAAGGGTATATCAAAATTGCTTATGTTAGCACCCACAACCAATTAGCCGATATCTTCACCAAGCCCCTGTATGAAAAGACTTTTAGCAAGCTTAGGAATGAACTAAATATCCTAGATTCTCGGAACTTTGATTGAAATCTTGCACACATAGTTCATGTATATACGTTTGACCATATCTCTTTCATTTGGTACAAATGCAATATTTCTCATTCTTCTTGTGCCAAAGCTAAGACTAATGTGCTTCCAAGTGTATTACTATCCTTAGTCTTAGATTGAAAGGGAAATAGAGTAATCGGTAAAGGCAAGGCTTCCACTACGACTCTGTCGGTATCATTTATCCTTTGCCCTACTGTAACTCCCCGAATTTGAGAGTTAAATTTTTCTTTCTCCATCACTCACCAAATTCGGGCATTACCTTTCCTCTTTCTCTTTCTTATCGCTATGCCTTGTTCTTTTCCAAAGTTATAGCGAGATTTAGCTCGACATCTTGTGTAAGTAAAACCCTAGGGTTAATTCTTTTGGTTGTGGCATCATGCCGGATCATGCATATTTTTGTTTGTGGTTGAGTGAATTAGTTCAATATGCATCTAGGTGGGGAATTAGAGCAAAAAAAGGAAAATAGAAACCCCCCAAGCCCTTTCTCTCTCCTTTTCCTTCTGGCGGGCCATCTAGCCGCGCCCCCTCCCCCCTTAGCCCAGCCGAGCCCCCCTCTTGGGCCGGCTCTCCGCCGCGGCCCAGCCGGCTCCCCTCGCCCCCCACGGCCTAGCTCGTCCGCGCGGCCCAGCCGGCTCCCCCTGGCGCGGCCTGCCCCGCCCCCCCCCCCCTCGCGGCCCAGCCGCGGCCTGCGCCCCGCGCCCCCCCTCGCGCGCCGCGCCTAGCGCGGGCGGTTGCAACCGCCGCCGCCGCCGCGCCCTGGTGGGGTCCACCCGCCAGTCAGCCCCCCCAAAACCGCCTCCCTCTCTCTCCTCTACCCCCACGCGCGTTCTCTCCTTCTCCCCCGCGCGGCTCGTCTCTCCCCCACCTCGCCCGCCGCTCGGACCGCCGCCCGCCTACGCCGTTTGTCCGCGCCACCTTGTCCCACGGTGAGCCCCATCTCCCTCCTCTCCCTCGCCCCACCCTCTCTTCTTCCCCAGTCCCATCCCCCGCTTGTCGTGGCCATGGCGCGGTCGGCCATGGCATGCACGCCCTTCCCCCCCTCGCGCCCTCCCCGCGGCGCGGCGTGCTCGCCTCGGCGCGGTGCCCGATGCGGCCGGCCTGGCGTGCGCGCGCCCTCCCCCTCGCGCCCTGCCCGCGGTGCCCCGGCGTGCTCGCCCCCGCCCCAGCACGCGGCCCCCTACCTCGGCCCCTCCCCGCACAGCAGCTCGGCGCGGCGTGGCGTGCCTGCCCCTGCTCACGGCGCAGCCCGCCGGGCGCGCTCCATTGGCGCGCGGTGCGGCCCGACGCGGCCTATCCTCGGTTGCCCGACGTGGCGCCCCTGCACCCTGGCGCGGTCCCCGCCCTGCTCGCGGCGCGCTCGCCCTCCCCCTCGCGCCCTGCCCGCGACGCCCCGGCGTGCTCGCCCCCGCCCCAGCGTGCGTCCCCCTACTCTCGACCCCTCCCCGCGCAGCAGCTCCCCACGGCGCGGCGTGGCGTGTCCACCCCTGCTCGCGGCACAGCCCGCCCGGCACGACCTGTCCGCGGCTGCCCGGCGTGGCGCCCCTGCGCCCCGACGCGGTCCCCTCCCTGCGCGCGGCGCGGCCCCCATCCCGGCATAGCGCCCTAGCGTGGTCGCGACATGCCCACCTTGACGCGGCTCCCTGCGCGCTCTCCTGGCACGCTGCTCCCTGTCCGGGCGCGGCGTGGCCCCTGCGTAGCACGGCCCCGACACGGTGCGGCCTCAGCACGCACGGCCGTGGTGCCCCTGTGTGGCGTGGCCCTCTGCCCGCGACTTCGCCCGGCGCGGCGCATAGTGCCCCGTCACGCATGTGACGTGCCCGTCTACCCCTAGACGCCTCGTCTACCCCCCGTGTATTCTATGCGTATGGAACATGTTGTTTATTTTATGTAGTTGACCTCTACTTAAAATTGATCATGTTAATCATCTCACGTAGTTAATCAACGACTTTGTTTAATGTCGACCAATTGGAAATAGTTGTAACTCTACCAGTGCATGTGATTAATACCGGTTAGTATGGCTAGGTGGAGTTAGACGAAGTAATGATTAATTGCACACCTACACGTAATACGCTTCGACTATAGCTTTAGCCACTGCGAGCCCCTTCTTTTTCTCTTTCTAGCATTTGCGAATGCAAATCGTATGTCATATCTTATGCATATTTGATTTATCTGCTCTCTTGGATGGTGTACTATTTATTTCCTAATTCAAAGAGATGGATGTATGTTTGCGCTCGCATAGATAACAGTCTGGTTGAGGAGTCCGAAGAACTCGCAGGAGAAGACCCTAAGCAGTAGCTGGTTGGTGGAGGCAAGTGTCCCTTGACCCACTTATGTCCTATACATTCCTTAATTCACTTTCCACATTTACACAGTTTATACCTAAGGATTGACTAGCTTTTGTTATCCATGTCCTTGCTTACCTATTTGGGTTGGATTATTCTGGTTTAGCTTCATGCTAGTGCTTCACATTAATCAATGAACATGATGAGATTTATTAATGATACACTGTTTCCCTTCTTTATTATGATGATATACTTGTGGCATTTAAGGGGACTCGAGCGGTTTCTCGAGTGCCTCTCCATAAGGACTTGTTCGTTGGATGACCGCCCGGGAAAACAGTGCAACCATCAGGGTGGAATGGGACGCCCTTAGCTGAATAATTAGAGGAACCGGGGTGTAGTTCGCTTTGCCGTCGCGCCGTTAATGGGGCTCGGTGTATGCGGCTCGCTCTGCCAAGGTTGGTTCGACCCTTGGAGAGGAGTGCGGTGCATTTAGGAAACCTAATGGGCGGCTATAGCCTTGGGGAATCATTGTAAAGGCTACGTAGTGATACCCTGCTGGGTCACCTTGGTAGTGATCAATGGAGAGTCATGATCTCCGGGCAGAAAGGGGATCATGACTTGTGGGTAAAGTGCGCAATCTCTGCAGAGTGTTATGAAAACTGATATATCAGCCGTGCTCGCGGTTATGAGCGGCCAAGGGAGCTCCATTGATTAGAGATACTTGATCAGAGATGTTTGGATTACAGGTGGTGATGAGAATGATGGTTTTGGTATTGACTATGGTGATGGTCAGTAGTATTCTTTCCGTTTGGAAAGGGTACTTTTGGGTTAACAACTTGGGTTAATACTAAAATCTAGCTCTCTTTACTAGTAATAATAATCTGACAAACTAAAAGCAACTGCTTGACTTACCCCCACATAAAGCTAGTCCACTACAGCCAAACAGGATATTTGCTGAGTATGTTGATGTGTACTCACCCTTGCTCTACACACCAAACCCCCCCTTCCCCAGGTTGTCCGCGTTGCAACCACTGCTCAGGAGAAGATGAAGCCGTGGAGGAAGACTTCCAGGAGTTCCAAGATTACGATGAGTTTTAGGCGTGGGTTAGCGGCAACCCCCAGTCGGCTGCCTGTGAAGGCCGCGTGCATCTACGTTTCGTTTTCGCACTTTGATTATTGTTAAAGACTATGTGGATGTCTCAGACATATGATGTAATCGACTATTATTACCCTTTTTATGTTATTATTTGAGCACTGTGTGATGATGTCCAGTTATGTAACTGTTGTGTACATGAATTGCTGATCCTAGCACGTACATGGTTCGCATTCGGTTTGCCTTCTAAAACCGGGTGTGACACCTACTCATGAACTTCCATTCATATCCTTTCTTTTTTGGGGGAGAGAGAGTAAAAGGCCTCTAGTTCTTTTCATTTTTTGCGCTTAATGCCAAAGGGGGAGAGAATAATAGACCCAAAGCAAAAGGACTGCACCACCACCCTGTTTTCTAAAACAATTTCAAAAAGGGGAGAGATTATTCAATTTGCAAAAACCCTCTTGACAGCTAAGAGGAGAACTTCTTCAGGGGGAGCTTTTATTTAGCCAAAGGAAAAGCATTTCAAACAGGGGGAGAATTTTCAAAAATTTGAAAAAATGCTTTTAGAAATAATATTCTTATACCATTGGCTATTTGCAAAAGAATTTGAAAAGACTTTTCCAAAAGATTTGCAAAAACAAGCTAAGTGGTGCAAATGTGGTCCAAAATGTTAAACTAGATCAAAGCAACCATATATGTTTAAAACTCCCTTCATTTAAAAGTAACTTATGCACATCTGCCAAAATTGCAAACTAGTTACATTTCTACACTTTGTATTTGATTTGGTTTGTGTTGGCATCAATCACCAAAAATGGGGAGATTGAAAGGGAAATGGCCTCAACATTTCATCTAATCGATTTTGGTGTTTGACGTCCATCACAAACCATATGGACTAACTAGTTTGCCTAGTGGATGTTTTTCTCAGGTGCATAAAGTTCAACATAAACATACAAAGAAAAAGACTTGAGGGAATTCTACAAAGTTTGAAGCATACAAGATTTGATGCAGCAAGTGGCGCACCGGACACTGTCCGGTGCCCAGGCTGCAGCCCCTCGTGAACTGTCCGCTCTCGGGTTTTCTCAGCGTGAATCCATTAAAATTCTTTGGACTATCTGGTGTGCCACCGGACTGTCCGTTGAGACAACAGAGTAACGGTCAACTTCGCCCAACGGTCGACTGCGCTGACTACAGGCAGTCTGCAGCGCAGAAGTAAGAAGTCAGTCTGCAAAGTCAGAACGCATTGGACTGTCATGTGCAACAAGAAGACAGAAGACTTCAATGGTCAACCGCTCCAAACCCCAACGGTCGGCTGACGTGGCACTCACCGGACAGTGAATAGTAGAGTGTCCGGTGTGCCCATCGACAACAACGGTTGGAAAAGTGGTTGGGGCTATAAATACCTCCAACCACCACCATTCAAGCTATCCAAGATTCTCACTCTTCTCATTCAATACAAGAGCAAAGAATACACTCCAAATAAACAATCAAAGCATCCAATCCTCTCCAAGTTCCAAAATCAAGTCAAGTGATCAAAAGTGTTTAGTGACTTGAGAGAGGGTGATTTGTGTTTGTTTTGATGCTCTTGTTGCTTGGTTGCTTTCTTCTTCTCATTCTAAACTTCTCAAGTGTTTAAGAAGAAGCACTCAACTGGTCTAAGTGACCAATTGAGAGAGGGAAAGGGTTGGAATAGACCCGACCTTTATTGCCTCCTCAACGGGGAGTAGGTTCCTTGGAACCGAACCTCGGGAAACAAATCATCGTGTTCATTTGTGTTGATCTTCATCACTTGATTTGTTTCTTCCCTCTCCTCTCTCTCTAAAGTTTTCTTGCTCATATTATTTTGAGTTGGCTCCCAAAGTTATCCGCATTGATTGAACAACTCATAGCAAGAGGAATTATCTTTCGCACCTGTTGGGGACTTGTCCTTAAATGCTATGAATTAAGAACAAGGCAACACAAAAATTGTTAAACGTTAAAGCCCTTCGTCCTTCGAAGCATTATTCCCCTTAGGATATAATGAGTTTCGGACGAAGGTTATGAAGGACATACCTTCATCAGCACAACAAATAATGAAGAAGGATTCATATAAAATATAAGAGATAATATAAACACTTAAATATTATTATTAATTCATTTCTATTTTATTATTATGGAAAAATAGAAATGATAACAAATTACAAATGTACCTTCGGCTTGAAAGAAGGTAAAAGTACAAGCGTGATGCAAAAGCAAATGCCAAGTCAGCGTGAACAGTACGGGAGCACTGTTCATCTATTTATAGACGCGGAACGCAGCCCATGTAAAATTACATCCATGCCCTTTACATTTGCTAATAACTCTATGATAATCCATAAGGGTCTAAATAGCCTTTTCCTCTTTAAGTCGGTTCCCCTTTCTGTTATTACACCGAAGCTCTCCTGCGTGTAGCTTCGTCTCTACACTACCCTTCATATTCTTTATGCTTCTTCACCCAAGTCCGAAGGTCCAAGTCCGAAGATATCTGTTCATGTATTATACTCCAGAAACATTGTTAAATCATGTTTTTGAGGACCTTCGGAAGACGAAGACCCCCAACAGTAGCCCCTCGCAATATTAATTTGTTAGAATGATAAATTCAGATTACAATATGGACGAAGGCCCTAAGCCGAAGGTCCGAAAAAAACACCTTCCCTTTGCTAGAATAGCAACAGTCAATGAAAAGCGGGGCCTACCAACTTGCAACGCACCAGGCGTATAAATAAGAGCACACCATGAGCTCATTTGGCACGCTTTTTGCCATCTGCTCTTGCTTACTCAGTTTTTAGCTTTTGTGCAACAAGACTTGCTTAGTTTGTAAGTTTTTTAAGCTTCAGCTTTAAAAGCAGTTTTTAGCATTTCCGAAGATGTCTGAAGATAAGAAAGCTGTTGCTGAGACGAAGCTGAGCCTTCTTGAGGAAAAGAATCTTGGCTTTCTTGAATCAATATCAAAGACAAATATAGAGAAGATTACAAGGGAAATTTTGGAAGGTTTATCTGAAGATACTGGTGATAGTGACAGTTATGATGTGGAAAGTGGGGGGGGGGGAAGACTCGGAAGATCGACCCTGGCGCCCAAGTCATGCAGTTTTTGGAAAATCAACCATTAAACAAAGCCATCTTGTCAATATGAGAGGGAGATATTTTCGGGATATGTCTATTGTGAGGGCTGACGAAGGAGAGAAGACTTGTCCTACTCCTGAAGAAAATGAAGTCGTGATCTTTCGAAGCTTCTTCAAGGCTGGGCTTTAGTTCCCTCTAAGCAGTTTCGTGGTTGAAGTTTTGAAGATATTTGAAATCTGCCTTCATCAAATTACTCCCGAAGCAATCATAAGAATGGGAATCTTTGTTTGGGCCGTGAAGAGCCAAGGTTTGGAGCCAAATGTAAAAAGTTTTTGCAATATACACGAGCTAGTATATGAGATGAAGCCCTGGGGTAAAGAGCAATATCATAATAATTTTGGCTGTTATAGCTTCGGTGCCCGCTCTAGGTCAAGCTGTCCCGTGCCAACTTTTTGGAAGACATGGCCCGGGGACTGGATGAAGGAATGGTTCTATGTGAAAAACAATTTGAAGGCACGAGAAGATATTAAAGATATCATCATGCGCCCTATCTGGCAGCGTTTCAGACTCCGGAAACCGAAGGTAGAAATGGATGAAGCAGCCGAAGAATGCCAGAGGGCCTTCGGCGTAGTCTGCTCTTTCATCGGAACGAGGGATTTAGTTCAGGAGCACATAGCCTTCAGAGTGTGGCCTCCTGTTGAGCAATGGGAAATGCCAAAGGAAACCATCAGCAAGCCTGACGAAGGTGGACTGGTTAGGTTGAAATACACCTTCAGATACGAGGGTAAATTTGTCGAGCCAGATGATGATTGGCTGAAATGTATTGAAGCCACAAGCGATGAGCTGCTTGGGCCATACTCCAAGATAGAAGATAATGCGCTATCAGCGACCTTCGGAGGTCGGAAAAAGAAGAGGCTTAACAGAGTTTTTGATGCTATTGGATTCGTCTATCCTGACTACTGTTACCCATTACGGGGTCAAAAAAGAAAAGGTACATCTTCTGTGAAGGAAGTTGCTTCGGCCGCTCCTAGTGAGCCAATGCCGAAGAGAAAAAAGGTGAAGGTTCTTACCCACCGGCCACGCTACATTGAGCCGGCCACGGTGCCCGAGTTTGTCGGCGAGGCTTCTTCGGCTACTGAGGCCAAAAAACCTATACCTGCGCAGAAAGCTGAAGAGCTGTCTGCAACACCAAAGGCTGACAGAATTGAAGAGCCGAAAGTTAAAGGGACAAAAATATCAGAAATTTTAAGCCCTTCGGCAGAAGTTGGAGTGCCACAAGCCCAGAAGGGTCCGGCTGTGACCCCCAAAAGGAAAAGGATGGTTAATGTTTTGGATGTACTGGAGACAATAAAGTCTTCAAGCACTACCCCGAAGAAGATTGCCGAAACTCCCGAAGTGCAAATTGAAGCTTTTGGTGCCAAAGCTACAAAGCACCAAGCTGAGACTGAAGCTGGGCCTTCAGAGCCCGCCAAGGTGAAATCCTTGGAAACCAAAGAAACAGAAGCAGCAGAACAAATTTT
This sequence comes from Zea luxurians, assembly GCA_029449295.1. Taxonomy (NCBI): domain Eukaryota; kingdom Viridiplantae; phylum Streptophyta; class Magnoliopsida; order Poales; family Poaceae; genus Zea; species Zea luxurians. The sequence goes on along the minus strand of JAOPSE010000001.1, from coordinate 137,700,770 downwards.
GGCTTAAGAAACTGGCACTGCCGCCCCCGAAGCATTTTCCGAAGCTTTCAATTATATTTTACGACATGCTTTGGGGGAAAAGTTTACTGAAAAAGAAAAGCAAGAGGCTCAGGTCTATGCCCAAAAATTGAAATATCCAAAGGGGGCGTTGATTTTCAACGGCAGCGGAGAAGAAGACTTCTTGTATTGTCTCCCAGACAGCAAGGAGATCTCTGTCTGCCGGGAGATGGCAAGAAGCTTCGGATTCCCAATACTAGAAGACGGGCTCTCAGTGTTGTCAAAAGATGAATTAGCCAACAGCTTAGCGTACAACAGCTTAAAGGTGAGAAAACTTTTTGTGTGCTTAAAATTTCATGTGCTTATTTTTTAATACCACGTTCCTTTTGCAGGGCCTTATTCTTAGCAATGCCCTCAGAGCGCAGAAAAGCGCTGAAGACGAGGGATGTACCGTGGCGTTGAATAACCTTCGTTCCGAAGTGATTGAGCTAAGGAACGAAGGTCTTGAGAAAGATAAAATATTACACTCATTGCTTAATAAAATAAAAGAAGACGAAGCTACTTCCAAGGCCCAAGCTGAAGCCCAGAAGTGCGAAATTGAAGATCTTCAGAAACAGCTGGTTGAAGCGAAATTAAAGTGTGCAATTGCCGAAGCTGACCGAGACACTAGCGATTACCGGAAAAATTATTTGGAGAAGACAACTGCAGAACTTCGGTCTTCAAAAGAAAAATGTTATGAAAAATCCATGAAATGTGTGGAAACAATTAAGACTAGTTTCGTCAGCGTCGGCGCATTTTTGAATGAAAGCAACTTCGTACTGGGAGATCCCGAAGGTCCAATCCACTGGATCAACGGCGAGGCCAAAGCTTTTGAAGAAATTTTGAGTGGTCGTGGGGACATATGCGCCTTCTCGGGTGCCAGGGGGATTGCCACTATCTTGGAGAGAAGAGGCTGCGATCACGTGAAATCCTTGGCGCAAACCGAAGCCACCTTATCTACTGAAGATATAAAAGACCCCTCGGCCGAAGCAAGCTTGGTTGGTGGAAAATTTTCACCGACATCTGGGAAAATGGCGGTCGGGAGATGGCTCAAGAAATCATAAGGAGAAGTTAAAAAGGTATTCACGATGCTAGAAAAGTAGCAGAGGCCGCTGAGAAAAATGCGGATCTCGAGAGGCGAATAGGTATTGACTACTAACTTTTGACTTTATGTTGTAATTTTATGACTTTGGACTTATTTACACTTTGTAACACAGCCGCACTATCTCCTTCTCCAGAGCCCACCGAGCCATTGGCGGACCCCAAAACAAAGGGGGATGATGAAATTAGAAAAATGGCCGAAGCTATTATGGATAAAGTTGTTGATCAACTACTAAACGAAGCTGCAGAAGTAGTTTTACGAGAAGATTAGCTGTTATTGTAAAGACATTTGAAATGTAATATTTGCTGGACAATATGTGTAATATTTTGTAATTTTGAATGTAATATATAAGTCGTTTTATGATTCAACTCTTTACGATGCATGAAACTTTATGTACATACCGTTTTTGAGCCTTCGGCGAAAAACACCTTCCCTTCTTTTCATGCTTCGTGAAGAATATCCATGTTTCATAAAAATATCCAATCATCGTAAAATCAGTAAGCAATAAATCTTTTCATTTTAGAGTTTGACGAAGATATGCTTCTTCAATAATTATTTTGTGCCTTGGCACTGTTTCTTCGAGACAATCTCCGAAGATCAACATTGAACCCCCTTCTTGCGTTATTGATGCAATATGATGTATGATGTTATGCTATGCAAATGATGTGATGATGTGATGTTATGCGAAATGATATTTGTGCCGAAGATCAGCGTTTATTTCTCGTTGTAAGCCTCCCTTAGGAGCTTCTTCGCCTTTTACTTCGGCGGTATCAGCGTTTATTTTTCGCTGTAAGCCTCCCTTAGGAGCTTCTTCGCCTTTTACTTCGGCGGTATCAGCGTTTATTTTTCGTTGCAAGCCTCCCTTAGGAGCTTCTTCGCCTTTTACTTCGGTGGTATCAGCGTTTATTTTTCGCTGTAAACTCTGCATTCCCTTTGGAACGACTTTTGAGCAGAAAACTTACGCTGCACTCCCTTAGGAACGGCATTCTGTTATTTCAGAGGTTCTCCTTGTAACCATAAGTTCTTATGCTTCGGCAACTCCGTTATTCTATGGAGAAGGTATATTTTTACTATGGCAAAAACGAAGCTATTACAAGAAATTTAAAACGACAAAAAACACTTGGGCTTTCAATAATTGTTCCTTATTAAAAAAAAATGATACTGAATGCAAAAACTGTTGCCGAGGTAGGATATCTGTTAATAGATATGCTTCGATTCTGGCATAGTACTATTGACTGTGCGAGCTTCGGACTCCTCTCTGAAGTCTCGTTGGTGGTGAGTGTGCTGACTCCCTTCTGGCTGCTGGCCTCGTTGCATTGGTGGTGGAGGTGGAGGTTGTTGCCAAGATGCCTGAGGTTGGCTTGCCGAAGCGACAGAAGCTGCAAGGTGGTTACCCACATACTCTGAAATATACGGTGAGTGGTACGAAGCAGTATGCATAACTTGCTTCGGCTGGCTCTGTTGGGCTGCAGCTTCTGCTATCTCTTTCTGTTTCTGGATGGTGACATGGCACATCCTGGTAGTGTGGCCCTTGTCCTCACCATAGAATAGGCAATAAATTTTTCTGGGCTGATCCCCAAACCTTCCTCTGAAGCCCCTATCGCCTCTGCCCCTTGGAGCTGGGGGACGAGGATAGCTCTGTTGCTGCCCCAAAGCCTGGGGGGAATATTGCGGCCTCTGCTGCTGACTTCCCCTGTCGTCATTCTGAGTGGAATGAATTGATCTGACATGCCTAGGGTGAATTCTCCCTCCGAAGCCCCTGGCCATTTCGGAGAACCTGTAAGCTTCCTCCCTTCTCTCTCGGAAGTCATTGTCAGCGCGGATGTATTCATCCATCTTCTGAAGCAGTTTTTCCAGGGTCTGAGGGGGCTTCCTGGCGAAGTATTGGGCTGAAGGTCCTGGTCGAAGCCCCTTAATCATGGCCTCAACGACAATTTCATTGGGCACTGTTGGCGCTTGTGCCCTCAGGCGCAAGAACCTTCGGACATATGCTTGGAGGTATTCTTCTTGATCTTGCGTGCACTGGAACAAAGCTTGAGCGGTAACTGGTTTCGTCTGAAACCCTTGAAAACTGGTGACCAGCTTGTCCTTCAGCTTTTGCCATGATGTGATTGTTCCTGGCCGAAGAGAGGAGTACCAGGTTTGTGCAACATTTTTTACTGCCATGACGAAAGATTTCGACATGATCGCTGTGTTGCCGCCAAAGGAAGATATTGTTGCTTCGTAACTCATCAAAAACTGCTTCGGATCTGAGTGTCCGTCATACATGGGGAGCTGGGGTGGCTTGTAAGACGAAGGCCAAGGTGTAGCCTGCAGTTCTGCTGACAGAGGAGAGACATCATCAAAAGCAAAATTTCCATGATGGAAATCCTCATACCGGTCATCCTCGTTGAAGAAGCCCTCTTGATGAAGCTCTCTGTGCTGGGGCCTTCGGTTCTGCTCGTCTTGAGCGAGATGACGGACTTCTTCGGCAGCTTCGTCAATCTGCCTTTGCAGGTCAGCTAGCCGAGCCATCTTCTCCTTCTTCTTCTGTACCTGTTGATGAAGCACCTCCATGTTCCTGATCTCTTGGTCCAACTCATCCTCCTGGGGCGCTGGACTGGTGGCCTTCCTCTTCTGGCTTCGGGCCTCCTGAAGAGAAAGGGTCTCCTGGTTCGGGTCCAGCGGCTGCAGAGCTGCAGCCCCTGTTGCTGAAGCTTTCTTTGGCGGCATGACGAAGGTCGATGCTTGCCGAAGGTGTTCGAAACTCAAAAAGTGGAAGTGAGTTCACCGGAGGTGGGCGCCAATGTTGGGGACTTGTCCTTAAATGCTATGAATTAAGAACAAGGCAACACAAAAATTGTTAAACGTTAAAGCCCTTCGTCCTTCGAAGCATTATTCCCCTTAGGATATAATGAGTTTCGGACGAAGGTAATGAAGGACATACCTTCATCAACACAACAAATAATGAAGAAGGATTCATATAAAATATAAGAGATAATATAAACACTTAAATATTATTATTAATTCATTTCTATTTTATTATTATGGAAAAATAGAAATGATAACAAATTACAAATGTACCTTCGGCTTGAAAGAAGGTAAAAGTACAAGCGTGACGCAAAAGCAAATGTCAAGTCAGCGTGAACAGTACGGGAGCACTGTTCATCTATTTATAGACGCGGAACGCAGCCCATGTAAAATTACATCCATGCCCTTTACATTTGCTAATAACTCTATGATAATCCATAAGGGTCTAAATAGCCTTTTCCTCTTTAAGTCGATTCCCCTTTCTATTATTACGCGGAAGCTCTCCTGCGTGTAGCTTCGTCTCTGCACTACCCTTCGTATTCTTTATGCTTCTTCACCCAAGTCCGAAGGTCCAAGTCCGAAGATATCTGTTCATGTATTATATACCAGAAACATTGTTAAATCATGTTTTTGAGGACCTTCGGAAGACGAAGGCCCCCAACAGCACCCCGAACTCACTATTATTTATTTGTAACCCTAACCCTGGGTGAAGTGCGTGTTCAAAGTTTATAATTTTCAGGTTTCGTCTATTCAATACCCCTCTAGGCGACTTTCAAAATCCATATTCACCTTTTTAGTGATGGAAATCTACCAAATGGACCCATACTCCACCATTCAAAGCGTGTCACTATGAGATTTATGTTGCTTAAACTTTCTTGAATTTGACTAAGTTTGTAAAATATATTAACACCATTTGTAACTTCTATAAGTTTATTATTAAAATATATTAACGATTCATCTAATATGCTAATTACATACTATGTATATTTACTTGAAATTTAAAATATTTGACTTTTTAAAAAATAAATAATAACCTTTTTAGACCGAGGGAATAACTGTGACCCAACTTTAGGAATAGACTATACACAAACACTTCGAGTGCACAAGGCATTTGGGCTAGGAAGAGGTAGAGTAAATATAACGGTAATAAGGTTAGTTCCAATAGTAGGTGTTATTGATTGTGGGGACTAGCCGGTATGGATCGGTCCAACTTTAATGTGGATCGGTACGACTAGTCGGTCGGTCGGTCGGCGAGTCTGCTGACTGATTGATACAAATCATTGGACGATCTGGTCGGCACCAACCCAAATCGGTCTATAACAGCCGTCTTTACTAACATGGCAGGTTTTGATTGGTCCATACACGTAGTACGTCACCTAGCTATTTTTAATAATTTAAAGTCTAAAACACTAAATAGTAAAAAATCTAGAATCTAGCCTTATATATTTTGTTTATGAATTATGTACTTTTAAATTTATGTTTAAGTTATATATTTTTATGAATTATTCTTTTGTTTTTTGTTTGAGTCATGTAACTTTTTATTGTTTTTATAAATTATGTAATTCTATGTGTTTAGTTATGTGATAAGATATATATTTATTTTAATAAAATATAATGTTGCATGTCAATTAAGTAAAAAAGAAAAGTTGATGTGGCATTGAGGTGATTGTAGGATGAAGATAAAGACTGTGCACTAGAGTGTTGTGGTAGATAAGAGCCGAGATGATCGATAACCCATAGCACTGGAACACATTAGATGCACTCCAATGGTTCACACTCACCCTCCATATGATTCCTTCTCCGTGTACGGCTTCTCCCTCTCGTGTTCCAACTACTCCCCCTCGCTCCCACCCCCCACGAGCACGAGTGCGCCTACACACCCTTCAGATGGGGGAATGAAAGTCATCTAGAGGGGGTGAATATGTGAAACCTAAAATTTATATCTTTAAACACAAACTTCAACTCTGGTTAGGCGATAGAACAAGAATAAGAATAATCGAAGTGAGGGAGAGAGATCTTCTTGCACAAGTTGCTCTAATGATTACATAATTACATTGGGAGCAACTTAGTTGATATAGAATCAAGCACAAATAATAGAACTAGAGAGAGGGGAGAGGAAGAAACAAATCACAATCGAGGATCAAACACAAAGAGCGCATGCGATTTGTTTTCCGATATTCAGTTTTGAAGGACCTACTCCTCGTTGAAGAGTCCACTAAGGACGGGTCTCTTTCAACCTTTTCCCTCTCTCAAATGTTCTCTTAGACCAGTTGAGTGTTCTTCTCAATCTCGAGGGTCATTTAAACCCCGCAAGGATCACCACCCACTTAGGTGTCTCTTGCTAGCTTTACAAGTGTGAGAATGGGGTGTGAGAGAGAATGGAAACCCAAAACTAGAGAACAAGAACTTGCAACACTAAAGAACACAAGACACTAAGTCTCTCTAACTCAAATCGATCAAATGTGGCGCTTGTGAGGCTTTGAATGCTTGGGAGATGTTGCAATGAATGTATGGATGTTTGTTGTAGCTCTTGTATCTTCAATGTGCTAGTTGTGGGTGTATTTATAATCACAACCACCCCCAAATAGCCGTTGTAGAAGTGGGGCACATTATGCGATGTCGGGTGGTGCACCGGACCTTCTGATGCATGACTTGGTAGGTTACCATTCTAACGAGTGGTCCGGGTGGTTGGAATAGTATCTGGTCCAGTGTCACACCAGACGTGTCACATCAGCGCCACGTCAGCAGATGACAGTTGAGTCATGACGTAGCCAGTGCATCCTGACTGGTCCGGTCTTCCGTAGCCCAAATGCCTAGTTTACATCCAATCTGCATAGACGATCTGGTGCTCCGTAGACCAGCTCAAAATTTGCTAAGTTTTTATTTTCTTCTTCTATTCCTTTTGGCTACAATTGAGGATGTTGGACCTTTTATTTTCTCTAACTTATATTCATGTTTTGGCTCAAACTAGCTCCAAAAGAGTGTTTTGTTGAGACTGAGCTATACAACCATTTTAGATGTATGAAATAGGTTCCTAGTGAAAGGGAAATAGGGTCAAACCTTTTTCTAAATGTTTTTGGTGGTTGAAATGCCCAACACAAATAATTGGACTAACTAGTTTGCTCTAGATTATATGTTCTACAGGTGCTAAAGGTTCAACACAAACCAATAAAAAGATCTAAGTTAGGGTTCAAAAGAAAGGAGCAAAAGAAACCGAAGAGAACCCTGGTCTAGCGCACCGGACAGCGTCTGGTGCATAGGGTCCGTACAGGCTGAACTCTCCACCTTCGGGAATTTAAAAAGCCGCTCCGCTATAATTCACTACACTGTCCGGTGTGCCAAGCGGAGCAACGGCTAACAGCGCAACGGTCGTCTGTAAAAGTATGAACAGTGCGTGAACAGTGCGCGCAGAAGTCAGAGCAGGCGTCAGAGGCGCACCGGACAGTGAACAGTGCCTGTCCGGTGCCCCAAGTTGTCAGAGCTCCAACGGTCGAAACCGTCAGAACCCTAACGGTTGGGTGACATGGCTGGCACACCGGACAGTGTCCGGTGGCGCACCGGACTGTCCTATGCGCCCATCGACACACAGCCTCCCCAACAGTTGGTTTGGTGGTTGGGGCTATAAATACCCCCCAACCACCACCACTTCAAGGATCCAAGTTTTTCAGACTTCACATTCAATACAAGAGCTAGTGCAATCAATACAAGACACAATTCAAAGGAATTAAAGCATCTCCAAGTCCCAAATCCACTCCAAACAAATAGTGACTAGAGAGAGAGTTTTTGCTCGTGTTCTTTTAGCTCTTGTTCTTGGATCGCTTTCTTCTTCCCCATTCTTGTTCTTCAAAGCACTTGTAATCAAAGCAAGAGACACCAATTGTGTGGTGGTCCTTGTGGGGTCTAAGTGACCCGTTTGATTGAGAAGAAAGCTCACTCGGTCTAAGTGACCGTTTGAGAGAGGGAAAGGGTTGAAAGACACCCAGTCTTTGTGACCACCTCAACGGGGACTAGGTTTGCAAGAACCGAACCTCGGTAAAACAAATCACAGTGTCACTCGCTTTATTTATTGGTTGATTTGATTTCACCCTCTCTTTCGGACTCGGTTTTATTTCTAACGCTAACCCCGGCTTGTAGTTGTGCTTAAAGTTTGTAAATTTCAGTTTCTGCCTATTCACCCCCCTCTAGGCGACTTTCAATTTGTATCAGAGCCCGATACTTCATTAGAGTGTAACAACTCGAAGTGATGTCGGGAGGATCCGCCAAGAGGGAGATGGAAATGGCCACAAGCCACGGGAAGGCTCCATCAAAGGAGTCCGGCACCAAAGGAAGGGAGGGAGGAGTCACCTCCCCGCGTCAAGTCACACCGGAGTGGTGACAAGAAGAAAAAGATGAAGAAAGTGGTCTACTACGAGACCAACTCTTGGTCGCCATCCACCTCCGGCTCCGACGCTCCGTCCGTCACTTCTAAGCGCCATGAGCACAAAAAGTTTAGTAAGATTCCCCTACGCTATCCCCGCATTTCCAAACACACTCCTTTACTTTCCGTCCCATTAGGCAAACCACTGGTTTTTTACGATGAAGATTATTGTATGTGGAGTGATAAAATGAGGCATCATCTAACCTCACTCCACGCTAGCATTTGGGACATTGTTGAGTTTGGAGCGCAGGTACCATCCATGGGGGTTGAAGGATATGATTCGGACGAGGTCGCCCAAATCCGACATTTTGACTCCCAAGCCACCACTATACTCCTCGCCTCTCTATGTCGAGAGGAGTATAATAAGGTGCAAGGGCTCAAGAGTGCCAAAGAGATTTGGGACGTACTAAAGACCGCACATGAAGGGGATGAGGTGACCAAAATCACCAAGCGGGAGACGAGGGGGAGCTCGGTCGATTCATCCTCAACCAAGGAGAGGAGCCACAAGCCATGACTCAAGACCATGGTGAACCAAGTGCGCAACCTTGGGAGCACCAAATGGGATGACCATGAAATGGGCAAGGTTATTCTTAGATCACTCGTATTTCGTAATCCTACTCAAGTTCAATTAATACGTGGTGATCCTAGATATAAGCTAATGTCTCCCGAGGAAGTGATAGGAAAGTTTGTGAGCTTTGAGTTGATGATCAAAGGCTCCAAACAAATCATCGAGCAAGGCGGCACATCCACACCCAAGGTGCAACCCGTCGCATTCAAAGCGACGAAAGAAAAGAAAGAAGAGTCTACATCAAGTAGCCTCCCCATCGATGCCTCCAAGCTCAACAACGAGGAAATGGCGCTCATCATCAAGAGCTTCCGCCAAATCCTCAAACGAAGGAGGGGGAAGGATTACAAACCCCGCTCCAAGAAGGTGTGCTACAAATGTGGTAAGCCCGGTCACTTTATTGCTAAATGCCCTATATCTAGTGATAGTGACAGGGACGATGACAAGAGAGGAAAGAAGAAGGAAAAGAAGAAGTACTATAAGAAGAAGGGCGACGATGCCCACGTGTGTCGGGAATGGGACTCCGACGCCGCCAACATCGCCGTCACCAAAGGCCTCCTCTTTCCCAACGTCGGCCACAAGTGCCTCATGGCAAAGGACGACAAAAATAAGAAGGTAAAATCTAGAGCCTCCACTAAATATACAACATCTAGTGATGATGGTAGCTCTAGTAATGATGAAGATGATTTGCTTGCTCTTTTTGCCAACCTAAACATGCAACAAAAGGAAAAACTAAATGAATTGATAGGTGCTATTCATGAGAAGGATGAACTCTTGGATAGCCAAGAGGAATTCCTTATTAAGGAAAATAAAAAGCATGTTAAGGTAAAAAATGCTTATGCTCAGGAAGTAGAAAAGAATGAAAATTTGACTAAGGAGCTTAGCATTTGCCATGATACCATTTCCAACCTTAGGAGTGAGAACCGTAATTTATTTGCTAAGGTTGAAAAATCAAATGTTTGTCATGATTCAATTGTCAATCTTAAAAATGATAATGCTAGTTTAATTGCTAAGATTGATAAATTGAATGAATCAATTTCTAGCCTTAAAATTGAAAACGCTAGTTTAATTTCAAAGGCTAAGGAATTGAATGTTTGCAATATTTCTATTTCCAATCTTAGAGATGAGAATGCCATGTTACATGCTAAGATTGATGAATTAAAAGCTAGCAAACACTCTACATCTAGTGTTGATCATGTTACTATTTGTACTAGATGTAGAGACATTAATGTTGATGCTATTCATAATCACCTAGCTTTAATTAAACAACAAAATGACCACATATCACAACTAACTAGTAAAATTAATGAGCATGAGATAGAAAATGAAAATTTTAAATTTGCTAGGAGCATGCTCTATAATGGGAGACGCTCTGGCATTAAGGATGGCATTGGCTTCCAACAGGGAGACAATGTCAAGCTTAATGCCCCAAAGAAACTATCTAATTTTGTTAAGGGCAAGGCTCCCATGACTCAGGATAACGAGGGTTGCATTTTATATCCTGCTGGTTATCCTGAGCATAAGATTAGGAGAATTCATGCTAGGAAGCCATATTCTATTTCCCATCATGCATTTATGTATAAGAATGAGGCATCTAGCTCTAGGCAATCAACCCATGTTAAATTGCCTAAAAGGAAATCTCCTGTTGCATCAAATGAGCCTAATGTTTCATTTAAGACTTTTGATGCTTCTTATGTTTTAACTAACAAATCAGGCAAAGTAGTTGCCAAATATGTTGGGGGCAAACACAAAGGCTCCAAGACTTGTGTTTGGGTACCCAAGGTGCTTGTTTCTAATGTGAAAGGACCCAAGACCGTTTGGGTACCTAAGAACAAGGCCTAAACTTGTTTTGTAGGTTTATGCATCCGGGGGCTCAAGTTGGATCATTGATAGTAGGTGCACAAACCACATGACAGGGGAGAAAAGGATGTTCTCCTCCTACGAGAAAAACAATAATCCCCAAAAAGCTATCACATTCGGGGATGGAAATCAAGGTTTGGTCAAAGGACTTGGTAAAATTGCTATATCTCCTGACCATTCCATTTCCAATGTTTTTCTTGTAGACTCTCTAGATTATAACTTGCTTTCAGTTTCTCAATTATGCAAAATGGGTTACAACTGTCTTTTTACGGATATAGGTGTTACTGTCTTTAGAAGAAGTGATGATTCTATAGCATTTAAGGGAGTATTAGAGGGTCAGCTATACTTAGTTGATTTTAATAGAGCTGAACTCGATACTTGCTTAACTGCTAGGACTAATATGGGTTGGCTCTGGCATCGCCGACTAGCCCATGTTGGGATGAAGAATCTTCACAAGCTTCTAAAAGGAGAACACATTTTGGGACTAACCAATGTTCATTTTGAGAAAGACAGGGTTTGTAGCGCATGTCAAGCACGAAAGCAAGTTGGCACCCATCATCCACACAAGAACATCATGACGACCGACAGGCCGCTTGAGCTACTCCACATGGATTTATTCGGCCCGATCGCTTACATAAGTATCGACGGGAGTAAGTATTGTCTTGTAATTGTGGATGATTATTCTCGCTTCACTTGGGTGTTCTTTTTGCAGGAAACATCACAAACCCAAGAGACCTTAAAGGGATTCTTGAGACGGGATCAAAATGAGTTCGGATTAAGGATCAAGAAAATAAGAAGCGACAACGGGACGGAGTTTAAGAACTCTCAAATTGAAGGCTTTCTTGAGGAGGAGGGCATCAAGCATGAATTCTCTTCTCCCTACACACCTCAACAAAATGGTGTAGTGGAGAGGAAGAATCGAACTCTACTGGACATGGCAAGGATGGGCTTGATGAGTACAAGACTCCGGACCGGTTTTGGATCGAGGCGATTAACACCGCCTGCTACTCCATCAACCGGCTCTACCTTCACCGAATCCTCAAGAAGACATCATACGAACTCCTCTCCGGTAAAAAGCCCAATGTTTCATATTTTAGAGTCTTTGGTAGCAATTGTTTTATTCTTGTCAAAAGAGGTAGAAAATCAAAATTTGCTCCTATGGCTGTAGAAGGTTTTTTACTTGGCTATGACTCAAACACAAGGGCATATAGAGTCTTCAACAAATCCACTGGGTTAGTTAAGGTTTCTTGTGACATTGTGTTTGATGAGACTAATGGCTCCCAAGTGGAGCAACTTGATCTTGATGAGTTAGATGATGAAGAGGCTCCATGCGTCGCGCTAAGGAACATGTCCATTGGGGATGTGTGTCCTAAGGAATTCGAAGAGCCCACACAAGCACAAGATCAACCGTCATCTTCCATGCAAGCATCTCCACCAACCCAAGATGAGGATCAAGCTCAAGACAACGAAGAAGAAGATCAAGACAATGAGCCACCTCAAGAGGAGGACAATGATCAAGGGGGAGATGACAATAATCAAGACAAGGAAGATGATCAAGAAGAACAGGGTCAAAGACCGCCACACCCAAGAGTCCACCAAGCGATACAAAGAGATCACCCCGTGAACTCCATCCTCGGCGATATTCATAAGGGGGTAATGAAAGGGAAATGTGCCCTTGGGCCATTTCTAAGTATTTTGGTGATTTAGTGTCCAACACAAGTGCCTAAGAGTAAAAAGGTGGACAAGGTACAAATCAAGAATTAAGGTATGTTTCTCAGACTTAGTACATTGTTTTATGGACTAATGTATTGTGTCTAAGTGCTGGAAACAGAAAAAATCCAATTGGAAATGTCTTGGCTCGAGCAGCCAAGAATCTGCTGAGTCTGCAAGCACCGGACTGTCCGGTGGTGCACCGGACAGTGTCCGGTGCGTCAGGCTGGCTCGAGCGAAGTGGCCGCTCTCGGGAATTCACCGGCGACGTACGGCTAAAATTCACCGGACTGTCCGGTGTGCACCGGACTGTCCGGTGAGCCAACGGTCAGCCGGGCCAACGGTCGGCCGCGCAATCTGCGCGGGACACGTGGCCGAGCCAACGGCTAGAAGACGGCACCGGACTGTCCGGTGTGCACCGGACATGTCCGGTGCGCCAACGGCTCTCAGGCTGCCAATGGTCGGCTTCGCTATTTAAGGAAGGAAATCGGGCACCGGACAGTGTCCGGTGTGCACCGGACTGTCCGGTGCCCCCGATGACAGAAGGCAAGAATGGCTTTCCAAACTTGTGCTCAACGGCTCCTAGCTGCCTTGGGGCTATAAAAGGGACTCCTAGGCGCATGGAGGAGAACACCAAGCATCCTTTGAGCATCATTGATCACTCACACTTCATTCTCGCGCACTTGTTTGACATTCTAGTGATTTGAGCTCCGTTCTAGTGTGCTAGTCTCTTGAGCTCAAGTCTGGGTTTTGCGTGTGCGTATTCGCTGTGATCTTTGTGTCGTGTGTGAGTTGCTAATCCCTCCCTTGCTCTGTGATTCTTCGTGAACATCTTGTGTAAGGGCGAGAGGCTCCAAGCTGTGGAGATTCCTCGCAAACGGGATTAAGAGAAGCAAAGCAACACCGTGGTATTCAAGTTGGTCTTTGGACCACTTGAGAGGGGTTGATTGCAACCCTCGTCCGTTGGGACGCCACAACGTGGAGTAGGCAAGCGTTGGTCTTGGCTGAACCACGGGATAACCACTGTGCCATCTCTGTGATTGATATCTCTTGGTTATTGTGTTGTGTTGAGATCCTTCTCTAGCCACTTGGCAAACTACTGTGCTAACAAGTAACCAAGTTTTGTGGCTTAAGTTTTTGAAGTGTTACAGGATCACCTATTCACCCCCCCTCTAGGTGCTCTCAATTGGTATCAGAGCCGTTCTCTTCAAGAAAGGGACTAACCGCCCGAAGAGATGGATCCTAAAGGCAAGGGGATGGTGATCAACGACAAGGAGAAGGAGTCCTTCGTCAACGAGCCCAATGATGTCAGGCCCACCGACTCAGGCTCGGGCCACAAAAGAAAAGACGGGAGGAAGAAGAAGACTAGGCGCATCAAGGAAATTGTCTACTACGACAGCGACGAATCTTCCTCCTCCCAAAAGGACAACGACGACTACGACAGACGAAAGATGGTTAACTCAAACTTTTCTTTCGATTATTCGCGCATTCCGCATAGCTCAAATGCTCAATTGCTCCCCATTCCACTTGGCAAGCCCCCTCACTTTGATGGAGAGGATTACGGATTTTGGAGCCACAAAATGCGTACTCACCTGTTTTCTCTCCATCCAAGCATTTGGGAGATTGTGGAAAGTGGAATGAAATTTGATAGCTCGGATAGCCCTGTGTTTATTAATGAACAGATTCATAAAAATGCACAAGCTACTACTGTGTTGCTAGCCTCTTTGTGCAGGGACGAGTATCACAAGGTGAGCGGCTTGGACAATGCCAAGCAGATCTGGGACACCCTCAAGATCTCTCATGAGGGAAACGACGTCACCTTGCTCACCAAAATGGAGTTGGTGGAGGGCGAGCTTGGACGGTTCGCGATGATAAGGGGCGAGGAGCCGACACAAACATACAACCGGCTCAAGACCCTTATCAACAAAATAAGGAGCTACGGGAGCACGCGATGGACGAACCACGACGTCGTCCGCCTAATGCTAAGGTCATTTACCGTTCTTGATCCTCATTTGGTGAACAATATACGTGAAAATCCCAGGTACACCAAGATGTCGCCCGAAGAAGTTCTTGGGAAGTTCGTAAGCGGGCGAATGATGATCAAGGAGGCAAGATACGTGGACGACGCGTTGAACGGTCCTAGTCATGAGCCTCAACCCATTGCTCTCAAGGCAACAAGGAGCAAGGAGGCGCTACCAAGCAAGGTGGCGCAAGTTGAGGCGGCCGGACTCAATGATGAGGAGATGGATCTCATCATTAAGCGCTTCAAGACGGCACTTAAAGGTCGCAAGGGGCAGCCGAGCAAGACCAAAGCCAAGGGGAAGCGCTCATGCTTCAAATGCGGTAAGCTTGGTCATTTTATTGCTAACTGTCCCGACAATGATAGTGATCAGGACCAAGGGAACAAGAGGGAGAAAAAGAAGCATTACAAGAAGGCCAAGGGCGAGGCACATATCGGAAAGGAGTGGGATTCGGATTGTTCCTCCTCCGACTCTGACAATGAAGGACTCGCCGCCACCGCCTTCAACAAGTCATCCCTCTTCCCCAACGAGCGTCACACTTGCCTCATGGCAAGAGAGAAGAAAGTAAGCGCTCATACTAGTACTTATGCTTCTTCGAGTGAAGATGAGTCTAGTGATGATGATGAGATAGATTACTCATGCTTATTCAAGGGATTAGATAGAACCAAGGTAGACAAAATTAATGAATTAATTGATGCCTTGAATGACAAGAATATGCTTTTAGAAAAACAAGAGGATTTGTTGTATGAAGAACATGATAAATTTGTAGAAGCACAGAAATCTCTTGCTCTAGAAACTAAGAGGAATGAAATGCTCTCTAGTGAATTATCTTCTTGTCATGAAACTATTGCTAAGTTAAAAAGTTTTAATGATGATTTAAATGCTAAACTAGAAGTAGCTAGTAAATCTAATTCTTGTGTAGAAATTGTTGAAACTTGTAATAGGTGTAAAGATTTTGACATTGATGCTTGTAGTGATCATTTAGTTTCAATTTCCAAATTAAATGATGAATTAGCTAGTCTTAATGCCCAACTTAAGACTAGCAAGAATGAATTTGACAAGCTAAAATTTGCAAGGGATGCCTACACAATTGGTAGACACCCCTCAATTAAGGATGGACTTGGCTACAAGAGGGAAGCCAAGAACTTGACAAGCCATAAGGCTCCCATCTCCGCCAAGGAGAAAGGGAAGGCCCCTATGGCTAGTAGTGTGCAAAAGAACCATGCCTTTATGTACTATGATAGAAGACAACCTAGAAATGCTTATAGGAGTTGTAATGTATATAATGCCTTTGATTCTCATGCCATGGTTGCTTCTAGTTCTTCTTATGTGCATGATAGAAATGTTGGTAGGAGAAATGTTATTCATAATATGCCTAGGAGAAATGTCGTTAATGTTCCTAGGAAAGTTAGTGAACCTTCTACAATATATCATGCTTTAAATGCTTCTTTTGCTATTTGTAGAAAGGATAGGAAGATAGTTGCTAGAAAATTAGGGGCAAGATGCAAGGGAGACAAAACTTGCATTTGGGTCCCTAAGGATATTTGTGCTAACCTTGCAGGACCCAACATGAGTTGGGTACCTAAGACCCAAGCCTAAATTTGCCTTGCAGGTTTATGCATCCGGGGGTTCAAGCTGGATTATTGACAGCGGATGCACAAACCATATGACGGGGGAGAAGAAGATGTTCACCTCCTACGTCAAGAATAAAGATTCCCAAGATGCAATAATATTCGGTGATGGGAATCAAGGCAAGGTAAAAGGGTTAGGTAAAATTGCAATCTCAAATGAGCACTCTATCTCTAATGTGTTTTTAGTAGAGTCTCTTGGATATAATTTGCTATCTGTTAGTCAATTATGCAATATGGGATATAACTGTTTGTTTACAAATGTAGATGTGTCTGTCTTTAGAAGATGTGATGGTTCACTAGCTTTTAAGGGTGTACTAGACGGCAAGCTTTACTTAGTTGATTTTGCAAAAGAAGAGGCCGGTCTAGATGCATGCTTAATGGCTAAGACTTGCATGGGCTGGCTGTGGCATCGCCGCTTAGCACATGTGGGGATGAAGAACCTCCACAAGCTTCTAAAGGGAGAACACGTGATAGATCTAACCAATGTTCATTTCGAAAAAGATAGACCTTGTGTAGCCTGTCAAGCAGGGAAACAAGTGGGAGGCTCTCATCACACCAAAAATGTGATGACAACATCAAGACCCTTGGAGCTGCTACATATGGACCTCTTCGGACCCGTCGCCTATCTGAGCATAGGAGGAAGTAAGTATGGTCTAGTTATCGTTGATGACTTTTCTCGCTTCACTTGGGTGTTCTTTTTGCAGGATAAGTCTGAAACCCAAGGGACCCTCAAGCGCTTCCTAAGGAGAGCTCAAAATGAGTTTGAGCTCAAGGTGAAGAAGATAAGGAGCGACAACGGGTCCGAATTCAAGAACCTTCAAGTGGAGGAGTTTCTTGAGGAGGAAGGGATCAAGCACGAGTTCTCCGCTCCCTACACACCTCAGCAAAATGGTGTGGTAGAGAGGAAGAACAGGACGCTCATAGATATGGCGAGGACTATGCTTGGAGAATTCAAGACCCCCGAGTGCTTTTGGTCGAAAGCCGTGAACACGGCTTGCCACGCCATCAACAGGGTCTACCTTCACCACCTCCTCAAGAAGACGTCGTATGAGCTACTAACCGGTAACAAACCTAATGTATCGTATTTTCGTGTTTTTGGGAGTAAATGCTACATTCTAGTGAAGAAGGGTAGGAATTCCAAATTTGCTCCCAAAGCCGTAGAAGGATTTTTATTAGGTTATGATTCAAATACAAAGGCGTATAGGGTCTTCAACAAATCATCGGGTTTGGTTGAAGTCTCTAGCGACGTTGTATTTGATGAGACTAATGGCTCTCCAAGAGAGCAAGTTGTTGATCTTGATGATGTAGATGAAGAAGACGTTCCAACGGCCGCGATACGCACCATGGCGATTGGAGATGTACGGCCTCAGGAACATTTGGAGCAAGATCAACCGTCTTCCTCAACTATGGTGCATCCCCCAACCCAAGATGACGAACAGGTACCTCAAGTGGAGGCACATGATCAAGGGGGAGCACAGGATGTTCAAGAGGAAGAAGCACCTCAGGCACCTCCAACCCAAGTTCGAGCGACAATTCAAAGGGATCATCCCGTCGACCAGATATTGGGTGATATTAGCAAGGGAGTAACTACTCGCTCAAGATTAGTTAATTTTTGTGAGCATTACTCTTTTGTCTCTTCTATTGAGCCTTTCAGGGTAGAAGAGGCCTTGCTAGATCCGGACTGGGTGTTGGCCATGCAGGAGGAACTCAACAACTTCAAGCGCAACGAAGTTTGGACACTGGTGCCTCGTCCCAAGCAAAATGTTGTGGGAACCAAGTGGGTGTTCCGCAACAAACAGGACGAGCACGGGGTGGTGACGAGGAACAAGGCTCGACTTGTGGCAAAAGGTTATGCCCAAGTCGCAGGTTTGGACTTTGAGGAGACTTTTGCTCCTGTGGCTAGGCTAGAATCAATTCATATCTTGCTAGCATATGCCGCTCACCATTCTTTCAGGTTGTACCAAATGGATGTGAAGAGCGCTTTCCTCAACGGGCCGATCAAAGAGGAGGTGTACGTGGAGCAGCCCCCTGGCTTTGAGGATGAACGGTACCCCGACCACGTGTGTAAGCTCTCTAAGGCGCTCTATGGACTTAAGCAAGCCCCAAGAGCATGGTATGAATGCCTTAGAGACTTTTTAATTGCTAATGCTTTCAAGGTTGGGAAAGCCGATCCAACTCTTTTTACTAAGACTTGCGATGGTGATCTTTTTGTGTGCCAAATTTATGTCAATGACATAATATTTGGTTCCACTAACCAAAAGTCTTGTGAAGAGTTTAGCAGGGTAATGACGCAGAAATTCGAGATGTCGATGATGGGCGAGTTGACCTACTTCCTTGGGTTCCAAGTGAAGCAACTCAAGGACGGCACCTTTATCTCCCAAACGAAGTACACCCAAGATTTGCTAAAGAGGTTTGGGATGAAGGACGCCAAGCCTGCAAAGACGCCGATGGGAACCGACGGACACACCGACCTCAACAAAGGAGGTAAGTCCGTTGATCAAAAAGCATACCGGTCCATGATAGGTTCTTTGCTTTATTTATGTGCTAGTAGACCGGATATTATGCTTAGCGTATGCATGTGTGCTAGATTTCAATCCGATCCGAAGGAGTGTCACTTAGTGGCTGTGAAGCGAATTCTTCGATATTTAGTCGCTACGCCTTGCTTCGGGATCTGGTATCCAAAGGGATCTAACTTTGACTTGATTGGGTACTCAGATTCCGACTATGCTGGATGTAAGGTCGATAGGAAGAGTACATCGGGGACGTGCCAATTCTTAGGGAGGTCCCTGGTGTCATGGAACTCTAAGAAACAAACCTCTGTTGCCCTATCCACCGCTGAGGCCGAGTACGTTGCCGCAGGACAGTGTTGTGCGCAACTACTTTGGATGAGGCAAACCCTCAGGGACTTTGGCTACAATCTGAGCAAAGTCCCACTCCTATGTGACAATGAGAGTGCTATCCGAATAGCGGAAAATCCTGTTGAGCACAGCCGCACAAAGCACATTGACATCCGGCATCACTTCTTGAGAGACCACCAGCAAAAGGGAGATATCGAAGTGTTTCATGTTAGCACCGAGAACCAGCTAGCCGATATATTTACCAAGCCTCTAGATGAGAAGACCTTTTGCAGGCTGCGTAGTGAGCTCAATATCTTAGATTCGCGGAACTTGGATTGAAATGTAGCATACATGTGTTTATGCCTTTGATCATGTTCATTCTGCATTTTGTTGCTTATTGTGGTGCTCAAGTTGTACAAACACTCCCTGGACCTCACAAGTCCTGTTTGCAAGTAATGCACATATTTAGGGGGAGCTGTGCTACAACTTGACCCTTTGAGACTAACCATGTACTTGAGTTTCGTTGTTTTAGTCTCCAAGGAAAATTGAAAGGGAAAAGGTGGACTTGGACCATGCAAGACTTCCACTGCACTCCGATGAAAAGAGTAACTCTTCCAGGTTCATCGTTATACTCTTATTGCCTATTTGCTCTTAGTTGAAGATTTTGGTGAGGCAATGGGGTTAAAGGGCCACGATTGATCCCGTTTTGGTGCTTGATGCCAAACGGGGAGAAAATAAAGGCCAAAGCAATAAATGGATCAGCTACCACTTGAGAAATTTTGAAATAGTAGATTAGAGCTTTTGGTTTGTCAAAACTCTTTTATTGTCTCTTATGTCAAAAGTTGGCCTCTTGTGGGGAGAAGTGTTGATTATGGGAAAAGGGGGAGTTTTTGAAATCTTTGATCAAATTTCTTTGGAAAACCTCTCTTTATGTCTCCACAAGTGGTTTTGACTTAGAGATAGGAATTTGAGTTTGATTTGCAAAAACAAACCAAGTGGTGGCATAGAGTGATCCATATATGTCAAAATTGAATCAAAACAATTTTGATTTCTTATTTGATTTGATTTTGTACTTGTTCTACTTGCTTTATGTTGTGTTGGCATAAATCACCAAAAAGGGGGAGATTGAAAGGGAAATGTGCCCTTGGGCCATTTCTAAGTATTTTGGTGATTTAGTGTCCAACACAAGTGCCTAAGAGTAAAAAGGTGGACAAGGTACAAATCAAGAATTAAGGTATGTTTCTCAGACTTAGTACATTGTTTTATGGACTAATGTATTGTGTCTAAGTGCTGGAAACAGAAAAAATCCAATTGGAAATGTCTTGGCTCGAGCAGCCAAGAATCTGCTGAGTCTGCAAGCACCGGACTGTCCGGTGGTGCACCGGACAGTGTCCGGTGCGTCAGGCTGGCTCGAGCGAAGTGGCCGCTCTCGGGAATTCACCGGCGACGTACGGCTAAAATTCACCGGACTGTCCGGTGTGCACCGGACTGTCCGGTGAGCCAACGGTCAGCCGGGCCAACGGTCGGCCGCGCAATCTGCGCGGGACACGTGGCCGAGCCAACGGCTAGAAGACGGCACCGGACTGTCCGGTGTGCACCGGACATATCCGGTGCGCCAACGGCTCTCAGGCTGCCAACGGTCGGCTTCGCTATTTAAGGAAGGAAATCGGGCACCGGACAGTGTCCGGTGTGCACCGGACTGTCCGGTGCCCCCGATGACAGAAGGCAAGAATGGCTTTCCAAACTTGTGCTCAACGGCTCCTAGCTGCCTTGGGGCTATAAAAGGGACTCCTAGGCGCATGGAGGAGAACACCAAGCATCCTTTGAGCATCATTGATCACTCACACTTCATTCTCGCGCACTTGTTTGACATTCTAGTGATTTGAGCTCCGTTCTAGTGTGCTAGTCTCTTGAGCTCAAGTCTGGGTTTTGCGTGTGCGTATTCGCTGTGATCTTTGTGTCGTGTGTGAGTTGCTAATCCCTCCCTTGCTCTGTGATTCTTCGTGAACATCTTGTGTAAGGGCGAGAGGCTCCAAACTGTGGAGATTCCTCGCAAACGGGATTAAGAGAAGCAAAGCAACACCGTGGTATTCAAGTTGGTCTTTGGACCGCTTGAGAGGGGTTGATTGCAACCCTCGTCCGTTGGGACGCCACAACGTGGAGTAGGCAAGCATTGGTCTTGGCCGAACCACGGGATAACCATTGTGCCATCTCTGTGATTGATATCTCTTGGTTATTGTGTTGTGTTGAGATCCTTCTCTAGCCACTTGGCAAACTACTGTGCTAACAAGTAACCAAGTTTTGTGGCTTAAGTTTTTGAAGTGTTACAGGATCACCTATTCACCCCCCTCTAGGTGCTCTCAGGTAACCACTCGATCTCGTGTCGCTCATTTTTGTGAACATTACTCTTTTGTGTCTTCTATTGAGCCATACAGGGTGGAAGATGCATTAAGAGATTCGGATTGGGTGTTGGCAATGCAAGAGGAGCTCAACAACTTCACAAGGAATGAGGTATGGCATCTTGTTCCACGTCCTAACCAAAATGTTGTAGGAACCAAGTGGTTATTTCGCAACAAGCAAGATGAGCATAGTGTGGTGACAAGGAACAAAGCCCAACTTGTGGCCAAGGGATATTCACAAGTCAAAGGTTTGGATTTTGGTGAAACCTATGCACCCGTAGCTAGGCTTGAGTCAATTCGTATATTACTTGCTTATGCTACTTACCATGGCTTTAAGCTTTATCAAATGGATGTAAAAAGTGCCTTCCTCAATGGACCAATCAAGGAAGAGGTCTATGTTGAGCAACCTCCCGGCTTTGAAGATAGTGAGTTCCCTAACCATGTCTATAAACTCTCAAAGGCTCAAGCAAGCCCCAAGAGCATGGTATGAATGACTAAGAGATTTCCTTATCACTAATGGCTTCAAAGTTGGAAAAGTCGATCCTACACTCTTTACTAAAACCATTGCAAATGATTTTTTGTATGCCAAATTTATGTTGATGATATCATATTTAGGTCTACTAACAAATCTACTTGTGAAGAGTTTAGTAGGATAATGATTCAAAATTTCGAGATGTCTATGATGGGGGAGTTGAAGTATTTTCTAGGATTTCAAGTGAAGCAACTCCAAGAAGGCACCTTCATCAGCCAAACCAAGTACATTCAAGATATACTTACCAAGTTTGGAATGAAGGATGCCAAGCCCATCAAGACACCCATGGGAACCAATGGGCATCTCGACCTCGACACGGGAGGTAAATCCGTAGATCAAAAGGTATACCGGTCGATGATAAGATCTCTACTCTATTTATGTGCATCTCGACCAGATATTATGCTTTCCGTATGCATGTGTGCAAGATTCCAAGCTGATCCTAAGGAAGTTCACCTTAGGCCATGAAAAGAATCATGAGATATTTAGTTTATACACCTAAGTTTGAATTTTAGTACCCCAAGGGATCCACTTTTGATTTAATAGGTTATTCAGATGCTGATTGGGCAGGGTGTAAAATTGATAGGAAGAGCACATCAGGGACTTATCAGTTTCTAGGAAGATCCCTACTGTCTTGGGCTTCAAAGAAACAAAACTCAGTAGCTCTTTCTACCGCCAAAGCCGAGTACATTGCCACAGGCCATTGTTGCGCGTAATTGCTTTGGATGAGGCAAACCCTTAGGGACTATGGCTACAAATTGAGCAAAGTTCCTCTCCTATGTGATAATGAGAGTGCAATCCGCATGGCGGATAATCCCGTTGAACACAGCCGCACTATGCACATAGCCATTCGGTATCACTTTTTGAGAGATCACCAACAAAGGGGGGATATCGAGATTGCTTATGTTAGCACCAAAGAACAACTAACCGATATCTTTACCAAACCATTAGATGAGAAAACCTTTACCAAACTTAGGAATGAGCTAAACATTCTTGATTCTCGGAACTTTGATTGATACTTTGCACACATAGCTCAAATATGTACCTTTGATCATATCTTCTTTATGTCTACGACTAATGTGTTTTCAAGTGTATTCCTATGCTTAGTCGTAGATTGAAAGGGAAATGGAGTCTTCAGCGAAGACAAGGCTTCCACTCCACTCTATCGGTATTATTTACTCCTTCGCCGTCACTCCGCACCGCTCTCCACTTTGGTATAATCTTCACTCTTATTATTAGTACCAATGAGGAGAAAGTAACAAGGGCTCACATTTCACTCACAAAGTATCCGTTTTTGGTGATTCATGCCAAAGGGGGAGAAAGTATGAGCCCAAAGCAAAAGGACCGCACCACCACCAATTTCTAAAAGTTTTTAAAGAAGTTTTCAATTGGTACCTTATTTTTGATATATTTCAAATTGGAATGACCACTTTCAAAATTGGTATCTGAAACCCTCTTGAACACTAAGAGGAGAATTTTTATTCAGGGGGAGTTTTGTTTAAGTCAAAGGAAAAGCTTTTGAAACAGAGGGAGAAAATTTCAAATCTCGAAAATGCTTCTCGAAATCTTATTCATGTACCTTTGACTATTTGCAAAAAGACTTTGAAAAGATTTTCCAAAAGAATCTGCAAAAACAAAACAAGTGGTGCAAGCGTGGTCCAAAATGTTAAAAGAAAGAAAGCAATCCATGCATATCTAGTGAAAGTATAAATTGGTTTAATTCCAAGCAACCTTTGCACTTGCCTTATGTAAACTAGTTCAATTCTGCACTTATATATTTGCTCTGGTTTGTATTGGCATCAATCACCAAAAAGGGGGAGATTGAAAGGGAAATAAGGTCAAACCTTTTCCTAAATGTTTTTGGTGGTTAAAATGTCCAACACAAATAATTGGACTAACTAGTTTGCTCTAGATTATATGTTCTATAGGTGCTAAAGGTTCAACACAAACCAATAAAAAGATCTAAGTTAGGGTTCAAAAGAAAGGAGCAAAAGAAACCGAAGAGAACCCTGGTCTGGCGCACCCGACTGTCTGGTGTGCCACCGGACAGTGTCCGGTGCACCAGGGTCCGTACAGACTGAACTCTCCACCTTCGGGAATTTGGAAAGCCGCTCTGCTATAATTCACCGGACTGTTCGGTGGGTCACCGGACTGTCCGGTGTGCCAAGCAGAGCAATGACTAACAGCGCAACGGTCGTCTGCAAAAGTATGAACAGTGTGTGAATAGTGCGCGCAGAAGTCAGAGCAGGCGTCAGAGGAGCACCGGACAGTGAACAGTGCCTGTTCGGTGCGACACCGGACTGTCCGGTGCGGCACCGAACTGTCCGGTGCCCCAAGTTGTCAGAGCTCCAACGGTCGAAACCGTCAGAACCCTAACGGTTGGGTGACGTGGCTGGCACATCGGACAATGTTTGGTGGCGCACTAGACTGTCCGGTGCGCCCATCGACAGACAGCCTCCCCAACGGTTGGTTTGGTGGTTGGGGCTATAAATACCCCCCAACCACCACCACTTCAAGGATCCAAGTTTTTTCAGACTTCACATTCAATACAAGAGCTAGTGCAATCAATACAAGACATAATTCAAAGGAATTAAAGCCTCTCCAAGTCCCAAATCCACTCCAAACAAATAGTGACTAGAGAGAGAGAGAGAGTTTTTGCTCGTGTTCTTTTAGCTCTTGTTCTTGAATCGCTTTCTTCTTTCCCATTCTTGTTCTTCAAAGCACTTGTAATCAAAGCAAGAGACACCAATTGTGTGGTGGTCCTTGTGGGGTCTAAGTGACCCGTTTGATTGAGAAGAAAGCTCACTCGGTCTAAGTGACCGTTTGAGAGAGGGAAAGGATTGAAAGAGACCCGGTCTTTGTGACCACCTCAATGGGGACTAGGTTTGCAAGAACCGAACCTCGGTAAAACAAATCACCGTGTCACTCGCTTTATTTCTTGGTTGATTTGTTTTCACCCTCTCTTTCGGACTCGGTTTTATTTCTAACGCTAACCCCGTCTTGTAGTTATGCTTAAAGTTTGTAAATTTCAGTTTCGCCTATTCACCCCCCTCCCCCTCTAGGCGACTTTCACCTAGGGGTATTTAGAACTTATCCAAGGTATGAAACTATTGCTAGTTCACCTATTCCAAGTTTTACCTATTTTTGGTTGGATTTGAGCTATTTCTGACTTAGAAACTCTGAGATTGATCTTATGAACCTGTGAATCAAAGACTTGGCAAACTACTTAGTCCATATGGTTGTGATGGTCATCAAGCACCAAATCAATATATAAAATGGTTTAAGGCCATTCCCCTTTATGGGAATTCTAATCTCCCTCATTCCATTAATTAGTGTTTTAACTATGAAATTGATCATTTTGAAGTTTAATTATTTGATAAAAATGTGCATTACGGTACTACAAATATTGTACAGTTTTTTAAACCTCAAAAACTTATGTATAAAAGTCAAATAGCTAAGTTAAAGTGTATTTGTGGAGTTGAATAGGGGAATGGTTGGAGAGGAGATAAAAAAGAGGAAAGGGAAGGCATTTAAATATGAATATAAAGTACGAATAGAAGGATTTAGGAGGGGAACATCGGAACTGGTCTTAGGTATCCAGAGATATTTCGGACCTCAAGAGAGTGTTATGTTCCTAAATTGAAATTCATTTTAAATAATTAATAGATTCATATAATATTTGATTTATGTGTTTTATCTATGTGTATAGATTCATTACCATCTATTTAAATATAGACATAAAAAACAAGAGCTAAAACGGATACTCCCTCTGTCCTGAAATAGTATTCGTTTTGGCTCTTGATTTTTATGTATATGGTCAACTAGATGACAATAAACGTAGACACGCATATAGAACACATAAACCAAGTTTTATATAAATCCATCAAAAAGTCAAAACGATTTTTATTTTATAACATAGGAGTACTATTTTGAGTCTCAGCATGGGAAACACATATTGCCTACTCAATATCTGTAAGAGCATACTGGTGCATACTGCAGCTAGCACCAGAGATATTCACGCGAATGGCTACAAACATCAGCAAGACCATAAAATGAGTGATTTGTGAAGACGAATTTGCAACCCACCGTCCTAGCAGTGTAGCATGCATCAACGCGTGATGGAAAAATGTTGGAAAAAACTGCGTGATGTCTAAGGCACACAAAATGCCCGTGGTCGTCGACTCGCTCGGTTCGTGGTCGGTTCGGCTTGACATGGCTCGGATCAGATCATTTGATTTTTTTCAGAGCTGAGCTAACATTCTATTTCGATTCGTGGTCAGTATAACTTAATTTGTTAACGAGCCAGCTCACGAGCTAAATAAACTATCATATTTCAGCAAAACGAAACTATATGCATATCATTTACGTAATAATTAATGAATATGTTACATGTATGCATAGTGTCTATGACATATGAGTTAAACTAATGATTGATGAACTGTATCTATCTGTTAAATTGGTCTATACGAATATAGTTGTGGGTTAAACTGATGAACATGTATGTGAATTGTGAATTGATGAGTTGTGTTAATTTGATGTTATATTGATGTGGTCTGTGAAATTATAAATATAATTACTATTTTCTATTGTTAAATTAGTTTAAAATTAATTAAAAATTAATTATTATATACATATTGTTTTTTGCTACTCTGGCTAACAAGTTAAACGAGTCGAGCCAGCTCGTTAGCTTAACGAGCAAGTTTGAACTCGGACGAGCTAAGTCGAGCTGGCTCGATATTCAGGCCTAGTGATGTCCGTGCACAAAAGAAATGCATATAGTTATGGTCCTTATATATACACTTGGAAATGTAAAGAATAACGAGCCAAAATATTCTGCATCACGAGAAAAAAATGGGCTTCAGACTTTCCGTTGTCCCCGTCTTCCCGAGCAGTCCGTTGGATCTGATCCGGTCAAACTCAAACGCTTGGCACGTGTCCTCTGTTAGGCCTTATTGGACAGTTTGGTAATTTTCTCCGAACTGATTTTTCCTCTATCTAGATTAGGTGAATTCAAGTCTTTTACTTAGTCCCTTATAGGATTAAATCACTAAATCTAATCAAATAGTATTTATATGTTTATTCCATATGGGTTATATCCAAAAATCCAATGAACTATGTTTGTTGGTTTATTCTATGTGGATTAAATCCAAAACTTGGAAACCTACAAAAGTCAATAAAATCAATAAAGTTTAAACACGTAATCCTATATTTCTCTAGAAATCTAAGCATACATGTCATATAATTCTCAATACATATCTTTTACTTGTTCAAATTGAACACATTTTTTATCTAGATCAAATAAAAAACACAAATCAATATAACTCAAGATCCAATGATTAGATATTTCTGGAATGGTAACTAACACAAAGTGACCTTTTCTCTTTCTCTAGCGATGGTGATAATATATTTATGCTTAGACTCTAGAACACCGTGAGACAAACGAATGAATATGCACAATAGACCAAAGTTAACTACAATAGAAAAAATGTAAGGCAATAACACAACAATAGATGGACATGTAATATAAAGGATATTGCTGCTAATTTCCAAGTATACATGCAGGAGTAGAAAATAGAAAAAAACATGGTTGGTTATTAAGGGGGTGTTTGGTTGCCCCTGCTAAAGTTTAGCCCGGGTCACATCAAGCGTTTGACTTTCAAATAGGAGTATGAAATATAGACCCAACCAACTGGACTAGATTCGTCTCGTCTTTTAATCTTCGGCTGACAAATTTGTTTTATAATCCGACTACATTTAATACCCGAAACGGAGGTTCAAACATTCGATTGGACAGGGGCTAAACTTTAGTTTGGGGTAACCAAACGGGGCCTAAGTAATGCTACAATCAGTGTGGATAATACCCCAGCTAGAGATATGCATCTAAAATACTAAAAACTTTACCCAGGAGATGTACATTAAAAAAGGCATCATAACAGTAATAGCAACAACTAATATTAAAAAAGGCATCATAACAGAAATATGCATTATTTTTTACATTTTATTTTAGTCAATTTGGGAATCGTGGCCATAGTACATTGCGTACTTGCAAAATTAATCAGTACTAAACATTAGAACTGGTTGCAGCTGTCATGTTGTCATTGAGTTTTCATGTTGTTCAGTTTTCCATGTTGTCATTGAGTTCTATGCTGTTGCAGCTGTCATGTTGTCATTGAGTTTTCATGCTGTTCAATTTTCCATGTTGTCATTGAGTTCTCATTTCAGATGAACTATCTGCATAGTTAGAGATGCAATGTTTTTTTTAAAGAAACCAGATCATGCAGTGGAAAATGTCCAAGAGAACACCATGAGTCCGAATATGAAGAAGCCGAAATTAATTAGACCAAACATAAGCCGGATATATGTATTGAGAACATTATATGGATACGATCAGTTGCGCGCCGACTATTCCGTCAGTGACTCATGCGAAATTTAACTAGACCAAACATGAGTTCGAATGTGAAGAAGCATTTTCCTCCCAAAACTTAGTATTTCCTCGATGTTTTTTTTGCTCTTAGTAAAGTAATAAAAGCTTCATTTAAAAAAAATTAAGACACCTGTAACCCTACATGCTTTAGTATTAAAATACAAGTCGTTTAAGACAGTGATATAGTTTCCAAAATATAGATTTGATCAATGTTTTTTTAAATACAAATAAATTCTTAATATATTTATACTTTTTGCAAAAGTACTTTTTAGTATAAATCTAGGGGCGAAAACGGATAGTACATACAATATACGTCATACGTGCAATTGATCATCGGGATTCGGATAAACATGGCACGCTTTTTTCATTAATAATCAGTTTCCGGCCGGGGCCCTGGAGGCCTGGACCCATCAGGCGGCAGATGCGCCTGGCGCGCGCACGCTGACTGCCGGCTCAGGCGAGCGCCCAGGCCCCGGCGTGGCGTTTACGCCCCTGCCGGCTGGTCGCGCACCGGCGCCCGATCGAGCCGCGGGGCCCGGCCACGGTCGCGGCCGGTCCGTCGTCCTCGTCGGTTGGGTCGCTGTCCGCTGCCATGGGGCAGTGTTCGGCGGTGGCATGGCAGCAGGCACCGTCGCCGTGTCGCGGCACAGTGCGGCGGATCGGTCGCGCGGCCACAGGCTGTACTTGTCGACGACCACTTGTGTTGCCGTCCGTGCTGG
The DNA here is from genome assembly GCA_029449295.1 of Zea luxurians. NCBI lineage: Eukaryota > Viridiplantae > Streptophyta > Magnoliopsida > Poales > Poaceae > Zea > Zea luxurians. The sequence goes on along the minus strand of JAOPSE010000001.1, from coordinate 137,671,730 downwards.
CGCGAGTTGAGTGCCCCTGCATCCCGCGTTGCACGGCATTCACTCCAACAGACCAACAGTGGGGCGACGAGACGATTCTACGAGCTCCGTATAATGGAGGACTGGTCGTCGGCTCGTTCATTAATTAAGGGGAGAGGCAGCGTGGGGCCGACTTGCAGTTCTGGAACGGCGACCGTAGCGTGACATGGTCCAAACCACCACCCGGGCTGGCAATCCAGTCGATCCACAAGACGGCTGCAGCCTGCAGCATCCGTCCGTCAAACCACGGACGGTACCTCCTCCATGCTCCAGCTACGGACACGACCGACTTGCAATCCGTCCGTCCAGGCGCAGGGGAGCCACGGCCCACCGGAAAACGAACCACGGAAGGCGGAACACTCGCGCGCACGCGCCGGCCGGCCGGCTCATCGTTGCGTTCGATCGCCGCCGCGCGTGCGAGAAAACGAAAACCACAGCCGCGCGGCGGGTGCCAGGTCGCGCGCGCGCGCGCGTTTCCGTGGTGGGTCGATCTCGCCGGCGGGTTGACCGTTCCTTTGCCTCGACGCTAATGCTTTCCTCTCCTCTGACTCTCTGCCAGTCTTCCCTTGCCTGCCCTTTGTCCGTCGATCCGGTCCACGGTGCCGAAGAAGAATCAGCGCTGAATTTTACCGAGGTCTTTACCTCACGTGCTCTGCTTCTGCGGCTACTGCCAGCCGCCCCGCGCCAGCCGCCAGGCCCCGTGGAAGTGGAGCCAGCGCGGCTCGACCGTTCGGTGCACCTGCGCGTGCGCCTCCGTGCTCATTTTCAACTCCCCGGCGGCCTGGTCTCTCGTCTTCTTTTCCGCCTTTTTGCGGTGCTGCCCCCATCTCTTGGTTCCATCATCTCGTGTGTATTATCGCGACCGGCATGCATGAATGCAATCAGTATCCACGGGCAACGGGGAGTATAATATCTACCACGAACAAATCGAGGTTCCTGCTGATATGATACCCGCTTCACTACAGAAAAAAAACGTCGGTAAGAAATAGACGTTATTACTAATAGATCAATGCATTTAGGTTATGTACGGTATTTGACATATTTAAACTAATAAAAACGTCGGTCGACCGATGTTTTTAAAGTATAAAGAATGTCGGTTGAGCTGGTTGACGTTCTTAATCAGCCACCGGCCATCCGTGGGTGTTGTCATGTGGTCGTAAGAACTTCGGCGTCACCAACGTTCTTAGTTGACGTGGACATAAGAACGTCGGCTTGGCCGGCATTCTTATATGTTTTTTTAATATAAACCTTGTTTTGGCTTCCTCCCTGGACGTGAAGCCTCCAGAACATGGTTTATATTTTAAAACCCGCATTATCACATAATCACATACATACAAAACATCTCAAACACAAGTCCAAACATTATATACACGATAGTCGAAACAAGTCCATAAGTCCACATAGCACAAGTTCGAATATCACATAAACAAGTCCAAACATCATATAAACAAGTCCAAAAGACCATAAGTCCATCAGTCTTGAGGTGGGTCGTCACTCATCGGGACGTAAGACGCTCGTGTTAAATATCTAGTTGATGAAGTTCGTAGCGTCGTCTCGAGTAGGGCGCGAACCCGAACCCTACAAGAGATACGATACATATGTTACTGTATATATTTAGCTTAATTTACTACATTTTACTTAACTAAATCTCAAAGTAGGCTTAACTTACCACTACAGGTGATGGAGGTGGTTGTGTTGGACATGGAGCATATGCCCACGGTATTTGTGACTACCCCATACGAGGATATGCCCATGGCATTAGTGGCGGCAACATCGACGGTGTCGGCGTTGGCATCTAAGGAGTCATATGTGACGTCATCTGCGGTGTCTATGGTGGAATCTGAGATGGCCATGGGCCAAATCATCACGACATCGATGGCGATACCATTTGGTTGTGGAGACCTATCCAAGAACCCTATAACAAGAGAATCAATTTCATGTTCACGAATTAGGACTCTAACTTGATAAAGTTGCAAAAGTTTACATGTGATGCATCACCATGCGAAGACAAGGGGTTCGCTGGTGGAGTCGTAGGAATATTGTGCTGAGGTATTCCGCTACCGTATGCTTGCAAGTAAATTAGTTATCAATTATACAATTAAAATCATTTGAAAAACTGACAAATAACTAAATTGAAGTCAAGATATTACCTGGTGATGCATCCACATATATACATATGTTGCGATTGCATCATTTGCATCTGTTGTCGTATTTGTTGCACCTCCTCCTGCAACTTCCATTGATCCTCCATTAGCTCCTCCTCTCGTGCAGATGATTACCGAGGCTGACTGGTCCCGGCAGAGGAGGATGACTGCCTACTATAACTTCGGCGGTCCACAACGCTATCGTCGATAGGAAACCTACACAAAGTATTCTAATATATATAATATATAGATCATAGGTTATCGAAATAAAATGAATCGATAATATAAAAGTACCTCTCATGTCACACACCTCCACCAGTCGCATAAGTTGGCGTCGTGTCAAAATCAGTTGTTATCTAGTCCACATCTGATCCATGTTTCTCTCGCAAGTTTTCAATATAGCGACCATGCAACACATTGAATTCAATTGAAAATCCAAAATTAAAGTTTTGAGTCAGTATTTGGATGTACCAACTTTTGTGTCATTCTCATCTCACAGAATCTCCGGTGATCCTTGTGCTTCGCGATGTACGTCTGGACAATTTTAGGTTCGATGCTTCTCAAGAAGCCTACAATACAAGATTCCATGTCCACATATTTATTTAAGAAATAGAATTGACAATAATTTAACATGCCACGAATCTAGCCTTGCTAGCATGACCATGAGCCCTAAAATGGTGGAGACCAGGCTTACTTAATCGGTTGCCACGATTTCTATCTGATCTAGATGTGAACTCATAGAAAGCCAAGTAATCGCACAGCTAGAGCCAAGCATCGGGGTGTTGCCTTAGCCAATCCACCTCACTTTCCCACCGGGCTCAGCGACCATCCCTGGGTAGAAGAATCTATAGTAGATCTCAATCACGGTGCTGACTGATGTACTGTTGCCTTGCCCGTCCCAGTCCACCTCTTCCCAAGTCCCGGTCCCCTTCGGCTTTATTATTTACCGTTGCTCGAATTTCTTCCGAGGCTTCACTGTCAGGGACCAACGAAACCTACACAAATAAAACTTGTTATTTGAAAATGAAACTAATATTATTATAAAATCTAAAGGTGTTAATTAAGCATAAAATACCTAATATTGACAGTGGCTGCCACTTCATCTTCCTCTTCCTCATCTTCTACCACCTCTACCTCATCTGCTACCGTCTGATTGTCCTCATCATCTGTCGTCTGATTTGCCTCATCATTTGCAACATCAGTGTCATGTGTCGCAGTGGCCTCTACCGGAGCAATTGAGTGATCCGATGGCCGCTGTTGATCCAAAAGGGGTGAGATGAGCTTCTCTAGCCTCTGTTGACTAGATGGTGCCCCGCGAATGGAAACAACATTAAGGCACCACAATTCTTTGACCCTTCCTATTGGTTTGTTGTCTTTCTTTTTAGTGTTTGATTTAAAAGGGGAGAATTTTCGTGGACTAAAAGCAAGCCCATAACTTATCAAATACTACTCTTTTAAATTTTTATAAGTCTTTCAAGTGGTATATTTTATGGGTTACGATCCATGGAAGGAAGGATGTGGTTTATGGAGTTAGGGGGAGGCTTAAGTCCATAAAACCACAATATGGAGATGATTCACATAGGCTAGAAATACTTTAAAGTACACACTCTCATTTGGTATCTTTTTATATCATATGAATCTTGCGTTTACACATGCATCCTAGCAAGTAGAGTGCATTTTACCTTATGTATTTGATTGTCTGCTTATTTTGAAGGATATAGTGTGGACATAGAAGAAGGCAACATGGTGATCAAGAAGATCAACACCTCAACACAAGATATTAGAAGACACATTGAAGACCTATGAAGATCATGCTAGAATCCAAGTCATTATACAAAATATTCTTGAATGAAGAAACATGGAAAACGAAGAAACATGCTATATAGCAGCGTCGGATGTGTCCGGTGGTGCACCGGAGAAGCACCAAACAAGTGTTGTGCCTAAGTTAGAGAGATGGATAGAAGATTGAGTACACTAGATGTCACACTAGATAGGGAACCTAATAAGGCTTACAACGTGAACGCAGAAGTTTACAACACACTGGATATGTCTAGTGGTACACTGGATACCGCACCAAATAGGGTACTCAGAGAGGTTGCAAAAGCATCCAAGCTAGGTTATACTCACCGAACATGTCTAGTGTGACACCGGTAGCACCATATACCTAGGGCTCATTGTTTGCCAACATCTAGTCATAATATCTACGTGACATGGAACTCAACAAATGTGTTCGGTATAGTAAATGGACATGTCTGATAGTATGCAAAAAAGTCTGATTTCTGGTCACAACATCTAGCTGGCATGGAACTGAACGGATGTGTTAGATGTGGTAATTTTGGACATGTGGGGCTATAAATACCACCCCAACCAGCTAAATCTCATGTGTGCGAGTTGATAAACATAGCAAATGAGTTGAGACTCCAATTATATAGCTCTAGATACCAAGTGCTCAAAGAATCACTCGGTGGTTAGCTTAGGAGATTTTGTGAAGTGGTTAGGTTAGATAGGCCGCTTTTGTAGCACTTGCTCTAGGATATCCCTAGTGATTAGAAGTAAAGTTAGACTCCCTCAACCTTTTGGTACTTGTGTACACCATTGTATTGTACCGAGAATGGTTGTATCTTTCGAGATCACACCAACCACATTTGTGGTGTGACAGCCACCGTGTACCAAAGAGAACGAGACCCGTAGCATTTTAGCCAAAAGTTTGACATTAGAGACAGTGGGGAGCATTAAGAGAGGCTGGACACATAATACCACTTGTGGGTGGAGAAAGCCTATGACTATCTGAAAGGGAAATGTACCCTTGGGACATTTCTATAAGATTTTGGTGATTAAGTGCTCCACACAAATGCTTTGAGTAATATTTGTGCCAAAGACTTAAGAAGTGCAAATCAAGAGTAAAGGTATGTTTCTAAGACTCAGTACATTCTTTTGGAGACTAATGTATTGTGTCTAAGTGCTAGAAACAGGAAAAGAACAATTTGGAAAAAGACTTGGTTGAGCAGCCAAGACTCTGCGCAGTCTGGGTGCACCGGACAGTGTCCGGTGGTGCACCGGACAGTGTCCGGTGCGCCAGGCTGGCTCTGGCGAACTGGCTGCTCTCGGGTTTCGTCGGCGGCGTACGACTATAAATCACCAGACTGTCCGGTGGTGCACCGGACTGTCCGGTGAGCCAACAGTCGGCCGGGCCAACGGTCTGCCGCGTAATCCGCGCGTGACGCGTGGCAGAGCCAACGGTCAGAAGGGGGCACCAGACTGTCCGGTGTGCACCGGACAGTGTCTGGTGCGCCAACGGCTCTGAATCTCCAACGGTCAGCTGCGCCAAAATAGGAAAGAAATCCACACCGGACAATGTCCGGTGGTGCACCGGACTGTCCGGTGCGCCAGGCGTCAGAAGGCAAGAATTGCCTTCCTGGAATGCTCTCAACGGCTCCTAGCTGCCTTGGGGCTATAAAAGGGACCCCTAGGCGCATGGAGGATAACACCAAGCATTCTCTAAGCATTCCTAAGCACCAAGACTCCAATTCCGCGCATTCGATTCTTTGTGATAGCAACTAGAGCTCCATTTGAGTAGAGAACTCTTTGGGCTATGTTGTGAGCTCGAGTTGTGACTTGTGTGCGTGTTTGTGCTCTGATTTTGTGTCTTGTGTGCGTTGCTCATCCTAGCCTTACTTCCGTGCTTCTTTGTGAACATCAAATTGTAAGGGCGAGAGGCTCCAAGTTGTGGAGATTCCTCGCAAGCGGGATATAGTAAAACAAAGCAAAACACTGTGGTATTCAAGTGGGTCCTTAGACCGCTTGAGAGGGGTTGATTGCAACCCTCGTCCGTTGGGACACCACAATGTGGAGTAGGAAAGTGTTGGACTTGGCCGAACCACGGGATAAACCACTGTGCCTATCTATGTTGATCTTCTTGTGGTTATCGTGTCTTGCAAGAACTCCTCTCTAGCCACTTGGCTTTATTGTGCTAACTCCTAATCAAGTTTTGTGGCATTAAGTTTCAAGTTTTTACACGATCACCTATTCACCCCCCTCTAGGTGCTCTCAATTGGTATCAGAGCCATTCTCTTCACGAAGGGACTAATCGCCCGAAGAGATGGATCCTAAGGGAAAGGGGATGGTGGTCAACAATAAGGAGAAGGAGACCATTTTCAACGAGCCGAGGGACGACAAAGCTACTGACTCCGGCTCGAGTCAAAAGAAGAAGGAAGGGAAGAAGAAGAGGCGCATCAAGAAGATCGTCTACTACGACGACAGTGACGAGTCCTCTTCTTCCCAAAAGGACAACGACGACAACGACCACAAGAAAAAAAAACGGTTAACTCTAATTTTTCTTTCGATTATTCTCGTATTCCTCAAAGTACCAATGCTCATTTACTCTCCATTCCACTTGGTAAACCTCCTCACTTTGATGGAGAGGACTACGGATTTTGGAGTCACAAAATGCGTAGTCACTTGTTCTCTCTCCATCCAAGCATATGGGAGATAGTAGAGAATGGAATGCAATTTGATAGTACTGATAGTCCCATATTCATCAATGAGCAAATTCACAAAAATGCTGTCGGGGACCATAATTAGGGGTACCCCCAAGACTCCTAATCTCAGCTAGTAACCCCCATCAGCACAAAGCTGCAAAAGCCTGATGGGTGCGATTAAGTCAAGGCTTAGTCCACTCAAGGGACACGATCTCGCCTCGCCTGAGCCCAGCCTCGGGCAAGGGTAGCCGACCCCGGAGGATTCACGTCTCGCCCGAGGGCCCCCTCAAGCAACGGACACACCTTCGGCTCGCCCGAGGCCCAGTCTTCGCCGAGAAGCAACCTTGGCCAGATCGCCACGCCGACCGACCGTATCGCAGGAGCATTTAATGCAAGGATGGCCTGACACCTTATCCTGACGCGTGCTCTTCAATCGACAGAGCCGAAGTGACCGCAGTCACTTCGCCGCTCCACTGACCGACCTGACAAGAAGACAGCGCCGCCTGCGTCGCTCCAACTGTTGTGCCACTCGACTAGAGTGAGGCTGACAGCAGCTAAGTCCGGCCTCAGGCGCCATAGGAAGCTCTGCCTCGCTCGACCCCAGGGCTCGGCCCCCGTCTCGACTCCGGAAGACGACGAACTCCGCCTCGCCCGACCCCAGGGCTCGGACTCAGCCTCGGCTCCGGAAGACGACGAACTCCGCCTTGCCCGATCCCAGGGCTCGGACTCAGCCTCGGCACCGGAAGACGACGAACTCTGCCTCGCCCGACCCCAGGGCTCGGACTCAGCCTCGGCTCCGGAAGACGACGAACTCCGCCTCGCCCGAGCCCAGGGCTCGGACTCAGCCTTGGCCTCGGACGACGGTCTCCGCCTCGCTCGACCTGGGGCTCAGACTCGACCTCGACCTCGGAAGACAGACTCGACCTCGACCTCGGATGAGCCTCCGCCTCGCCCGACCCAGGGCTCGGACCGACCACGTCATAGGAGGGGCCATCATTACCCTACCCCTAGCTAGCTCAGGCTACGGGGAAGAAGACCGGTGTCCCATCTGGCTCGCCCGGTAAACAAGTAACGATGGCGCCCCGCGTGCTCCATGACGATGGCGGCTCTCAACCCCTTACAGAAGCAAGGAGACGTCAGCAAGGACTCGATAGCCCCAACAGCTGTACTTCCGCAAGGCCCCTAGCGCTCCTCCGACGGCCACGACATCACATGAACAGGGTGCCAAAACCTCTCCGGCTGCCACGACGGCATGTACTTAGGGCTCTAGCTCCTCTCTGCTAGACACGTTAGCACACTGCTACATTTCCCATTGTACACCTGGGCCCTCTCCTTACGCCTATAAAAGGAAGGTCCAGGGCTCTCGTACGAGAGGGTTGGCCGCGCGGGAGGACGGGCCGACGCGTATAAGCCTCTCGCTCTCTCTCTCTCTCTCTCTCTCTCTCTCTCTCTCCCACGCGGACGCTTGTAACCCCCTACTTCAAGCGCACCCGACCTGGGCGTAGGACAACACGAAGGCCACAGGTTTCCCCTTTTTGCCTGCCTCCTTTTTTCCACCCTTCGTGCTCCGTCTCGCGCCGACCCATCTGGGCTGGGACACGCGGCGACAATTTACTCGTCGGTCCAGGGACCCCCCGGGGTCGAAACGCCGACAGTTGGCGCGCCAGGTAGGGGCCTGCTGCGTGTTGACGAACAGCTTCCCGTCAAGCTCCAGATGGGTAGTCTCCAGCAACCTTTCCAACCCGAGACGATTCTCCATTTCGGGAGTCTTCAGTTCATGTCCCTCGACGGCGGCTACGACATGATACTCCTTCCTCCGCCGCGCGACAACGACAATGGCGGCCGACAGCCTGCCCACCGGCGGCGAAATCAATGACGTCTTCCCCACGTGACGGAAGACCAACATTCGGGTTTGTCCCGTCACCTCCCCCGCCGACGGAGGAGGAGGCGGGGCAACCATGGCCAAGCAGGAGGCGGCACCTCGTCGGCTATCAAGCGAGTCGACGGCGCCGGCGCCCCAGCGGGGGACACGTCGAGCATCGACCTCGTTTCTGAGACGAAGACGAGTGTCGTTTCCCCACAACACGCCAACTCCAAGCGGACGAACGACGCCAGCACGCTCGCGAAAGACCTGCTGGGCGTCGCCCTCGTACCTGAGACAACAGTGCAGTCCACCTCTAACGTGACTTCGTCACCGCCTGTCGACCAAGAGGTACCGACCGATTCCCATCTCGTGCCTTTTGGATCCAGCTGCGACCCACCGAGCGACCTCGCTTTGGTGGACGCTTTTATAAAGGCATGTTCAAGCCCTCCGGGGTATCATATGCGGTCACCCTAGGACCGGCTGACGGCCGTCTCGACCTACGGACCCTCGGGTTCCAAGGAAGATGACGAGCCCGACTTTTGTTAGGATTTCTCCGGGCTCGGTAACCCCAGTGCCATGCAGGACTTCATGACCGCATGTGACTACTGCCTCTCCGATCGTTCCGATGGTAGCCGCAGCTTCGGCGACGAGGACTGCGGCCCGAGTCATGAATGTTTCCACGTCGATCTAGGGGGTCCCGGTGAAGGCAACCATCTTGGTATACCGGAAAACGGTGATCCCCCTAGGCCTGCGCCTCGCGTTGATATCCTTCGGGAGCTAGTTGTGGTCCCAGTCCCTGCGGGGGGTCAGGACGCACAGCTCGAGCAAATCCGCGAGGTGCAGGCCAGGCTCGACGAGGGAGCAGGAACACTTGAGCAGTTTCGGCGGAACATCGGGCAGGAATGGGCAGACCGAGCTCCGGCCGGAGAAGCGCGTCATCTACCCCAGGGCATCCAGCACCGCATTGCCGACGACGTCAGGGCAAGGCCACCACCGGCTTCCAGTGGGGTCGGCCAGAACCTGGCTGCGGCAGCAATACTAATCCGCGCGATGCCGGAACCATCAACCACCGAAGGGCGGCGTATCCAGGGAGAGCTCAAGAATCTCCTGGAGGATGCCGCGGTCCGACGGGCCGAAAGCTCTGCCTCCCGAAGGCAGGGGTACCCCTCGGAGCATCGCGCCGCGACTTCCCGATTCATGCGGGAAGCCTCAGTCCACACCGGGCGCACGCGCAACACGGCGCATGCGGCCCCGGGGCGCCTCGGCAACGAGCACCACCACCGCAACCGTCGAGCCCACCTCGACAAGAGGGTGCGCCGAGGCTACCACCCCAGGCGTGGGGGACGCTACGACAGCGGGGAGGATCGGAGTCCCTCGCCCGAACCACCCGGTCCGCAGGCCTTCAGCCGGGCCATACGACGGGCGCCGTTCCCGACCCGGTTCCGAACCCCGACTACCATCACAAAGTACTCGGGGGAGACGTGGTCGGAACTGTTGCTCGCGGACTACCGACTGGCCTGCCAGCTGGGTGGAACGGACGATGACAACCTCATCATCCGCAACCTCCCCCTGTTCCTCTCCGACACCGCTCGAACCTGGCTAGAGCATCTGCCTCTGGGGCAGATCTCCAACTGGGACGACCTGGTCCAAGCCTTCGCCGGCAACTTCCAGGGCACGTACGTGCGCCCTGGGAACTCTTGGGATCTCCGAAGCTGCCGCCAGCGGCCGGGAGAGTCTCTCCGGGACTACATCCGGCGATTCTCGAAGCAGCGCACCGAGCTGCCCAACGTCACCGACTCGGATGTCATCGGCGCGTTCCTCGCCGGCACCACCTGCCGCGACCTGGTGAGCAAGCTGGGTCGCAAGACCCCCACCAGGGCGAGCGAGCTGATGGACATCGCCACCAAGTTTGCCTCTGGCCAGGAGGCAGTTGAGGCCATCTTCCGGAAGGACAAGCAGCCCCAGGGCCGCCAGCCGGAAGATGTCCCCGAGGCGTCCACTCAGCGCGGCACCAAGAAGAAGGGCAAGAGGAAGTCGCAAGCGAAACACGACGCCGCCGACGCGGACCTTGTCGCCGCTGCTGAGTACAAGAACCCTCGGAAACCTCCCAGAGGTGCCAATCTCTTCGACAAGAAGCTCAAGATGTCAGGCCCCAACGGGGTCATCACCGTCGGCCCCACGTACCGACACGTGTACGAATGCGATGTGGAGTGCGTGGAGTACGCCGAGGCCCTAGCCGAATCCGAGGCCCTCATCGCCGACCTAGGAGAGCCTCTCCAAGGAGGCGCCAGACGTGAAGCGCCACGCCGACAACTTTGAGCCAGCAGAGACGGTTAAGTCCGCCCCTCTCGACCCCAGCAACGACGCCTCCAAGCAGATCCGGATCGGCTCCGAGCTTGACCCCAAATAGGAAGCAGTGCTCGTCGACTTTCTCCGCGCAAACACCGAAGTTTTCGCGTGGAGTTCCCCGGACATGCCTGGCATACCGAGGGATGTCGCCGAGCACTCGCTGGATATCCGAGCTGGAGCCGGACCCGTGAAGCAGCCTCTGCGCCGATTCGACGAAGAAAAGCGCAGAGCCATAGGCGAGGAGATCCACAAGCTGGTGGCCGCAGGGTTCATCAAAGAGGTATTTCGTCCCGAATGGCTTGCCAACCCTGTGCTTGTGAGAAAGAAAGGAGGGAAATGGCGGATGTGTGTAGACTACACTGGTCTAAACAAAGCATGTCCGAAGGTTCCCTACCCTCTGCCTCGCATCGATCAAATCGTGGATTCCACTGCTGGGTGCGAAACCCTGTCTTTCCTCGATGCCTACTCAGGGTATCACCAAATCAGGATGAAAGAGTCCGACCAGCTCGCGACCTCTTTCATCACACCTTTTGGCATGTACTGCTACGTCACTATGCCATTTGGTTTGAGGAATGCAGGTGCGACATACCAAAGGTGCATGAACCACGTGTTTGGCGAACACATTGGTCGAACGGTCGAGGCTTACGTCGATGACATCATAGTCAAGACGAGGAAAGCCTCCTACCTCCTTTCCGACCTTGAAACGACATTCCGGTGTCTCAAGGCGAAAGGCGTAAAACTCAATCCCGAGAAGTGTGTCTTCGGAGTCCCCCGAGGCATGCTCTTGGGGTTTATCGTCTCCGAGCGAGGCATCGAGGCCAACCCGAAGAAAATCGCGGCCATCACCAACATGGGGCCCATCAAAGACTTGCAAGGCATACAGGGGGTCATGGGGTGCCTTGCGGCTCTGAGCCGCTTCATCTCGCGCCTCGGCGAAAGAGGCCTACCTCTGTACCGCCTCTTGAGAAAGGCCGAGTGCTTCACTTGGACCCCCGAGGCCGAGGAAGCCCTCGGGAACCTGAAGGCGCTCCTCACAAATGCACCCATCTTGGTGCCTCCCGCTGTCGGAGAAGCCCTCTTGATCTACGTCGCCGCTACCACTCAGGTGGTCAGCGCCGCGATCGTGGTTGAGAGACGAGAAGAAGGGCATGCATTGCCCGTCCAGATGCCGGTATACTTCGTCAGTGAGGTACTGTCCGAGACCAAGATCCGCTACCCACAAATTCAGAAGCTGCTGTACGCGATGATTCTGACACGGCGGAAGTTGTGACACTACTTCGAGTCTCATCCGGTGCCTATGGTGTCATCCTTCCCCCTGGGGGAGATCATCCAGTGCCGAGAGGCCTCGGGTAGGATTGCAAAGTGGGCGGTGGAGATCATGGGCGAAGCGATCTCATTCGCCCCTCGGAAGGCCATCAAGTCCCAAGTCTTGGCGGACTTTGTGGCTGAATGGGTCGACACCCAGCTCCCGGCAGCTCCGATCCAACCGGAACTCTAGACCATGTTTTTCGACGGGTCGCTGATGAAAACAGGGGCGGTCGCAGGCTTGCTCTTCATCTCGCCCCTCGGGAAGCACCTCCGCTACGTGCTGTGCCTCCATTTCCCGGCGTCCAACAACGTGGCTGAGTACGAGGCTCTGGTCAACGGGTTGCGCATCGCCATCGAGCTAGGGGTCGGACGCCTTGACGCTCGCGGTGACTCGCAGCTTGTCATCGACCAAGTCATGAAGAACTCCCACTGCCAGCGACCCGAAGATGGAAGCCTACCGCGACGAGGTTCGGCGCCTGGAAGACAAGTTCTACGGGCTCGAGCTCAACCACGTCGCCCGATGATACAACGAGACTGCGGACGAGCTGGCTAAGATAGCCTCGAGGCGGACAACCGTCCCTCCCGACGTCTTCTCCCAAGGACCTACATCAACCCTCAGTCAAGACCGATGACACGTCCGAGCCCGAGAAGGCCTCGGCCCAGCCCGAGGCACCCTCAGCTCAGCCCGAGGCGCCCTCGGCTCAGCCCGAGGCACCCTTGGCCCCCGAGGGTGAGGCACTGCGCGTCGAGGGAGAGCGGAATGGGGTCCCGCCTAATCAAGACTGGCAGACCCCGTACCTGCAATATCTCCACCGAGGAGAGCTACCCCTCGACCGAGCCGAAGCTCGACAACTAGCGCGGCGCGCCAAGTCGTTCGTCTTGCTGGGGGACGGGAAGGAGCTCTACCATTGCAGCCCCTCCGGCATCCTCCAGCGATGCATATCCATCGCCGAAGGCCTAGGAGCTATTACAAGAAATTCACTTGATGGCTTGCGGTCATCACGCAGCGCCTCGGGCCCTTGTTGGAAACGCTTTCCGGACAAGGTTTCTACTGGCCGACCGCGGTGGCCGACTGCCACTAGAATTGTCCGCACCTGCCAAGGGTGTCAATTCTACGCAAGGCAGACCCACCTGCCCGCTCAGGCTCTGCAGACAATACCCATCACCTGGTCGTTTGCTGTGTGGGGTCTGGACCTCATCGGTCCCTTGCAGAAGGCACCCGGGGGCTACACGCACCTGCTGGTCGCCATCGACAAATTCTCCAAGTGGATCAAGGTCTGACCCCTAAACAGCATCAGGTCCGAACAGGCGGTGGCGTTCTTCACCAGCATCATCCATCGCTTTGGGGTCCCGAACTCCATCATCACCGACAACGACACCCAGTTCACCGGCAGAAAGTTCCTGGACTTCTGCGAGGATCACCACATCCGGGTGGACTGGGCCGCCGTGGCTCACCCCATGACGAATGGGCAGGTAGAACGTGCCAATGACATGATTCTGCAAGGACTCAAGCCACAGATCTACAACGACCTCAACAAGTTCTGCAAGCGATGGATGAAGGAACTCCCCTCGGTGGTCTGGAGTCTGAGGACAACGCCGAGCCGAGCCACGGGCTTCACACCGTTCTTTCTAGTCTATGGGGCCGAGGCCATCTTGCCCACAGACTTAGAATACGATTCCCCGAGGACGAGGGTGTACGACGACCAAAGCAATCGAACAAACCGAGAAGACTCACTGGACCAGCAGGAAGAGGCTCGGGACATGGCCTTACTACACTCGGCGCGGTATCAGCAGTCCCTGCGATGCTACCACGCCCGAGGGGTCCGGTCCCGAGACCTCCAGGTGGGCGACTTGGTGCTTCGGCTGCGCCAAGACGCCCGAGGGCGGCACAAGCTCACGCCTCCCTAGGAAGGGTCGTTCATCATCGCCAAGGTTCTGAAGCCCGGGACGTACAAGCTGGCCAACAGTCAAGGCGAGGTCTACAGCAACGCTTGGAACATCCGACAGCTACGTCACTTCTACCCTTAAGATGCTTTCAAGTCGTTCGTACACCTCGTTCACATACAAAGTCTAACCATCAAGGAAGGGTCAGCCTTGCCTCGGCAAAGCTCGACCCTCCCTTGGGGTCTAGAAGGGGGAACCCCCTCTACATCAAAATTTTCCTCGGAAAAGGTCTTTTCTGCCAGAACGTCTTTCGTGCTTTTCGACTACTTTGAAAGTGGGATCCTGAAATCGACGGAGTACACGTAAGCAGCCAAGGCTGACCGAGCCGAGGGACTCCTACGCCTCCGGGATACGGATACCTCACTCATCACCTTCTGCGATAAGTAACTCATGCTCCGATAAGCGATTCCGCGGACCAAACAAGTCTTAATGCTTGAAAACTCCTCTGCCGAAACGATTTTTTGTGCCTTCTCGACTATATCGATAGCAGAATCCTACGGACGAGTAAGAGTACACGTAAGCGGTAAGGCCGACCGAGCCGAGGGACTCCTACGCCTCCGGGATACAGATACCTCACTCATCACCTTCCGTGAAAAGTAACTCTCGCTCGGACAAACAATTCTGTTACCGATAAATAAGTCTAGATACTCAAAACAAGAGGAAAAGAAACGCGGCTTTACAACACAACGACGATATGTTTGGGCCTCGGCGGTCGCAGAAAACATACGCACGCTACAAGATGAACCGATCCTGCAGGCTCGGACCGTGACGGAGGGGGAGCAGCAGCACCCTCGGCGTCAACTCCGCCTTCGGCGAAGTCCGACCGAGCCTCGGACGGCAACACGGGCGAAGGATCTCCGCTCCGAAGGACGACGTCAGTGCCACGCCCGGGCTATCGCCGCCAGGGTCTCCTTCAGGAATCCGGCCCGAGCAGACGGCTCGGCCGGCCGCCCCGAAGCCTCAACCAGCTGTCCCCCTAGGGCATCAGCCCGGCTCATGGCCTCGGCAACTTGACTCCAGCGCTGGTCCCGCCAGTGGACAGCCCGGCCAGGCTCCAGTCGACGAAGTCTGCTTTTCGAGCCAACTCTGCCTCTGTCACACTG
This sequence comes from Zea luxurians, assembly GCA_029449295.1. NCBI lineage: Eukaryota > Viridiplantae > Streptophyta > Magnoliopsida > Poales > Poaceae > Zea > Zea luxurians. The sequence continues at coordinate 137,656,522 of JAOPSE010000001.1, read as the reverse complement.
ACACCGCTGCCCCCGGCTCCGGCTCATCGAAGAGCGGCCGAGGGTTCCTTTAACTAAGCAAGAGAAGCCCCGGGCGGCAAGGCTGACCGAGCCGAGGGACTCCTACGCCTCCGGGATACGGATACCTCACTCGTCACCTTCGCACGAGGCAACTCACACTTGGTTAAGCGGTTCAGTTAGCCGACAGGCGAGTCCTAGTGCTCGAAATGAGGAAAAAACACGACTCCGTGCAAAAAATACATACATGTTTAGGCCCCTACAGCCACAATGAACAGACACCGGCACTCAAGGTGCCATTACAAACGGAACTCCGGTTCCACCCTCGCAGGTACGAACAACCCCCCACGTTGGAGGGCCTGCGGGGCGACGAAACCCCAGGTGGCTCACCGCCGCCCGAAGAGCAGCAGCGACAACGACCTCCGCTCCGAGCGGCCGAACAGCAGCAACGATGACCTCAGGGCGGATGCTGCTGCCATAAGGCCCTCGCCCATGCCCCCACTCGAGGGGCGAGGACAAGCGGAAGGCCGTAGAGTTGGAGGTCAGTCCGCAGGCGGCACCGACTATCTCGTTGGCGGAGAAACCTCTTCCGGCTGCCTCGGCGGGAGGTGACACCGGAAGCGGCGCTGAAGCCGCTTAGGCCGGAGAGCCAGACACGTGGTAGCTGCCAGCGCCACGAACGGCGAACGCCCTTCCCCCCGATCACTGAGGGAAGGAGCGGGCCGCTGCCCACGCGGAGACTGACCCCAACTCGGCGCACTCCCCTCCCCAGCACTGATGATGAACATCCTTGAAGCTGAGGGAGGGGCAGAGGCCACAACCCGGCTTGCTTCTCCCCACCCTGGAGCTGGTGGTCACCGTCTTGGGTGACCACCGGCAAGGGGATGCAGTCGGGCTGCCTGATGAAAATCCTTGAAGCCGAACGATGGCTGAAAGGTACCAACTTCCGCGAAGTTGCGTTCCCCCAACGACAGCAAGACGAAAGCGACGCGAGTGTTCCCCATCCGGGGGCTCGAAAGATGGAAGGATGCGATGCGTGAAGGGAGTACGAAGACATGGTTGCCTTCCGAGGGGGTCACCCTCATTTTAAAGGCAACTCTCCCCACTTGCGTCCTCAGCCGTCGCGGACTGAGTCTTCTCCAACACGCTCCAAGGTCTTCCCCCTACGACACGGGGGCTGGGTCCCACGCGTCATGCAAGCTGGCCCAGGACAGAAGGAGCCAAAACCGCCGCACGCGGTGCGCGCGACTGCCCAGCGGATACAAGCATTCCTCCACTTTCGCCTAGACCAGCGGGTGAAAGGGCTGACCGCCATGCAGGCGGCATGCAACCGCACCAAGGGGGCACACCCTTTCGACTTCGACGCGTCCAGCATGGAGGCCCAGGCCCACACGTCATGTAACCGGCGCGCCGGTTACTACATGCGAGAAACTACACCGCCACTCGCGCCAGTACCGCGCCTTCTCGACTGCGGAACCCGTGCCGCGACTCGAGGCGACCCTGCGCATGACTCGACAGTGCCAACCGAGCACATCGGTCACGGGTCAGTCCGTCGCGGGAGAAGGCGCGACGGTCGATACGGCCACAAATGGGCCGGCAGTAATGGCGGTGGCAGGCGGGCGGAAGCAGCGGTCAAGTCGTCAGCAAGCTCACGTCCCCTACTGGGACAGCGAGGGAGCCCTCTCCCACGGCATGAAGACGACGCGCCCAGTGTTCTGTTCCTCGAACGGCTCGCGCACGCACAACGGCTGCCCCACGAACCACTCGTCCCGTCGCATTAACTCTGCGGTAGGACAGGCGGCACCTTTGGCAGGCGAAGCAGGCGACGCTTCACCTCTGCCATGATGACCGCGTCAAAAAAGGTGTGCCACAGTCGTTCGATTTCATATCCTTTTCCACTTCCTCTTTCTCTCTCTTGCTACAGGGACCGGGAAAGGGGATACTCCGAAAGGGATCCTTCTCCGCGAAGGAAACGGGCCCCGAGCCCCCCTACTGATCAGAGGTTCGAAGGCTGGCCCCTCGGAAGGGTTCAACAGCTGCCTCAGAGCACTCGGGCTCCGCGCCTACTACTGGTCAGAGGTTCGAAGGCTGGCCCCTCGGAAGGGTTCAACAGCCGACTCAGGCCACTCGGGCTCCTGCGCCCACTACTGATCAGGGGTTCGTAGGCTGGCCCCCGAAGGGTTCGACAGCCGCCTCAGACGCAGAGCGAGGGATGACCCTGGGTACGTTTGATACATAACCAAGGCTCGGGCTACGCTCCCGAGGTACCCTAGGACATTTCTGAGACCAACGGGAACAATTTTGTAATGGAATCCCACCAGAGGGAGGCATCGAGCCCTCGGACCCCGTCAAAAGGGGACCGGGTCCGGCAAATCACCCGCAGGTACTTTTGGAGCGCGCCTCCGGACCACTAGCCGACCCCTAACGAATGGGGCACAGGCGTCCACTCGGATTACCCGTTAGCAACTCACTGGAGACACCATGTTCGGCGCCCTCCGAGGGCAACATGGCGCTTTCCCCCTCCTCCTTGCGGAAAGGCGACGCAGGGGCGTATGTAAAAAGCCGAGTCTGTCCTTGACCGTCCTCTCGCTCTGTGCGGAGGCTCGGGGGCTGCTCTCACAAACCCGGCTCCGGCCGAACCGTTGATAGCGTCAACATACCAGCCCGAGAACTTGGGACTCGACTGTGCACCCGGGCTACGGCCAGTTCGCATGAGGGAACAACCAGACTGGCCGAAGCATCACGAAATGCGCTAAGACCTCGAAGGAGTCAAATCACTCCTCCGAGGCCTCGGGGGCTACACCCAGCGGGTGCGCTCGCGCGCACCCACCGGAACGAAACGCAACCGAGAAAGGCCGGCCCCCTTGCAAAAAAGTGCGACAAAAGCCTCCAAGCGAGTATCAACACTCCCTTCTAGGCTCGGGGGCTACTGTCGGGGACCATAATTAGGGGTACCCCCAAGACTCCTAATGGGTGCGATTAAGTCAAGGCTCAGTCCACTCAAGGGACACGATCTCGCCTCGCCCGAGCCCAGCCTCGGGCAAGGGCAGCCGACCCCGGAGGATTCACGTCTCGCCGGCCCCCTCAAGCAACGGACACACCTTCGGCTCGCCCGAGGCCCAGTCTTCGCCGAGAAGCAACCTTGGCCAGATCACCACGCCGACCGACCGTATCGCAGGAGCATTTAATGCAAGGATGGCCTGACACCTTATCCTGACGCGCGCTTCTTCAATCGACAGAGCCAAAGTGACCGCAGTCACTTCAGCCGCTCCACTAACCAACCTGACAAGAAGACAGCGCCGCCTGCGTCGCTCCGACTGCTGTGCCACTCGACAGAGTGAGGCTGACAGCAGCTAAGTCCGACCTCAGGCGCCATAGGAAGCTCCGCCTTGCTCGACCCCAGGGCTCGGCCCCCGTCTCGACTCCGGAAGACGACGAACTTCGCCTCGCCCGACCCCAGGGCTCGGACTCAGCCTCGGCTCCGGAAGACGATGAACTCCGCCTCGCCCTGATCCCAGGGCTCGGACTCAGCCTCGGCACCGGAAGACGACGAACTCCGCCTCGCCCGACCCCAGGGCTCAGACTCATCCTCGGCTCCGGAAGACGACGAACTCCGCCTCGCCCGAGCCTAGGGCTCGGACTCAGCCTTGGCCTCGGACGACGGTCTCCGCCTCGCCCGACCCGGGGCTCGGACTCGACCTCGACCTCGGAAGACAGACTCGACCTCGACCTCGGAGGAGCCTCCGCCTCGCCCGACCTAGGGCTCGGACCGACCACGTCACAGGAGGGGCCATCATTACCCTACCCTTAGCTAGCTCAGGCTACGGGGAACAAGACCGTCGTCCCATCTGGCTCGCCCCGGTAAACAAGTAATGATGGCGCCTCGCGTGCTCCATGACGACGGCGGCTCTCAGCCCCTTACGGAAGCAAGGAGACGTCAGCAAGGACTCGAGAACCCCGACAGCTGTCCTTCCGCAAGGCCCCAGCGCTCCTCCGACGGCCACGACATCACATGAACAGGGTGCCAAAACCTCTCCGGCTACCACGACGGCATGTACTTAGGGCTCTAGCTCCTCTCTGCTAGACACGTTAGCACACTGCTACATTTCCCATTGTACACCTGGGCCCTCTCCTTACGCCTATAAAAGGAAGGTCCAGGGCTCTCGTACGAGAGGGTCGGCCGTGCGGGAGGACGGGCCGGCGCGTATAAGCCTCTCACTCTCTCTCTCTCTCCCACGAGGACGCTTGTAACCCCCTACTGCAAGCGCACCCGACCTGGGCGCAGGACAACATGAAGGCCGCGGGTTTCCCCTTTTTGCCTGCCTCCTTTTTCCCCCCCTTCGTGCTCCGTCCCGCACCGACCCATCTGGGCTGGGACACGCGGCGACAATTTACTCGTCGGTCCAGGGACCCCCCGGGGTCGAAACACCGACAAATGCACAAGCTACTACTGTTCTTCTAGCATCATTGTGCAGGGATGAATACCATAAGGTGAGCGGCTTGGATAACGCCAAGCAGATCTGGGACACCCTCAAGATCTCGCATGAGGGGAACGACGTCACCATGCTCACCAAGATGGAGTTGGTGGAGGGCGAACTTGGGAGATTCGCAATGATCAGGGGCGAGGAGCCAACCCAAACTTACAACAGGCTCAAGACCCTCGTCAAAAAAATAAGGAGCCTTGGAAGCACGCAATGGACGAACCACGACGTCGTCCGCCTAATGCTAAGGCCTTTCACTGTCCTTGATCCACATCTTGTAAACAATATTCGTGAGAATCCTAGGTACACCAAGATGACGCCCGAGGAAATACTTGGGAAGTTTGTAAGCGGGCGGATGATGATTAAGGAGGCAAGATACGTTGATGATGCGTTGAATGGCCCAATCCACGAGCCTCAAACCGTTGCTCTCAAAGCAACGAGGAGCAAGGAAGTGCTACCTAGCAAGGTGGCACAAGTTGAGGCGGTAGGGCTCAATGAGGAAGAGATGGCCCTCATCATCAAGCGTTTCAAGACGACGCTAAGGGGTCGCAAGGAGCATCCCAACAAGAACAAGACGAAGGGGAAGCGCTCATGCTTCAAATGTGGTAAGATTGGTCATTTTGTCGCTAATTGTCCCGATAATGATAGTGACCAGGAACAAGAGAAGAAGAGGGAAAAGAAGAAGGCCTACAAGAAGGCTAAGGGTGAGGCACACCTTGGCAAGGAGTGGGACTCCGATTGTTCGTTATCCGACTCCGACAACGAAGGACTCGCCGCCTCGGCCTTCAACAAATCGTCCCTCTTCCCCAACGAGCATCACACCTGCATCATGGCAAAGGAGAAGAAGGTAAACACTCGAAAGACTACTTATGCTTCTTCTAGTGATGATGAATCTAGCGATGATGAAATAGATTATGCTAGTTTGTTCAAAGGCTTAGAAAGAACTAAGATTGATAAGATTAATGAATTAATCAATGCCTTGAATGATAAGAATAGATTGTTAGAAAAGCAAGAGGATATTTTGTATGAAGAACATGATAAATTTGTAGAGGCACAAAAATCTCTTGCTTTAGAAGTTAAAAGGAATAAAATGCTTTCTTGTGAACTATCTACTTGCCATGAGACTATTTCTAGTTTAAAAAGTGTTAATAGTGATTTAAATGCTAAACTAGAAGTAGCAAATAGATCTAACTCTTGTGTAGAACATGTTATAATTTGCAATAGGTGTAAAGATTTTAATGTTGATGCTTGTAGCGAACACCTAGTATCTATTACAAAGTTAAATGATGAAGTGGCTAGTCTTAATGCCCAACTTAAGACTAGCAAGAATGAATTTGACAAACTAAAATTTGCAAGGGATGCCTACACTATTGGTAGACACCCCTCAATTAAGGATGGGCTTGGCTTCAAGAGGGAAGCCAAGAACTTAACAAGTCATAAGGCTCCCATTCCCGCCAAGGAGAAAGGGAAGGCTCCTATGACTAATAGTAGTCAAAAGAATCATGCATTCATTTATGGTGATAAGAGATATTCTAGAAATGTTCATAGGAGTTGTAATGATTCAAAGGCCATGTTTGCTTCAAGTTCTTCCTATGTGCATGGTAGAGATATGCCTAGGAGAAATGTCATTCATCATATGCCTAGGAAAAATGTTGCTAATGTTCCTAGGAAAATTAATGAACCTTCTACAATTTATCATGCTTACAATGCTTCCTTTGCAATTTGTAGAAAGGATAAGAAGGTGATTGCTAGGAAATTAGGGGCAAAATGCAAGGGAGATAAAACTTGCATTTGGGTCCCTAAGACCATTGTTACTAACCTTGTAGGACCCAACAAGAGTTGGGTACCTAAGACCCAAGCCTCTAGATGAGTCGACCTTTTGCAGGCTGCATAGTGAGCTAAATGTCTTAGATTCGCGAAACTTGGATTGATTTATAGCATACGTGTGTTTTTATGCCTTGATCATGTTCCTTAAGCATTTTGTTGTTTTATGGTGTTCAAGTTGTACAAACACTCCCCGGACCTCAAAAGTCCATGTGTGAGTGATGCACATATTTAGGGAGAGATGTGCTACAACTTGACCCTTTGAGACTAACCATGTGCTTTAGTTTTCTTAATTTAGTCTCAAAGGAGGATTGAAAGGGAAAAGGTGGACTTGGACCATGCAATACTTCCACTGCACTCTGATGAAAGAGTAACTAAATCCAAGTTCATCTTCATGCTCTTATTGCCTTTTTAACTCTTAATTGAAGATTTTGGTGAGGCAATGGGGTTCAAGGGCCAAAAATGATCCCGTTTTGGTGCTTGATGCCAAAGGGGGAGAAATTAAGGGCCAAAGCAACAAATGGATCAGCTACCACTTGAGAATTTTGAAAATAGTAGAGTTAGGACTTTTGATTTGTCAAAATTCTAAATGTCTCTTTTTGTCAAAAGTTGATCTCTTGTGGGGAGAATATTTGATTATGGGAAATAGGGGGAGTTTTTGAAATCTTTGATCAATTTCTCTTTGAACAACTTTCTTTATGTCTCAACAAGTGTGTGTGACTTAGAGATAGGAAATTGAGTTTGATGTGCAAAAACAAAACCAAGTGGTGGCAAAGGATGATCCAAATATGCCAAATTTGAAACAAAACGAATTCTTGTTTTCATTTGCATCGATGTCGCACTTCTTTTAGTTGCTTTTTGTTATGTTGGCATTAATCACCAAAAATGGGGAGATTGAAAGGGAAATGTACCCTTGGGACATTTCTATAAGATTTTGGTGATTAAGTGCTCCACACAAATGCTTTGAGTAATATTTGTGCCAAAGACTTAAGAAGTGCAAATCAAGAGTAAAGGTATGTTTCTAAGACTCAGTACATTGTTTTGGAGACTAATGTATTGTGTCTAAGTGCTAGAAACAGGAAAAGAACAATTTGGAAAAGACTTGGCTGAGCAGCCAAGACTCTGCGCAGTCTGGGTGCACCGGACTGTCCGGTGGTGCACCGGACAGTGTTCGGTGCGCCAGGCTGGCTCTGGCGAACTGGCTGCTCTCGGGTTTCGTCGGCGGCGTACGACTATAAATCACCGGATTGCCCGGTGGTGCACCGGACTGTCCGGTGAGCCAACAGTCGGTCGGGCCAACGATCGGCCGCGTAATCCGCGCGCAACGTGTGGTAGAGCCAACGGTCAGAAGGGGGCACCGGACAGTGTCCGGTGCGCCAACGGCTCTGAATCTCCAACGGTCGGCTGCGCCAAAATAGGAAAGAAATCCACACCGGACAGTGTCCGGTGGTGCACCGGACTGTCCGGTGCGCCAGGCGTCAGAAGGCAAGAATTGCCTTTCTGGAATGCTCTCAACGGCTCCTAGTTGCCTTGGGGCTATAAAAGGGACAACCTAGGCGCATGGAGGATAACACCAAGCATTATCTAAGCATTCCTAAGCACCAAGACTCCAATTCCGCGCATTCGATTCTTTGTGATAGCAACTAGAGCTCCATTTGAGTAGAGAACTCTTTGGGTTGTGTTGTGAGCTCGAGTTGTGACTTGTGTGCGTGTTTGTGCTCTGATTTTGTGTCTTGTGTGCGTTGCTCATCCTAGCCTTACTTTTGTGCTTCTTTGTGAACATCAAATTGTAAGGGCGAGAGGCTCCAAGTTGTGGAGATTCCTCGCAAGCGGGATATAGTAAAACAAAGCAAAACACTGTGGTATTCAAGTGGGTCTTTGGACAGCTTGAGAGGGATTGATTGCAACTCTCGTCCGTTGGGACGCCACAACGTGGAGTAGACAAGTGTTGGACTTGGCCGAACCATGGGATAAACCACTGTGCCTATCTGTGTTGATCTTCTTGTGGTTATCGTGTCTTGCAAGAACTCCTCTCTAGCCACTTGGTTTTATTGTGCTAACTCCTAATCAAGTTTTGTGGCATTAAGTTTCAAGTTTTTACACGATCACCTATTCACCCCCCCTCTAGGTGCTCTCACTATCTACAGAGTTACCTGACCGAGAGCTTGACCCTCGCGTAAGCTATCCTTGTGTGAGGCTCCAACGAGGATTGGTAAAAATATCGACGTGTCAAAGAGAGTTTGTATCTATATCATACTTAAGCTCCCGCATTTAAATTATTACCTTTGGTTATCTTTTGTCTTATTAGAGGTTAGTTATAGGCTAGTTGATAGGTTTGGAACATAGGTTGCAAAAACCTTTTTGTGACATGGATAACAATATTTAGTCAAAACCTTAGTTGTATGTCACGTTTGGTTATTTGTATATGTTTTGATTAAGAGAAAAATAGAGGTAATATATTAGTACAAAAATAGGTCACCTAATTCACCTTCTCTTAGACACCACCGTTCTTTCACTCATGTACTACGATTAAGTCATAGGCCATAGGGCTATAAAGCTTCTCACGGTGTCTAAATTGGGTTTATCTTAATATACATTACTTTAACAAAAGAAAACCTGCTCTAACCGGGTCTTATTTCACAAAAATTCATCATTAGATTCGGTCACTCAGGTTCTAATAGGGCCTCATATGGTGCAGCTCTATCATCGATTTGCATACTATTTCTAACTTTTTACTCTTTCCGTCCCAAAATATAATTCTTTCTAGACCACCTTTTCCATTCAAATATAAATTAATGATAATGAATGTATACATATATACAAACTATATTCATAAGGTGATTAATGAATGTAGGTTCAGTCTAGAACGAATTATATTTTGGGACAGAGGGATGATTTCATAAATAACATTGTATATTTTCTAATAACATTGGTATAAGACTCAACCGTTATATTTTCTAATAACATTGGTATAAGACTCAACCGTTAGAGGCTTAGAGCTGCAAATATTTTTTGTGGATTTAAACACTTCAGATTAGCTCCTATTTAAATTTTTAGGATTGAAAATAAGATTTTTTTTGTTGGACAGAGTCCTCTGCCACGTTTGGCCATGCATCGAGCAAAGATACCCTGCTAAATATGAGTTTCAATTTTGTTGCCTACTGTCGGTCTCTACGGAGTCTATTCCGGATAAGTTATCATAAAATTTATAGGGTATTTAGGTCTACCTTTTTCTAAAAGGAAAACTAAATATACACTCGTTTTCCCTTCTAATATATACCGTGACAAACTTTCTGCCGCTATTTCTTTTAAAAAATTGTTGTCCGAGCTAAGACCGTCTAGGGTTCGTTTGGATGTAGATATTAAAGATGTTAAAGTTGAATTAGATCTAATACCAAATCTGTCTAGTATTAGAAATAAGTTTCAATACAAATATGTTATTTGGAAGTATCTGGAATTGCAATTCCTTCCAATATCTAGAGTCTTGGTTCTGAATTGTGAGAGACATTTTTTTAGTTAAAGTCCAATTCTATCCAATATCTAGAGTCAAGAATTGAACTTTAATTTCAGCTCTAAATTCATTAGCCAACCAAACAGCAGAATTCAGAATTCCTGATTTCAGTTTCTAATTGCAGTATTGAATATCTACATCCATACAACGCTGACGGGCTGCCTTGTGGGGACCAGTGGTGAATCTAGCCGAAAATATGATCAGACTCATCAAGAGCAGCTTTGCTATATCACACAAATTTTTATAAACTTTAACGGTATTTTGCTAAAGTATTTATAAAATTTATCGGGGTCAAATGATAAAAAAAAAACCCTAGATTCGCCCCTTACGAGGACAATGATCCAAGTAAGGCCTTGTTCGTTTGTGTCGGATTGCACCCGGATTCGTTCTACTCAATCAAAGTTCATATAAATTAGAAAAACAATCTGGTTAGAAATTGTTCCGACCCACCAATCCGACAGAAACGAACCAGGCCTAAGACGGCCTCGGTAAAGTTAGACAGGGAGACGGTTTCCTTTTGGTATTTAACCTTTTGGGGGGCCTTTCCATGTTTACAAAATGCTGCGACGTTACTTGATGGCTAGTAGGTTCGTATGCAGCTTGTTTTTCTCGTTTCTGGCTTCTTGTCGCGCTACCGTCCTATAAATAATTACTGGTATTTTCGTCATCGTATTTGCTCACACCCAGAAAGCGACCCTGGTTAACGATGATATAAGTCTACGGACAAGGTATATATGCGTAGCAACCTGCATTTGAAATTTTCAGATTGAGCTGTTTTCCCTATGCTGACACCTGGACTCTTAACAACAACTAAGTATGTGCCCGTGCGTTGCCACGGGAGTTAAAACAATGAACCTGCACTTTATAAAGACAACATCAGCGACCACACAAAGTAAACTTAAAAGAATATGTGATGTAGCCAACAAACATCCAAGTGATAGGTCCAACCAAACACATTCATAAACCAATCACAACTGCAGAGCTAGTTACTATTAAATTCACGATGACTACACACTACATGTGCTGCACCCATAGACACAATGGACTGTAATGCAAAAACACACTACATCGGTTAAAAAATAAAAATCGTTCTACATCCAGTTGTTACAAGCCATTGGTGAAACCCTTGACGAAAGAGGAAGAGCTATTCTCGATGACAAACCAGAGAACACCATAACATGCCCTGAAAATCAAACGAGCCAATTTAGTATAAGATTAAATACCAGAGATAAACAAAAGACACAAAATCCTATTAGGCTACCAAAGAGAAGGCTCGTACAAGACCACAGTTGGCACAGAGAACAACTGAAGAAGAGTATAAACACCAAGACAATCAACAAGTGAAGTAATAGAAATAATAGAAAAGGACACAGTTCTAAAAGATTAGTAAAGAAGAGTAGAGAAGTTAAAAAACATTCATTATAGCAACTACAGTATTCAAATTCATTACCATGGCTGCTGAAGAAAAGATGTATGTTAGCCGACCGTTATCCTATTTCATTCCTCCCAAACTTTTAGAACACTGCCTAGATGTAGTATGAACCAAGCACTAAACAACAATACTAATTATAATCGACACTAAATAATATAGGCAAACAGCAATATGCTATCTTGAGACTAAGACTTTACCCCTAACAATCCTAAAAATTGAATAAAGCACGCACACAACAGCACTGTGCACGATTTTCGGCGGCCACTGTTATTTTCGGCGGCCAACCCTTAGCCACCGAAAATACCGGCTGATTTTCGGCGGCCTACGTAGGCCGCAGAAAATACAATAATTTTCGGCGGCTATGGACAGAGGCCACCGAAAATTACGTAATTTTCGGCGGCTCCTGACACAGCCGCCGAAAATTATGTTATTTTCGGCGGCCGCTGCCCATGGCCGCCGAAAATTATCTGTTTAAAGCGATCAGCGCCGACCCTTTCTCTTTTCTCTTTCTCTCTTCTCCCGACCGCTCTCTCTGTTGCCCGCGCCGCCGCTCCCATCCGGCCCTCCCCGCGCTGCTCCTCACCGCCGGCCCCGTGCCGCCGCGTCGTGCCCTCCCCCGGGCCGCGCAGCGCCCCTGGGACGTGCGCGCCCGCCCACCGCCGCCGCCCCAAAGCCGCCGCCACCGCCCCGAGCCGCCGTCGACCGCCGTTCAAAGCCCCGCGCTGCCCCCGTCGACCGCCGCCGTTCAATCGACTCCGCCGTCGTCGCCGTTGAAAGCCCCGATCGTTAGGTATTTTTTTGCGTTATTTATTCAATATTTTCGGCGGCCGTTGTTTAATTGCCGCCGAAATTAATATATATTTGTGATTGTGTATGTTTAATTAGTTGTGTGATTAATATTATTGTTTAATTCGATTTCATTAATGTATTAGTGGTATATGTGTTTTAGTAATTAGAGGTATATTGTATTTAGCCATTAATTTCATATTAAAATGTGGTACTATTATATTATTAATTTTAATAGTAATGGTATTGGTACATAGAATAATTGCATTATTAGTGTATGTGGTACTTAGTTTGATTTGATTAATATTATATCATTCTTTGTTTTATATATAAATAATATTATTTAGTGGCAGCGAGGTTATGCTGCCAAAATTATTGTGGGTCCTGGTAGCTTGCTGTGGTTTAGAATTTATCCTTGCCTATACATATAGGACCGATACACTTGATGAAATTGAATAATGGTTTCACGATATGGTTCGGTTTAACAGTCTCAGGCATGGCTGAAGACCGTGCATAAATGTACAATGGCTGGAGTAGGAATGGACGTCATTCTGATGAGTGGATAGCCAAGACCAAAGATTTTGTGGACCACGTATTCGCCTTGTCCTTAACCGGCACTGTCAGATGCCCTTGTAGGCGGCACGAAAACAATATATTTCTTAATAAGGAAAGAGTTAGCCTAGATCTTTGTCAGTTTGGATTTATGCCCGGATATGAGGTGTGGGAACATCATGGTGAGGTAGTACCCAACCGGAATGTAGAAGAGGAGGAGAACAATGATTGGGCTGGCGATGATGCGATGCATGAGATGCTAGATTCGCTACGTCCAGAATTCAACCTAAGCTCCGAGGATCCTGCCACACCAGAGGTTTCCAGATTTTTTAAACTACTAAAAGACTCTGAAGAGCCGTTGCATGAACACACAGATGTGAGTATACTCGCTTTTGTGACTCGGCTCATGGCCATTAAGTCCAAGTACTTTTTCTCGAACAATTGTTACAATGAGATTTTAAAGTTATTAGGAGATGTGCTCCCAAAGCCCAATAAGTTGCCTAAAGACATGTACCAATCAAAGACAATTATCAAAGGTCTCGGTATGGATTATGAGAAGATTGATGTGTGCAAAAATAATTGTATGCTTTTCATGAAGGAGCATGCGAAAGAGAAAAAATGTCTGAAATGTGGACAATCTAGATTTGTGGAAGTTGTTAATGATGAGGGTGAGAAGGTGATGACAGATGTTGCACATAAGCAGCTCCGCTACTTGCCACTAACTCCTCGAGTGAAACAGATGTTTCTATCTAAAAAAACCGCTATGCACATGTGATGGCACAAAGAAGGTGTCCGTGATAACAATGACCTAATCGTGCACCCTTCAGATGGGGATGCATGGAAGGCTCTCGACACGTTTGATCCCGAGTTTGCAGCTGATCCGAGGAATGTTCGAATCGGCCTCGCGACCGATGGCTTCACACCTTTTGGTCAAATGGCATCATCATACTCATGTTGGCCCGTCTTTGTTATTCCATACAACCTTCCACCTTCTCTTTGTATGAAATATGAATTTATATTTCTGTGCTTAATCATTCCTGGCCCAGACTATCCTGGAAAGAACCTCAATGTCATGTTAAAACCCTTGATTGAAGAGTTGAAGGAGCTTTGGAAAGGTGTTGAAGTATACGATGTTTTTACAAAACAGATATTCAAACTTCGAGTTGCGTATTTGTGGTCGGTGCATGACTTCATGGCGTATGCTATTTTTACCGGTTGGAGTACACATGGTAGATTGACATGTCCATATTGCGGTTCAGATACAGATTGCTTCCGTCTTGCTCATGGTGGAAAGATCACTTACTTCGATTGTCATCGACGCTGGTTGCCCAGGAAACACCCCTTTAGGAGCGATAAGAAAAACTTTATAAAGAACACTGTGGTCACCAAAGTTCCGCCTAAACGTCTTAACGCGGCAGAAATATATGCTCAGCTGAACAACCTTGTCCTAAATGAAAAGGGGGACAAGTACGAAGGATTCGGAGTGGACCACAACTGGACACATATATGTGGTCTCTGGGAGCTCCCTTATATGTCGTCATTGATTCTTGTGCACAACATTGATGTCATGCACCAAGAAAGTAATGTTGCTGAAGCCCTCATACACACCTGCATGCATTTTGAAAAAAACAAAGGACAATCTGAAAGCTCGAAGAGTACCGATGTAAATGTTTATGTAATTGATCTTATTTGTCAGTCACTTATGTAATTGATCTTATGTAAATGTTTATGTAAATTTTTACGTGTCTCTATTTCATGTCCATAGGAAGAGGAGGACGATGAGGAGGAGGTGCAACACCATGAGGAGGAGGACGAGCAGGCCCATGAGGAGGAGGAGGTGCAGGCCCATGAGGAGGAGGACGAGGTGGGCATAGATGCTGAGGCGGATGACGATACCACCGAGGCTCCTGTTGTTCGACGAAGGGGCACTCGGAAGGGCCACTTTGTCCTACCTCCGTCAGCGCCTGCACAATCTGAAGCTTGAGTACTGATCATCCCGGTTGGTGATAGGTACTCACGTTTGGCCACTTTGTTCTTACTTAATTGTTTATTTTACACTATATATATGACATGACTTTCTTGTTTTTTTGTCATGTAGCCAATGGGAAGACACGTCATTTGACGGTCGAGGTCACCATAGACAGGTTAATCAAGTCTTAGGTAACCTCTGTCGTCTACATAACCTAGGAATTGTCACCGACCCGAAAGGTGTGGTGGTTCCTTGCACTAGCTGGTTGCACTTCGCACTAGCTCCACATGCTACATATGGAACAGCTCAAGGCGCCGTCAAGCACGACTTTTGGGTAATTTTTTCAAACTAACATTTATTAGTTGTTTCAACCTAACATTTATTAGTTGTTTTTGAACTAATTTTATTTTTGATGTTGGACAGAGACGCTATCGTGTGGAACCTGAGGCTCAAGAGCATGCAGACCGAGTATTAGAGAAAAATGCGAAGAAGGTGTGCAGGGATGCATTTTCCAATGCTCGTCTACAGGTTGTGAACGCGTACATGAAGCGCCAAGGTCATTCTATCAACAACTTTCGACAATATTCAGATGTCTACTTGACTGTAGACTAGTACATGGAGGTAAAAATCTAATTTAACAGCTCATTCAGATGTGAATGTAATTTTGAGCTAACGCTTTATATGCAGGTAACTCTTCCATGGATGGAACACCGGCCGCAGGCTTACAAGGCTTTGTGTGAGATATGGACTTCGCCTGAGTGGATTGAGAAGTCAAACAGAAATCGACATAGGCAGCGCCATCAGCAGGACGAGGACGATGATGAGGTCGTAGTCAACCATACCTATGGGGCTGATGGACACATTCGGTTGGCTAAGCGAATGGTGAGTATGTAGTATTCTGTTTTACTCAGAAATGAAACCGGATTGAACTCATATATTTGCAGGAGGCTCAAACTAGAGTTGTACGTCCCGAGCCCAATCGATGTTTATAGGAGAGGGCATCGAGCGAAAAACAGTGAAATCTCCGATGAGCTGTGTAGTCAAGCGGTCGTTGAGCGTATGGTTAGTTGTTGTTAGGATTAATGTTTTCTTGCCATATAGCTATAAATTACATGTGTGCTGAACCTTCATATTGTATTGCAGGAGACATACGGGCAGGAGATGGTTAGGAAGTATGGAGAAGACTACGATTGGCGAGGAGCACCTACCATCGACGCTGAAGTTGTGCATTCACTTGGAGGCAAGGCGCATGGACGGTATGAACTTGTGACTCTTTTCAATAATATTGGAACTATGACCGAATAGCTAATTTTCTTGTTTTTCAAGATATTCTATGTTTACCGGTGTTATCGATTCGACGGAGTTGCATTCTCGTGGCGGCTCTTCGTCGCAGGCGGGCTGTGGTAGTAGCAGCCGTAGTCGCCGCTCTGTATCTAGCATGGAGGAAGCTATGAGGGAGCAGCAAGAAAAGTTTCGTGAAGAGCTGCGGCAACAACAAATGGCATTTCTCCAATAGCAATTAGAGTACATGGTTGCTTACAACGCACAGGCGCAACAAATAATGAACGTGAGTGTCTTATTTATTCTCAACACGCTTGATATTGGTTCTATAACTAATATATTATATTTGCAACAGTCTTGGTTTCCACAGCAGGCACAACAGCAACCATTTGTTTTCCCTCAGTTTCAGCCGCCGATGCCTCAGTGGGGATTACATGCTCCACCACCTCCACCTCCACCTCAGGTGCTTCAATTTAGTTAAGACTTGTCGTTTGTATCAACCTAATTTCAAATCTTTACTAAATTGATTTTGTAGGGATCCGGGGTCATGGGCCACAACACGCCACCACCGGTCATACCAGCACTAGGAGGAGCTTATGCAGGGGAGGGAGCTTACGCAGGAGAGGTTAGTTTGAGAAACAATTTGTTTGAATAGTCGTTATACATGTAACCAATGTCGTTATTAATGTCTTCTTTTTTCTTTAGGATCCAAACCCGTCACACGACTTCGTCAACCAGTTCTTGGCTTCTGGAGGTAGTGGACACAACTCCAACGACCCCGATATGTGATTAAGTTAGCTTTGTGCCGCACTGTGCGTTGTAATGAACTATTTGTGGATTTTATGTTTGTATGGACTATTTGTGTACTTTATATTTGTATGGACTCAAGTTTTATGTTGTGAACTCAAGTATGAATTTTGTATAAATTTTCCGTTATTTTTCGCATTTTTTCAATTTTTTTGCTCTGAAATTATTAATTTTCGGCGGCCTCCCTGGCCGCCGAAAATAGGAATACTATTTTCGACAGTTTTAATTTTCGGCGGCTAACTACGTGGCCGCCGAAAATTATTAGTTATTTTCGGTGGCCAGGGAGCCAGCCCCCGAAAATAGCTTATTTTCGGTGGACAGGGCCTGGCCGCCGAAAATATAGACTTATTTTCGGTCGGTTTTTTTTTTGCGGTCAGACGCCGCCGAAAATAAACCCTTTGCCACCAAAAATAGCTTATTTTCGGCGGCAAAAGGCTTATTTTCGGCGGCTTCTGGCCGCCGAAAATGCCTGTAGCTCTTGTAGTGGCATTATAATAGTAGATAAATGTTTGGGAAGAATGGTGCCAAACATCTTTATGGTGCCCAACATAAAAATTGATCTTTATGGCTGCATTATAATAGTAGAGAAATGTGGTCAAAACTTAGAACGTCAAGTGCTCTAATACAAAGTTTATAATAGGCTACTCTTTTTTGTGGGAAGCACACAGAATAAAGCACGCCTCATACTCTAACGATGGATTATATAAGCACCCTATATTTGCACACAACGATTTATCAAGAGAGATGCTTTCTATAGTACTCGATTAGAAGCACCAGGAGCTGAAGCAGTAAAACAATGCAGAGGAGGTGGCAAGAAAATAATTTAAGCTTTCCGATAGCAACACTGAACTAAGCAAAAGTTCCAACCTAAAAGAACTCTAGCAACATTTGCATAATTCATTTATGTCAAGATATACAAAACTCGAGTGGGCAAACTATATAAGACTGCTTACTTATCTTGTCCCATCTGGATGGCATCATGCTCTGTCACTGATTAGCGCTGCTCTTGCCTGTTCTAGTCTTCCTCCTTGGCAATCCTCACCAAACAGTGCTACAGGCATCGGAGTTCTATCCAACTCATCAGCAATCTTCCTCTGCATATCAGCTGAGAGGGAGGGATACTATCTCCGCGGAGGCCCGCTCGGCGTCGGGGCACTCAATGGCCAGATCACTATCTCCGCGGAGGCCCGCTCGACGTCGAGCTCGTGAGTTATCCTAGAAAAAAACGAACCATAAAAAGGATTAGAAGAAACCTCAGTAGATAAATAGGAATTATGCCTTCTAACAAACATAGATAGAAAATCTCCTCAAATTGAGACAGTGGACGCGCGGTGCAATATTTCGGGGCGCAGGGGCGCGGACGCAGGCAGAACCGTGCACCATCGGTAGTGTGGATGCCTATACTCTATTCTTAAGGAGTAGTAGAGATTCTAGAGCTGAAACCAGCAAGGCTCACGTTCAGAATTTTAGAGTTGTTAACATGCAATAGCAAAAAAGGGTATGATTCCATATTAATTAATCTCTTATGTAGCCTTCCTTTTCTTCTCAGCTCCTTCGTAGGCCTCTTTTTCAGCCTGCAACATAGTAGCAATAAAATGACACAGATAGCTGCAAGTCATAAGACTGAAGGAACTTAAGAGTTACCTAATAGGGGAATTTGATGTTGAAAAAATCTTAGTCCAGAAAAGACTACCAAACAACAAATGGTAGTATAAACTGACCACTAACTACCTAATTGATTGAATAATATATAATGCCTTTTTCTTTATTATAGTGACAAATATTTCTTTATATAGAAATCATAATAAAATGAATCCATCCTATAAGAATATGGATTATGACCTAACCAAATAAGAGTCTAATACTACAAGTAAACAAAGTCCTGTTAGTCAAGGTCGTTTAGTTATCTTTGCCTTCAAGGGGATCTTGTAACCAAATGGGTGTGTAAAGTTTCATAACCATGTTCTTTAATAATGATAGACAGGTCTCCTCTATGTTCAAGAAACAAAATCTGTTCCTACGTGGCACCGATGGTAGGATGTGAATCCTAGGTTGCTACTGTAGGGTGCAGTTTGGTTTATAAAATGTAACGTAAATGAAAATGGTAATGGTTCATACTCCATTACCAGCGGTAACAAGTTTGAATAGGATGATATCAATTTCTAGTTTGGTATCTGATTATAGTTACCATTTACGTTACAAATATATGAACCAAACAACACCTAGGTTCAAGCCCACATAAAATCAGGTGAGAAAACAACACAATTATTTTTTTTTTCAAAAAAAACAAGGAAAACTTGAAGCAAAGTGCTATCTTTATATAGTTAATGCGAATTAATGAAAAAAAATCTTGGTGAAATATAGTAATGAACAAGAAATTAACAGTGAATAAATTGAGGCCCAAACATTTTTGTGGCGAACTAATTCACAAATCCATAGTTTAGATGGATCCACAGTGCCAAAGATATGCTAACTTCACTGGTAGCCACACAATCAACAGAGATGCCAAAGTCTTCAAATATCGAAAAAACCTGCATAGGTTCAGTTACAACCAAAGATTGAAATAAAAATAGTAACTCAGTCATGCATGTGGTGATTATATCAAGTATTGTAATATTTGATAACGAAAAAAATTGCCTTCCTCAATCTGAAAAAGATCAAAAATCACCAGTGAAAATTTCCAAACTCTTCTCCAAATTTTTGTTGCATCTGAAGGCCCTATACCTGTACAATAGTAGAAGCATGGCAACCACTTAAAGGCGTCAATCAGGTGTGTGTACCTAGATGACGTTGAAATTCCAGTTCTTCTGTGCGGTGGCTCGCATGGTCCTGGTCGCGTTCTCGTGGTAGGAGTTGAGGAGGGAGATGATGTTGTGGGAGCCGGTGTACAGCCGCGTCATGAGGATGGCGAGCTCGTTCGCCTCCGTGCCGGAGCTGGTTATGGCTGGGGTACGACGTACGAGTTCTGTCGTCGACCCTTGCGATTTCGTGGACCAATTCGGAATGAAATACGATGTAGGGCATGGCACACACCTGAGATCCTGCTGGGCTTGTGATACTGCTGTAGCAACACCGTTGGCGCGAGGTAGGTGGTGACGAGCAGGACAACGACGATGATGTGCAGCCTTATTTGGCTTGATCCTCTTGCTACTGCTGCAGACGCTCGAGAGCTAACCAAGATGCCCTTATCACCATATATATGGGGCAGGAAGAGTGGGTGACGGCCATCGCGGAGGCTGTTGCGCCATTGCAGCGAGGACGGAGGCGAACGATAAAAACTAAAATCCTGGCGACATGAACTGTGGTGGTGGCAGGACTGCCGGATCTAGGCGAGGAGGGCGGTGCCTGGACAGGAAGGGGAGAAGGTGAAATGTGGAGGGAGAACTGAGAGCAGGAGCAGAATCGAGAGCCGTCGCCAGTGAGGAAGCTCCTGGAAGGGAGCTGTGTGCGCGAGGTCGGCGCCAGGGCTGACGCCACCGTGGACGCGTGCAGCGGTGTGGCGGGAGGACGATGTTGAGGCGAGGCAGAGCTAGGCATGGATGCTGGAGCCAGACGAGCGTGTGCCTCGACAACGCAGGGGGCGGGGGTGGGGCTCTGGGGATGGGCACGACAATCTCGGGTAGGGGCGTGGCGACAGTCTTGGGAAGAAGGGGACAGACAAGCGAGGAGGGTGAAGCGCCGGGGCGGGGGCACAGATTTGAGAGAGGCCGAGGCGGCGTGGATTGCGGCATTCCTGCCGGATCCGGTGCGCCTCCCCTGTCTACAGCAAGCGCGACGACGACGGGGGTCACACCTGCTACTCGAGGTCGGACGACGACGACATCTGCTGCATGTCGAGCTGGCACAGTGCGGCCACCTCCCCCGTTGCCGGGCCATCGGTGCCGGCCTCCTCGCCGCGCCCAAAGCGATGGACCGTGCCCAGGGAAGGGCAGCTTAGCACGGACATGGTTGTGGTGGTGGCTGCTAGATTCGCAGCGACGGCGCTAGGGTTTTGGCGATTTTGGTGAGGAGCGAGGGGGGCGGGGTCGACGGCGCAAGGTGGTGTGAGCTGTGCCGATGGTGTAGGACACGGGAGGGGCGCAGAGCGGGGTTCTGGTGGAGAAGGGCGGGGACGGCGGAGCTCGCGGCGGGCGTGGCGGTAGAAGGGGGCGGCGGACGTGGAGGCGGCTTTCACGGCGGAGGAGGCGAGCGGAGGGCATCGTGAGCAGGGGCGGGGCGCGTTTGGGCGGAGGCATGGTGTAGTATGGTGGACGCCTACTTTAGAGCCTTACCGGGATCCCCCGCGGCGGCTCCTGCGGCAGCCGCGACGGCGAGCAGGGCCAGCACCGCCACGCTGATCCCCGGGGCACACCGCCCGCGCCACATCCCCTACGCAGCCTATGCGCAACCATGTCTCCTCGACCCAGATCTCTGCCCCGGGAGCGGAGGATGGGAGTGGTGGACGGCGCCGGGTATGGAGGATTGGAGGATGGGAAGGGGGCGCCATGTAAGGAAGGGAGCACAGATGGTTGGGACCTCGCCGTGTAAGGAAAGGATGGCGCTTGGGATTGCCGTCTATTTTCGTCTCGGCGGAGGATGGGAATGGTGGACGACGCCATGAGTGGGGGAGCAGCTCCGATGGTATGAAGGGAGGGCGCCAGGTATGGAGGATGGGAAAGGGGCGCCATCAGTGGAGGATGGGAAGGGGGCGCCATGTAATGTAAGGAAGGGATGGCGCGTTCTATGGAGATGGGAATGGTGGACGACGTCATCAGTGGGGGAGCTGCTCCGATGGGTTGTGAAGCGCTGTGGGGAGGATAGGCGTGGGCTGGGACAGTGGGGCCCAGAAGGCATAGAGTAAAGCGCTGGATGTCCATAAGGCAGAGAGAGAGGGGGAGCGCTGGATGGCGTGGGCAGAACCGTGCACCACGGTCTACACTATGTTCTTGTAGAGTAGTAAAGATTACCGTTGCCATCAACGTTTGAGAGAACCAACGAGGGTTGGCGTTCGTGAACAATGCGCCAGTACAGTAATATGAACACGGCTTTATTCGCGCGCTTGTCAAAAATCAAAATTAATTAACAAGGAACGGAAACTCGATCAGAACCAGCGTCGGAGGAAACCCCGTAGTAGCGGCGGTCGGTGTCGCCGCTCGCAACCCAGGCCCCAGCTGGCTGGGTCCAGTCCAACGCGCGAGCCACAGCGGCACCAACGCTCCACCTCGTCAGAGTTATATGTAACACCCCCGCCTCTGCCTGGTCGGTCCAAGTCCAACTCCAACCGGCGCGAGGGCGAACCAACCGTGCCGGCAAAAAGGAAAAAAGAAAATAAACCAAAACGCCTGCGGTTTCAGCGGAAACTCAAGTTTCCAGTGCCATTCATCACCCCCTCCATCCCCAAGTGCAAAGGGGGGCAGGCAGAAGGAGAGCGCGCGATGCCCGACGCGATTCCGGCCTGCTTCCGCGCCGCGGCGGCGCCCAGTGGCCGGGCGTCGCCCGCGCCATCGGGGTCGGGGTCCGGCTCCAGGGCGGGGACCAGCCTGGCCACGTCCGTCTACGACACGCGCCTCGGCCTGGCCACGCTGTCCTGGTCGCGCGCCCCGCTCGGGCTCAGCCTCCGCGCCGTGCTCCGCGTCTCGGCGGGCCCCGCGCCCGCGCCGTCCCCGTCGGCGTCCGACTACGGCGACGGCGAGGTGGAGTACGACGACGAGGAGGAGGAGGCGACGGTGGCCGTGCGCGTGCGGCCGTGGCTGCTTTGGCGGCGGCGCGGGTCCAAGCGCTTCCGCGTGCGGGACCGCCGCGTGGACCTGGCCTGGGACCTCTCTCGCGCGCGCTTCCCGCCCTCGGGCTCCCCGGAGCCCTCGTCGGGGTACTTCGTCGCCGTCGTGGTGGACGGCGAGATGGCGGTCGTCGCCGGAGACATGGCGGACGAGGCCTACAGGAAGACCAGGGCGCGCCGCCCGGCGGGACCGGGCCCCGTCCTCGTCTCGCGCCGCGAGCACGTGTCTATGCGCGACGGCGCCGGCGGTGGCGGCCGCGGCCACCGCACCTGCGTCGTCGTGCGCGGCAGGGAGCGGGAGATCTCGGTGGATCTCGTCTCGCGCGCCCAGGGCCAGGGGCGGGAGCGGGACAGGGCCGAGGTCGGCATGTCGGTCTCCGTCGACGGCGATCGCGTGCTCCACGTCCGCCGCCTGCGCTGGAAGTTCCGCGGCACCGAGAGGGTGGACCTCGGCGGTGGCGACCGCGTCCTCGTCTCCTGGGACCTTCACAACTGGCTCTTCCCCGCGCGCGACGCGTCGCCCCCGGACGCAGCAGCCGCCGCACCGGTTCCACCCGCGCACGCCATCTTCGTCTTTCGCTTCGAGCTCGCCGACGCCGGCGAGGAGCGTGACCCAGCCAACGCCAAGGAGGAGGAGCTGCTCGACAAGGCCGGGACAGGCGGAGGCGGCTGGCCAGGATACGTCGGTGGGTGGGGGAGAGGGGACTGGAGCGAGAGCAGCAGCAATGGTGGCGAGAAGCGGAGGAAGAGGGGGCAGGCGAGCAGGCTGGCCAAGGCGAGTTCCTCCTCTTCGGCGTCAGTGGCGTCCTCCTCCGCGTCATGGGCGAGTGGCTCCACTGTCATGGACTGGGGCAGCGCCGAGGAGGCCCAGCTGCAGAGCGGCGACGGCTTCTCCCTCCTCGTCTACGCCTGGAAGAACTAGTGTGACGGGCTAGCGGCGGCAATTCAGTGAACCGGCTTTGGTTCTTAATTCAGTGAGGATTTCTCTTCCCATTGTTGTAAGTTGCAATTGTTCAGCGAGCAATGTTCTTGTGCAGTTTTCAGCGGTCCACTGACCAAGCTATTTTTACCCTTCCTTCCATTGACAACCAGAGAAAATGAGCATCCTGTGTGATCCACAGTCCATCATCAAAATCCGACACAAACCATTGGTCTGCTCCCTTGATTACGTAAACAACGTGGACTTGGAATATTGATTTGAAGTTAAACAAGTGATAGGCCTTAGTGGCTGCGGCTTAAATCCATCGGCATCGGCTTACGGTATTTTGTCTCTATAGATTACAGGTGCAATAGTCTGAACGACTTTAATCCAGCCATGTCTCCCGTGACACTAGCTGAAAAGATTGGATTGCTCGGCTATTATTGGCAACTGCGAGCTTAATCCCCAACCATGGCCTGCTGATAGTAGGTGACAAGGTTGTTTGGACGGCGACGTTCACACGCTGGGGCCCCGCTGGGATTGGGGTTGTCAGTTGTTTCTCTTGCTTAAGTGGTTCGGGCTGGTGGTTAAGGCCTAAACAACGACGATTCGGTGGGGGGTGTTATCGATGCGAGCCTTTGGTAGAGGCTGATGTGATTCTGATTTCTAAAATGTGCTCATAGTGGAGGAGGTTGGGGTCTTAGTGTCAATTTAAATCGCGAGGGAATTTGTTACGAAGACCCAACGACAATGAATCGATGTCGAGCGCTGTTGTATTTCGAGAGTTGGTTTCGAAGACTTGGATGGATTTGTTGTTCTTCCATAGGAAGAGGTTCATGAACATTGAGGCGTTTATTTAGGCCTATGTATGTATGTATGTATGTGGTTCCTCTGTTCACTCGAGAAATGCAGCTGGACGACGTCAGGAGCCCTGGGCGTCTTGTAAAGATAGGAAATGCCATGGACCGGTGCAAGAAACTCTACTGAAATCTGGTCAGCTATCTCCTTCTCACACACTTGCTCATTCTCTGCTTACCGGAGTCCGGAGCCGAGCAGATCACGCAGTGAGTCAGTGACGACCGAGCGCGCCTTGGTTACGGCATCTCGTCGTCGAGTATGCACGCAATAGTTGACCCGGAGCAGCTGTGGTTAGTGCGGCTCAAGAGCTGGCTGCTTGTGTTTTCGCTACTAGTATTCTGGAAGAAAGCATCATGTGGCTGTCGCCGAAGCAACTGCGCTCTTCAAGTCCAGCTCCAGCCCCCTTTCCCTTCGCACACGGTTCTCTAGCCTTGTGGTTCCGCCGTTGCAGGTTGGGACAGCTGAACGGATTCGGAACTATTGGCTCTGGCTCACTTGGTCGACTGCTCCGGTCGGTGTTGCTCAACGATCAGCAGTCCGCATTTATATATGACAGAAAAAGGAAAAAATCTATGTATAGTCCGTAAAAATAAGGACCAAATACAAAATATTGAATCCCCATAATAAAAGATACTAAAATAACATATTATCTTTATGTCATGACAAATACATCAAACCCAATATAACTTTATTACATGTTCAGCAACATTCAATATTAAATGGCAATATCGTACCATTTTATCACACAAAATATAGCATTCATGGCTCAAAAAGAGTTCTCAACGACATCATACAATATTAGGATAATTATCTAATTGTTCAGTACATAATACTTAATATATTAAAATATTTAAGACGTGTAAGCTATTGGAGATTAAGAGGCATCCTTCATTTCTTCTCTTCTAATTTTATATGGAACATTTCTAATAATATAGAGACACATGTCATAGGTTAGCGGGTTTCTCAACGGATAGCGGATATGGGAGGTAAAAGAGAACATACTCATGTCCACCATATCCGATGGATAATACTCTTGTACATCAAAATTTGTCATACTCGTGTCCTAATGGAGTTTTTATCCATCTAGTACCAACTTTCAGATACTCAATATCATCTCTAACTCAGTCTACCAAGCCATGTACCGAGCTGACGTTGACGAAGCCCGGGTGCCGTATTTCCTATGCGATTATTTTCGCGGTGTCTTCCTCCGACACTTTTGACGCAGCGTCATCGTTGGAGGCACTATTTTTGGAGGTCCCATTTCTACCTTTCCCGCCTTCTCGGCAACTTGTCCTTTGGTGGCGACGGTGCTTTAGATTGCCAACTTTTCAGTTGCTCAAGGGGCATGGGCTACCGCCGGCGTCACTAGGGGGGTCTCGGGTGCATTCCTTCTCTCGTCTGCTGACATGCTACACACCAGTGTTAGGAAGTTAGTGTGAGAGTAACTAGGTTTTGGCCGCTGTATGGAGGTGACAGCTCGTCTGAGGAAAAGAGGAGATGCTAGTCGGAGTTTTTCTCCATGAGTGCAAGGGCATCCCGACATTTTAGGAGGCCCTATACAAAATATAACAAAAAATTAAGTAATAGTATATCCCTACTACTCCTTAAGAGCCTATTGTAGGCGTCCACAACAGTGGTTCTGCCTCGGCGATCAACGCCCGCGCGACCCCTGCCATCCTCCCTACTGCCCGTGCGACCCCCACCATCCTCCCCACCGCCCACAACCCCCGCCATCCTCCCCACCGCCCGCGATCCCCGCCATCCTACCCACCGCCCACCCTGGCACCTTCGGCCTCCACTCGCGCGGCCGCGCCCCTGCGCCCCCCAAATCTCGCATCCCCACCCTCCTCCCCACGCCGTTAATGGCGCGCGCAGATCCCAGGTGGCTGAGGATCTGCCCCACCCTCCTCCCCACGCCGTCGATGGCACGCGTAGATCCAGGTGGCTGAGGATCCGCCCCACCCTCCTCCCCCACCTTCTAGGCCCCTGTCGTGCCCTCGCATGCGGGTATGTCCCGCATCGCGAGATTCCGGTCTCCATCAGCGCGATCCAGTCCCCCACCCATCCGCGCGATCCCCTCTCGTGTTGCGACGCGGATCTTCTCCTCGGCGCGCAGATCGGAGCGATCCACTCTCGTGTCGCGGTGTCCTCCTCGGCCTCTCCCCCGTGACCCAAAAACTTAGTGCGATCTCTCTATGGATTGAGCCGACGCCTCCTAAAGGATCTACGCGGCAGTGAGGTAAGCTCTTTTGGTCTTTTTTCTGCAGCGGTGGCGAGGTAAGCTCTCGGGTTGGCACAGCCGTACAGGTTCGTTTCTTGGTTGGATTTCCACCTCCTTTCTGCTAAATCGTGACTTAATTAGGTTTGGGAGATTTTCTCAAATCCGACAGGCTATTGGTCTCGGATTCATATATATAGTCTCCTAATTAAGCGAGGAGGACAAGAACTTTAGATATTTTTCATAAACCCTCATGCTCATTCAGATTGTTATGTTTGTTTGTACTGCACCATTCTTTTGTTATGTTTGTACAACCCTATTTGACATTTTTGCTGACTGATGGCTGCAGATATTTCTTCACGGTAGCTCTCTGCTCAGCAACCATCTCCCAGTAGAGCCGCCACGCCATCTCCCTGACCATCACCAGTTGTGCCCTCTCGGCATTTGCAAGGTATAAATTTTGCTAACCACGTTGGCATCAGGCAGCGAACTCTTTTCTGTTTAAGTAGCATCGATTTTGTTTCTTAAAAGGGTGCTAAGTTAGGCACATTTGGAGTATTCAGTCACATTGCAATGATTGACTTGGTAGAAAGATTTTCATGCTGTCTTTGATAAAATGAAATGTTGAAAGTCTTTGTTGGGCAGTAGCCGGGAGAAGTAATTAGATGCTGGACATTTATGTGATTTCTTACAGTGGGTTAGAGGAAATAGTCTTTTAGGGAAGTGAACTGAAGTGTTATACCGTAGAGTGACCTGATTACACAAAATCAGGATTTCTCCGTACACATTGTAAATCAATAGTATCACAATAAGATGCAAACATGGGAAACATGAGAGGAGTCCACATTTGATATGTAGATATTAAAAATGGGCATGCTTGTGTTCATTTTTACAGATTTTGATGTATTTTGTTCTACAACCAGTGTGACCATCATTGTAAGGAAGCATTTTGATGATATGTGGAATATCAATAACTTTTCCTATGTCCTACATGTTAGTGAAATTTATTAGAAGATGTTAAGCAGCTTCAATTCAATAGACTCGACAGGTGGATTCAACTGATAGGTTTTATTCTTTTGTTTGTTCTCTAACACACGAGTTTATTGGTTGTGAACAACATTCAGTTGATCTTCATCCAGTCTTAAATCTTTTTTTGTTCTTGGCTGATATCTGAATATAACATATACAATAACCTGAACTCAGATGGTCTGAAAAATAATCAGGGTGGTGCCACAGTATGTTTAACATTGCCGCCAAGCTTATCAGTATTCAATTTTGTTCTTGTTTAACATTACTCACATCCCACAATCCCCGCCATCGTCATCCCCCAGCCCGGAAGGCGTCGAGGCGGTTCAGTCTGTGGAGAGGAGGGAGAAGATGAGTCCATCTATGTTGTCATTGATTGCTCCGCCGCGGCACTAAAGCTCATGCTCATGCCCACAACGACAAGAATATGGGGAGGAGAGAGAAGAAGAGTCGGCATGCGCAACTTGTACCTCGCCGACTCCGACGCTGACGTTGATGACCACCTTGACCTACAGCTCAAAGGTACGCTCTGCTCCTCTCCCCTCCTACCTTGATCCTCCTCAACATGTATTGTTCAGTCTCAGTGTTGGTGACTTTCATCGTGCATCATGTTCCCCCACATCCCCACGCTTACCATGAATCCCCCAGTTTCAGTCTATCACCAAGTATCTGATCCAATTGGTTCTTTAGCATGAATCCCCCCGTTTATGAAGCTTCAATTTGATAGGTATTATGAATCACTTTAAAAACCTCTACATCCTCCATGAAAATTATGAATCCCTCAGTTTCAGTCTGCCACTAAGTATCTGATACAGGCGTCATGAGTCGCCAAAAACATTACAAAACCACATGTATAAGACCTTTTTAGCACATACGAATTATAAGAGGTAGCAGTCATTACAAACCTCCATACAGTGGGGTAGATTGGCTCATCCACATTTAAAAGTACTCGGATAGACATCAATTAGTATTAGATAATATGGATTTCGGTCTCAAAGGTATGTTTCTACTATTAACAGTACATGCAGGCTCATTATATAAAACCTGTAAGTCATTATAGATCAACTGCAATCAATTTATGAATAACAAATATTAAGTTATTTCTTTTTGGTCTTATATCTTGGAATTGTAGCATAAACATCAGAGCTGAATAACACACCTGACATTCTCAGATGATTAAATATCAAACAAACACCAAGCAGTATTACCTCAATGCCATCATGCTCCGCCACGACGCTAAAGCTCACGCTCATGCCCATAATGACAAGAATATGGGGAGATTAGCCGATTTGTAGATCTGTGATTTCCTTGGTTAGGGGATAGTTAGCTCCTCATTCCTTTTGTTTTGACGACCAAATCTCAAATACCCTTGTCGACGCTATTTGTATTGCATAGTTTAAAATCGGTAGAACATTATAACATCAGAAGTTGACCACTGCAATGCTGTCTAGAGAGGCTCCTTGTATATTAGACTGTTGTGATTACGGTATGGAGGTTTGGTTGCTTTGGGGAGGAAGCAAAAGGCATCGATGCATTGAAAAGGTCTTTAATTTCCCTTCTTGTGCCATCTTATTTTATTTCAGACCCCATACTAAAATAGCTCCATGCCTCCACTATTTGTTTGCATGAATTTTAAATGAGTGTTACTTGGTTTACGGAGAATTTTAACCTATTTTTAGTTGAACATGCCATTTGACTTACTATTTAGTTTTACATTTAAATGCTCCTCTTATTCTAGGATACTTTTCAGTGTTTCATCATCAATGTCTGAATAATTTTGTTTTCAAATTATTGTAGGACTATTTGGATGCCAAATTCAAGGAAATAGGGCACAACAACATGTACTCCCCTCATGCTACCCCCCAACTCATTGTTCTCCTTTATGTCACAAGTATGGGGCACTTTAAGCAGTACATGTTCTTGTGCTGACCTTTCTTTCTTTTTATACTTATCGAAGATCACTTTAAAGTATATGTAGATTAAAAAGTTCATGAACACCCTGCGACAGTACCAGATCACAGCCATTATGTACCTTCAGGTTGTCCTAATTTTTCCTTTATACTCTTATACGAAAGCTTGTGATGGCCAACATAATTGATATGAGATGTTCATTTAGAATGAATGGTTGGTCCAATGATTGTGCTTAAAACCTCATGTTTTCAGGAGACGGACGACGGACGAGAGGCTTTTCTACAAGCTTTTAATTGATAATGTGGTGGAGCTGCTTCCTTTTGTTTACACAACAACAGTATGTGAGGCTTGCCAGAAATATGGGTCCATCTTTGGATGACCACATGGTCTGTATGTCAGCCTGAAGGACAAGTGTGTGTGCCTATATTTGCTTCAACTTTACAAAAATATATAGTTGTATACCATCTACCTGTTTGACCTGAACTGACCTCAAGGTGCATTCTAGGGGAAGGTCCTAGATGTTCTAAAGAACTGGCCACATAGAAACATTCAAGTTATCTTTGTTACTGATGGTGAGCGAATCTTGGGACTTGGAGATTTGGGTTGTCAGGTATGATTGTCTCATTAGTAACTTATTACTCGAGGGCCTTTGCTTATATTATATCGAATCCTTCTATAGGGAATGGGAATTCATGTAGGAAAACTTGCTATATACACTGCTCTTGGAGGATTTGAACCATCAGTTGTAAGCATTCATATATTTTCTCTCCTTTTTTGGTTGCATCTCTTGTAATGGTAATGTATGTTTGGTACCAACAAACAATTAAATTATCTCAAGTGGCAAATTCTAAATTACGTTGTCGTGTTTGCCTATCACAATTGATGTTGGCACAAATAATGAGAAATTGCTTAATGATGAGTTCTACATTGGACTTCGGCAAAAACATGTGACTGGCGAGGTATGTAATTGTGTTGAGATTGCTAGGAGTTAGGAATTGACAAAATATGTGACGCTTGAGATCTTATCTGTGCATTTTCCTTAATGTCAGGAGCATGATGAGCTTATTGAAGAGTTCATGGCTGCTATTAAGCAATTCTACGGTGAAAAAGTCCTCATTCAAGTGAATTAGACTCAACAATGTACTTTTGCTATGGCAGATCAATTTACTCTTTATCCTAGAATGTAACAATCTAAATTTTGGACAATTTGAGGGCTTTACCAATCATAATGCCTTTGATCTGCTTGAAAAATATAGCAAGAGCCATCTAGTTTTCAATGATGATATTTAGGTAAATGGAACTGCCCTTGGTGCTTTTATTTTTGCTGCTACCATGGGGTAACCTTAATTAATTGAGATCATCATCCTTTAGTTTATTGCCTTCTGAACTGTACTGATTTGGAAATATGAATGTTTGCAGGGCCAGAAAAATCTAAATTGTGGAAGTTTTACCATTTGTTTTGGCAAACAGAAAAATATGAACTCTTTGTTCATTCTTCATTCGTTGTTGGCAAGTTTGTTGTGACAACATGATAAAGAAGGAACATGTTTTGTTGTCTCCTTTACCCTTCCTTTTCCCCATACTTATATCAAATGTAATAAACAAGTCATATTTGAAATGATTTCATCTCAAATCAATATGGTACAGTAGAGAATAGATGTGAGAACTGATCTCTTTTGGTTTTCTTTTTGAGAGATAAACTGTATACATCTTATGCTAAACTCCGATGAGCTTAATAAATGAACCACTCGAGTTTTTCTTATCCATTCCAGATTTCATCTGATGGTACTACTTGTCATCAAGTCATGGACAATTTGTCTGTGGATTTAACTACTGAATCAATGATAAAAGGTTTAGGGTTTGGCATTGTTGCTTCTGCTACTATTCCATGTCCCAGTCTGAGGTTACCGATGTTGGTAATCATGTAATTTTTACTTCATATTTCTATTTCTCTTGTATGTTCTAGACATATTGTTGCTAACATTTTATCAAATGATAGTCGCCGTTGCAACGCACGGGCAACTAATTAGTATATATATATATATATGCTATTTAGTATCCTAGGTGTCAAACAGTTATTTGGCACCTGCCCACTCCCGCGCGTACTGAGTCTGATGGTGGCTCCGTGTCCGCGTGTAACCAGCCTTCGGCTCCATGTCTGATGGTGCGCGCGTGTCCAATGGTGGCTCCATGTCCGCCTCTCCTCACCCCAAAAACAAAAACGAGAAGAGAAGAGGTGCACGTGCACCGCACATGAAGGACGCCATGCTTAGCCAACAGCCGCCTCATGTCCTGTTATTGTAGTGTCTGGGTCCAAAAGTATTCGGTACGGCCCTATGCCTCATAAATACATACCGACTGATTCATAATCATCATCACACACAAAAAAACAACAGAATCCAAAGTTGTGGTTTCTCTCATTCAGAATGTGGAGAATGTAAACATTTTCAAATGCCCAAAAAATGATTAAAACAGAACCCCTTTCGAAATGTGGTACTTTTTCTTTCCCCTTCCCGAATCATGTGTTGATTGTGAATCATGTGTTGATTGTTCCTTTGAAATTTAAATATTTGCAAAAAAGCTCCAGAAGAGGGGCAATGGTGATCGACTTGACACTACCATTTCATTTCATTCATCTCAAAAACATTTGCTTGACGTCAGGGTCATGCACCCGCATCTAGAAATTAATGGAATGACTAAGTATCCATATAATGACTAAGTAATTCTAGTTAATATTATTGAATTTAACTTAGAATTACTGAACAAGGATGACCAATGTAACCATAATGATCGAACATAAATAATTCATAAAAACATAAAGACTGACAAATCATAACATAATAACTGACTTCAAATTAGAACTACTAACTTCAAAATAGAATTACTGACTTCAAAATATAGAATGACAGACACTTCAAAAAGACAGAATGACTGACATCATAATAAAATGGCTTCTATTTCAGTAATTCTCATAGATGACTAAGGCTAAAATATCAAATGGCTGAGAATTAATAGAATGACTGAGTTTGATCATTTTCTTTCCGATAAGACCATCTCCAGCAGCTTATCCATCCCCATACCCATGTTCGAACTCTACATTGCGAACAATGTAGTTTACAGTGCAAAATAGTGTTTTTGGTAAACTATGAGTAGACTGTTGCAGACAGCCTAACGCTTGCTTTTCTGTAGAATGACTGACACACTAAATTATAGATGTCACAGTAATTCTCGTGAATGACTAAGGCTAGAAGATAGAATGACTGACTCTAATAATGGCTCTTTGTCCGCGTGTAACCAGCCTTCGGCTTCGTGACTGATAGTGCGTGCATGTCCGATGGTGGCTCCGTGTCCGCCTCTCCTCACCCCCAAAAGCAAAAACGAGAAGAGAAGCGGTGCACGTGCACCGCACATGAAGGACGCCATGCTTAGCCAACAGCCCCTCGTGTCCTGTTATTGTAGTGTCTGGGTCCAAAAGTATTCGGTACGGCCCTGTGCCTCATAAGTACATACTGACTGATTCATAATCATCATCACAAGCTAAAAACAACAGAATCCAAAGTTGTGGTTTCTCTCGTTCAGAATGTGGAGAATGTAAACATTTTAAAATGCCCGGAAAAATGATTATAACAAAACCCCTTTCGAAATGTGGTACTTTTTCTTTCCCCTTCCCGAATGATGTGTTGTTTGTTCCTTTGAAATTTATATATTTGCAAAAAAAGCTTTAGAAGAGGGGCAATGGTGATGAACTTGACACTATCATTTCATTTCATTCATCTCAAAAACATTTGCTTGACGTCAGGGTCAGCACCCACATCTAAAAATTAATGGAATGACTAAGTATCCATATAATGACTAAGTAATTCTAGTTAATATTATTGAATTTAACTTAGAATTACTGAACAAGGATGACCAATGTAACCACAGTGATCAAACATAAATAATTCATAAAAACATAAAGACTGACAAATCATAACAGAATAACTGACTTCAAATTAGAACTACTAACTTCAAAATAGAATTACTGACTTCAAAATATAGAATGACAGACACTTCAAAAAGACAGAATGACTGACATCATAATAAAATGACTTCTATTTCAGTAATTCTCATAGATGACTAAGGCTAAAAGATCAAATGGCTGAGAATTCATAGAATGACTGAGTTTGGTTATTTTCTTTCCCATAAGACTATCTCCAGCAGCTTATCCATCCCCATACCCATGTTCGAACTCCACATTGCAAACAATACAGTTTACAGTGCAAAACAGTGTTTTTGGTAAACTATGAGTAGACTGTTGCACACGACCTAATGGATGCTTTTCTGTAGAATGACTGACCCACTAAATTATAGATATCGCAATAATTCTCGTGAATGACCAAGGCTAAAAGATAGAATGACTGACTCTAATAAACTCTAAGATAAATATGTCAAGTGAGATCTAGTTTTGAAGCTTTTATCGGGACGAACACAATTGTGAAATTGATTTTCAATTTTGTCACTCGGTTTAGTAGATATTAATTTTTTAAAATCAGCACAAAATAGTTAATGCTATAGATGTACATATGGACCGGGCCCACCGAGTGGCCCGCTACACAGCACGAATTTGGCCCGACCCATACCCGGGATGACCCGTCTTCAAACGTGCCTGGGCCTAGCACATGGCCAGTTAGCCGTGTCGGGCTGGGCCAAAGAATTCATCCCACAGTGCTTAGCACGACCTGGCCCGTTAAAGTGGGAGGCACGACGGTGGCCCGACATCTATGATATACTGGTCGCACGCCCATTGCCTCCGCCTCGCCCCTTCACCTCAGTTCACATTTTCGTCTTAGTTTGCCTCAGCCTCCCCTTGCTAACTCCGTCGTCCGCCCGAACCCTAATCCTCTCTCCGCTCTCTCGGATTCGCGGTCCCTCGCCGGCTGCCGCCATCGTCTCCAGTTCTCAAAGTCTCCGACCGTGCAAGGATCAATTTCTTTGTCCTCCACACGCCGTGCTTCTCTCGGATCCACGGTTCCTGACAGTCACTGTCGTCGTCTCCGGTGCTCCAACCTCTGAGCCTCCGACCGCGCAAGGATCAACGAATACATTACTCGCGTGCCGTGCTTGTACATCTATACTTCCTCTCTGTCCTTACCTCTCCTCTCCCGGTCCTCTCCCTACTCCTAATCCCCTCTAGTGTTCCTCGATCCTGAGATCCCAGCCATCATCCGTCATCTCCGGTGCTCCGACATGCACAAGATGAGTTCCTCAAGCCCTATCCTCCCTATTCCTATCCCTACCTATAACCGTAATCCTTCTGGTGTGTTCCCTTTCGTAGGTATCGGTGAAATCCAATGTTGTGTAGTTGTTGAGGAGTCAGAGACGTCGACGAGAGGTCGAGGAGGCAGCTGAGCTCCTCAGTGCTCGTGGATCTTGACCCGACTGAGCTCCTCGTGCTCGTGGTTGAGGTCAAGGCCATAGATCTTGACCTGGCTGCAGAGGAGCAACAACTTAAGGACCACAATGAGGCGATGGATGCTAGACAAGCCTTAATGGGTGTCGATGTCACTCATGAATCCTATCAAGCTCGAGGATTTCGCCTGCTCTAGAACATGCACTGGTACAGCCTCCACGAGTCCACCAGCTTCTACCAATGCCTTTGCTGGCGATGGGTCAAGGAAGAGATCCAAAATTCGGAACAATTTCGATGAATTAACCAATCTGATAAATGGTAAGCGTGTAAGGTGCTGCTCGATGCAGGTACTGTCATGAAACGTTAAGTGCTAGATCCTCTTTTGGTACTGGTCACTTGCTTAGACACAATTGTAGTGCTAAGAAGGCACATGATCGTTCTGTACAAACCCAATTCGTGCTTAAGTACAACCCTGATGGTTCTTTGCAGCGTTGGGAGTACTCTCCTTCTGTTGCAAGGAGTGAACTTTGTCGTTTGATAGCTAGAGATGATCTACTATTCTTGTAATGAACTCATGAATTGTATGAACTCATGGACTGTATGAACTTATGCCTTAGGGCTTAGGAGCTGGTTGTACTCTTTTTCCCTTCTTAGGCTTTTTTCTCACGAGGTGTGAGTTTTTGCCTAAGAAGGTTTTTAATGAGGCAGCCATTGCATAAATAGCTCCATAATTATCTCATTTCATTTGTTGTGTGTGCTTGTGTCTTATGCTTGTGTGAATGACTGATGTTAAATCTGTTTATGTGAAATCTGGGGAATCAATGTGAATTCTGTGAATTCTGGGATTTTTGAAACGTGCCGGGCCATTGGGGGCACGACCCGTGATAGCCCAATAGGCTGACAGGTAAACTCAGCATGATCTAGGCCTATTCGTCCCTTGCTCAAACACAATTGCAGACCCGTGACCTAGTCCGACATGGCCGAGCAAAAAACGTGCCGTGCCAGGCACAACCCGAGCAAAAAACGTGTCGTGCCAGGCACGACCCTATTCCTGTCCGGGCGGCCTGAATGGACATCTATAGTTATAGTTAATGCTGCTATCTGGAGAGGGAAAGCACGAGCTAGCATCCTATGTTTGTGCATGCACGCCAAGGGAGGGTGCGTGCACTCCTTTTTCATGCATGTGGAGGCGCGGAGCCGCATGCTCTTGGGTCAGGTTGGGTGTACATAGGCGTGGTGCTAAATAGCTATCTGGGGAGAATCCACAAAACAACACTGGTTTGAGAAGACATTCAGTAAATAGCATTCATTTTAAAGCAATTCGTAGAACACCACCGGTATCACCAAATTGATTCGGAAAATAACACTCTATCTATATTTTGCATTCTTTTATTGCTTGCGCCACATATAGAAAGACCAAATTAACCCTATTCATTCCACAACCTATTTTTATATCTTCTGTCCATAATAAAAAAAATAAATAGATAAAACATATAAGCTCATATATTTGTATGCATTTATGTTGTTCTTATGGACTGAATAAATAAAAAAATAAGGCTAGGAAATGATAGGAGCAATTTGATCCCTTTTCTTGTGAGTTCAGAAATAAAATAATGAAAAATATAGATGGAGTGTTGTTTTATGAATTCATTTGATGAAACTGATGCTGTTCTTTGAATTGCTTGAAAACGAGTGCTATTTCCTGAACACTATCTCAAAGTAGTGCTATTTTGTGGATTCCCCTAGCTATTTGGTAGCTAGGGTGTCAAATAGCATATATATACCTCATCTATATAATAGTGAGCAAATTAAAGCGTGCAAAGTCTAAGCACACTAGCACTACTCAGCTTAGCAAAGTTACACAAGCTAGACTAATAAGGTAAACAATTTAACAACACAATTTAACTAAAGCTATTAGGCTAACCAAGTTTATAACCATGATATAATAACTACTTTACTACACAAGTAGAGTAGTTGCAAAAACAACCCTCTC
This sequence comes from Zea luxurians, assembly GCA_029449295.1. Taxonomy (NCBI): domain Eukaryota; kingdom Viridiplantae; phylum Streptophyta; class Magnoliopsida; order Poales; family Poaceae; genus Zea; species Zea luxurians. The sequence goes on along the minus strand of JAOPSE010000001.1, from coordinate 137,619,810 downwards.
AATCGTATGATGAAACAAGTATGCAAACAAGTTAAACTCTTCACTATACAACCTTTGACCGGTAAAATAAAATGCCCTACAAATCATACCTTTACCTTGTGTATTCCATTTCATCTCCTCCAATGTGATGCTTCACAGGCATTCAGCCTCCATGAATGATATGATTCACTATATGTCATTATGTAGCCTTATTGGTTTATTTATTGCACTTCACACTTGCACTTCATCGTTGATTCAGTCCATCGATGTCAAGTCATCCTATTTGCCCTTCACACTTGCAACCTATCCATCATAGCCGGGCCATATCCCTTGATCTCCACATAGCCTTATGGCATCTTGTCATGTCTCATATGCAATGAGCTCCTTTTTTGACAGTTAGTTGAGCATCTTCAACATGTCTGTTGGAGGGGAAATCCTTTGACCAGGTGGTAGAGTGCACCCGCCCTGATCCTAAGATGAGGATGGAGCTTAGGGATTTGCCTGACTGATTGGATGAACACAAGAACACAAGGATTAGAGTGGTTCGGGCCACCGGAACATAATACCCTACATCCACTATCAGTTGTATTGCTTGAGAGTCGAGAGTCTGAGTGTGTCCCTTCTCTTCCTACGATGCAAGTGCTCTCCCTTTTATAGTCCTCGGGGGGCTTGCTACAAGGGAGTTGGGCCCCGATAGGTGGGCCCATGAGTCATTACAATATGAAGTGTGAGGCATTAGGATAGGACTGGCGGTGCTAGATCTTCTTGAGTGTGTATCTCCTCTTGGCTGTTCTGCGATCTCCTAGCGTTCTTATCCTGTTACCTTGTCCCGTCTAATGGAACACAGGCCTTGGTGTAGGTTGCGACTTAGCCTAATACGCTGCCGTGCGTAGGGGTGCAATGGGCAGTGTCGTTCAGTCTCCATCGCTCATCTCTTTGTTCCTCAATAATGCACGAGGAACAGTGTAGGTCATAATGAAGGACGCCCAAGCGGCGCACTAAGCCAATGCCCTTGCCTTGGAAATGTGCGGGGAATAGTGGATGCCATACACTGCAGACTAGGTGCGCCACATGCATTTAATGTGAGGGAAGTATGCCGCCTACCACTGACATGGGCAAGTAAGCATCCCATCCGTTCCCCATATCAGTGGGCCCCATATTAGAGCCTTACGTTGGGCTTTGCCCGATGGCTTACGTCAGGCGCACCTGGCCACGCGTTGGTATCGGACCTCTGCCTAGGCAGGGAGCAGGTTTGGGAACATGTGGCAACGTGGCATATACGACCCCCTTCTCCTGACTGGTGGGCTCAGAATGTGATGGAGGGGGTCTGGGCTCTGTCTGTAATGGGCCGAACACGTGGCGGTGTCAGACCCCGTCTGATTTGAGGTCTGAATGACATATTGAGAGCACCTAAAGGGGGGGGGGGGTGAATAGGTGATCCTGTGAAACTTTAAAAACTTAAGCCACAAAAACTTGTTAAGTGTTAGTACAATAATCACCAAGTGGCTAGAGAGGAGTCTCAACAAAACACAATACCACAAGAGATCAAACACAGAGATGACACAGTGGTTTATCCCGTGGTTCGGCCAAGACCAACGCTTGCCTACTCCACGTTGTGGCGTCCCAACGGACGAGGGTTGCAATCAACCCCTCTCAAGCGGTCCAAAGACCAACTTGAATACCACGGTGTTTTGCTTTGCCTTTCAATATCCCGTTTGCGAGGAATCTTCACAACTTGGAGTCTCTCGCCCTTACACTTGAGATTTACAAGAAATACGGAGTAAGGGAGGAAAGCAACACACACAAATCCACAGCAAAATGCGCACACACACGGCCAAGAATCGAGCTCAAAAGACTATCTCAAAGTTCTCACTAGAACGGAGCTCGAATCACTGAGAATGACAAACGAATGCGCAAAGACTGAGTGTGGATGATCAGGAATGCTCTAAGGTTGCTTGGTTTTCTCCTCCATGCGCCTAGGGGTCCCTTTTATAGCCCCAAGGCAGCTAGGAGCCGTTGAGAGCAAATCTGGAAGGCCAATCTTGCCTTCTGTCATCGGGGGCACCGGACAGTCCGGTGCACACCGGACACTGTCCGGTGCCCGATTTCCTTCCTTAATTAGCGAAGCCGACCGTTGGCAGCCTTGGAGCCGTTGGCGCACCGGACATGTCCGGTGCACACCGGACAGTCCGATGCCGTCTTCTAGCCGTTGGCCCGGCCATGTGTCCCGCGCAGATTGCGCGGCCGACCGTTGGCCCGGTCGACCGTTGGCTCACCGGACAGTCCGGTGCACACCGGACAGTCCGGTGAATTTTAGCCGTACGCCGTCGGCGAATTCCCGAGAGCGGCTACTTCACGCCGAGCCAGCCTGGCGCACCGGACACTGTCCGGTGCACCACCGGACAGTCCGGTGCACCCAGACTGGGCAGACTTTGGCTGCTCGAGCCATCTCTTCTCCAACTCGATTTTTTCTGTTTCCAGCACTTAGACACAATACATTAGTCAATAAAACAATGTACTAAGTCTGAGAAACATACCTTTATCCTTGATTTGTACTTTGTCCACCATTTTACAATTAGGCACCTGTGTTGGGCACTAAATCACCAAAATACTTAGAAATGGCCCAAGGGCACATTTCCCTTTCACATATGCCGGGTCCGCAAATACGGACTTTGCTCGAGAGTACCCTTGTCTGTAAAGCCCAAAATTGGTAGGAAAAAAAATAAAATAATAAAACAAAGAAATAAGAATATCTATGATAGAGATTTTAGAATTTTGATGCCTTTGGAATTTAGTAGGCAATCCATGTTCAGAAATCAATTAAAAATATTAAACTAATCATATGAAAGAATGGGCACCCATACTTATGAATTTGTGGTAATACATTTTATTACCATAAGGAATCCTAATTTAAACTTGACCTCAAAGTATAAATGAAAATGGAAAATAGAAAAAATGAGGAAGAAAACAATATAAGTGTTTCTCACATTTCAAACATCTACCAAACAAATAAATTAAATATATATCTATTGCATCATAAATGTTTTTGAGTATGTATTAAAAAAATTGAATTCCTAAACTTCATCTTGGATTAGATTCTTAAATTTGTAAATCAAAAGAGGATGGAAAATAAAGAATGAAAAGGAAATTTTAGGACTGGAGGAAAGGGAAGAAAACCCAAAACAAGTAAAATAAAAGTATACAATTCTTCCATATTAGTATGTTTTAATTAGCACATTTAATAGGAGAGCAAGTTCACATTTAAATTTGAGTTCAAAATTTGAATAAAAAATAAGAAAAGGGAAAGGAAGAAATAAGAAAAAAGAAAAGAAGAAAAGGGGAAATGGACACATGGGCTCAAACTCTAAGATCCGACCCATCTCCTGTTTTCCCTCTCCAGCATGCGCGGCCCAACCACCGGTCTGCGCCGACATGTGGGCCTCGCCCGTCGGTCACGCACGCGCCAGGCTCGCCCAATGCCTCCGACTCATGGGCCCAGCTGTGCAGGACTGAAGCGCCTGAACCCTTTCCGTGTGTGCCAACAACGCGGGCCCATCACACAACCACTCTCGGGCGCGCGACGCTGACTCACTGGGTCGTGGGGCCCCCTGTCATCCCGGTCACCGCGACGCTAACAACCCGCGTGGGTCGCGCGGGAGCTTCCCCCTTTCTTGGGCTAACGGGAGCACCCCACCGACTCCGCGTGTGTGGGGGACAGATATCCCTCGGGTCCACTAGAAGGTAAGAAGGCCTCACGAAAGGCCCCAGGCCCATTATTTCGCAAGGCCATCCCTTCGTGGGCCAGGGGAGGAACTTCCAGCAGAATGGATCAACATGAGGTCGGATCAACTCGAGCCCATGTGGTTCGCCAAACTCAAACGCTACCCGCAGCATTGATTCGACTTTCCCGTGCAGCGCCCTCAGACGTCGAAGCCGAAGGACTATAGGTCGACAAGATTATAGGAAGATAAACTCAGTCGGTTCACTATTACTTAGGAACTAGTGGTTATCATATCCGCATGTAATGCCCCACGGTCGAATACATAAGGCCTAGGGGGCACCCCTTCAAGAACATCTCACTCATTAGCCATCCACCCAGCTCTCTAGCATCTCCCATACTAGAGAACTCCCATGTAATCCACCACATAAAAGATCCACTCCAGGACGTAGGGTATTATGCATCTCAAAGCGGCCTGAACCTGCATAAGATTGTCCACTGTCTCTCATGCATCTGGCACGAACCATCGAGCTACAATCTGTTACATCGTCCTACTCCTAAAAACACCTCGAGGGGCAACCCCTGGGTGTGCGGTCAGATCCAAATCACCGTCAGCTGGCGCGCCAGGTAGGGGGTGTGTCACTGATCCAAGCTAGCTCAATGGCTATCACTTTCCAGCACAAGATCATCCTCTGCCCTAGATCCGTATTCTACTTCGGAACCATTTCGTCCGTGGTAGACGAAGAAGGAACTCTACATCGCATCGCTGATCCACCGGAGAGGAAGCTTTCCCCAACAATCTCCAGGAAAGTCAGAGCAAAGCCGGAAATAGCACAACCTCCAGCGCTCCGAGCGAAGGCTACCTCCCGCCAACCGGGAGCAGAGAGTCCGTCTACCCGAAGAACTCCGCTATCCACTTCACCCAAGGAAGAATGGACAAGGATCACAAGGAAAAAGGAAGCAAATGAGGTAAAAGCTCATCAAGCTGCTCTCTAGGTACCTCCACCCTCAAAGGAGAACAGGAAGAAGCTTGTCACTATGACGGCGCCATTCTACCCCGATGTCCTCTTTATCGAGGGAAGAGTGGAATTTACCCCCATCTCCGATGATGAACCAACCGTGCCAGGAGAAGAACCTCTTCAGCAGGAATCTCGCCGACGAAGGAACCGACGGCGAAATATTTGGCGACATCATGAAGCTAGAGAGCGCGATCCGGCATAGCCCGTGTCGCGAGATGAGATCTCGGAGGTGGGAGAAACTCCGGATGAACGAGTCTTCAGGGAAAGGAGAAACTCCCGTCGACGCGATCGTCGGAATGCTCAAGAGCTAGCCGAACAGGAGGCGAGACAACGTCGAGAGAACCTCTCCTCAGATGGAACCTGAACCCCGACTTCGCCTGAGCTATGAACACACCAAGCGAAGTCGGTGGGGTGTTGGCTCGGATAGCCGATGGACTCCCCCGGACTCCGGATGCCGAGGGCTATCGGCGGCTGCTCAGTCGGGCAGCTAACCATCTTCTGCCTCTCGCCCATCCTCCGAGCGACCTACGACACGCCATCAACAGTCGGTGGGACGCACGGAGCTCCATCAATGCTTCGCGTGAGCGACGGCACGAGAACAAGATCCAGCGCTGAGAAGAGTATGACCGAGATCACGGCGTCCCTACGCGAAGTCAAACCACTAGAGTTGAGTCGGCGACGGCTTTGACCGGCGGCACGACCCGGGGACGATCTAAGCACCACGTCGACAACTCCCCTCCCCGGGACCGACATCATCATCGTCTGCAGGAGGACACGTGTGAAGTATCGGCGCTCACTCCATGTCTTAGGGCCATTCAATGGCCCCCTAACTTCAAGGTCTCCAACATCGACAAGTACGAGCCCAAGCAGGACCCGGGAGGCTGGCTGGCCGTCTATACCACTGCTGCCCGGGCCGCTGAGGCAACTGAAGATGTGATGACTGCATACCTGCCCATCGTCCTCGGGCAGGATGCACTGCAATGGCTACGACACCTACCCCGACACTGCATTGACGACTGGAGCGACTTCAGTCGGCGCTTCATCACCAACTTTCAATCCCTCTCTGACAAGCCAGCGCAGCCATGGGACCTCAAGACCATCAAGCGACAAGGGGATGAGACTCTTCGAACATACCTCAAAAGATTTCAGACCATGAGGAATCGAATCCCCAAGGTTGCGGAAGCAGCAGTGATAGAGGACTTCTACCGGGGATCTAATCACTCGGCCTTCATCCGAGCCATACTGTAGAAGGCACTCAATACCTTCAAGCAGCTATTCCGGGAGGCAGACATCTACATCACCGCCGACGAACGAGCTCAGGACCTCATCGGAGGAGCAAAGGCTGCACCACCGGCACCACGACGCGACGCGAACCAGCAACCCGACAAGCGTTGGGAGAAGAGGCATCGCGACGAGGTTCACGCCGCCGGACCACCCATCTCTCGTGCTTGAGGGGCACCCCGCGGAGGCGAACGAACATTGGACGACATCCTCGACGTCCAATGTGCGTACCATAAAGACATGCGCCACACCCTTCAGAACTGTAGAGACTTCAAGCACTCTGTCGGGAACGGCCGACCCTTCCAACCTCTACCACCTCCCATGCCGCGAGGAGGACCCAGAGAACCTCGACAACCTCAGCAGCAAGAAGGGGGAGGAGGCGGAGCATTTCCCCGCGTCGACGGAGAAGTCAACATTATCTTCGGAGGACATGGGTCTCAAGAGAGCAAGAGGCAACAGAAGCTCAATGACCGTCAGATATTGTTGGCGACCACCGGTCCTCCCGCCCCATACCGGTGGTCCGAACACCCGATCACTTTCACTCGGGCGGATCAATGGCTTAACTTTGACCATCTGGGCAAGTACCCACTCCTCATCGATCCAGTGATCCGAGAGAGCAGGGTGAAGAAGGTGCTAGTGGACGGGGGAAGCAGCATCAACGTCACCTTCCCCCAGACACTCCTAGGCTTGGGGATCACACTCAAAGAACTCCAAGAGTCAGATACTCCTTTTTTCGGCATCGTGCCGACTGAAGGAGAGTACCCGCTCGGACACATCTACATGCCAGTCACCTTCGGAACTCCGGATAACTACAGGACTGAGTACCTGAGGTTTGAGGTAGCAAGCTTCGACTGCGGGTACAACGCCATCATCAAGCAGGTCGGGATTGGCAAAATTCATGGCCATCCCGCATTATACGTACATGATATTGAAGATGCCAGGGCCATAAGGGATCATTACTGTGCGCGCTGACTTCCAAGACGCCGTAGAATGTTTCCGAGTGGCCATTCAGGCGGCCGTCACCACCAAGCCGTCGACGACTTCTACGCAGGTGGACTCTAAGCCTGAGGAGGACCTCACAATACCTGCAAACGAAGCTCAAGCCGTGACCTCTATGCGACCAACCGAGGAAACAAAGAGGATCAACCTCGGGTTCACGGATGAACACAAGACTGCCATCATCAGCTCCAGCCTGGATGACAAATAGGAAGGCGCGCTCGTCTAGTTTTTACAAGACAACCGAGATGTGTTTGCATGGCAACCTGCGGATATGCCGGGAGTCCCGAGAGAACTGGCCAAGCACAAACTGAAAGTCTACCCCAGGCGAGACCGATTCGACAAAAGTTGCATCGTTTCACGCCTGACAAGAGAGAAGCCATTCGAGCTGAGCTAGCTCGCTTAGTCGCAACAGGGTTGATTAGAGAAGTACTGCATCCCGAGTGGTTGGCAAATCCTGTTCTTGTACTCAAAAAGAATAAAGTGGATTGGCGCATGTGCGTCGACTATACGGATCGCAACAAGCACTGTCCGAAGGATCCCTTCATACTTCCTAGAATAGACCAGGTGGTAGACTCAACCGCCGGGTGTTCTATGTTGTCTTTCTTGGATTGCTACTCTGGGTATCATCAGATTAGTCTGGCAAAAGAAGATGAAGAAAAAACTGCATTGATCACCCCGTTTGGAGCTTTCTGCTATACCTCCATGCCGTTTGGCCTCAAAAATGCTGGAGCGACTTACCAGAGAGCCATTCAGACATGCTTAGCCGACCACTGGGGCAAGCATGTAGAAGCTTATGTGGATGACGTGGTGATGAAGACAGAAAACTTAGAAAACTTCATTGAAGATTTGCAGCTAGTCTTCAACAGTCTACGACGATATCGATGGAGGCTTAATCCAGAAAAATGTGTCTTTGGAGTACCAGCAGGAAAATTACTCAGATTCATTGTTAGCCACCGGGGAATTGAAGCTAACCTAGAAAAAATCGAGGCTATCGTGAGAATGGAAGCACCACGATCACAGAAAAAAGTACAAAGACTTACTGGATGCATGGCAGCTTTAAGCAGGTTCATATCAAGGTTGGGGGAAAAAGGCCTACCATTTTACAAGTTGCTCAAGAAGGTGGACAAGTTCCAGTGGACTTCAGAAGCCCAGGAGGCTCTTGATGCACTGAAGAAATTTCTGACAACACCACCAGTACTAAAACCGCCGCACCGAGCCACATCGAGTCGGCCGACCAAAGATCTGCTGTTATATATCTCTTGCACGACTCACGTGGTGAGCACCTGCACTGGTAGTCGAGCGAGCAGAAGAAGGACATGCATATCCAGTACAGCATCCCGTCTATTTCATCAGTGAAGTTCTGGGACCCTCAAAGAAGAAATACCCTCAAGTTCAAAAACTACTGTATGCAGTACTTCTAACTACACGCAAGCTACGTCTTTACTTTGACGACCACAAAGTCATAGTAGTCACTGGATTTCCAATAGGGGATATTCTCCACAACAAAGAAGTCATTTGAAGAATAGCCAAGTGGGCTTGCGAGCCGGGAGCCCACGACATCGAGTTTCGACCTCACACGGCAATAAAGACTCAAGCACTAGTTGACTTCATATCAGAGTGGACCAAGCAACAAGTGCTAGACAACCCGGAAACTGCAGAAGTATGGTGGATGTATTTCGATGGTTCGTTGAAGCTACAGGGGGCAGGCGCAGGAATCCTCTTCATCGCGCCTGGAGGTGAACAACTCAAATATGCCTTTTAGTTGTTATTTTCAGCATCCAATAATGCGGCAGAGTATGAAGCTTTGATTCATGGATTGAACATTGCCATATCACTGAGCATTAAGAGACTGATGGTATACGGAGATTCAGTGGTGGTCATAAGTCAGATAAATAAAGAATGGGATTGCTTGAATGATTCCATGGGAAAGTATTTCACGGCTGTCCAAAAACTAGAAGACAAATTTGAAGGGCTAGAATTTCATCATGTTGAAAGAGATCGCAATATCGCAGCAGATGCATTGTCGAAGCTGGGGTCCAGTCGGGCCCAAGTCCCACCTGGAGTTTTCGTCCAAGAAGTGCCACGACCGAGTATTTCCTTAGATCAGGCAGAAGAGTGCAATGTTCTGAACCAGCCACAGTCAGACTCTAATGACTGGAGGGAGCCTATCATTAAGTATATAAAGAACGAAGAGGAGCCGAATGACAAAACTACAGTGGAACGCATCGTCAGGCAGTCAGCCCACTACACCCTCATTGGGGATGCACTGTACAGAAGAGGCGCAGCTGGAATCCTTATGAAGTGCATACCTTCAGTCACTGGGAAACAACTGTTAGATGAAATCCATGCCGGACAGTGCGGGATACATGCAGCGTCCAGAACACTGGTTGGGAAGGTCTTCAGGTCCGGTTTCTATTGGTCGACAAGCAAAGGGCTGATGCAGCCGAGTTAGTTTAGAAATGTGAAGCCTGCCAATTCCTATCAAAGCAGCAGCATTTACCAGCATAGCAGCTGCAAACCATACCAGTGACATGGCCATTTGCATGCTGGGGATTGGACATGATTAGACCCTTCAAGAAAGCTCAGGGAGGTTATACTCACGTATTGGTTGCCATCGACAAATTCACTAAATGGATAGAGTACAAACCCATTGCTTCTCTAACTTCAGCCAAGGCAGTGGAATTCATACAAGACATAATATTCAGATTTGGGATACCAAATAACATCATAACCGATCTAGGGTCCAATTTCACTAGCTCTGAATTCTTTGATTTCTGCAAACAACGGTGCATCCAGATCAAGTATGCGTCAGTAGCGCATCCAAGAGCTAACGGACAGGTAGAAAAGGGCTAATGGAATGATATTGGAAGCACTCAGAAAGAAAGTCTTCGATAAGAATGAAAAATTCGCAGGAAAGTGAATCAGAGAGTTTCCATATGTGGTTTGGAGCCTAAGAACTCAACCTAGCCGAGCCTTGCATGGAAATACTCCTTTCTTCATGGTCTATGGTTCGGAGGCAGTGCTACCTGCCGACCTCAGATTTGGGGCACCAAGATTAGTCTTCGAAAACATAGCTGAGGCAGAAGCTACTAGACTGGAGGATATTGATGTACTAGAAGAAGAGCGATTGAATGCAGTAATTCAGTCGGCTAGGTACCAGCAAACCCTGAGGCGCTATCATGATAAGACTATGCGACATCGTTCCTTTGCAGTGGGAGAATTGGTCCTTCGCTGAATTCTAACGAGAGAAGGCCAGCACAAATTGTCACCACTATGGGAAGGGCCATTCATGGTTGCAGAGGTCACTCGGCTAGGATCATATCGACTTACTCAAATGGACGGCACGGAAGTAGGGAATTCATGGAATATAGAGCATCTCAGGAAGTTTTACCCCTAGCTAGATCTCCAAAGCTATCGGGGCAGCATTGTATTCTGTAATTGGAAAAATACGTCATCAATAAAAAGACTTCGTTCTCAAAAGATCTCGAACTATCTATTATGGATCTGCATGCTTACTTAGGGTGACCACTATACCCTACTAACGGAGCAATCAGTTTAAGTCAGCAGTGACTTAAGACAGTGCAACATGCTCACGCTTACTTAACTTAGGGTGACCACTATACCCTACTAACGGAGCAATCGACTTAAGTCGGCAGTGACTTAAGACGGTGCAACATGCTCACGCTTACTCGACTCAACTTAGGGTGACCACTATACCCTACTAACGGAGCAATCAGTTTAAGTCAGCAGTGACTTAAGACGGTGCAACATGCTCACGCTTACTTAACTTAGGGTGACCACTATACCCTACTGACGGAGCAATCGGCTTAAGTCGGCAGTGACTTAAGGCGGTGCAACATGCTCACGCTTACTCGACTTAGGGTGACCACTATACCCTACTACCGGAGCAATCGACTTAAGTCGGCAGTGACTTAAGATGGTGCAACATGCTCACGCTTACTCGACTTAGGGTGACCACTATACCCTACTAATGGAGCAATCGACTTAAGTCGGCAATGACTTAAGACGGTGCAACATACTCGCACCTACTCGACCTAGTATAACATGCTTATAACTACTCATCCTAAGGCGATCTCCATGCCTTAAAGCATAAAACAGGAAGAAGTTTCAAAACTAGCACACTAAATTTACTATTACTATCAAAACAACTGTTGAGCTCCAACAACAGGAAGCAGAAATAACATTCTTTTCTAACCAACCATTCGGACACATCGATCGCACATGCATATAGCTCATAAATGGATTCGGTATTTCTACTTGGCAATGTCTTTCTCAGGAGCAACCGAAGAAGAAGGACGACTCGAGGAGTCAGGAGCAGCTCTGACATCGGCAATTATATCATCAAGAACGACTACGCCCGGCCTTCTCATCAAGATCCGCCCCGCGCTAATGGCTTTATCCATGGCTTTGTCGCGCTGCGCCTTCAGAATGATGGAACTGTCCTCTGCAACCTTGGTAGCCAGTCGAGCGGCTTCTAGCTCCTGGGCTACTGACTTCTTGGAAGCACGCAGATCCTTGATAACAGAGTCTTTGCTCGACACCAACTGCCTGAGACGAAGGATCTCGTCCTGGGATACTTGCAGCTTGTGACGATGATGACCTAATTCTGCCATGGTAAAACGATGGCACCTCTGCAAGATGGTCAGAGAATTGCTGGCGTCACGGTACAACCTATCAAGGTTATCACGAGAAGCCGCAAGTGCCCTTTTCTCCTTCTACAAGCAAGAATCAACCGTCAAACATCCAGTAAGCAGTAAAGTCACAACAAAGAAGGTCAAGTAAGATTACCTCGCTAGCCGCCCTTTCAGAATCAAGCTGAGCACCAAGAGAAGAATTCAAAGAATTGGCACTGTCTAAGGAAGCAGAAACCCGAGCAAGGTCAATCTGACCCCAGGAATACTTCTCCTCGAGTTCAGAGTACCGCCGGGCCATATCTAACAAAAAACAGTCGAGGAAAGGCACACAGTTAAAAAACAGGCTAATCAATCAGCAAAAGAAGAAACAAAGATACTAACCAGCGTTTGGCATTTTCAAATCAGATATCTGCCTCTGAAGCAGTAACAGATTCCATTGCGTCAGAGACAGAGCTCTCTCTAGGACAGAGGCACCTTGAGATCTCAACTAACCGGCCATCTGTCACACCCGGTTTTAGAAGGCAAACCGAATGCGAACCATGTACGTGCCAGGATCAGCAATTCACGTACACAGCAGTTTACATAACATGGACATCATCACACAGTGCTCAAATAGTATTAAAAGGGGAAATAATAGTCGATTACATCATATGTCTGAGACATCCATATAGTATTTACAATAATCAAAGTGCGAAAACGAAACGTAGATAAACGCGGCCTTCACAGGCAGCCGACTGGGGGTTGCCGCTAACCCACGCCTAGAACTCGTCGTAGTCTTGGAACTCCTGGAAGTCTCCTTCCACGGCTTCATCTTCTCCTGAGCAGTGGTTGCAACACGGACAACCTGGGGGGTATTGGTGTGTAGAGCAAGGGTGAGTACACATCAACATACTCAGCAAGCGTCCTGTTTGGCTATAGTGGACTAGCTTTATGTGGGGATAAGTCAAGCAGTTGCTTTTAGTTGGTCAGGTTATTACTTACTAGTAGAAAGCCAGGTTTTAACATTAACCCAAGTTATTAGCCCAATGTATCCTTTCCAAACGGAAAGAATACCACTTACCAGCACCATGGTCATAACCAGAATCATCAATCTCATTGCCACCTGTACCAAAATGTCTCTGATCAAGTATCACTAATCTCTGGAGCTCCCTTGGCCGCTCATAACCGCGAGCACGGCTGATATATCAGTTTCATAACACTCTGCAGAGGTTGTGCACTTTACCCATAAGCCGTGATTCCCTCTCTAGCCCGGGCTTGCAAGACCCTTATTCACTCCCAAGGTGAATGGCTAGGGATTCACTACGAAGCCTTTACAAAGATTCCCCGGGGCTGTAGCCACCCGTTAGGTTTCCTAAATGTACCGCACTCCTCCCCAAGGGACAAATCAACCTTGGCAGAGCGAGCCGCATACACCGAGCCCCATTGACGGCACGACGGCTAAGTGATCTACACCCCGGTTCCTCTAATTATTCAGCTAAGGGCGTCCCATTCCACCCTCATGGTTGCACTGTTTTCCCGGGCGGTCATCCATTGAACAGGTCCTTACGGAGAGGCACTCGAGAAACCGCTCGAGTCCCCTTGAAGGTCACAAATATGATCATAAATAAGAAGGGAAAACAACGTATCATAGATAATCACATCATGTTCATTGATTAGAGTTGAGCAATAGCATCAAACTAAGCAGTAATAATCCGACCCAAATAGGTAATCAAGGACATGGATAACAAAGGCTAGTCGATCCTTAAGTATAAATGTGTAATGCGGGGGGGGGGGGGGGTGAATTAAAGAATGAATAGGACTGAGATGGGTCAAAGGACACTTGCCTCCACCAACCGACTGCTGCTCAGGGGCTTCTTCTGCGGTTTCCTCGGGCTCTTCGACCGGATCGTTCTCTATGCGATTGCAAGCATACATACATCCATCCATTCAAATTAGGAAACAAACAGTACACCATACAAGGGAACAAATAAAGTGAATATGCATAAAGTATGACATTCGATATCACATTCATTATGGTTAGAAAGAAACGGGGAAAGGTCTCGCAGAGGGTTAAATCTTATGCACTAATGATTAGTTAAATTATGCGCTCTAGTTCCAATTGGTTCTAACAAAAGAATTAGTTATATGCATTAACGGGAACCTAGTCATTTTTAGTTGATCAACATTAAACGAGTTAAACAATTAACTATATATGAATTAACTAACGTAACGGAATGCTAAATTGAGGTTCCCATTTCATTAACATGAACGATGATTAGCTTGCCTAAAATAAAATAAATAACAATGATAACAGAAAGTAAAATAAAATAAAATAAATAAAATAAAAAATAAAGGGGGGGGGGGGGTTGAACCGGCCATGGCAGGGGCGGGGGCGGCCAAGCCGGCGGCGGGCGGCCGAGCTGGTGGGGGGGGGGGCTGAACCGGGCGGGGGCGGCCGAGCTGGGCGGCTGGGCTGGCGGGGCGCGCAGGGGCGGCCGAGCCGGGGCGGCTGGGCCGGCCGAGGCGGGGGCGCGGGAGTGGCTGGGCGGCGGCAGCCGAGCTGGCCAGGGGGCGGCCGAGCTGGGTGGCTAGGCCGGGGAGGGGGAGAGGGAGGGGAGGGGAGAGCTCACCGGGGACGGGGACGGGGCGGCGGCCGAACCGGGGCAGGGGCAGCCGAGCTAGGGCAGGGGGGCGGCGGCGGCTAGGGTGGGAGAGAATGGGAGAAAGGGAGGGAGAGAGAGGGGTTGGGGGAAGAAAAAGGGAGGGGGGGGTGCGGCTGGGCCGGCTAGGCCCAAGAGAGGGGGCGCGGGGGCAGTTGGCCGGCCAGGGACGGCCCACGGCGCGGGAGAGAGAAAAGGGAGGAGAGAGAGAGAAAGAAAAAGAAAAAGAAAGAAAAGGTTTTTCTCTTTTTCGAAATCCGATCATTCCTAGATGAATGCACTTACATTTCTAAGCAATCAAAGAATGCATAGTTCGGCATGGTGCATCAAACAACATAAAGTAATTTAGGGTTTTTCTTTACACGGGAATTCCAAGCCAAATCCCGCTAACTTTGGAAAAGATCAAGGTCTAGCGAGGGGAAAAAGAAAAAGAAAAGGTAACGCCCGAATTTGGCGAGTGAAGAAAAGAAAAAAATTCAACTGCAAAAATTCGGGGCGTTACAAACCTATCCCCCTTAAAAGAATCTCGCCCTCGAGATTCAGGGTTGGCTAGCAAAGAGCTCTGGGTACTTGGCCATCAGATCATCTTCACGTTCCCAGGTTGCTTCTTCCTCAGAGTGGTGATTCCATCTGACTTTGCACATTCTGATGGTCTTCCTTCGGGTGACTCTGTCTGCAATCTCAAGGATCTGCGCTGGCTTCTCAACGTAGGTCAAGTCCTCCTGGACTTCCAGACCTTCCACTGGCAACTGCTCCTCTGGCACACGCAAACACTTCTTCAACTGAGACACATGAAAGACATCATGCACAGCAGACAAATTCTCTGGCAGGCTGAGCTGATAGGCCACTTCTCCACGCTTTGCGAGAATTTGATACGGACCAATGTAGCGGGGTGCTAGCTTGCCTTTCACTCCAAACCTTCTGACTCCTCTAATCGGTGACACTTTCAAATAGACAAAGTCTCCGACTTCGAAACTCAGCTCTCTTCTTCTTGTGTCTGCATAGCTTCGCTGCCTCGATTGCGCTATCTTCAGATTCTCTCGAACCATCTTGATGTTCTCTTTAGCTTCAAGCAGAATGTCTGGCCCAAACACCTGCTTTTCTCCAGGCTGATCCCATTGCAACGGAGTTCTACAACTCCTTCCATAGAGCGCCTGAAATGGTGACATCTTCAAACTGGCCTGGTAACTGTTGTTATAGGAAAACTCTGCATAAGGCAATCGCTTGTCCCATCCGGACTGATCTTGCAACGCACAGGCTCTCAACATGTCTTCAAGAATTTGATTGGTTCTCTCGGTCTGACCATCTGTCTGCGGATGATAAGCTGAACTGAAATTCAAATGTGTGCCCAAGGCTTCATGCAACTGCTGCCAGAAATGAGAGGTGAACTGCGTTTCTCTGTCTGACACTATCTTCTTTGGCACACCATGAAGACAAACGATCCGAGACATGTACAACTCTGCCAATACTGCACTGTTGTAGCTGGTCTTGACAGGTATGAAGTGGGCTGACTTGGTTAAGCGGTCCACCACTACCCAAATGGAATCGTAGCCGGCTCGAGTGCGAGGCAATCCGACTATGAAATCCATACTGATCTCATCCCATTTCCACTGAGGAATTTGCAACGGTTGCAACAATCCAGCTGGTCTTTGATGTTGATTCGCCGACAACTATCACACATAGCCACATGCTCTGTGATTTCCCTCTTCATTCCATACCACCAGAATTTCTTCTTCAGATCCTGATACATCTTCTCACTGCCAGGGTGAATCAAATAAGCTGTCTCATGAGCTTCCTTGAGAATCAATTCCCGAATAGACTGGACATTGGGAACACACAAGCGGTCTTTGAACCATACCACACCTTCAGCATCTTCTCGAAAATCTTTGCCTTTGCCTTCCGAAATCAGTCGCCGAATCTCACTGATCTTCTCATCATTCTTCTGCGTTTCTTTGATTTCCCGCTCCAAGGTAGGTTCCAACTCAACTGTGACTCCTCGCGAATTATTCAGAAATCCGAGACTCAACCTGTCAAACTCTTTGGCCAACTCATAACGCATCGGACGAGCGACCATCAGATTGACTTGACTCTTCCTGCTCAAAGCATCTGCCACTACGTTCGCTTTGCCTGGATGGTAATGAATCTCCAACTGTCGGGACGAGTAAGCCACAACTCTTCCCTCTTGCATCAACACACATCCCAAACCAGTGTAACAAGCATCACAATACACCGAGAAGGGCTTGTGCACATCAGGCAAGACTAAGACAGGCGCTGTAGTCAACTTCTCTTTCAGCGCTTCAAAGGCCTCCTGACATTTCTGGGTCCACTTGAACTCAACCTTGTTGCCTAGCAACGCTGTCATTGGTTTCGCAATCTTTGAAAATCCTTCAATGAATCGCCGATAATATCCGACCATTCCAATGAAACTCTTGATTCCTCGGGCATCTGTTGGCGCTTTCCAGTTCAGAATGTCTGCCACTTTCTTCGGATCCACAGCCAATCCTTCTTTGTTGATTATGTGACCCAAGAATAGGACTTCACTGATCCAGAACTCACACTTGTTCAACTTTGCATACAACTGGTGCTCTCGCAATCTCTGCAATACCATCCTCAAATGATCTGCATGCTCTTCTTCACTTTGAGAATAAATCAGAATGTCATCAATGAATACCACCACAAACTTATCAAGATAATCCATAAATACACTGTTCATCAAGTTCATAAAGAAGGCTGGTGCATTTGTCAAACCGAAAGACATCACTGTGAACTCATACAACCCATACTTGGTAATGAACGCTGTCTTCGGAATGTCTGAAGGTCGAATCCTGAGCTGATGATAACCTGACCTTAGATCAATCTTTGAGAACACACTGGCTCCTCTCAACTGGTCGAACAGATCTTCTATTCTGGGCAAAGGGTACTTGTTCTTAATTGTGACTTCATTTAGAGCTCGATAATCGATACACATCCTTTTGGTGCCATCTTTCTTTTCCACAAATAGGACAGGGGCGGCCCAAGGCGAGGTGCTTGGCCGAATGTAACCTTTCTCTGACAGCTCATCAATCTGCTTCTTAAGCTCAACCAACTCGGGTCCAGATATTCTGTAAGCTCTCTTATAGATGGGGGCGGTTCCAAGAAGAAGCTCTATGGCAAACTCAACTTTCCGCTCTGGTGGCATACCCGGTAATTCCTTGGGAAACACATCTGGAAACTCAGACACAGTCTTGATCCTCTCAATTGGGTCTACTTCACTGCTATCGACAGCCATCTGATAACAACTTCCTTTCTTCGGCTCAGGCGGGACTAACTCGGTCACCACTTCCTCTCCTAGTGGGGACACCAACTTGATTGTCCTCTTATCACAACTGATAACTGCCTGATACTTATCTAGCCAATTCATCCCTAGGATGACATCTATTCCCTGAGTATCCATTACTATGAGAGTAGCGGGAAATGCTATCCCCCTTATTTTCACACTTACATTCAAACAAATGCTATCGGCTCGAATTCTACCACCAGCTGAGTCAATTTGAATGGGGGTTGACATGGTAGTAATTGGAAGATTATGTGCTTTCACCCATGATGCAGTAATAAAAGAATGCGTTGCTCCAGTATCAAATAACACTTCTGCAATATGGGAATCGACTGGGAACATACCTACTGTCATGCCGGGGGTCTCCTGAATTGCTTCAGCCTCCAAGTGGTTCAGTCTTCCATGATTATAGCGCTGCTGAGGGCGGTTGCCTGATCCAGGCTGAGACACATTCTGCTTTGCTGGGGCATTGGGGCCTGACTGCTGCTGGGCTGCTTTCTTCGAACATTGCATCACCCAATGGCCTTGCTCTCCATAGTGGAAACATGCTCTGTTTCCAATCTGAGCTGGTGCTGTCTGACTGTTCTGCTGAGTTGCGGGGGTAGTAAGACGAGGTGCCTGCTGATTCTGCCTCTGAAACTGGCCTCCTCCTGACTGATTGTTCTGACGATTCTGATACTGATGCTGAGGATACTGCCTTTGGAACTGCTGATGCTGCTGACGCTGCTGAGGTGGACGCTGATTCTGCCTGAACTGCTGAGGTTGATTGCCTGAAAAACGAGGACGACTGCTGCTTCCAGGCTGGGGTCCACTGATCTTGCGCTTACGATCCTCCATCTCTTTACTCTTCCTTTCTGTCATGATTGCTCTGTCAATCAAGTGCTGGAATGTCGGGAAGGTGTGATTCATCAGCTGATACTGTAGAGGGTCGACCAAGCCTCTCAGAAAACGGTACTGTCGCTTGGCATCGGTGTTGACATCTTCGGGAGCGTAGCGAGACAGCTGCAGAAACCTGTCCCGGTACTCACTGACTGACATCGGCCCTTGCTTGAGGGCCAGGAACTCCTCCTTCTTCACTGTCATTAGACCTGCGGGCACATGGTACTGACGAAAGCTACCTCTGAATTCTTCCCAGGTGATGGTGTCGGGGTCGGCATGGGTGGCGAGATAAGACTCCCACCATGACTGTGCTGCTCCTCTCAACAGACGGGGACCATACAGGACTTTCTCCCTGTCATCACATTGAGCGGTATGCAACTCCCGCTCCACAGTGCGCAACCAGTCTTCAGCATCCATGGGGTCAGAAGAATGAGCGAACGTTGGGGGATGACCTCTCATGAATTCAGCACGCTTGTCCCTGGGCATCTGAGGCATCTGAGGCTGGGGTGGTGCCTGCTGCTGCTGCTGCTGCTGAATGGTGGCCAGAGTCTGACCGATGGCTTGAACTGCCCGAGTCTACATCAGAAACATCTGCTCGATGGACATCGGGGGCGGGGGCGGCAGCTGCTGCTGCTGGGGCTCCTCACCCTGCTGACGGGCTTGCTCCTGCTGAGCACGCCTTCCTCCTCTGCGCCTGTTCTCTGACATCTGCAGAACGCAACCACGCATCAAAACTGATCTTGCAAATCTTGCAGCATAAGAAAAGAGTATAGAATTCTTCAACAGCACTGAACAGATGAGCATCTTCACTGATCTCCAACACAGACCAACACAGCTTCTCAGGTAAAGAGGAAAGTGGAATAAAAGGTTTCCCAACTAAATAACTAACTCCTTTAATATATAACAGGTAAACCAAAATGTAGGGGATACCCACACTCTAGTGACAGTCATTACAAAGATCCAAATCCAACATAGTTCATCATGACAAGCATCAATGCACAGGATATAGCAAACTACCCTGTCTAACTAAGACTAACTAAGAGCGAGACTAACGCTAAGACTGCAGCTTCTACGTATATATTATGCATTAATTTACAAGATCTGACTCTAGCGATCTATGGTTCCAAGTCTATCTTGGTCTTGCAGTCGGGATTGCCATAAGACTGGCGTCCACGCCGAGGTGAGCGGTACGGGTGCTGAGTCCCGACGGGAGCGGGGGAACCACCGTCCAGGTGACGACGCTCCGCGCGCTCAGCCCGCAGCAGGGCGATCTCAGCACGAGCCCTACTCAACTCGTCTAGTGCATGGTCCAGCTTCGTGTTTAGCACGGCGGCTAGGTTGACTGTGCTGCTCAACCTAGGATTGTCCTCACCAACAGGTGAAACAATCACGCCTCCTGTGCTGCCAGATGGACGGCGAGGGTAATACTTCAGGTTGAGACCATCAGCTACCCCACCGAGAACGGAGCAGTAGTGCGAAAGCGCACGCCATGCGGCATCTTGCATGGCCGCCTCAGCTGAGTCCCGCTCAGAGATAGAATAGTGCTCTGAGCAGACCTCCGCACCCTAGAGACTGTTCTCTGGACGGCGCACCAAGCAGGTTGCCTCCCAGCGGTCCGGGTAGACCCCGCGACTATGCTGGTAGACCACACAGCGATACTCGATGGACCAAGTACGCCGGTCAAGTGCCCGACGTAGCAGGGTGTCGAGCACATCGTGGAAGTGACACCCGCAAGCAGCGTCGCGAGTGATGGGTCGAGCAACCCATCCTTCCGGCTCCTGGACAGAAGAGAAGTCGGTGTCGTGGCTCGAGCTGTCGTCGCCATCTCCGTCGTCTGGGTCTCCTCCAGCAGCTACTCCCGAGACTGGGGTGCCCAGCGGTGGTGCAGGGGGCGCCTCTAGGGGTAGCACAGGGGAACAGCTCCTCACGGACTCTACCTCCTGGTGGAGCGAGAAAGAAGAGCCCTGCTGCTCCTACCGTCGACGCTCCTGCTCCTCATGCAGGCGGTGGTGCAGCCTCTCCAAGTGACTGGACTATTCGGCCACTGGACGGCGAAGCGGACGCTCAGCAAGGCGGGAGGGTAAGAAGGGGATGACGGACTTTCGTGCAGTGTGTCTAAGACGAGCCATCTATAAAAGACATCGCAAGCAAAAGAGTGAGAACAGAATCGATATGACCAACAAATAATGAACCATAAATAAATGAAGGAGTAGAATAAAACATAATTTTCAGCAAGGTATAATATATAGTAGGACATAGTTTTTGGTCGGTATGACCAACTTTTGAAGAGATATCAAAGTCAAGGCAGAGACAGAGGTCTATAGTCCTTAAAACGACCATTCTACTCTAGGTTAGCGGTCCTACAGTCAGCACGGCTTTGATACCAGCTTATGTCACACCCGGTTTTAGAAGGCAAACCGAATGCGAACCATGTACGTGCCAGGATCAGCAATTCACATACACAGCAGTTTACATAACATGGACATCATCACACAGTGCTCAAATAGTATTAAAAGGGGAAATAATAGTCGATTACATCATATGTCTGAGACATCCATATAGTATTTACAATAATCAAAGTGCGAAAATGTAACACCCTAAAGTTCAAATCTTGTGAAGACAAAGAAAAATTCTCAAAGATTTTAAATCAAAACACCTTTCCTTAAAGATAATCATAAATTAGGAGTTACCACTCATGAATATGTTAAAAATACATAATTAAAGATACTTAGATAATCTAAATTGCCTTTGGGTTAGGTTATAAAGAAGAATCATGATCAAACTATTTCTTAACATATATAAGTCTAAATTTGATTCCCCTAGAATTAATGAGGTAGGGATTATTCTACTATATGAATAAAAACTTGTCTAAAAGGACTAAAATAAATAAAGGAATACATAAAATAGGTTTTTGCACATTATGCTAAAGTTCTATATGTGTATCCAAATTAAGTGTTTGAACTTCAAACTTGTGTTGGTTTGAAATTCAAATGGAAAGGAAAAATAGAAAATAGAAAATAAAAGGAATAGGGAAAATACTACATAAAACAAAATAAAATCAGAATAAAAATTCTTCATACTTATATTATTAAATTATACCTTTCAAACTGAGGACAATTTAATCACAAAGTTTGAATTTAAGTTTGAATTCAAATTGGATTTGAAAATGGGAAAAGAAAATAGAAAATAAAATAGAAAAAGGACTAAAACCCTAAATGGGCCGTCGGCTTGAAATCGGCCCACCTAAGGAAACCTACCCGCGCGGCCCAGCTAACCAACACCCGCCGGCGCCGACATGTGGGCCCCATCGGGCAGCCTCTCACCTCCTCGCGCGCGTTTCCGTTGTCTCGCTGATACGTGGGGCCATCCCGTCAGCCTCTCATCTCCCACGCCCGCGCTCTCTCCTCCCTGCTTCTTTCGCTGGCTCGCGGGGCCCGCTTGTCGGGCCGTCTTCAACAGCCATGCCGAGCTCGCCGCAACGGCCGCGCGAACTCGCCGCCGGGACTGCCGTTCCTCGGACTTGTCACCTAGCTATAAAACGCGGACCGCGACCCCCTTTCCCATCCTCACCTTCGTCCGCAGCCTTTCGCCAGCTACCGTCGCGATTCTCGCGGACCAAGTTTGCCGCCGTGACCGAAGCGCGTCGTTGTCGACGTCGGGTCCCCGGTGATCGGCCTTGGAGCGTCTCCAAGTCCATCCGAAGGGTGTCGAGTCGTTCGCGGGCGAAGCAGGCCACTGTGCACAGCGCAATTCCTCGCCGTCGTTCTTCCACCACCGCGGATCCGCCTCGCACCGTGGCCGTGTGCCTCCGCGCCACAATCGCCGGTATGGGGTCTTCCTTTGTGTTCACCTTCGCCCTCTCTACGCGTAGCACCGTTTAATTTGAATTTGGGGCGGTATTGCGCCGGATTGCGTGCTCCGGCGATGGCTCCACCGCGATGGTGGGCGGCGCCGCCGTCCGCTCGACCGATGGGTTGGGGAAGGGTTTCGGGCCGTCGGATCGGTGGTGGATGATCGAGATCACACCATCACATACCCCTTCGCCCGTCGAACTCGTACCGTAGATCGTCGATCGGATGGATCGGAGTGGATCTCGGCTTCATTAAATCTGGGCCGTTGATCGCTGATCGAACGGTTGTAGATGCGTACCGGTTCGGGTTATACTGGATCTAATCTGAACCGTCCGCGCTTGATCGGACGGCTCAGCCCATCCGATACCCCTTCGGCTGGGTATTTTTCTAAAGAGTCCTCGGGGTTTTGTGAAATCAACCCGCCGTCCTTTAGTCACTATTCCCTGTGCCTTAGAAATATTACACCGAGACCCCTGGGTTTCTCCAGAATTGACGCCCAGTCCAGAACTTTATAAAACCAGAGAAAATAATTATTAAATAGATTTTTAATATGAAAATAATTGCTAGAACTTAGATAATTCATAGAAAATCCATTTTAGCTCCAAATTGAATCATTCCAATTTCTAAAATTTTGTAATAATATTCTCTATCATTTAGAACCTCTGTTTTGTCATGAAAACAATTAGAAATTTAATCTCTCACTTAATCCATTTTAAACTCATAAAATCTTTGGAAATCCATAACTTAAAATCTATAACTCCAAAATTAATGATTCCAGTTCCTGTGATTTTATTTTAATGTGTAGATTATTACTGTATATTTTGTTCTTATGTTTGGTGTAATGTTAAATTTGCCTATACTATGTATGTTTGTATTACTACGACTAGCAGTGAGGTCACGAGGATCTGAAGAGATCATCCTGGTACCTGGATCTCAAGGCCCAGGCAAGTTGTGCCCTTGATCACTTCTTTTTACCCAGCCATGTTCTGATTAATCATAATGATCTGCATAGGTTAATTTTGATGGGACCCAATAGGTTACCCTAGTTTGTCTATCTTTATACCTTGTTCACCACTGATCTTTCTGGGTAGTACTTGCTAGTGCTATATGTGGTTTTGGGTATGGAGATACACTATTCATGATTACACTTTTTGTTATCAGTTGTTATTTATTGTTCATGTTAAGATCATTATGTTAATTGGAACATGGAGCGACCACCCGGGAAAACAGTGCTACCACAAGGGTAGTATGGGATGCCCTTGGCTGATTAATTAGGAAAGCTAGTGGAAGACTACCTTACCCGAAAGGGGCAAGGGCAGTAGGGGAGAGGTCAGTGCGGGAAGTGCCCTCGGGAGGATTTTGCTGCGATGGCGGTCCTGCAAGGGATTCCTGTACTGGATCTTCCTATAAACTGTAGCGGGTTTTCGGAAGCTAGTGGAACTTTGTAAAGGCCTCGTAGTGCTACCCTGCCTCACTTCCTTGGTAGAGGTGTATGGGATTCATGACCCCTTGGCAGATGGGTAACACGGCTTGTGGGTAAAGATGCGCAACCTCTGCAGAGTGTAAAACTGGTATACTAGCCGTGCTCACGGTCATGAGCAGCTCGGACCCTCACATGATTAAATTATGGAACTAAATTCAATCTGTCATATGCATTGCATTGCAGGTGAAGTTGTTAACTTTTGTTCTACTATTTAATTGGGTTGGTATTTACTTATACTTAGTAATTGCTAATAAAATTTTGACCAACTTTAAAAGCAATGCTCAGCTCTAAACCATTTTCTTTGGTAAGCCTTACACTTTATGAGCTCCCACCTTTGGTGAGATCATGCACATTATTCCCCACAACTTGTTGAGCGATGAACGTATGTGAGCTCACTCTTGCTGTCTCACATACACCACAGGTCAAGACCAGGTACTGCAGGATGATGCTCATGGAGGATGCTGTGATGAGTTCGTGAGAGGTCTAGGTCGTCGTCTCCCAGTCAACTTTGGGTTGCTGGACCGTTGTCTCCTTATAATGTAATTATTTATTTTGTATAGAACTCCTGTTATATATAAAGATGTGACATTCGATCCTGTGCCACTATACATCATATGTATGAGACTTGGTCCCAGCATACCTGGTGTTTATGTTAACCCCGGGTTTTGGACCCCTAAAATCCGGGTGTTACAGAAGTGGTATCAGAGGAATGTTGACTGTAGGACGAAACCTAGATAGAACTGGACAACCACTAATTACTTACCTCTGCTACTCTGATTCTTTTCTAAACTTATCTTAATCTTTTCTCATCTACTTCCGCTTTACTCTGATCATTCTTACCTTATCCTTCTAAAGACAAATGTGGATTTCACACTTTGAAATCCTGTGCCTAAAGTGACTTTAGGAATAGGAGACCCATTCTTAGGAACAAAAAAAAAATCAAAACTATTTTATTATATATTTGTATGAGCGTTTGTTCTTATGATACTTGTCTGATTTGGATCTTTGTTTGAGTGTGATGGGTTGTGGAGTAATGTCCACAATTGCATCTATATATACACATAGGTATAAAAATATATTTATAAAATAACTAGACAACCTAGATTATCCCCATTGGAACATATCTAGCTTAAGAGATTTATCTTATCCTAAAAGATCTCATTCTAACCAATTCATCTTATCTTAAAAGATTCTCTCTTATCTTACTAGATCCATCTCATCTTAAAAGATACTCATCTTATCTTGAAAAGATTTTATCCTTATCCTAATAGATCTAACTGGCCTCAGAAGATTCTATCTTATCTTTAGGGATCTGTCTTATCCTAATAAGCATACTTATCCACCCTAGCTCATCAACCATGATCTAATGCAAGCTAACTAGATCTTATCTAGTCAAACAAGTCACACCAATCTAACCCAGATCTGATCAAATCTAAAGTGACTTATCAAATATGTTAGATAACACTGATGGAATAGTTTAGACTCTACCCCTATAGAACAAGTCTTAACTTAGTTCACCCCGCACTAAATTAAGAATGATAGATCAACTTGGCTATATACAACTACCTCAACTATCTGATAGTTGCATAACCCCTCAATTTTTAACCTAGCAAGAGATTCTATCTCATCATAACATATCAAATTAATCTTAAAACATCCTAACATATCTTAATAATACATATTCTACCCAGTTGGACCTATCTAAGCCTAAACTAGTCTAATCTAGTCATATCCAATTCTTATCCTACCTAATGTGACCTGATCTATTGTGGTCTAATGTTATCTAACTTAATGTGGTCCACTTAAACAGATTAATGACACTAGTAAAAGAGATTAGACCCCACTAGCCATGCATTAACTTATCTTAGCACATTGGATCAATTCAACCATGAGCTAACCCAACCCATAGAACCATGATGAATGATATAACCTTTCTATTCCCACCTAATAACAAACAAACTTTTAACCTACACCTTGTAGTCTATCTCACCCATGTATATCTCTCATCTTGACAGATTCTATCCTACCCTTGGATATTCACCTTATATGATTGGTTACCCCAATCTGGACATAAATTTAGCCCTACTAAAGAATCTTTAGAGTATAACCAGCTACTAGCTTATTCACTCCGCTTATTGAATAATTTCCTTTGCAAAACTATTACCATGTGCCTCTAACTTTCATGGTTAATACCAGGAAAGGAAAGATTATCACGTAACAACAAACAGAAAATGAATCCTCCAAATCCTCCACCTGTTGACCTCAATCAAGTGGTTGCTACCCAAAGACTGGTAATACAACAGTTAACAGACATGGTGACCGAGATGCAGAATCAGATAAGACAACAACGCGAGGAAATACGTCAAGCCCGCCAAGAAATAAGGCAAGCACGGCTGGAGAGACAACAACAACAACAACCCCCACCACCACCAGCTTCACCAAGCTACATAGATATAAATTATGATGATTTGTAAGATCTAGGTGTTACTTTAGTAATATGATAATATTTTAGAAGAAATAATAAAGGTCTATTGACCCAATGTTTTGTTAAAGAATTATACCTCATGCTGAGATCTCTTTGTTTGTGCATATGAGTATGCATCCTTTTTCCTTACAAATCTCGAGGACGAGATTATTTTTAAGGGGGGTAGGATTTGTAACACCCTAAAGTTCAAATCTTGTGAAGACAAAGAAAAATTCTCAAAGATTTTAAATCAAAACACCTTTCCTTAAAGATAATCATAAATTAGGAGTTACCACTCATGAATATGTTAAAAATACATAATTAAAGATACTTAGATAATCTAAATTGCCTTTGGGTTAGGTTATAAAGAAGAATCATGATCAAACTATTTCTTAACATATATAAGTCTAAATTTGATTCCCCTAGAATTAATGAGGTAGGGATTATTCTACTATATGAATAAAAACTTGTCTAAAAGGACTAAAATAAATAAAGGAATACATAAAATAGGTTTTTGCACATTATGCTAAAGTTCTATATGTGTATCCAAATTAAGTGTTTGAACTTCAAACTTGTGTTGGTTTGAAATTCAAATGGAAAGGAAAAATAGAAAATAGAAAATAAAAGGAATAGGGAAAATACTACATAAAACAAAATAAAATCAGAATAAAAATTCTTCATACTTATATTATTAAATTATACCTTTCAAACTGAGGACAATTTAATCACAAAGTTTGAATTTAAGTTTGAATTCAAATTGGATTTGAAAATGGGAAAAGAAAATAGAAAATAAAATAGAAAAAGGACTAAAACCCTAAATGGGCCGTCGGCTTGAAATCGGCCCACCTAAGGAAACCTACCCGCGCGGCCCAGCTAACCAACACCCGCCGGCGCCGACATGTGGGCCCCATCGGGCAGCCTCTCACCTCCTCGCGCGCGTTTCCGTTGTCTCGCTGATACGTGGGGCCATCCCGTCAGCCTCTCATCTCCCACGCCCGCGCTCTCTCCTCCCTGCTTCTTTCGCTGGCTCGCGGGGCCCGCTTGTCGGGCCGTCTTCAACAGCCATGCCGAGCTCGCCGCAACGGCCGCGCGAACTCGCCGCCGGGACTGCCGTTCCTCGGACTTGTCACCTAGCTATAAAACGCGGACCGCGACCCCCTTTCCCATCCTCACCTTCGTCCGCAGCCTTTCGCCAGCTACCGTCGCGATTCTCGCGGACCAAGTTTGCCGCCGTGACCGAAGCGCGTCGTTGTCGACGTCGGGTCCCCGGTGATCGGCCTTGGAGCGTCTCCAAGTCCATCCGAAGGGTGTCGAGTCGTTCGCGGGCGAAGCAGGCCACTGTGCACAGCGCAATTCCTCGCCGTCGTTCTTCCACCACCGCGGATCCGCCTCGCACCGTGGCCGTGTGCCTCCGCGCCACAATCGCCGGTATGGGGTCTTCCTTTGTGTTCACCTTCGCCCTCTCTACGCGTAGCACCGTTTAATTTGAATTTGGGGCGGTATTGCGCCGGATTGCGTGCTCCGGCGATGGCTCCACCGCGATGGTGGGCGGCGCCGCCGTCCGCTCGACCGATGGGTTGGGGAAGGGTTTCGGGCCGTCGGATCGGTGGTGGATGATCGAGATCACACCATCACATACCCCTTCGCCCGTCGAACTCGTACCGTAGATCGTCGATCGGATGGATCGGAGTGGATCTCGGCTTCATTAAATCTGGGCCGTTGATCGCTGATCGAACGGTTGTAGATGCGTACCGGTTCGGGTTATACTGGATCTAATCTGAACCGTCCGCGCTTGATCGGACGGCTCAGCCCATCCGATACCCCTTCGGCTGGGTATTTTTCTAAAGAGTCCTCGGGGTTTTGTGAAATCAACCCGCCGTCCTTTAGTCACTATTC
Organism: Zea luxurians; assembly: GCA_029449295.1. Classification (NCBI taxonomy): domain Eukaryota; kingdom Viridiplantae; phylum Streptophyta; class Magnoliopsida; order Poales; family Poaceae; genus Zea; species Zea luxurians. Next base: position 137,591,634 of record JAOPSE010000001.1, on the reverse strand, counting down.
CCTGTGCCTTAGAAATATTACACCGAGACCCCTGGGTTTCTCCAGAATTGACGCCCAGTCCAGAACTTTATAAAACCAGAGAAAATAATTATTAAATAGATTTTTAATATGAAAATAATTGCTAGAACTTAGATAATTCATAGAAAATCCATTTTAGCTCCAAATTGAATCATTCCAATTTCTAAAATTTTGTAATAATATTCTCTATCATTTAGAACCTCTGTTTTGTCATGAAAACAATTAGAAATTTAATCTCTCACTTAATCCATTTTAAACTCATAAAATCTTTGGAAATCCATAACTTAAAATCTATAACTCCAAAATTAATGATTCCAGTTCCTGTGATTTTATTTTAATGTGTAGATTATTACTGTATATTTTGTTCTTATGTTTGGTGTAATGTTAAATTTGCCTATACTATGTATGTTTGTATTACTACGACTAGCAGTGAGGTCACGAGGATCTGAAGAGATCATCCTGGTACCTGGATCTCAAGGCCCAGGCAAGTTGTGCCCTTGATCACTTCTTTTTACCCAGCCATGTTCTGATTAATCATAATGATCTGCATAGGTTAATTTTGATGGGACCCAATAGGTTACCCTAGTTTGTCTATCTTTATACCTTGTTCACCACTGATCTTTCTGGGTAGTACTTGCTAGTGCTATATGTGGTTTTGGGTATGGAGATACACTATTCATGATTACACTTTTTGTTATCAGTTGTTATTTATTGTTCATGTTAAGATCATTATGTTAATTGGAACATGGAGCGACCACCCGGGAAAACAGTGCTACCACAAGGGTAGTATGGGATGCCCTTGGCTGATTAATTAGGAAAGCTAGTGGAAGACTACCTTACCCGAAAGGGGCAAGGGCAGTAGGGGAGAGGTCAGTGCGGGAAGTGCCCTCGGGAGGATTTTGCTGCGATGGCGGTCCTGCAAGGGATTCCTGTACTGGATCTTCCTATAAACTGTAGCGGGTTTTCGGAAGCTAGTGGAACTTTGTAAAGGCCTCGTAGTGCTACCCTGCCTCACTTCCTTGGTAGAGGTGTATGGGATTCATGACCCCTTGGCAGATGGGTAACACGGCTTGTGGGTAAAGATGCGCAACCTCTGCAGAGTGTAAAACTGGTATACTAGCCGTGCTCACGGTCATGAGCAGCTCGGACCCTCACATGATTAAATTATGGAACTAAATTCAATCTGTCATATGCATTGCATTGCAGGTGAAGTTGTTAACTTTTGTTCTACTATTTAATTGGGTTGGTATTTACTTATACTTAGTAATTGCTAATAAAATTTTGACCAACTTTAAAAGCAATGCTCAGCTCTAAACCATTTTCTTTGGTAAGCCTTACACTTTATGAGCTCCCACCTTTGGTGAGATCATGCACATTATTCCCCACAACTTGTTGAGCGATGAACGTATGTGAGCTCACTCTTGCTGTCTCACATACACCACAGGTCAAGACCAGGTACTGCAGGATGATGCTCATGGAGGATGCTGTGATGAGTTCGTGAGAGGTCTAGGTCGTCGTCTCCCAGTCAACTTTGGGTTGCTGGACCGTTGTCTCCTTATAATGTAATTATTTATTTTGTATAGAACTCCTGTTATATATAAAGATGTGACATTCGATCCTGTGCCACTATACATCATATGTATGAGACTTGGTCCCAGCATACCTGGTGTTTATGTTAACCCCGGGTTTTGGACCCCTAAAATCCGGGTGTTACAGAAAACGAAACGTAGATAAACGCGGCCTTCACAGGCAGCCGACTGGGGGTTGCCGCTAACCCACGCCTAGAACTCGTCGTAGTCTTGGAACTCCTGGAAGTCTCCTTCCACGGCTTCATCTTCTCCTGAGCAGTGGTTGCAACACGGACAACCTGGGGGGGGTATTGGTGTGTAGAGCAAGGGTGAGTACACATCAACATACTCAACAAGCGTCCTATTTGGCTATAGTGGACTAGCTTTATGTGGGGATAAGTCAAGGAGTTGCTTTTAGTTGGTCAGGTTATTACTTACTAGTAGAAAGCCAGGTTTTAACATTAACCCAAGTTATTAGCCCAATGTATCCTTTCCAAACGGAAAGAATACCACTTACCAGCACCATGGTCATAACCAGAATCATCAATCTCATTGCCACCTGTACCAAAATGTCTCTGATCAAGTATCACTAATCTCTGGAGCTCCTTTGGCCGCTCATAACCGCGAGCACGGCTGATATATCAGTTTCATAACACTCTGCAGAGGTTGTGCACTTTCCCTCTCTAGCCCGGGCTTGCAAGACCCTTATTCACTCCCAAGGTGAATGGCTAGGGATTCACTACGAAGCCTTTACAAAGATTCCCCGGGGCTGTAGCCACCCGTTAGGTTTCCTAAATGTACCGCACTCCTCCCCAAGGGACAAATCAACCTTGGCAGAGCGAGCCGCATACACCGAGCCCCATTGACGGCACGACGGCTAAGTGATCTACACCCCGGTTCCTCTAATTATTCAGCTAAGGGCGTCCCATTCCACCCTCATGGTTGCACTGTTTTCCCGGGCGGTCATCCATTGAACAGGTCCTTACGGAGAGGCACTCGAGAAACCGCTCGAGTCCCCTTGAAGGTCACAAATATGATCATAAATAAGAAGGAAAAACAGCGTATCATAGATAATCACATCATGTTCATTGATTAGAGTTGAGCAATAGCATCAAACTAAGCAGTAATAATCCGACCCAAATAGGTAATCAAGGACATGGATAACAAAGGCTAGTCGATCCTTAAGTATAAATGTGTAATGCGGGGGGGGGGGGGGGGGGGTGAATTAAAGAATGAATAGGACTGAGATGGGTCAAAGGACACTTGCCTCCACCAACCGACTGCTGCTCAGGGGCTTCTTCTGCGGTTTCCTCGGGCTCTTCGACCGGATCGTTCTCTATGCGATTGCAAGCATACATACATCCATCCATTCAAATTAGGAAACAAACAGTACACCATACAAGGGAACAAATAAAGTGAATATGCATAAAGTATGACATTCGATATCGCATTCATTATGGTTAGAAAGAAACGGGGAAAGGTCTCGCAGGGTGTTAAATCTTATGCACTAATGATTAGTTAAATTATGCGCTCTAGTTCCAATTGGTTCTAACAAAAGAATTTGTTATATGCATTAACGGGAACCTAGTCATTTTTAGTTGATCAACATTAAACGAGTTAAACAATTAACTATATATGAATTAACTAACGTAACGGAATGCTAAATTGAGGTTCCCATTTCATTAACATGAACGATGATTAGCTTGCCTAAAATAAAATAAATAACAATGATAACAGAAAGTAAAATAAAATAAAATAAAAAATAAAAAGGGGGGGGGGGCGGTTGAACCGGCTAGGGCAGGGGCGGCCAAGCCGGCGGCGTGCGGCCGAGCTGGCGAGGGGGGGGGGGGCTGAACCAGGCGAGGGCGGCCGAGCTGGGCGCGCAGGGGGCGGCCGAGCTAGGCGGCTGGGCTAGCGGGGCGCGCAGGGGCGGCCGAGCCGGGGCGGCTGGGCCGGCCGAGGCGGGGGCGCGGGAGTGGCTGGGCGGCGGTGGCCGAGCTGGCCAGGGGGCGGCCGAGCTGGGCGGCTGGGCCGGGGAGGGGGAGAGGAAGGGAGAGGGGAGAGGGAGGGGAGGGGAGAGCTCACCGGGGACGGGGACGGGGCGGCGGCCGAACCGGGGCAGGGGCGGCCGAGCTAGGGCAGGGGGCGGCGGCGGCTAGGGTGGGAGAGAATGGGAGAAAGGGAGGGAGAGAGAGGGGTTGGGGGAAGAAAAAGGGAGGGGGGGGGGGCGGCTGGGCCGGCTAGGCCCAAGAGAGGGGGCACGGGGGCGGTTGGGCCGGCCAGGGACGGCCCACGGCGCGGGAGAGAGAAAAGGGAGGAGAGAGAGAGAAAGAAAAAGAGAAAGAAAGAAAAGGGTTTTTCTCTTTTTCGAAATCCGATCTTCCTAGATGAATGCACTTACATTTCTAAGCAATCAAAGAATGCATAGTTCGGCATGGTGCATCAAACAACATAAAGTAATTTAGGGTTTTTCTTTACACGGGAATTCCAAGCCAAATCCCGCTAACTTTGGAAAAGATCAAGGTCTAGCGAGGGGAAAAAGAAAAAGAAAAGGTAACGCCCGAATTTGGCGAGTGAAGAAAAGAAAAAAATTCAACTGCAAAAATTCGGGGCGTTACACCATCTCATCGACCAAGGCCTTATATTAAAAAACAAATGAGTACAAAGTCAGTGATTCGCCAGGAATATTACCAGAACAGAAAAGGCCAAGTTACATGAAGATTAGAGAAGAACGAAGGAAATCCCAAGTCATGAGAAGCTAGATGGTGGCTTGATGAAGGAATATCCACTGAGGCAATCTAAAGATCATCACCAGGGATTAACTCAACACCACTATTAGGCATCAGGACTCTAGCATCTAGTGCACCGACCTCTAAGGCGACTCCCTCATCTGAAGCATGCACTGCTATTATGTCATCAAAATGCGGTGGAGAAAACCCAGCATGGACATCCATGGAGGTGTGAGAAGGGGAATTCGCTCGGACACCCTCGGGGGCTGGGTCGTAGCTCGCACTGTCCATCGGAGCAGGATCACCATCGGCAAAACCCTCGGGGGCTGGGTTGCAGTTTGCGCTACCCACCTGAGCCGGATCATTACCGACAACACCCTCGGGGGCTGGGCAACCACCAGCACCACCCTTGGGGATTGAGTTCTCTGCAATAGCCACCTCTAAGGCTGAAGGATTCTCAGCCACCTCCATGGGAATTGAGCAATCTTGACCAACCTCTGGGCACTGAAGACTACCTTCCAAGGTCGACGATGCACGAGTTGCTGCCTGAGATACCTCTAACACCACACCTGGAGTGTTAGAACAGACATCCATCATATCACCACCAGTGGGTTCGGACAGATCTTCAGGAACGACATCTTCGAGAGCCTGATCAAAATTTGCTATGGATAATTCTTGCAGACCAACAAGAGCAGACAAAGCTGGAGAAGGAATATCGCTACTCCCCCCACTGACTCTGTAACACCGACTATTCTTTCGAACTAGGGGGACTTCCTCTTCTTCTTCCTCATCCTCGTCAACAATATGGACAATATACGACACAGGATCACACCCATTGGGTTCAGCTCCGGCAGGGTCACACCCATTGGGTTCAGCATCAATAGGGCCACACCCATTGGGATCAGTTCCAGTAAAAATTTCTACTAGTACTTCTTCAACAGCAGGAACAGAGGGGCCAGCATCCTGGTCTAGACATGACACTCGCCGAAGTCGTCTCTTTTTCTTCTTCTTCCCATCGTCAGGCGTAGTGGGATGAATAACCCGACGAAGGCGTTTCGGGCGAGTACCCTCAGGTTTTTGGGCGTCCACAGTTTTTTCAAGCTCTGGGGTAGTTGCAACAGCCACCGCTTCAGCAGGGACAAAATTAGAGGAATCCCCCGCCAACATATCAAGCATAGCACGTATCTCTGCATCACTCGGATTAGTAGGCATCTCAAAGTGAACTTGCCTCTCATCATTGGGAAGGCCACCAAGTGAAGCAACCAGGACTTCAACTTCTTCGGGAGAGGGTCGCACTCTAAGACCCAAAACACTATCACCAGCAGGAGGATTGGACACAAAACTAAAAAAGGGCTTAGAAGATGGCAAATTCCAAGCAGAATATGCAATAGGAGCACCAATATTCGATACTTTGCCCCTCAATATCATCTCCAGTCGGCTCACCAAATCCACAGCAGGAATCCTCTTGTCAGTAACTCGAGTTGAGTCGGTGACACCACTGTATAAATAAGCCGGGTACACTCTGTTCTCCAGAGGCTGAATATTCTTAAAGACAAAGTCCGCAACCACAGCTTCAGTGGTCAGACCTTTCTCCTTCAGCAAACGAATTTCATCAAGCAGAACCTTGGCCTCTGTTATCTCCAAGGTGGTGGGGGACTCAATCCAACTGGGAGTGCGCACGTCCAGCTATCTCCCTGACCGAGGGGGGAGGGACTTGCCATGATTTTCAACAATGAACCACTCTAAGCGCCATCCCTTAATGTTGTCCTTGAGTGGGATATCCAGGTACTCTGTCTTCCTCCCACAGCGCATCTCCAGACTTGCACCGCCCACAAGTTGATGCTGCCCCCAGCCATCCTAGGACGATAGTGATACAAGTGTTTCCACAAACCAAAGTGAGGGAGAATTCCAAGGTAGGCCTCACACAGATGGACAAAGATATAAATTTGCAGGATAGAATTGGGATTCAGATGAGTCAAATTCAGATTGTAAAAGTCAAGGAGACCGCAAAAGAAGGGAAAAATTGGAAGAGCAAGGTCGCGGAGAAGAAAAGGAATGTAAACGACGGACTCGTGAGTATCCTCCGTCAGGACAGTAACCCCATGGCAAATCCGCCAGGAACAAAGCTCCTTCGGAGGAAGAACTCCGACATCGACAAGGTGGAGAAGATCTGACTCGGAAACAACAGACATATGATTACCTGCGAAAGGCAATTGGCTTTTGGGGTCAATGGGAGGAATGACTGCAGCGGCAGAACTCTGGTTCTTCCGCTTGGGCGCCATCGAAATCTCGCCGGTGAATCGAGCGGAAGCGAGATCAAAGGGAAACAGAGGATATTTGGAGGCAAAAAGCGAAGTTAGGGCTCAGAACGCAGAGACGAACAGCGACGAGATATAAATGGGGTTTTCCCGGGTCAGACACCGTTTTTAAAAAGTGCTTAGTCACCACTCGGCCGTTACTTCTAAAACGCTGATGTGGCTTAGCATGACTCGACTGTTACCTCAAACGCCAACATCACCAAAACACCACTCGGCCATTACTTCTAAAACGCTGATGTGGCTCAGCATGACTCGGCTGTTACCTCTAAAACACCGACATCACCAAAGCACCACTCGGCCGTTGTTTCTAAAACGCTAACGTGGCTCAGCATGACTCGGCTGTTACCTCTAAAACGCCGAGGCAATCTAACATAACTTGGTTTTAACCTCTGAAGACACCAGCAGTAACTCAGCCATTCTTTCCCTACATAAATACAGGCAGAATTAAATACGATGCAGCAATTGCAAGTCGTTACTCATCTCCAAGAACAACAACTGTATTGGATACAAACACAAACTGTCGATCAACTATAAAGAAGCGACGCAAAGGCAAAGGGTGTGCATAAGATCAAGCCGGAGTTTCCTTCATTATATAAGGGGGAATTTCTTACACAAACTTAAAGGCCGACTCATTATGAGCCAGACTTCTTCCCACTTTTCGACATATTACATTACTACATTACATTACCACCTACACTACACTATACTACTAACTACTACGTTATTCCACTAACACTACTTCTACTAACTATTTATCTATACTAATATTTTAAGCCAGTGGCTTTTAGCCACTGGCCTTGCCGCTGCCGCCCTTGCCGCCGTCGCCTTTGCCATCGCCCGTCGCCGCCATCGCCGTCGCCGTCACCTCCGTCGTCACCGTCGCCCTCGTCGTCGCCATCACCGCCGCTCCCCTCCTCGGAAGAGTCAGAGGAATCCCCCTCGTCCGAGGAGACCTCCGACTCATCCGAGCCCTCGAGCCTGGAGCGCTCGATGGCTCGGATGTATGTCCACACCTCGGCGGCGATCCCTTGGGAATCGTCCAAGTCATCAGACGATACTGGGGGAGAGGTGTAGACCGGCGACCCCTCGGACTCGAAGGAGAACTCCTCCTCTGAGTACTCGGAATCGCCAAAATCCTCTGAGGAAGGGGTCGGCTCGCGCTTCTGCTTGTCGCCAGAGTGGTGCGACGAACTCCCGCCCTTCTTGCTCTTGCCCATGGTGGAATAGAAAAGAGGAGAATGAGCAAGCAACGGTAGGGAGAGATGTGAAGAAGCCAGTGAAGCAAGTGCTCTACTTATTGAGGAAGAAGGCAACCGCTCATCTCCTACCATGGTCACTGAATAGTCGCAAGTATTCAATAAGCAATTCGAATCGTCTGGAAACAAGTCAGGCGGCTGGCGCCGTTTCACGTAACACAGCACCCATTGGGACTCAAGTCAACTGCATGGATGATATGATTACACCCACGGTCACATCAAGTTACTACTCAGGGATAGTTCGCTAAACGCTCAGCGCACCAAGCCGTCCCTTGCCCACACCCATTAGGGTGAGGGGACGTCCAGGAATTTTCAATAGATTTTCCCAAGCAGTCACATCCATACATTATACACAAAGAATGTATCAAGACAAAAAGAAGATATCTATGGTCTATGGAGATCAGAGGAAAGCCAAAAATAGCTGATCAAGTACAAGTCTAATCAACAGGGGCATTGAAGCACGAAGTGAAAGGGAGACCAGCCAAGGGCCATCTACCGAACGTCCAATCCGTCGTTGATCAAATAAATTTCAAGCTGACCATATTGTTGATCTCAAAAAGACAAAAAATACCATATGCTGATCTCTAAAGCATAAACTGAGGATATAATGCTGAATTCTAAGGCATGAAATGAAGATGAGATACTGCTGATTTCTAAGGCATGAGTCTAAATCAAAGACAATGGTTTCTAAAAAAAGCAAGGAATGAAGACCTTTGGGTGGATTATTTTCAGTAATCCACTCAAAGCTCGAGGGCTACACCCATTGGGTGCACCTCCGATGCACCCAACGAATCCTGAGACCCCAAAAACAGAATGCTGATCTCTAAAGCACAGGCTGATGGCAAAATGCTGATTTCTAAGGCATAAATCTAAGTCAGAGACAACAATTTCTAAAGAAGTATGGGATGAAGATCCTTAACCCCCAAGAACAAAACGTCAACCTCCAAAGCACAAGTAGAGCACCGACTTCTGAAGATTAAAACAGAAGACTATTGAATAATGTCAACAGAAGATAACGGAAGATCGTTTTTTCCAAAGTCCCTCAGAGTTAGAGGTAACAACTTAACAGACATGCTTCAACATCGCAAGTTGGACCTGGAATCTTTGGGCCGATTATTTCAAAATCAACACAAAGATTGGGGGCTTGTGGGGGACAGATATCCCCCGGGTCCACTAGAAGGTAAGAAGGCCTCACAAAAGGCCCAAGGCCCATTATTTTGCAAGGCCATCCCTTCGTGGGCCAGGGGAGGAACTTCCAGCAGAATGGATCAACATGAGGTCGGATCAACTCGAGCCCATGCGGTTCGCCGAACTCAAACACTACCCGCAGCATTCATCCGACTTTCCCGCGCAGCGCCATCAGACGTCGGAGCCGAAGGACTATAGGTCGGCAAGATTATAGGAAGATAAACTCAGTCGGTTCACTATTACTTAGGAACACATGGTTATCATATCCGCATGTAACGCCCCACGGTCAAATATATAAGGCCTAGGGGGCATCCCTTCAAGAACATCTCACTCATTAGCCATCCACCTAGCTCTCTAGCATCTCCCGTACTAGAGAACTCCCCTGTAATCCACCACATAAAAGATCCACTCCAGGACGTAGGGTATTACGCATCTCAAAGTGGCCCGAACCTGCATAAGATTGTCCACTGTCTCTCGTGCATCTGGCACGAACCATCAAGCTACAGTCAGTTACACCGTCCTACTCCTAAAAACACCTCGAAGGGCAACCCCCCGGGTGTGCGGTCGGACCCAAATCACCGACAGCGTGCACGATGTTAAATGTGGACCCTCTCTCCTCCCACAACCCTCTCACCCATACTTGCCTACGCTGTCCCAAATTCCTCACCGGGAGTCGCCTTGGCGGATACTCATCGACGGTGGGATTCAGGTGCCAGTAGGGCTATGTGGGTGTTGGGCTGGCCTCATAGGAACTGGGTGAGAGACTAATTGGGAGGGCGCCTGCAGTAGCCGGAGAAATTCCTCGCCGTCGTGGATTGCCACCGCGGATCCGCTCTTCGTCGTGTGCTGCCGCCCTTTGGACCAGAGTGACCAGCTTGGGTGCCCCACCACCGGTCGTGGAGACCTTCCGATTCGGGCTCGCGTGGGATCTTCGTCGTGTGTGGTCGTAATTGCTCGCTGCACCTCCATCGTCCACCACCCGCCGACGTGGACCATCCTCGGTGCTCCATCTACGGTAAGAGAGCTTACTCCGTGTGTGCCATGTCCCTTTCTATGCGTAGGAACCTTGGGTATTCGATTTGGGGCACCCGGGCCTCAGTTCACCGAACTCGCCGGTGCCCTCCACCGTGGTGTGTGACCGGCAGCGCCGCCGGGCACGGTCGCGAGGTTGGGGATCAATTTGCGCCTTTCAATCCTGAACGGGCGCATGAGATCGGAGCAATTACACCGTTTCGGCTCAGTAAAATAGGACCGCCAGATTAGGATCCAAGGGCATATGTTAAATCATGGGAGGGACCATCGATCTTTGATCGTGCGATCAGTACGGCATACCGTTTCAGTGAGTGAACTTCTAATCTGAGCCCTTGATTCACGATCTCACGACACACAGTTTATCATACCCCTTCGGCCAACCCATCATCTAATTGAGCCCCTGAAGTTGCCAATAAATAACCCGCCGTCCTCGGGCGCTGTTCTCTGTGTCTGGGTAAGTCTTTCGAGAAAGCCCCTGGCCTTTTAGATAGTTATGTGCGCAGTCCAGACAGGGAATTAATCAGGAAATTTATTTAAGAAATGAATTTTTAAGTATAAAAATAATCCTAGAACTTGTTTAATCCATAGAAAATTTATATGAAGTCTAAATTGACCCATTCCAATTTCTATAATATTATTATTTATCCATTAGTGCCACTGTTTTGACATGAAAGACACATTAAAATTTATCTCTTACTTATTCTTGTATTAAATACATAAAACCTTTGGAAATTCATAACTTAAAATCTATGATTCCGATTTGATCCGTTCAAGTTGCGTTAGTCTCGTACGAATATTTACTATGCAATAACAACATTTATTATACCATGTCTCATCATTTTATAATTAGATTTCTATTTAATTTATGTTGGTTAGTCTTGTTAATCTGATTATCATTATAATCTACTAGAATATAATTTATGGTCAATTTATAACTTAGATTAAAGTTGAGATAATTATTTATAGAATAACCTCTCATATGATTTATACTGACCAAATTATAATATAGTTTGACATTTAAATCACATAGATCCTTTATAAACCATAACTCCTTAACCGTAACTCCGATTTTAGCGATTCTCGTTTCCACGATCTCGTAGCGACGTGTAGATTATTATTATTCAGTTTGTATTTATGGTTGATGTGATGTTTATTTTGTCTATACCATGTTTGTTTGTATTGCTATGACTAGCAGTGAGATCACGAGGATCTAAAGAATCATCTTGGTACCTGGAATCTCAAGTGCCAGGCAAGTTGTGCCTTCATCACTTTTGTTACCCAATAATATTCTTTATTGTCATTATTCAATGCATAGGTTTAATTTTGATGGGACCCAATAGGTCACCCTAGTCTGTTTAACCTGTTTACCTTGTTTACCCCTGAATCACTTGGGTAGTTCTGCTATTGCTTTATATGGTTTTGGGTTAATATTTTATTATATCCATGTTCCAATTATTCTGTTATTTTATTTATGTTCATGTCAAGATCATTATTATCTTTAATTGGAACATGGAGCTTAACTTGAGAAACACGTGCCACCACAAGGGAGGAATGGGACCCCTTGGCTAACTAATTAGGAAAGCTAGTGGAAGACTACCTTACCCGAAAGGAGCAAGGGCAGTTGCATGCAAGGAGGTTCTCGGGTTGATTTTGCTACGATGGCGGTCAGACGAGGGATTCTTGCAAGTGCTCTTCCCATAAACTGTAGCGGGTTTTCGGAAGCTAGTGGAACTTTGTAAAGGCCTCATAGTGGATCCCTAGCCATTCACCTCGGTAGTGTCTAAGGGCCTTGCAAACCCTAGCGACATGGGAAACACGACTTGTGGGTAAAGGGTACAACCTCTGCAGAGTGTAAAACTATTATACTAGCCGAGCTCAAGGTCATGAGCAGCTTAGGACTCTCGCATGATTAAATATGGAACTTAAATTCATTTTGTCATATGCATTTGCATGGGTTTATTATTAATTTTGTTCTATTATTGTTATTATGGTTTGGTATTTGAAAGTCGCCTAGAGGGGGGTGAATAGGGCGAAACTGAAATTTACAAAGTTAATCACAACTACAAGCCGGGTTAGCGTTAGAAATAATAATGAGTCCGAGAGAGAGGGTGCAAAACAAATCGCAAGCAAATGAAGAGTGTGACACGCGGATTTGTTTTACCGAGGTTCGGTTCTCGCAAACCTACTCCCCGTTGAGGTGGTCAAAAAGACCGGGTCTCTTTCAACCCTTTCCCTCTCTCAAACGGTCCCTCGGACCGAGTGAGCTTCTCTTCTCAAATCAACCGGGAACAAAACTTCCCCGCAAGGACCACCACACAATTGGTGTCTCTTGCCTCGGTTTACAATTGAGTTTTGATCACAAGAACAAATGAGAAAGAAAGAAGCAATCCAAGCGCAAGAGCTCAAAAGAACACAACAAATCTCTCTCACTAATCACTAAAGCTTTGTGTGGAATTGGAGAGGATTTGATCACTTGGGTGTGTCTAGAATTGAATGCTAGAGCTCTTGTAAGGTGTAGAAGTGTGAAAACTTGGATGCAATTGAATGTGAGGTGGTTGGGGGTATTTATAGCCCCAACCACCAAACTAGCCGTTGGTGGAGGCTATCTGTCGCATGGTGCACCGGACAGTCCGGTGCACCAGCCACGTCACCAGGCCGTTGGGTTCCGACCGTTGGAGCTCTGACTGCTGGGCCCGCCTGGATGTTCGGTGGCACACCGGACATGTACTGTAGAGTGTCCGGTGCGCCGTCTCGTGTGTGCCTGACTTCTGCGCGCTCTGGCACGCATTTAATGCCGCTGCAGGTGACCGTTGGCGCGAAGTAGCCGTTGCTCCGCTGTCACACCGGACAATCCGGTGTACACCGGACATGTCCGGTGAATTATAGCGGAGCGGATTCCCGAAGCTGGCGAGTTCAGAGTCGCATCTCCTTGGAGCACTGGACACTGTCCGATGTACACTGGACAGTCCGGTGAATTATAGCGCGGTGCCTCTGAGTTTTCCCGAAGGTGAAGAGTTCAGCTTGGAGTCCCCTAGTGCACCGGACACTGTCCGGTGGCACACCAGACAGTCCGGTGCGCTAGACCAGGGTGCCTTCGGTTGTCCCTTTGCTCTTTTTGTTGAACCCTTTACTTGGTCTTTTTATTGGCTTATTATGAACCTTTGGCACTTGTAGAACTTATAAACTAGAGCAAACTAGTTAGTCCAAATATTTGTGTTGGGCAATTCAACCACCAAAATTAGTTTAGGAAATAGGTGTAAGCCTAATTCCCTTTCAATCTCCCCCTTTTTGGTGATTGATGCCAACACAAACCAAAGCAAATATAGAAGTGCATAATTGAACTAGTTTGTAAAATGTAAGTGCCAAGGTTACTTGGAATTTAGCCAATAAATATTACTTACTAGATATGCATGGATTGTTTCTTTATTTTTAACATTTTGGACCACGCTTGCACCACAAGTTTTGTTTTTGCAAATTCTTTTTGTAAATCCTTTTCAAAGTCCTTTTGCAAATAGTCAAAGGTAAATGAATAAGATTTTGCGAAGCATTTGCAAGATTTGAAATTTTCTCCCATTTTTCAAATGCTTTTCCTTTGACTAAACAAAACTCCCCCTAAACAAAATTCTCCTCTTAGTGTTCAAGAGGGTTTTAAGATAACAAATTTGAAAATACTACTTTCTCCCCCTTTTGAACACAATAAGATATCAATTTGAAATTTTCCAATTGAAAATCATTAGTTTTTAATATTAGGGTGGTGGTGCGGTTCTTTTGCTTTGGGCTCATACTTTCTCCCCCTTTGGCATGAATCGCCAAAAACAGATACTTTGAGTGAGATATAAGCCCTTCACTAACTATTTTCTCCCCTTTGACAAATAAAACATATGAGTGAAGATTATACCAAAGATGGAGAGTTGCTCGGAGCGACGGCGAAGGATGAGTAATAGAGTTGTCGGCGTTCCGAGACCGGGGGGTCCCCGAGCCGACGAGTGAGAGTGCCGCGTGCCCCAGCCCAGATGGGTCGAGCGCGTGGAGCGAGCGCGAAGGGGGGAACAGGGAGAGAGGTCGGTGGCCGGAGCCGGGTCGTGAGGGAGTCGGAGAATTCCCGCGGCCTTCGTGTTCGTCCCGCGCCCAGGTCGGGTGCGCTTGCAGTAGGGGGTTACAAGCGTCCGCGCGAGGTGAGGGGAGAGAGCGGCCCCGAGAGAGCGCCTGCCCCTGCCCTTCGTCCCCGCGAGGCCAACCTTCTCTAAGAAGGCCCTGGTCCTTCCTTTTATAGTCGTAAAGAGAGGGTCCAGGTGTACAGAATGGGGGTGTAGCAAGGTGCTACGTGTCTAGCGAGGGAGAGCTAGCGCCCTATGTACATGCCTAGGTGGCAGCCGGAGAGATCTTGGCACCCTGTTGGTGTGGCGTCGTGGCTGTTGGAGGAGTAACGGAGCCGGACGGGGGGACAGCTGTCGGAGTGGCTGGGCCCTTGCTGACGTCCTCTTGCTTTCGTAAGGGAGCTGGGAGTCGCCGTCGTCATGGTCTAGCTGGGCGCCATCATTTGCCTATCTGGCGTGGCTGGCCAGATGGGACGCCGGTCTTGTTCTCTGCGACCCAAGTCGGCTCAGGGCAGGGTGATGATGACGCTCCCTGTTGACGTGGCGGTCTCGTGTCCTAGGTCGGGCGTCGTGGAAGCTCCTCCGAAGCCGAGGTCGAGTCCGTCCTGCAAGACAGAGGCAGAGTCCGAGCCCCGGGTTCGGGCGAGGCGGAGATCGTTAGGCAAAGGCCGAGGCGGAGTCCGAGCCCTGGGTCGGGCGAGGCGGAGTTCGTCGTCTTCTGGGGCCTTAGCCCGAGTCCGAGCCCTTGGGCGGAGCGGAGTTCGCCGTCTTCCGGGGCCTTAGCCCGAGTCCGAGCCCTTGGGCGGAGCGGAGTTCGCCGTCTTCCGGGGCCTTAGCCCGAGTCCGAGCCCTTGGGCGGAGCGGAGTTCGCCGTCTTTCGGGACCTTAGCCCGAGTCCGAGCCCTTGGGCGGAGCCTCCTATGGCACCTCTGGCGAAGTCTGGTCGCCCGTCGGTCTTACCTTTTGCGTTAAACGCCCCGGTGACTCGGTCGGTTGGCGCGGTGATTTAGTCAGGGTTTCTTCTTATCGAAGGCGGGGCCTAGGGCGAGCCGGAGATGCGTCTGCCGTGAAAGAGGAGGCCTCAGGCGAGACGGAGTCATCTTAGGGTCGGCTGCCCTCGCCCGAGGCTAGGCTCGGGCGTGGCGTGGTCAAGTCACTCGTATGGACTGATCCCTGACTTAATCAAACCCATCAGGCCTCTGCAGCTTTATGCTGATGGGGGTTACCAGCTGAGAATTAGGCGTCTTGAGGGTACCCCTAATTATGGTCCCCGACAGTAGCCCCCGAGCCTCGAAGGGAGTGTTAACACTCGCTTGGAGGCTTGCGTCGCACTTTTTTGCAAGGGGACCAGCCTTTCTCGGTGGTACTTTGTTCCGGTGGGTGCGCGCGAGCGCACCCGCCGGGTGTAGCCCCCGAGGCCTCGGAGGAGTGGTTTCACTCCTTCGAGGTCTTAATGCCTTGCGTAATGCCTCGGCTGGACTAGCGGTTCCCTCATGCGAGCAGGGCGTAACCCAGGTGCACTGTCGGGGCCCAAGTTCTCGGGCTGGTATGTTGACGCTGTCAATGGTTTGGCCGGAGCCGGGTTTGCGAGAGCAGCCCCCGAGCCTTCGCACGGAGCGAGAGGACGATCAGGGACAGACTCGACTTTTTATATACGCCCCTACGTCGCCTTTCCGCAAGGAGGAGGGGGGGAGTGCGCCATGTTACCCTCGATGGGCACCGAACATGGTGTCTCCGGTGAGCTGCAATCGGGTAATCCGAGTGGACGTCCGTGCCCCGTTCGTTGGGGGTCGGCTAGGGGCCCGGAGGCACGCCCAAAAGTACCTGCGGGTGATCTGCCGGACCCGGTCCCCTAGCGACGGGGTCCGAGGGCTCGTTGCCTCCCTCCGATGGGATTCCGTTACAGAGTCGTTCCCGCTGGTCTCGGAAATGTCCTAGGGTACCTCGGGAGCGCAGCCCGAGCCTTGGTTATGTATCGAACGTACCCCTGGTCATCCCTCGCTCGGCGTCTGAGGCGGCTGTGAACCCTTCGACAGGCCAGCCTTCGAACCCCTGATCAGTAGGGGGCACGGAGCCCGAGTAGCCTGAGGCGGTCATGGAACCTTTCGGGAGGCCGACCTTCGAACCCCTGACCAGTAGTGGGTGTCGGGCCCACGCGATCTGAGGCGGCTGTTGAACCCCTCGGGGGGCCAGCCTTCGAACCCCTGATCAGTAGGGAGGCTCGGAGCCTAGTTCCTTCACGGGGAAGGATCCCTTTGGGGTTATCCCCCTTCTCGGTCCCTGTTGCAAGAGATAGAGAAAGAAGGAAAAGGGAAAAAGGATTCGAAATTGAACGTCGTGGCGTACCTTTTTCCGGCGTGGTCGTTTTGGCGAAGGCGAAACGTCACCAGCCGCTCCCGCCCGTAGCGCTGTCCGCCGAGCCGCGGAGTTAATGCGCCGGGGTGAGTAGTTGGCGAGGTTGCCGTTGCGCGTGCGCGAGCCGCTCGAGGTACGGGTCACGGGCGCGTCGTGTTCACGCCGTGAGAGGGGGCTCTCTTGCTGCCTCCGGATGGGACACGAGCTTGGCAGATGGCGTGACCGCTGCTCTCGCGCGCCTGCCACCGTCATTACTGCCGGCCCATTTTTGACCGCTTTTGACCGCTGCGCCAGGCTGGCGCTGCCGGGTCGCGGGCTGGGTCGCCTCGAATCGCGGTATCGGTTCCGCAATCGAGGAGGTGGACTGGGCCGCCGTAGGTGCTGTTGATGCCGAGGGTGTCTTCGCCCTCTTCCAGCGTCAAGATCCGAGCCTGCAGGGTCAAATCGTCTTGTAGCGTGGGCCTTGCGCGGCCGTTGAGGCCAGAACACATACCCTTGTTGCGTTGTAAAGCTGCGTCTCTTTTCCTCTCGTTTCGAGTATCTGGACTTTTTGTCGGTAGCAGGGATGTTAGTGCGAGCAAGAGTTGCTTCTCGCGGAAGGTGATGAGTGAGGTATCCGTATCCCGGAGGCGTGGGAGTCCCTCGGCTCGGTCGGCCTTGCCGCTTACGCGTACTTTTACCCGCCCATGAAGCCCTGTCACCGACTCGGTCGAGAAGGCTCGAAGAATCGCTTCGACAGAAGAGCTCCCGTACGTAAAGACTCGTTCGATCCGCGGATTCGCCTTATCCGAGCGCGAGTTACTTATCGCAGAAGGTGATGAGTGAGGTATCCGTATCCCGAAGGCGTAGGAGTCCCTCAGCTCGGTCATCCTTGACTGCTTACGTGTACCCCGTCGTTTCCAGGACCCGCTTTTCGAAGTAGTCAAAAAGCACGAAAGATGTTCTGGTAAAAGAGATTTTTTGTTCGAGGAAAATTTTGACGCAGAGGGGGTTTCCCCCCTTTTAGCCCCCGAGGGAGGGTCGGGCTCTGCCGAGGCGAGGCTGACCCTTCCTTGTTGACTAAACTTTGCGTGGGTGCGAGGTATATAAACAACTTGGAAACATCTTAAGGGTAGAAGCGACGTAGCTGTTGGATGTTCCAAGCGTTGCCGTAGACCTCGCCTTGACTGTTGGCCAGCTTGTACGTTCCGGGCTTCAGTACTTTGGCGATGATGAACGGCCCTTCCCAGGGGGGCGTGAGCTTGTGCCTCCCTCGGGCGTCTTGCCGCAGCCGAAGCACCAGATCGCCCACCTGGAGATCTCGGGGTCAGACCCCTCGGGCGTGGTAGCGTCGCAGGGACTGCTGATACCGCGCCGAGTGTAGTAAGGCCCTGTCCCGAGCCTCGTCCAGCTGGTCCAGCGAGTCTTCTCGGCTAGCTTGGTTGCTTTCTTCGTTGTAGGCCCTCGTCCTCGGGGAGCCGTATTCCAGGTCCGTGGGCAGGATGGCCTCGGCCCCGTAGACCAGGAAGAACGGCGTGAAACCCGTGGCCCGGCTTGGCGTCGTCCTCAGGCTCTAGACCACCGAGGGGAGTTCCTTCATCCATCGCTTGCCGAACTTGTTGAGACTGTTGTAAATCCGAGGCTTGAGCCCCTGTAGAATCATGCCGTTGGCACGTTCCACTTGCCCATTCGTCATGGGGTGAGCTACGGCGGCCCAGTCCACCCGGATGTTGTGATCCTCGCAAAAATCCAAGAATTTTTTGCCGGTGAACTGGGTGCCATTGTCGGTGATGATGGAGTTCGGGACCCCGAAGCGATGGATGATATTGGTGAAGAACGCCACCGCCTGCTCGGACCTGATGCTGTTCAGGGGTCGGACCTCGATCCACTTGGAGAATTTGTCGATGGCGACCAGCAGGTGCGTGTAGCCCCCGGGCGCCTTCTGCAGAGGGCCGACGAGGTCCAGTCCCCACACAGCGAAGGGCCAGGTGATGGGTATCGTCTGCAGAGCCTGAGCGGGCAGGTGGGTCTGCTTCGCATAGAATTGGCACCCTTCGCAGGCGCGGACAATTCTAGTGGCGTCAGCCACCGCCGTTGGCCAGTAGAAGCCTTGGCGGAAAGCATTCCCGACGAGGGTTCGGGGTGCTGCATGATGACCGCAAGCCCCCGAGTGTATTTCCTGCAGGAGTTCCTGGCCCTCGGCGATGGAGATGCATCGCTGGAGGATGCCTGAGGGGCTTCGGTGGTAGAGCTCCTTCTCATCGCCCAGCAAGACGAACGATTTGGCACGTCGCGCTACCCGCCGAGCCTCGGCTCGGTCGAGGGGCAGTTCTCCTTGGCGGAGATATTGCAGGTACGGGGTCCGCCAATCTTGATCTGGCACGACCCCGTTCTGCTCCTCCTCAATGCGCAGTGCCTCGCCCTCGGGCTCCGAGGGTTCCTCGGGGTGAGCCGAGGATGGCTCGGGCTGGGCCGAGGTCACCTCGGACGAGGCTGAGGGTACCTCGGGCTCGGGCGCGTCATCTATCTTGACGGAGGGTTGGTGCAGATCCCGGGAGAAGACGTCCGGGGGAACCGTCGTTCGCCCCGAGGCTATCTTCGCCAGCTCGTCCGCAGTCTCGTTGTAGCGCCGAGCGATGTGGTTAAGCTCGAGCCCGTAGAACTTGTCTTCCAGGCGTCGAACCTCCTCACAGTAGGCCTCCATCTTCGGGTCGCGGCAGAGGGAGTTCTTCATGACTTGGTCGATGACGAGCTGCGAGTCGCCGCGCGCATCGAGGCGTCGGACCCCTAGCTCGATGGCGATTCGCAATCCGTTGATCAGAGCCTCGTACTCAGCCACATTGTCGGATGCCGGGAAATGGAGGTGAAGCACGTAGCGCAGGTGTTTTCCGAGGGGCGAGACGAAAAGCAGGCCCGCGCCAGCTCCCGTCTTCATCAGCGACCCGTCGAAAAACATGGTCCAGAGCTCTGGTTGGATCGGAGCCGTTGGTAACTGGGTATCGACCCATTCGGCTACGAAATCCGCCAGTACCTGGGACTTGATGGCCTTCCGAGGGGCAAACGAGATTGCCTCGCCCATGATTTCCACCGCCCACTTCGCGATCCGTCCGGAGGCTTCCCGGCACTGGATGATCTCCCCCAGGGGGAAGGATGACACCACAGTCACCGGATGGGACTCGAAGTAATGTCGCAGCTTTCGCCTCGTCAGGATCACTGCATATAGCAGCTTCTGGACTTGTGGGTAGCGGATCTTGGTTTCGGACAGCACTTCGCTGACGAAGTAGACTAGCCTCTGAATGGGCAAAGCATGCCCCTCCTCCTGCCTTTCGACTACGATCGCGGCGCTGACCACCTGAGTGGTTGCGGCGACGTAGACCAGGAGGGTTTCTCCATCAGCTGGGGGTACCAAGATGGGCGCCTGGGTGAGGAGCGCCTTCAGGTTCTCGAGGGCTTCCTCGGCCTCGGGAGTCCAAGTGAAGCGCTCGGCCTTCCTTAAGAGGCGGTACAGGGGCAGGCCTCTTTCGCCGAGGCGCGAGATGAAACGGCTCAAGGCTGCGAGGCATCCCATGACCCTCTGTACGCCTTTTAAGTCCTTGATGGGCCCCATGTTTGTGATCGCTGCGATCTTCTCCGGGTTGGCTTCGATGCCCCGCTCGGAGACGATGAACCCCAAGAGCATGCCTCGGGGCACCCCGAAGACGCACTTCTCGGGATTGAGCTTGACGCCCTTCGCCTTGAGACACCGGAATGTCAGTTCGAGGTCGGAGAGAAGGTCAGAGGCTTTCCTCGTCTTGACTACGATGTCATCGACGTAGGCCTCGACCGTGCGACCAATGTGTTCGCCGAACACATGGTTCATGCACCGCTGGTACGTTGCACCCGCGTTTCTCAACCCGAACGGCATTGTGACATAACAGTACATACCGAAGGGCGTGATGAAAGAAGTCGCGAGCTGGTCGGACTCTTTCATCTTGATTTGATGATACCCTGAGTAGGCATCGAGGAAAGACAGGGTTTCGCACCCTGCAGTGGAGTCCAGAATTTGGTCGATGCGAGGTAGAGGGTAGGGGACCCTCGGACATGCTTTGTTGAGACCTGTGTAGTCTACACACATCCGCCACTTCCCCCCTTTTTTCCTCACAAGTACAGGGTTGGCAAGCCATTCGGGATGGAATACCTCTTTAATGAACCCTGCTGCCATCAGCTTGTGGACCTCCTCGCCTATCACCCTGCGCCTTTCCTCGTCGAATCGGCGCAGAGGCTGTCTGACCGGCCGGGCTCCGGCACGAATATCCAGCGAGTGCTCGGCGACATCCCTCGGTATGCCGGGCATGTCCGAGGGACTCCACGCAAAAACGTCGGCGTTTGCGCGGAGAAAGTCGACGAGCACTGCTTCCTATTTGGGGTCGAGCCCCGAACCGATCCGGATCTGCTTAGAGGTGTCACCACTGGGGTCGAGAGGGACGGCCTTAACCGTCTCCGCTGGCTCGAAGTTGCCGGCATGCCGCTTCACACCCGGCACCTCTCGGGAGAGGCTTTCCAGGTCGGCTATGAGGGCCTCGGACTCGGCGAGGGCCTCGGCGTACTCCACGCACTCCACATCGCATTCGAATGCGTGTTTGTACGTGGGGCCGACGGTGATGACCCCGTTGGGGCCCGGCATCTTGAGCTTCAGGTAGGTGTAGTTGGGGATGGCCATGAACTTCGCGTAGCATGGCCTTCCCAACACTGCGTGGTAGGTTCCTCGGAACCCGACCACCTCGAACGTCAAAGTCTCCCTTCGGAAGTTGGAGGGTGTTCCGAAGCAGACAGGGAGGTCGAGCTGTCCGAGGGGCTGGACGCGCCTCCCGGGAATGATCCCGTGGAAGGGCGCAGCGCCTGCTCGGACGGATGACAGGTCGACGCGCAGGAGCCTGAGGGTCTCGGCGTAGATGATGTTGAGGCAGCTGCCTCCATCCATCAGGACCTTGGTGAGCCTGACGTCGCCGATGACGGGGTCGACGACGAGCGGGTACTTCCCCGGGCTCGGCACGTGGTCGGGGTGGTCGTCCCGGTCGAAGGTGATGGGCTTGTCGGACCAGTCTAGGTAGACTGGCGCCGCCACCTTGACCGAGCAGACCTCCCGACGCTCTTGCTTACGATGCCGAGCCGAGGCGTTTGCCGCATGCCCTCCGTAGATCATGAAGCAATCGCGGACCTCCGGGAACTCTCCTGCTTGGCGATCCTCCCCTTTGTCGTCGTCGTGAGCCCTGCCACCCTCTGCGGGCGGCCCGGCCCTGTGGAAGTGGCGCCGAAGCATAACGCACTCTTCGAGGGTGTGCTTGACGGGCCCCTGATGGTAGGGGCACGTCTCCTTGAGTGCCTTGTCGAAAAGGTTAGCACCTCCGGGGGGCTTCCGAGGGTTCTTGTGCTCGGCGGCGGCGACAAGGTCTGCATCGGGAACGTCGTGTTTCGCTTGCGACTTCCTCCTGCCTTTCTTCTTGGCGCCGCGCGGAGTAGACACCTCGGGAGCATCTTCCGACGGGCGGCCCTGGGGCTGCTTGTCCTTTCGGAAGATGGCCTCTACCGCCTCCTGGCCGGAGGCGAACTTGGTGGCGATGTCCATCAGCTCGCTCGCCCTGGTGGGGGTCTTGCGACCCAGCTTGCTCACCAGGTCGCGGCAGGTGGGCGCCAGCTCGGTGCGCTGCTTCGAGAACCGCCGGATGTAGTCTCGGAGAGACTCTCCCGGCAGTTGCCGACAGCTTCGGAGGTCCCAGGAATTCCCGGGGCGCACGTACGTGCCCTGGAAGTTCCCGGCGAAAGCCTGGACCAAATCTTCCCAGTTGGAAATCTGCCCCGGAGGCAGGTGCTCCAACCAGGCACGAGCGGTGTCGGAGAGAAACAGGGGGAGGTTTCGGATGATGAGGTTGTCATCGTCCGTCCCACCCAGTTGACAGGCCGGGCGGTAGTCCGCAAGCCACAATTCCGGTCTCGTCTCCCCCGAGTACTTCGTGATAGTAGTCGGGGGTCGGAATCGGGGCGGAAACGGCGCCCGCCGAATGGCTCGGCTAAAGACCTGCGGACCGGGTGGTTCGGGCGAGGGACTCCGATCCTCCCCGCTGTCGTAGCGTCCCCCACGCCTGGGGTGGTAGCCTCGGCGCACCCTTTCGTCGAGGCGTGCTCGACGGTCGCGATGAGGGTGCTCGTCGCCGAGGTGGCCCGGGGCCGCAGGCGCGGTGTTGCGCGTGCGCCCGGTGAAGACCGAGGCTTCCCGCGTGAGTCGGGAAGTCTCGGCACGAGGTTCCGAGGGGTATCCCTGTCTTCGGGAGGCAGAGCTCTCGGCCCGCCGGGCCGCAGCGCCTTCCAGGAGATGCTTGAGTTCTCCCTGGATTCGCCGTCCCTCGGTGGTTGATGACTCCGGCATCGCGCGGAGGAGCATCGCTGCAGCGGCCAGGTCCTGACCGGTTCCGCCGGATGCGGGAGGCGGTCTGTCCCTGGCATCGTTGGAGATGCGGTGCTGGAGACCTTGGGGCAGGTGACGTATTCCTCCGGCCGGGGGCTGGCTCGCCCATACCTGCCCGATGTTCTGGCGGATTGCCTCGAGCGCTCCTGCTCCCTCATCGAGCCCGGCCTGCGCCCCGCGGACTTGCTCGAGCTGTGGGTCGTGACCCCCCGCCGGAACGGGGACCACAGCTAGCTCCCGCGGGATGTCGGCGCGAGGCGCTGGCCTAGGGGGATCACCATCCTCCGGCATGCCGAGACAGCCGCCTCCGGAGGGATCCCCTAGCTCGATGTGGAAACATTCGCGACTCGGGCCGCAGTCCTTGTCGCCAAGGCTGCGGCTGCCGTCGGAACAGTCGGAGAGGCAGTAGTCACATGCGGTCATGAAGTCCCGCATGGCACTAGGGTTGCCAGATCCGGAGAAATCCCAGCAGATGCTGGGGTCGTCATCTTCCTCGGACCCAGAGGGTCCGTAGGTCGAGACACCCGTCAATCGGTCCCAAGGCGACCGCACACGAAACCCCAGAGAGGTTGCACTCGCCTCAATGTGAGAGCCCGCCAAAGCGAGGTCGCCAGGCGGGCTGAGGCCGAGTCGAAATGACGAAAGATGGGTAGTAGTCGGTACCTTTTTGTCGACGAGGGGTGATGAAGTCACGTCGGGGGCTGACCGCGCCGTCGTCTTGGGTACGAGGGCGACGTCCTGCAGGCCCTCCGTGAGCGTGCTGGCATCGTCCACTTGCTCGGAGTCGACGTGTTGCGGGGGGATGGCGCTCGCGTTTGCCTTGAACGCGAGGGCGACGCTTGGCGTGTCCTCCGTCGAGGCGCCGGGGATGTCGATTTGCTCGACAGCCGTCAGAGCGCGATCTCCCGCTCGGCCCCGGTTGCCCCGCCTCCTCCTCCTCCGATGGCGAGGGAGAGGATGGGGCGAGCTCGAAAGTTGTCCTTCCCCCACGCGGGAAAGACGTCGTCGATTCCGCCGCCGGCGGGCGGGCTGTCCGCCACCATTGTCGCTGTCGCGCGGCGGTGGAAGGAGTATCATGTCGTAGTCGCCGTCGAGCGACATGAACTCGAGGTTCCCGAAACGGAGCACCGTCCCGGGTTGAAGAGGTCGTTGGAGACTGCCCATCTGGAGCTTGACGGGAAATCGAACGTCAACACGCAGCAGGCCCCTACCTGGCGCGCCAACTGTCGGCGTTCCGAGACCGGGGGGTCCCCGAGCCGACGAGTGAGAGTGCCGCGTGCCCCAGCCCAGATGGGTCGAGCGCGTGGAGCGAGCGCGAAGGGGGGAACAGGGAGAGAGGTCGGTGGCCGGAGCCGGGTCGTGAGGGAGTCGGAGAATTCCCGCGGCCTTCGTGTTCGTCCCGCGCCCAGGTCGGGTGCGCTTGCAGTAGGGGGTTACAAGCGTCCGCGCGAGGTGAGGGGAGAGAGCGGCCCCGAGAGAGCGCCTGCCCCTGCCCTTCGTCCCCGCGAGGCCAACCTTCTCTAAGAAGGCCCTGGTCCTTCCTTTTATAGTCGTAAGGAGAGGGTCCAGGTGTATAGAATGGGGGTGTAGCAAGGTGCTACGTGTCTAGCGAGGGAGAGCTAGCGCCCTATGTACATGCCTAGGTGGCAGCCGGAGAGATCTTGGCACCCTGTTGGTGTGGCGTCGTGGCTGTTGGAGGAGTAACGGAGCCGGACGGGGGGACAGCTGTCGGAGTGGCTGGGCCCTTGCTGACGTCCTCTTGCTTTCGTAAGGGAGCTGGGAGTCGTCGTCGTCATGGTCTAGCGGGGCACCATCATTTGCCTATCTGGCGTGGCTGGCCAGATGGGACGCCGGTCTTGTTCTCTGCGACCCAAGTCGGCTCAGGGCAGGGTGATGATGACGCTCCCTGTTGACGTGGCGGTCTCGTGTCCTAGGTCGGGCGTCGTGGAAGCTCCTCCGAAGCCGAGGTCGAGTCCGTCCTGCAAGACAGAGGCAGAGTCCGAGCCCCGGGTTCGGGCGAGGCGGAGATCGTTAGGCAGAGGCCGAGGCGGAGTCCGAGCCCTGGGTCGGGCGAGGCGGAGTTCGTCGTCTTCCGGGGCCTTAGCCCGAGTCCGAGCCCTTGGGCGGAGCGGAGTTCGCCGTCTTCCGGGGCCTTAGCCCGAGTCCGAGCCCTTGGGCGGAGCGGAGTTCGCCGTCTTCCGGGGCCTTAGCCCGAGTCCGAGCCCTTGGGCGGAGCGGAGTTCGCCGTCTTCCGGGGCCTTAGCCCGAGTCCGAGCCCTTGGGCGGAGCCTCCTATGGCACCTCTGGCGAAGTCTGGTCGCCCGTCGGTCTTACCTTTTGCGTTAAACGCCCCGGTGACTCGGTCGGTTGGCGCGGTGATTTAGTCAGGGTTTCTTCTTATCGAAGGCGGGGCCTAGGGCGAGCCGGAGATGCGTCTGCCGTGAAAGAGGAGGCCTCAGGCGAGACGGAGTCATCTTAGGGTCGGCTGCCCTCGCCCGAGGCTAGGCTCGGGCGTGGCGTGGTCAAGTCACTCGTATGGACTGATCCCTGACTTAATCAAACCCATCAGGCCTCTGCAGCTTTATGCTGATGGGGGTTACCAGCTGAGAATTAGGCGTCTTGAGGGTACCCCTAATTATGGTCCCCGACAAGAGTGGAGTGGAAGCCTTTGTCTTCGTCGAAGACTCCAATTCCCTTTCAATATACCTATGACTTGGTTTGAAATTCACTTGAAAATACATTAGTCATAGCATATATAAAAGAGACATGATCAAAGGTATACTTATGAGCTAAGTGTGCAAGACATCAAAAGGAATTCCTAGAATCAAGAATATTTAGCTTATGCCTAAGTTGGGTAAAAGTTTGTTTATCTAGTGGCTTGGTAAAGATATCGGCTAATTGATCTTTAGTGTTAATGTATGCAATCTCGATATCCCCCTTTTGTTGGTGATCCCTAAGAAAATGATACCAAATGGCTATGTGTTTAGTGCGGCTATGCTCAACGGGATTATCCGCCATGCGGATTGCACTCTCATTATCACATAGAAGAGGAACTTTGGTTAATTTGTAACCGTAGTCCCGCAGGGTTTGCCTCATCCAAAGTAATTGCGCGCAACAATGGCCTTCGGCAATGTACTCGGCTTCAGCGGTCGAAAGAGCTACGGAATTTTGCTTCTTTGAAGCCCAAGACACCAAGGATCTTCCCAAGAACTGGCAAGTCCCCGATGTGCTCTTTCTATTAATTTTGCACCCCACCCAATCGGCATCCGAATAACTAATTAAATCAAATGTGGATCCCCGAGGGTA
The DNA here is from genome assembly GCA_029449295.1 of Zea luxurians. Lineage (NCBI taxonomy): Eukaryota > Viridiplantae > Streptophyta > Magnoliopsida > Poales > Poaceae > Zea > Zea luxurians. Next base: position 137,565,346 of record JAOPSE010000001.1, on the reverse strand, counting down.
CCAAAGCCCAAACTTAGGAGTATAAGCCAAATATCTCAAGATTCATTTTACGGCCTTAAGGTGAGATTCCATAGGGTCGGCTTGGAATCTTGCACACATGCATACGGAAAGCATAATATCCGGTCGAGATGCACATAAATAGGGTAATGAACCTATCATCGACCGGTATACCTTTTGATCCACGACGTGTCGAGGTCGAGATGCCCATTGGTTCCCATGGGAGTCTTGATGGGCTTGGCATCCTTCATTCCAAACTTGTTTAGAATGTCTTGAGTATACTTTGTTTGGCAAATGAAGGTGCCCTCTTGGAGTTGCTTGACTTGGAATCCTAGAAAATACTTCAACTCCCCCATCATTGACATCTCGAATTTCTGTGTCATGATCCTACTAAATTCTTCACATGTAGATTCGTTAGTAGACCCAAATATAATATCATCAACATAAATTTGGCATACAAACAAATCATTGTCAAGAGTTTTAGTGAATAAAGTAGGATCGGCCTTGCCGACTTTGAAGCCATTAGCAATAAGGAAATCTCTAAGGCATTCATACCATGCTCTTGGAGCTTGCTTGAGCCCATAAAGCGCCTTAGAGAGCCTATAGACATGATTAGGGTACTCATTGTCTTCAAAGCCGGGAGGTTGCTCAACATAGACCTCTTCCTTGATTGGTCCATTAAGGAAGGCACTCTTCACGTCCATTTGGTAAAGCTTGAAGCCATGGTAAGTAGCATAGGCTAATAATATACGAATTGACTCAAGCCTAGCTACGGGTGCATAGGTTTCACCGAAATCCAAACCTTCGATTTGTGAATACCCCTTGGCCACGAGTCGAGCTTTGTTCCTTGTCACCACACCATGCTCGTCTTGATTGTTGCGGAAGACCCATTTGGTTCCTACAACATTTTGATTAGGATGTGGAACCAAATGCCATACCTCATTCCTTGTGAAGTTGTTGAGCTCCTCTTGCATTGCCATCACCCAATCCGAATCATGGAGTGCTTCCTCTATCCTATGTGGCTCAATAGAGGAAACAAACGAGTAATGTTCACAAAAATGTGCAACACGAGATCTAGTGGTTACCCCCTTATGAATGTCACCAAGGATGGTGTCGACGGGGTGATCTCGTTGGATTGCTTGGTGGACTCTTAGGTGTGGAGGTCTTGGTTCTTCATCCTCCTTGTCTTGATCATTTGCATCTCCCCCTTGATCGTTGCTATCATCTTGAGGTGGCTCATCATTTTAATTTTCTCCTTCATCAACTTGAGCCTCATTCTCATTTTGAGTCGGTGGAGATGCTTGCGTGGAGGAGGATGGTTGATCTTGTGCATTTGGAGGCTCTTCGGATTCCTTAGGACACACATCCCCAATGGACATGTTCCTTAGCGCGATGCATGGAGCCTCTTCTTCACCTATCTCATCAAGATCAACTTGCTCTACTTGAGAGCCATTAGTCTCATCAAACACAACGTCACAAGAAACTTCAACTAGTCCGGAGGACTTGTTAAAGACTCTATATGCCCTTATGTTTGAATCATATCCTAGTAAAAAGCCTTCTACTGTCTTAGGAGCAAATTTAGATTTTCTACCTCTTTTAACAAGAATAAAGCATTTGCTACCAAAGACTCTAAAATATGAAATGTTTGGCTTTTTACCGGTTAGGAGTTCGTATGATGTCTTCTTGAGGATTTGGTGTAGATATAACCGGTTGATGGCGTAGCAAGCGGTGTTAACCGCCTAGGCCCAAAACTGATCCGGCGTCTTGTACTCATCAAGCATGGTTCTTGCCATGTCCAAAAGAGTTCTATTCTTCCTCTCTACTACACCATTTTGTTGTGGCATGTAGGGAGAGGAGAACTCATGCTTGATGCCCTCCTCCTCAAGAAAGCCTTCAATTTGAGAATTCTTGAACTCCGTCCCGTTGTTGCTTCTTATTTTCTTAATCCTTAAGCCGAACTCATTTTGAGCCCGTCTCAAGAATCCCTTTAAGGTCTCTTGGGTTTGAGATTTTTTCCTGCAAAAAGAATACCCAAGTGAAGCGAGAATAATCATCCACAATAACTAGACAGTACTTACTCCCACCGATGCTTATGTAAGCGATCGGGCCGAATAAATCCATGTGTAGGAGCTCCAGTGGCCTGTCAGTCGTCATGATGTTCTTGTGTGGATGATGAACCCCAACTTGCTTCCCAGCTTGGCATGCGCTACAAATCCTGTCTTTCTCAAAATGAACATTTGTTAATCCTAAAATGTGCTCTCCCTTTAGAAGCTTATGAAGATTCTTCATTCCAACATGAGCTAGTCGGCGGTGCCAGAACCAACCCATGTTAGTCTTAGCAATTAAGCAAGTGTCGAGTTCAGCTCTATCAAAATCTACCAAGTATAGCTGACCCTCTAACACTCCCTTAAATGCTATTGAATCATCACTTCTTCTAAAGACAGTGACACCTACATCAGTAAATAGACAGTTGTAGCCCTTTTGACATAATTGGGAAACGGAAAGCAAATTGTAATCTAATGAATCAACAAGAAAAACATTGGAAATGGAATGGTTAGGAGATATAGCAATTTTACCCAAACCTTTGACCAAACCTTGGTTTCCATCCCCGAATGTGATAGCTCGTTGGGGATCTTGGTTTTTCTCGTAGGAGGAGAACATCTTCTTCTCCCCTGTCATGTGGTTTGTGCACCCGCTATCGATGATCCAACTTGAGCCCCCGGATGCATAAACCTACAAAACAAGTTTAGTTCTTGACTTTAGGTACCCAAACGGTTTTGGGTCCTTTGGCATTAGAAACAAGAACTTTGGGTACCCAAACACAAGTCTTGGAGCCCTTGTGTTTGCCCCCGACAAACTTGGCAACTACCTTGCCGGATTTGTTAGTTAAAACATATGATGCATCAAAAGTTTTAAATGAAATGTCATGATCATTTGATGCACTAGGAGTTTTCTTCTTAGGCAACTTAGCACGGGTTGGTTGCCTAGAGCTAGATGTCTCATCCTTATACATAAAAGCATGGTTAGGGCCAGAGTGAGACTTCCTAGAATGAATTCTCCTAATTTTGCTCTCAGGATAGCCGACAGGGTATAAAATGTAGCCCTCGTTATCCTGAGGCATGGGAGCTTTGCCCTTAACAAAATTAGACAATCTTTTAGGAGGGGCATTAAGTTTGACATTGTCTCCCCTTTGGAAACCAATACCATCCTTGATGCCAGGGCGTCTCCCATTATAGAGCATACTTCTAGCAAATTTAAACTTTTCATTTTCTAAGTTATGCTCGGCAATTTTAGCATCTAGTTTTGCTATATGATCATTTTGTTGTTTAATTAAGACCATATGATCATGAATAGCATTAATATCAACATCTCTACATCTATTGCAAATAGAAACATGTTCAACGGTAGATGTAGAGGGTTAGCAAGATTTTAATTCTACAACCTTAGCATGTAATATATCATTTTCACTTCTAAGGTTAGAAATAATAACATTGCAATCATCAAAATCTTTAGCCTTAGCAAGCAATTTTTCATTTTCAATCCTAAGGCTAGCAAGAGAATCATTCAATTCTTTAATCTTAGCATGTAAATCAACATTATCATCTCTAGGATTGGGAATTGAAATATTAGAACCAACCTTAGCTAACAAATTAGTATTCTCATTTCTAAGGTTGTCAATAGTCTCATGGCATGTGCTTAGCTCACTAGATAGTTTTTCACATTTTTCAACTTCTAGAGCATAAGCATTTTTTACCTTAACATGCTTCTTGTTTTCCTTAATTAGGAAGTCCTCTTGAGAATCCAAGAGGTCATCCTTCTCATGAATAGCACTAATTAATTCATTTAACTTTTCTTTTTGTTGCATGTTAAGGTTGGCAAAAAGGGTACGTAAATTATCCTCCTCATCACTAGCATTATCATCACTAGAGAATTCATATTTAGTGGAGGATTTGGATTTAACCTTCTTCTTTTTGCCGTCCTTTGCCATGAGGCACTTGTGGCCGACGTTGGGGAAGAGAAGTCCCTTGGTGACGGCGATGTTGGCGGCGTCCTCATCGGAGGAGGAGTCGGTGGAGCTCTCGTCGGAGTCCCACTCGCGGCACACATGGGTATCGCCGCCCTTCTTCTTGTGGTATCTCTTCTTCTCCTTTCTTCTCCCCTTCTTGTCGTCGCCCCTGTCACTGTCACTAGAAATAGGACATTTTGCAATAAAGTGACCGGGCTTACCACACTTGTAGCAAACCTTCTTGGAGCGGGGCTTGTAATCCTTCCCCCTCCTTTGCTTGAGGATTTGGCGGAAACTCTTGATGATGAGTGCCATTTCCTCGTTGTCGAGCTTGGAGGCGTCGATGGGTTGTCTACTTGATGTAGACTCCTCCTTCTTCTCCTCCGTTGCCTTGAATGCCACTGGTTGTGCTTCGGGCGTTGAGGAGGTACCTTGCTCGATGATTTTCTTTGAGCCTTTAATCATTAGCTCAAAGCTCACAAATTTTCCTATAACCTCCTCGGGAGACATTAGCTTATATCTAGGATCACCTCGAATTAATTGAACTTGTGTAGGGTTAAGAAATACGAGGGATCTAAGAATAACCTTGACCATCTCATGGTCATCCCATTTTTCGCTCCCGAGGTTGCGCACTTGATTCACCAAGGTCTTCAAGAGGTTGTACATGGCTTGTGGGTCCTCCCCTTGGTGAAGCACAAAGCGACCGAGCTCCCCCTCGATCGTCTCCCGCTTGGTGATTTTTGTCACCTCATCTCCTTCGTGCGCGGTCTTGAGTACGTCCCAAATTTCCTTCGCACTCTTTAACTCTTGCACCTTATTATACTCCTCTCGACTTAGAGAGGCGAGGAGTATAGTAGTGGCTTGGGAGTTTAAGTGGTGAATTTGGGCCACTTCGTCCGAGTCATAGTCTTCATCCCCTACGGATGGTACCTGTACACCAAACTCAACAACATTCCATATGCTTGTGTGGAGTGAGGTTAGATGATGCCTCATTTTGTCACTCCACATTTTATAATCTTCACCGTCAAAAACCGGTGGTTTGCCTAATGGAACGGAGAGCAAAGGAGTACGTTTTGAACTATGGGGATAGCGTAGAGGAATCTTACTATACTTCTTGCGCTCTTGGCGCTTAGAAGTAACGGACGGTGCGTTGGAGCCGGAGGTTGATAGTGATGAAGAGTCGGTCTCGTAGTAGACCACTTTCCTCATCCTCTTGTGCTTGTCGCCTTTTCGATGCGACTTGTGGGAAGAGGATTTCTTCTCCTTCCCCTTCCCTTTGTTGGAGGAGTCTTTCTTCTCCTTCCTCTTGTTGCGGGACTCTTCCGATGAAGTCTCCCCGTGGCTTGTAGTGGGCTTGTCGCCGGTCTCCATCTCCTTCTTGGCATGATCTCCCAACATCACTTCGAGCGGTTAGGCTCTAATGAAGCACCGGGCTCTGATACCAATTGAATGTCGCCTAGAGGGGGGGTGAATAGGGCGAAACTGAAATTTACAAAGTTAATCACAACTACAAGCCGGGTTAGCGTTAGAAATAATAATGAGTCCGAGAGAGAGGGCGCAAAACAAATCGCAAGCGAATGAAGAGTGTGACACGCGGATTTGTTTTACCGAGGTTCGGTTCTCGCAAACCTACTCCCCGTTGAGGTGGTCACAAAGACCGGGTCTCTTTCAACCCTTTCCCTCTCTCAAACGGTCCCTCGGACCGAGTGAGCTTCTCTTCTCAAATCAACCGGGAACAAAACTTCCCCGCAAGGACCACCACACAATTGGTGTCTCTTGCCTCGGTTTACAATTGAGTTTTGATCACAAGAACAAATGAGAAAGAAAGAAGCAATCCAAGCGCAAGAGCTCAAAAGAACACAATAAATCTCTCTCACTAATCACTAAAGCTTTGTGTGGAATTGGAGAGGATTTGATCACTTGGGTTATCTAGAATTGAATGCTAGAGCTCTTGTAAGGTGTAGAAGTGTGAAAACTTGGATGCAATTGAATGTGAGGTGGTTGGGGTATTTATAGCCCCAACCACCAAACTAGCCGTTGGTGGAGGCTGTCTGTCGCATGGTGCACCGGACAGTCCGGTGCACACCGGACAGTGTCCGGTGCACCAGCCACGTCACCAGGCTGTTGGGTTCTGATCGTTGGAGCTCTGACTGCTGGGCCCGCCTGGATGTCCGGTGGCACACCGGACATGTACTGTAGAGTGTCCGGTGCGCCGTCTCGCGCGTGCCTGACTTCTGCGCGCTCTGGCGTGCATTTAATGCCGCTGCAGGTGACCATTGGCGCAAAGTAGCCGTTGCTCCGCTGTCACACCGGACATGTCCGGTGAATTATAGCGGAGCGGATTCCCGAAGCTAGCGAGTTCAGAGTCGCATCTCCTTGGAGCACCGGACACTGTCCGATGTACACCGGACAGTCCGGTGAATTATAGCGCGGTGCCTCTGAGTTTTCCCGAAGGTGAAGAGTTCAGCTTGGAGTCCCCTGGTGCACTGGACACTGTCCGGTGGCACACCGGACAGTCCGGTGCGCCAGACCAGGGTGCCTTCGGTTGTCCCTTTGCTCTTTTTGTTGAACCCTTTACTTGGTCTTTTTATTTGCTTATTATGAACCTTTGGCACCTGTAGAACTTATAAACTAGAGCAAACTAGTTAGTCCAAATATTTGTGTTGGGCAATTCAACCACCAAAATTAGTTTTGGAAATAGGTGTAAGCCTAATTCCCTTTCAGTATTTACTTACATCTAGTAATTGCTAATAAAATTTTGACCAACTTTAAAAGTAATGCTCAGCTTTAACCATTCTCTTTGGTAAGCCTTACACTTCACATGATCTCCCACCTTTGGTGAGTTCATGTCACATTATTCCCCACAACTTGTTGAGCGATGAACCTATGTGAGCTCACCCTTGCTGTCTCACACCCCCCACAGGAGAAGAACATGTGGTTCAAGTGGAGCCACACAACGAGGAGTTCGATTCAATCTAGGTGGTGTCTCCAGTTGACTTTCTTGCGCCAAGGATGGATTTTAGATCCTATTATATTTAACTTTTATTTTGTAAGACTTCCGCTATGTAATAAGTACTCCGATTATATTGTGACATTTATCTCTATACACTCTGTTATTATATATGTTGCCTTCTTTGGCGCATGTATGAGATGCACCCGGCTTTGTCCCTTAAAACCGGGTGTGACAGAAGTGGTATCAGAGGAAATGTTGACTGTAGGACGAAACCTAGATAGAACTGGACAACCATTACCTACTTACCTTACTCTGATTCTTCTATACTTTTCTTGATCCAGTCTCATCTTCTACTGTTCTACTATGATTAACCTTACCTTTGCTACTCTGATTCTTTCTAAACTTGTCTTAATCTTTTCTCGTCTATTTCCGCTTTACTCTGACTATTCTTACCTTTTCTTTCTAAAGACAAATGTGGATTTCACACCTTTGAAATCCTGTGCCTAAAGTGACCTTTAGGAATAGGAGACCTACTCTTAGGAACAAAAACAAACTATTTTTTATAGATATCTATACGCTTGAGTGTTTGTTTTTATGATACTTGACTGATTTGGATCTTTGATTGAGTGTGATGAGTTGGGGAGTAATGTCCACAATTACATCTGCATATACGTATGGGTATAAATATGAATAAATAAAATTCATGAGATAACTAAACAACTTAGATTATCCTCCATTAAAGTGTATCTATTTTAAATGGATCCTTCTTACCTTAAAAGATACTCTCTTATCTTAATGGATCTATCTTATCTTAAAAGATTCCCTCTTATCCTAATAGACCCATCTTATCTTAAAAGATTCTCTCATACCTTAATAGATTCATCTTATCTTGAAAAAAATCTTAACCAAATAGATCTAACTAATCTCAAAAGATTCTATCTTATTCTTAGAGACTCATCTTGTCCTAATAAGCATACTTATCCCCACCACTTTTGGTTATCTCACAATAGTGTAACACACATGATCTATTCTAAAATAAAATAAGTAGATCTTATCTAGTTTAATCTGATTACACCAATTTAAATCCTGATCACATCTAATAGATCAGATCTAATCTAATGGACAAACATGATAGATAATACTGGAAAATAGATTGGACCCTACTTCTATAAGCATGTTTTAACCTAAATTGGTGCCCTAGATTAACTAGACCAAATACAACTACCTAACCATATGTGACTACCATAACCATCAGATAGTTGCATGACCCCTCTGTTTAATGTGACAGAGATTCTAACCTACCTACATTATATAATTCATCCTATCTCAAAGGATTCTAACATATATTAATAATATATATTCTACCCTGATAGGTCTATCTAACTTAAACTAGTTAAATCTAGCCCTACCAACCTAATCTAGATTCTATCCAATCTATTATGATTTAATCTAGAGTGAATTACTTAATGCTGGTACAAAAGATAAGGCCATACTCCTAATTCACTTACGCCTACTTGACCTACATAACTTATCCAACCAATCTAGAAGAAAACAACCAAACTAAATTCTGGCTAATCTCATTTAACTCATAGCTATCTACTAAACATCTTATCCCTAACTCGGATGAAGACACCAAGGTCTGAAAAGAAGAGCTCAACCTCGACCCGGAAGAAGATGAGTCAAATCCAACTTCAAAAGGAATCAAGATCCATAGTTTAGGATAAAATCTTTCCTTATTATACTCTTCCTTGCCATGACCTATACTAACCATAAGGGAATCTCATAGAAGCCTAGACATACTATGTCCATATTTTCCTAACCATCTCCTGTTGGGGACTTGTTCTCAAATGCTAAGAGTTAAGAACAAGGCAACATAAAAAGTGTTAAGTGTTAAAGTACTTCGTCCTCCGAAACATTATACCCCTTCGGGAAATAATGAGTTTCGGACGAAGGTTACGAAAGACATACCTTCGTAAGCATGGCAATAAATGACGAAGGATTCATATAAAGCATGAGATATAATAAAGACATTTAAATATCATCACAGAATCATTTCTATTTTATTATCATGGAAAAATAGAAATGATTTCAAATTACAAATGTACCTTCGGTCTTGAGGGAAGGCAAAAGTACAAGCGTGACGCAAAAGCGAATGCCAAGTCAGCGTGTCCAGTACGGGAGTACTGTTCACCTATTTATAGGCACGGGACACAGCCCATATAAAATTACATTCATGCCCTTTACACTTGGTAGTAATTCTATAGTAATCCACCGAGGTCCGAATAGCCTTTTCATCTTTAAATCGGTTTCTTTTTCCGCTATCACGCCGAAGCTTTCCCGCTCACATCTTCGGCGTTGTATCAACCTTCGTATTACTTGGACTTCTCCTACTGTGATATCGACTCGAGTCCGAAGATACCTGTTCACACATTATACTCTAGAAACACTGTTAAATCCTGTTTTTGAGGACCTTCGGATGCCGAAGGCCCCCAACAGTAGCCCCTCGCAATATTAATTTGTTAAAATAATAAATTTAGATTGCGACATGGACGAAGGCTTTAAGCCGAAGGTCCGAAAAAACACCTTCCCTTTGCTAGAATAGCAACATTCACTGACAGGCGGGGTCTTTCAATTTTTAACGCACTGGGCGTATAAATAAGAGCATACCGCGAGCTCATTTGGCACGCTCTCTTGCCATTTGTTCTCGCTCACTCAATTTTTAGCTCTTGCGCACCAAGATTTGCTTAGCTTTTTAAGTTTTTAAGCTTCGACGTTGAAAACAGTTTTTTAGTGGTTCCGAAGATGTCTGAAGATAAGAAGGCTGCTCCCGAGATGAAGCTGAGTCTTTCTGAAGAGAAGAACCTGGGGTTTCTTATAGCAATGTCGAAGACCAACACAGAAAAAATCACCAAAGAGATTTTAGAAGGTTTGTCTGAAGATACTGATGACAGCGACAGTTATGACGTGGATAGTGGTGGTGAAGACTCCGAAGATCGCCCCTGGCGACCAAGCCATTCAGTTTTTGGCAAATCAGGTATCAAAGAAAATCATCTTGTCAACATGAGGGGAAGATACTTCCAGGATTTATCCATTGTGAGGGTTGACGAAGGAGAGAAAACTTGCCCGACCCCTGAGGAAAATGAAGTCGTAGTGTTCCGAAGCTTTTTGAAAGCTGGACTACGGTTTCCCCTGAGCAGCTTTGTCGTAGAAGTACTGAAAATGTTTGAAATCTATCTTCATCAACTTACCCCCGAAGCAATTATAAGACTGAATGTCTTCGTGTGGGCCGTGACAAGCCAAGGTCTGGAACCTGATGCGAAAAGTTTCTGCAACATACACGAATTATCATACGAAACAAAACCCTGGGGTAAGGAACAGTATCACAATAATTTTGGCTGCTACAGTTTCGTTTCTCGATCTGGGTCAAGCTGTCCCGTACCAACCTTTCAGAAGAGATGGCCCGGCGACTGGATGGCAGAATGGTTTTATGTGAAAAATGACCTGAAAGCACGGGAAGATATTAAAGGTATAATTATGCGCCCTATTTGGCAAAGCTTCGGCCTGCGAAAGCCGAAGGTTGAAATGAATGAAGCTGCCGAAGAATGCCGGAGAGCCTTCGGAGTTATTTGTTCTTTTATTGGAACAAGAGATTTGGTCCAAGAGCATATTGCCTTCAGAGTATGGCCGCTCGCGGAAAGATGGGAAATGCCACAAGAGACCATAAAGGAGGCTGACGAAGGTGGACTTATCAGACTGAAGTATACTTTCAAGTTCGGAGATAAATTCGTTGAGCCAGATGATGACTGGCTGAAAGGTATTGAAAATTTAAGTGACGAACTACTTGGGGCTTACTCGAAGGCCGAAGATACTGCATTGTCAGCAGCCTTCGGAGGCCAAAAAAAGAAAAGACTGAACCGAGTGTTTGACGCAATCGGATTCGTCTACCCTGACTATCGTTATCCCATTCGAGGGCAGAAAAGAAAAGGCGCGACCTCTGCGAAAGAAGAAGCTACAGCTGCTCCCAGTGAGCCAGCACCGAAAAGAAAAAGGATAAAGGTCCTCACACATCGGCCACGCTACATTGAACCAGCCTCGGTGCCTGAATTCACCGGAGAGACTTCTTCGGCCACCGAAGCTGAACAGCCAACCTTGCTGCCAGAAATCGCAGAAATAGCCGAAGCGCCAACAAGAACGGAATTGGAAGAACCAAAGATTTCGTTATCAGAAACCAAAGAAATGGCCGAAGCGCCATTAACAGAAAAAATGGAAGAAACAAAAGGATCAGCTGAGGGATCAAAAATATCAGAAGTTTTAAGTCCTTCAGCAAATGTTGACACAACAAAAATCAAAAAGGGGCCAGCGGTGACTCCGAAAAGAAAAAGAATGGTCAACGTGCTAGATGTTCTAGAAACAATTAAGTCCTCAAGCACAACTCCGAAGAAGACTGTTGAAACCTCCGAAGCGAAAACTGAGATTTTTGATACTAAAGCTCCAGAGCAAGAAACTGAAGCTGAAGCTGGTCCTTCGGAGCCCACGAAGGTAAAATCCCTGGAAACCGAGGAAGAAAAAGTGACAGAGCCAATTCCTGTTGAAGAAATCAGTGCTGCTGCCCCCGAAGCATCCCCCAAAGTCCCTGATTATATTGTTCGACATGCTTCGGGGAAAAAGTTGTCTGAAAAAGAAAAGCAAGAGGCCCAGTTTTACGCCAAAAAACTAAAATATCCAAAGGGGGCGTTGATATTCAACGGCAGCGGAGAAGAAGATTTCTTGTACTGTCTCCCTGACAGCAAGGAGATTTCTGTCTGCCGGGAGATGAGCAAGAGCTTCGGATTCCCAACACTAGAAGACGGACTCTCGGTGCTGTCGAAAGATGTCGGCGTTCCGAGACCGGGGGGTCCCCGAGCCGACGAGTGAGTGTGCCGCGTGCCCCAGCCCAGATGGGTCGAGCGCGTGGGCGAGCGCGAAGGGGGGAGAGAGCGAGAGCGAGGTGGCCGGAGCCGGGTCGTGAGGGAGTCGGAGAATTCCCGCGGCCTTCGTGTTCGTCCCGCGCCCAGGTCGGGTGCGCTTGCAGTAGGGGGTTACAAGCGTCCGCGCGGGTGAGGGGAGCGAGCGGCCCCGAGAGAGCGCCTGCCCCTGCCCTCGTTCCCGCGAGGCCAACCCTCTCTAAGAAGGCCCTGGTCCTTCCTTTTATAGTCATAAGGAGAGGATCCAGGTGTACAAAATGGGGGTGTAGCAAGGTGCTACGTGTCTAGCGAGGGAGAGCTAGCGCCCTAAGTACATGCCAAGGTGGCAGCCGGAGAGATCTTGGCACCCTGTTGGTGTGGCGTCGTGGCTGTTGGAGAAGCAGTGGAGCTTGATGGAGGGACAGCTGTTGGAACAGCTGTGCTCTTGCTGACGTCTCCCTGCTTTCGTAAGGGAGTCAAGAGTCGCCGTTGTCATGGTCTAGTGAGGCGCCATCATTGCCTATCTGGCGGAGCTGGCCAGATGGGACGCCGGTCTTGCTCTCTGCGACCCGAGTCGGCTCAGGGCAGGGTGATGATGACGCTTCCTGTTGACGTGGCGGTCTTGTGTCCTAGGTCGGGCGTCGTGGAGGCTCCTCCGAAGTCGAGGTCGAGTCTGTCCTGCATGACAGAGGCCGAGCCCGAACTCCTGGGTCGGGCGAGGCGGAGGTCGTTCGGCAGAGGCCGAGGCGGAGTCCGAGCCCTGGGTCGGGCGAGGCGGAGTTCGTCGTCTTCCGGGGCCTTGGCCCGAGTCCGAGCCCTGGGTCGGGCGGAGCGGAGTTCGCCGTCTTCCGGGGCCTTAGCCCGAGTTTGAGCCCTGGGTCGGGCGGAGCGGAGTTCGCCGTCTTCCGGGGCCTTAGCCCGAGTCCGAGCCCTGGGTCGGGCGGAGCGGAGTTCGCCGTCTTCCGGGGCCTTAGCCCGAGTCCGAGCCCTGGGTCGGGCGGAGCGGAGTTCGCCGTCTTCCGGGGCCTCAGCCCGAGTCCGAGCCCTAGGTCGGGCAGAGCCTCCTATGGCACCTCTGGCGAAGTCTGGTCGCCCGTCGGTCTTACCTTTTGCGTTAAACGCCCCGGTGACTTGGTCGGTTGGCGCGGTGATTTAGTCAGGGTTACTTCTTATCGAAGGCGGGGCCTCGGGCGAGCCGGAGATGCGTCTGCCGTGAAAGAGGAGGCCTCAGGCGAGACAGAGTCATCTTAGGGTCGGCTGCCCTCGCCCGAGGCTAGGCTCGGGCGTGGCGTGATCGAGTCGCTCGTATGGACTGATCCCTGACTTAATCAAACCCATTAGGCCTCTGCAGCTTTATGCTGATGGGGGTTACCAGCTGAGAATTAGGCGTCTTGAGGGTACCCCTAATTATGGTCCCCGACAGTAGCCCCCGAGCCTCAAAGAGAGTGTTAACACTCGCTTGGAGGCTTGCGTCGCACTTTTTTGCAAGGGGACCAGCCTTTCTCGGTGGTACTTTGTTCCGGTGGGTGCGCGCGAGCGCACCCGCCGGGTGTAGCCCCCGAGGCCTCGGAGGAGTGGTTTCACTCCTTCGAGGTCTTAATGCCTTGCGTAATGCCTCGGCTGGTCTGGCGGTTCCCTCATGCGAGCAGGGCGTAGCCCAGGTGCACTGTCGGGGCCCAAGTTCTCGGGCTGGTATGTTGACGCTGTCAACGGTTTGGCCGGAGCCGGGTTTGCGAGAGCAGCCCCCGAGCCTCCGCACGGAGCGAGAGGGCGATCAGGGACAGACTCGGCTTTTTTTATATACGCCCCTACGTCGCCTTTCCGCAAGGAGGAGGGGGGGAGTGCGCCATGTTACCCTCGATGGGCACCGAACATGGTGTCTCCGGTGAGCTGCAATCGGGTGATCCGAGTGGACGTCCGTGCCCCGTTCGTTGGGGGTCGGCTAGGGGCCCGGAGGCACGCCCAAAAGTACCTGCGGGTGATCTGCCGGACCCGGTCCCCTAGCGACGGGGTCCGAGGGCTCGTTGCCTCCCTCCGATGGGATTCCGTTACAGAGTCGTTCCCGCTGGTCTCGGAAATGTCCTAGGGTACCTCGGGAGCGCAGCCCGAGCCTTGGTTATGTATCGAACGTACCCCTGGTCATCCCTCGCTCGGCGTCTGAGGCGACTGTGAACCCTTCGATAGGCCAGCCTTCGAACCCCTGATCAGTAATGGGCGCGGAGCCCTAGTAGCCTGAGGCGGTCGTGGAACCTTTCGGGAGGCCGACCTTCGAACCCCTGACCAGTAGTGGGTGTCGGGCCCACGCGATCTGAGGCGGCTGTTGAACCCCTCGGGGGGCCAGCCTTCGAACCCCTGATCAGTAGGGAGGCTCGGAGCCTAGTTCCTTCACGGGGAAGGATCCCTTTGGGGGTATCCTCCTTCCCAGTCCCTGTTGCAAGAGATAGAGAAAGAAGGAAAAGGGAAAAAAGGATACGAAACCAAGCGACGTGGCGTACCTTTTTTGGTGTGGTCGTGTTGGCGAAGGCGAAGCGTCGCCAGCCGCTCCTGCTAGAAGCGTCGCCTGTCCGGCCGCAGAGTTAATGCGCGGGGGCGAGTAGTTGGCGAGGCTGCCGTTGCGCGTGCGCGAGCCGTTCGAGGTACGGTTCACGGGCGCGTCGTCTTCACGCCGTGAGAGGGGGTTCTCTTGCTGCCTCCGGATGGGACATGAGCTTGGCAGATGGCGTGACCGCTGCTCTCGCGCGCCTGCCACCGTCATTACTGCCGGCCCATTTTTGACCGCGTTTGACCGCTGCGCCAGGCTAGCGCTGCTGGGTTGCGGGCTGGGTCGCCTTGAATCGCGGTATCGGTTCCGCAATCGAGGAGGTGCGGTGGTGGCGCAAGTGATACAGCGGTTCGCATGCAGCACCCGGCGCGCCAGTTGCACGACGCGTGGGCTTGAGCCGTCGCGCTGGCCTGTCAGGAGTCGGAGAGGCGTGTCCACTTGGCGTGGTTGCATGCCGCCTACATGGCCGCCTGCCCCTTTCGCCCGCTGGTCTGGGCAAAAGTGGAGGGTTACTTGTAACCGCTGGGTGGTTGCGTGCGTCGTGCGCGGCGGTTCGGCTTCTTCTGCTTGGAGCCGGTCTGCATGACAGGCGGGCCCCAGCCCCCGCGCCGCAGGGGAGGACTTTGGAGGCGTGTTGGAGGAGACTCAGCCCGTGACGGTTGAGGGCGCAAGCAGGGGGAGTTGCCTTTAAAGGGAGGGCGACCCCCTTCGTAAGGTGACCATGTCTCCTTCCTCCCCTATGCATTGTGTCTCTCCATCTTCCGAGCCCCCGGATGGGGGGAACCGCCGTCTTTTCGCTCCATCGTTGGAGGAACGCAACTCCGTGGGAGTTGGTACCTTTCAGCCATCGTTCGGCTTCAAGGATTTTCATCAGGCAGCCCGGTCGCTCCCCTCCGCTGGGGGTCACCCGAGACGGTGACCACCAGCTTCTGGGTGGGGAGGAGCAAACCGGACTGCGATCTAGGTCCCACCCTCAGCTTCAAGGATGTTCATCATCCTTGCTGGGGCGAGTGCCGGACTGAGCTGGCGTCCTACCTTCCGCACGGGTTCGTGGGTCATCCTCTCCCACGATGTTCGAGGGAGAAGGCGCTCACTGGCCCTGCGGGCGGCCCGGACTTCGATAACGCGGGGTGGATCGGCGGCGGACGTCGTCACCTCCAGCGTGTCGGGTCCGCTGGCTCGGCTCCGGCGGCCCCTTCTGTTGGGGGGGGGGGCAGCTGCCGCGCCGTGTACACGGGAGGTCCACCCCAGGCGTCGCGCGCTGCTAGGGCGGCGTTCGTGTTCTGGGGTGGCCCTGCCTTTGCACCAGGGCGGCACCTTTGCGCGGAGGCCGGTGCCCCACTCATCTGGGAGGATTTGAGTGGGGATCTGCCGGTAGGCTGGTGGCTCCTGGCGTCAGCGCCGAGGTGGAGGCGGCTCGAGAAGTCCCCGTCAGCGACGGGATCACCGCCACCATCGGTGCTTTGGGCCCCCAGCTCTTTGTACTTGTCCTCGCCCCTCGGGTGGCGTTATGGGTGAGGGCAAGACCGCAGCAGTGCCTACCCCTGAGGCTTGCGTTGCTGTGGAGGGGGGAACCGGAGTTCCGTTTGTAATGGCACTTCGAGTGCCGGGTTTTTTGTCCATTTCGGCTTTCGGGGCCTGAACATGTATGTAATTACGGTGCGGAGCCGTGTTTTTTCCTCATTTCCGAGCACTAAGACTCGCCTGCTGATTATCTGAACCGCTTCACCAAGCGTGAGTTGCCCCGTGTCAAGGTGACGAGTGAGGTATCCGTATCCCGGAGGCGTAGGAGTCCCTCGGCTCGGTCGGACCTGTTGTCCGAGGCTCCTCTAGCTTAGTTAAAGAGACCCCTCGGCCGCTCTTCGACGAGCCGAGGCCAGGGGTAGCGATATCAGCACGAGCAGAGGCGGAGTTGGCTCGGAAATGCAACCTGGTTGGCCGGAGCCTAGCCGGGTTGTCTGTTGGCAGGATTGTCGTCGGAGTTGCTCAGCCGAGGCTTCGGATCGAGCTGGCGCCCTCGGAAGGCGGTCGGCCGAGGCCCCGGAGGTGGCCGGCCGAGCCGTCCGCTCGGGCCGGGTTCTCGGAGAAGTCCCTGGCAGAGATTGCTCGAGCGTGGTGATGACGTTGTCCTTCGGAGCGGAGGCCCTCGGACCGCGTCGCCGTCCGAGGCTAGGTCGGGCCTTGCCGAAGGTGCTGTCGATGCCGAGGGTGTCATCGCCCTCTTCCAGCGTCAAGATCCAAGCCTGCAGGGTCAAATCGTCTTGTAGCGTGGGCCTTGTGCGGCCGTCGAGGCCAGAACACACACCCTTGCTGCGTTATAAAGCTGCGTCTCTTTTCCTCTTGTTTCGAGTATCTGGACTTTTTGTCGGTAGCAGGGATGTTAGTGCGAGCGAGAGTTGCTTCTCGCGGAAGGTGATGAGTGAGGTATCCGTATCCCGGAGGCGTGGGAGTCCCTCGGCTCGGTCGGCCTTGCCGCTTACGCGTACTTTTACCCGTCCGTGAGGCCCTGTCACCGACTCGGTCGAGAAGGCTCGAAGAATCGCTTCGATAGAAGAGCTTCCGTACGTAAAGACTCGTTCGATCCGCGGATTCACCTTATCCGAGCGCGAGTTACTTATCGCAGAAGGTGATGAGTGAGGTATCCGTATCCCGGAGGCGTAGGAGTCCCTCGGCTCGGTCAGCCTTGACTGCTTACGTGTACCCCGTCGTTTCCAGGACCCACTTTTCGAAGTAGTCAAAAAGCACGAAAGATGTTCTGGTAAAAGAGATTTTCTTTTCGAGGAAAATTTTGACGCAGAGGGGGTTTCCCCCCTTTTAGCCCCCGAGGGAGGGTCGGGCCTTGCCGAGGCGAGGCCGACCCTTCCTTGTTGACTAAACTCTGCGTGGGTGCGGGGTATATGAACAACTTGGAAACATCTTAAGGGTAGAAGCGACGTAGCTGTTGGATGTTCCAAGCGTTGCCGTAGACCTCGCCTTGACTGTTGGCCAGCTTGTACGTTCCGGGCTTCAGAACTTTGGCGATGATGAACGGCCCCTCCCAGGGGGGCGTGAGCTTGTGCCTCCCTCGGGCGTCCTGCCGCAGCCGAAGCACCAGGTCGCCCACCTGGAGATCTCGGGGTCGGACCCCTCGGGCGTGGTAGCGTCGCAGGGACTGTTGGTACCGCGCCGAGTGTAGTAAGGCCCTGTCCCGAGCCTCGTCCAGCTGGTCCAGCGAGTCTTCTCGGCTAGCTTGGTTGCTTTCTTCGTTGTAGGCCCTCGTCCTCGGGGAGCCGTATTCCAGGTCCGTGGGCAAGACGGCCTCGGCCCCGTAGACCAGGAAGAAAGGCGTGAAACCCGTGGCTCGGCTCGGCGTCGTCCTCAGGCTCCAGACCACCGAGGGGAGTTCCTTCATCCACCGCTTGCCGAACTTGTTGAGGTTGTTGTAAATTCGAGGCTTGAGCCCTTGTAGGATCATGCCATTGGCGCGCTCTACTTGCCCATTCGACATGGGATGAGCTACGGCGGCCCAGTCCACCCGGATGCTGTGATCGTCGCAAAAATCCAAGAATTTTTTGCCGGTGAACTGGGAGCCATTGTCGGTGATGATGGAGTTCGGGACCCCAAAGCGATGGATGATGTTGGTGAAGAACGCCACCGCCTGCTCGGATCTGATGCTGTTCAGGGGTCGGGCCTCGATCCACTTGGAGAATTTGTCGATGGCGACCAGCAGGTGCGTGTAGCCCCCGGGCGCCTTCTGCAGAGGGCCGACGAGGTCCAGACCCCACACAGCGAAGGGCCAGGTGATGGGTATCGTTTGCAGAGCCTGAGCGGGCAGGTGGGTCTGCTTCGCATAGAATTGGCACCCTTCGCAGGCGCGGACAATTCTGGTGGCGTCAGCCACCGCCGTTGGCCAGTAGAAGCCTTGGCGGAAAGCGTTCCCGACGAGGGTTCGGGGTGCTGCATGATGGCCGCAAGCCCCCGAGTGTATTTCCCGCAGGAGTTCCTAACCTTCGGCGATGGAGATGCATCGCTGGAGGATGCCCGAGGGGCTACGGTGGTAGAGCTCCTTCTCATTGCCCAGCAAGACGAACGATTTGGCACGTCGCGCTACCCGCCGAGCCTCGGCTCGGTCGAGGG
Source organism: Zea luxurians (assembly GCA_029449295.1). Taxonomy (NCBI): domain Eukaryota; kingdom Viridiplantae; phylum Streptophyta; class Magnoliopsida; order Poales; family Poaceae; genus Zea; species Zea luxurians. The sequence goes on along the minus strand of JAOPSE010000001.1, from coordinate 137,546,789 downwards.
GCAGTTCTCCTTGGTGGAGATATTGCAGGTACGGGGTTTGCCAATCTTGATCTGGCACGACCCCGTTCTGCTCCTCCTTGATGCGCAGCGCTTCGCCCTCGGGCTCCGAGGGTTCCTCGGGTTGAGCCGAGGATGGCTCGGGCTGGGCCGAGGTCACCTCGGACGAGGCCGAGGGTGCCTCGGGCTCGGGCGCGTCGCCTATCTTGACGGAGGGTTGGTGCAGATCCCGGGAGAAGACGTCCGGGGGAACCGTCGTTCGCCCCGAGGCTATCTTCGCCAGCTCGTCCGCAGTCTCGTTATAGCGCCGGGCGATGTGGTTAAGCTCGAGCCCGTAGAACTTGTCTTCCAGGCGTCGAACCTCCTCACAGTAGGCCTCCATCTTCGGGTCGCGGCAGTGGGAGTTCTTCATGACTTGGTCGATGACGAGCTGCGAGTCGCCGCGTGCATCGAGGCGTCGGACCCCTAGCTCGATGTCGATTCGCAATCCGTTGATCAGAGCCTCGTACTCAGCCACATTGTTGGACGCCGGGAAATGGAGGCGGAGCACGTAGCGCAGGTGTTTCCCGAGGGGCGAGACGAAGAGCAGGCCCGCGCCAGCTCCCGTCTTCATCAGCGACCCGTCGAAAAACATGGTCCAGAGCTCTGGTTGGATCGGTGCCGTTGGCAACTGGGTATCGACCCATTCGGCTACGAAATCCGCCAGTACCTGGGACTTGATGGCCTTCCGAGGGGCGAACGAGATTGCCTCGCCCATGATTTCCACCGCCCACTTCGCGATCCGTCCCGAGGCTTCTCGGCACTGGATGATCTCCCCCAGGGGGAAGGATGACACCACAGTCACCGGATGGGACTCGAAGTAATGTCGCAGCTTTCGCCTCGTCAGGATCACTGCGTATAGCAGCTTCTGGACTTGTGGGTAGCGGATCTTGGTCTCGAACAGCACTTCGCTGACGAAGTAAACTGGCCTCTGAATGGGCAAAGCATGTCCCTCTTCCTGCCTTTCGACCACGATCGCGGCGCTGACCACCTGAGTGGTTGCGGCGACGTAGACCAAGAGGGTTTCTCCATCAGCTGGGGGTACCAAGACGGGCGCCTGGGTGAGGATCGCCTTCAGGTTCCCGAGGGCTTCCTCGGCCTCGGGGGTCCAAGTGAAGCACTCGGCCTTCCTTAAGAGACGGTACAGGGGCAGGCCTCTTTCGCCGAGGCGCGAGATGAAACGGCTCAAGGCCGCGAGGCATCCCATGACCCTTTGTACGCCTTTTAAGTCCTTGATGGGCCCCATGTTTGTGATGGCCGCGATCTTCTCCGGGTTGGCTTCGATGCCCCGCTCGGAGACGATGAATTCCAAAAGCATGCCCTGGGGCACCCCGAAGACGCACTTCTCGGGATTAAGCTTGACGCCCTTCGCCTTGAGACACCGGAATGTCAGTTCGAGGTCGGAGAGAAGGTCGGAGGCTTTCCTCGTCTTGACTACGATGTCATCGATGTAGGCCTCGACCGTGCGACCGATGTGTCCGCCGAACACATGGTTCATGCACCGCTGGTACGTTGCACCCGCGTTCCTCAAACCGAACGGCATTGTGACATAACAGTACATGCCGAAGGGCGTGATGAAAGAAGTCGCGAGCTGGTCGGACTCTTTCATCTTGATTTGATGATACCCTGAGTAGGCATCGAGGAAAGACAGGGTTTCGCACCCTGCAGTGGAGTCCACGATTTGATCGATGCGAGGTAGAGGGTAGGGGACCTTCGGACATGCTTTGTTGAGACCAGTGTAGTCTACACACATCCGCCATTTCCCCCCTTTTTTCCTCACAAGTACAGGGTTGGCAAGCCATTCGGGATGGAATACCTCTTTAATGAACCCTGCTGCCATCAGCTTGTGGATCTCCTCGCCTATCACCCTGCGCCTTTCCTCGTCGAATCGGCGCAGAGGCTGTCTGACCGGTCGGGCCCCGGCCCGAATATCCAGCGAGTGCTCGGCGACATCCCTCGGTATGCCGGGCATGTCCGAGGGACTCCACGCAAAGACGTCGGCGTTTGCGCGGAGAAAGTCGACGAGCACTGCTTCCTATTTGGGGTCGAGCCCGGATCCGATCCGAATCTGCTTGGAGGTGTCGCCACTGGGGTCGAGAGGGACGGCCTTAACCGTCTCCGCTGGCTCGAAGTTGCCGGCATGTCGCTTCACGTCCGGCACCTCTCGGGAGAGGCTTTCCAGGTCGGCAATGAGGGCCTCGGACTCGGCGAGGGCCTCGGCGTACTCCACGCACTTCACATCGCATTCGAATGCGTGTTTGTACGTGGGACCGACGGTGATGACCCCGTTGGGGCCCGGCATCTTGAGCTTCAGGTAAGTGTAGTTGGGGATGGCCATGAACTTCGCGTAGCATGGTCTTCCCAGCACTGCGTGGTAGGTTCCTCGGAACCCGACCACCTCGAACGTCAAAGTCTCCCTTCGGAAGTTGGAGGGTGTTCCGAAGCAGACAGGGAGGTCGAGCTGTCCGAGGGGCTGGACGCGCTTCCCGGGAATGATCCCGTGGAAGGGCGCAGCGCCTGCTCGGACGGATGACAGATCGACGCGCAGGAGCCTGAGGGTCTCAGCGTAGATGATGTTGAGGCAGCTGCCCCCATCCATCAAGACCTTGGTGAGCCTGACGTCGCCGATGACGGGGTCGACGACGAGCGGGTACTTCCCCGGGCTCGGCACGTGGTCGGGGTGGTCGTCCCGGTCGAAGGTGATGGGCTTGTCGGACCAGTCTAGGTAGACTGGTGCCGTCACCTTCACCGAGCAGACCTCCCGACGTTCCTGCTTACGATGCCGAGCCGAGGCGTTCGCCGCATGCCCTCCATAGATCATAAAGCAGTCGCGGACCTCGGGGAACCCTCCTGCTTGGTGATCTTCCTTCTTGCCGTCGTCGCGGGCCTTGTCACCCTCTGCGGGTGGCCCGGCCCGGTGGAAGTGGCGCCGAAGCATGACGCACTCCTCGAGGGTGTGCTTGACGGGCCCCTGATGGTAGGGGCACGTCTCCTTGAGTGCCTTGTCGAAGAGGTTGGCGCCTCCGGGGGGCTTCCGAGGGTTCTTGTGCTCGGTGGCGGCGACAAGGTCTGCGTCGGGAGCGCCGCGTTTCGCTTGCGACTTCCTTCTGCCTTTCTTCTTAGCGCCGAGCGGAGCAGACGCCTCGGGAGCATCTTCCGACGGGCGGCCCTGGGGCTGCTTGTCCTTTCGGAAGATGGCTTCAACCGCCTCCTGGCCGGAGGCGAACTTGGTGGCGATGTCCATCAGCTCGCTCGCCCTGGTGGGGGTCTTGCGACCCAACTTGCTCACCAGGTCACGGCAGGTGGTGCCGGCAAGGAATGCGCCGATGACATCGGAGTCGGTGATGTTGGGCAGCTCGGTGCGCTGCTTCGAGAATCGCCGGATATAGTCCCGAAGGGACTCTCCCGGCTGTTGCCGACAGCTTCGGAGGTCCCAGGAATTCCCGGGGCGCACGTACGTGCCCTGGAAGTTGCCGGCGAAAGCCTGGACCAGATCTTCCCAGTTGGAAATCTGCCCCGGAGGCAGATGCTCCAACCAAGCGCGAGCGGTGTCGGAGAGAAACAGGGGGAGGTTGCGGATGATGAGGTTGTCGTCGTCCGTCCCACCCAGTTGACAGGCCAGGCGGTAGTCCGCGAGCCACAATTCTGGTCTCGTTTCCCCCGAGTACTTTGTGATAGTAGTCGGGGGTCGGAATCGGGGCGGAAACGGCGCCCGCCGAATGGCTCGGCTAAAGACCTGCGGACCGGGTGGTTCGGGCGAGGGACTCCGATCCTCCCCGCTGTCGTAGCGTCCCCCACGCCTGGGGTGATAACCTCGGCGCACCCTTTCGTCGAGGCGGGCCCGACGGTCGCGATGAGGGTGCTCGTCGCCGAGGTGGCCCGGGGCCGCAGGCGCGGTGTTGCGCGTGCGCCCGGTGTAGACCGAGGCTTCCCGCGTGAGTCGGGAAGTCGCGGCACGAGGTTCCGAGGGGTACCCCTGCCTTCGAGAGGCAGAGCTCTCGGCCCGCCGGGCCGCAGCGCCTTCCAGGAGATGCTTGAGTTCTCCCTGGATTCGCCGACCCTCGGTGGTTGATGACTCCGGCATCGCGCGGAGGAGCATCGCTGCGGCGGCCAGGTCCTGACCGGTTCCGCCGGATGCGGGTGGCGGTCTGTCCCTGGCATCGTTGGCGATGCGGTGCTGGAGACCTTGGGGCAGGTGACGTATTCCTCCGGCTGGGGGCTGGCTCGCCCATACCTGCCCGATGTTCTGGCGGATTGCCTCGAGCGCTCCTGCTCCCTCATCGAGCCCGGCCTGCGCCCCGCGGACTTGCTCGAGCTGTGGGTCGTGACCCCCCGCCGGAACGGGGACCACAGCTAGCTCCCGCGGGATGTCGGCGCGAGGCGCTGGCCTAGGGGGATCACCATCCTCCGGCATGCCGAGACAGCCGCCTCCGGAGGGATCCCCTAGCTCGACGTGGAGACATTCGCGGCTCGGGCCGCAGTCCTTGTCGTCAAGGCTGCGACTGCCGTCGGAACAGTCGGAGAGGCAGTAGTCACATGCGGTCATGAAGTCCCGCATGGCACTGGGGTTGCCAAATCCGGAGAAATCCCAGCAGATGCTGGGGTCGCCATCTTCCTCGGACCCAGAGGGTCCGTAGGTCGAGACACCCGTCAACCGGTCCCAAGGCGACCGCACACGAAACCCCAGAGAGGTTGCACTCGCCTCAACGTGAGCGCCCGCCAAAGCGAGGTCGCCAGGCGGGTTGAGGCCGAGTCGAAATGACGAAAGATGGGTAGCAGTCGGTACCTTTTTGTCGACGAGGAGCGATGAAGTCGCGTCGGGGGCTGATCGCGCCGTCGTCTTGGGTACGAGGGCGACGTCCTGCAGGCCCTTCGTGAGCGTGCTGGCGTCGTCCACCTGCTCGGAGTCAATGTGCTGCGGGGGGATGGCGCTCGCCTTTGCCTCGAACGCGGGGGTGACGCCTAGCGTGTCCTCCGTTGGGGCACTGGGGATGTCGATTTGCTCGACAGCTGTCGGAGCGCAGCCTCCCGCTCGGCCTTGGTTGCTCCGCCTCCTCCTCCGATGACGAGGGAGAGGACGGAGCGAGCTCGAAAGTTGTCCTTCCCCCACGCGGGAAAGGCATCATCGATTCCGCCGCCGGCGGGCGGGCTGTCCGCCACCATTGTCGCTGTCGCGCGGCGGTGGAAGGAGTATCATGTCGTAGCTGCCGTCGAAAGACATGAACTCAAGACTCCCGAAATGGAGCACCGTCCCGGGTTGAAGAGGTCGTTGGAGACTGCCCATCTGGAGCTTGACGGGAATCTACTCGTCAACACGCAGCAGGCCCCTACCTGGCGCGCCAACTGTCGGCGTTCCGAGACCGGGGGGTCCCCGAGCCGACGAGTGAGTGTGCCGCATGCCCCAGCCCAGATGGGTCGAGCGCGTGGGCAAGCGCGAAGGGGGGAGAGAGCGAGAGCGAGGTGGCCGGAGCCGGGTCGTGAGGGAGTCGGAGAATTCCCGCGGCCTTCGTGTTCGTCCCGCGCCCAGGTCGGGTGCGCTTGCAGTAGGGGGTTACAAGCGTCCGCGCGGGTGAGGGGAGCGAGCGGCCCCGAGAGAGCGCCTGCCCCTGCCCTCGTTCCCGCGAGGCCAACCCTCTCTAAGAAGGCCCTGGTCCTTCCTTTTATAGTCGTAAGGAGAGGATCCAGGTGTACAAAATGGGGGTGTAGCAAGGTGCTACGTGTCTAGCGAGGGAGAGCTAGCGCCCTAAGTACATGCCAAGGTGGCAGCCGGAGAGATCTTGGCACCCTGTTGGTGTGGCGTCGTGGCTGTTGGAGAAGCAGTGGAGCTTGATGGAGGGACAGCTGTTGGAACAGCTGTGCTCTTGCTGACGTCTCCCTGCTTTCGTAAGGGAGTCAAGAGTCGCCGTCGTCATGGTCTAGTGAGGCGCCATCATTGCCTATCTGGCGGAGCTGGCCAGATGGGACGCCGGTCTTGCTCTCTGCGACCCGAGTCGGCTCAGGGCAGGGTGATGATGACGCTTCCTGTTGACGTGGCGGTCTTGTGTCCTAGGTCGGGCGTCGTGGAGGCTCCTCCGAAGTCGAGGTCGAGTCCGTCCTGCATGACAGAGGCCGAGCCCAAACTCCTGGGTCGGGCGAGGCGGAGGTCGTTCGGCAGAGGCCGAGGCGGAGTCCGAGCCCTGGGTCGGGCGAGGCGGAGTTCGTCGTCTTCCGGGGCCTTGGCCCGAGTCCGAGCCCTGGGTCGGGCGAAGCGGAGTTCGCCGTCTTCCGGGGCCTTAGCCCGAGTCCGAGCCCTGGGTCGGGCGGAGCGGAGTTCGCCGTCTTCCGGGGCCTTAGCCCGAGTCCGAGCCCTGGGTCGGGCAGAGCGGAGTTCGCCGTCTTCCGGGGCCTTAGCCCGAGTCCGAGCCCTGGGTCGGGCGGAGCGGAGTTCGCCGTCTTCCGGGGCCTCAGCCCGAGTCCGAGCCCTAGGTCGGGCAGAGCCTCCTATGGCACCTCTGGCGAAGTCTGGTCGCCCGTCGGTCTTACCTTTTGCGTTAAACGCCCCGGTGACTTGGTCGGTTGGCGCGGTGATTTAGTCAGGGTTACTTCTTATCAAAGGCGGGGCCTCGGGCGAGCCGGAGATGCGTCTGCCGTGAAAGAGGAGGCCTCAGGCGAGACGGAGTCATCTTAGGGTCGGCTGCCCTCGCCCGAGGCTAGGCTCGGGCGTGGCGTGATCGAGTCGCTCGTATGGACTGATCCCTGACTTAATCAAACCCATCAGGCCTCTGCAGCTTTATGCTGATGGGGGTTATCAGCTGAGAATTAGGCGTCTTGAGGGTACCCCTAATTATGGTCCCCGACAAAAGACGAGTTGGCCGACAGCTTGACGTATAATAGTTTAAAGGTACAAAATTTGAGACCTTCGCATTGTTTCTTGAAAACAAAAAAATTTCATTTGCTTAGATTTATTAACACACACACATTCTTCTTTGCAGGGCCTTATACTTAGCAATGCCCTCAGGGCCCAAAAAGATGCCGAAGATGAAGGATGTGTGATGGCCCTGAGCAATCTTCGTTCCGAAGTAATTGAACTACGGAAGGAAGGTCTCGAAAAAGACAAAATATTGCATTCATTGATAAGCAGAATAAAAGAAGACGAAGCTACTTTTAAAGGTCAAGCTGAAGCTCAGAAACGTGAAATTGAAGATCTTCGAAAACAACTAGCCAGAGCTAGAGAAGAACGCATACTTGAAGAAACAAAGCGAGAACTTAGCGACCAATGGGCAAATCATTTAGAAGGAACTGTTGAAGAGCTTCGTGCGTCCAAGAAGAGATGCTATAACAAATCTATTGAATGCGTTAAGAAAATGAAAACTAGCTTCGCCAGCGTTGGCGCATTTTCGAGTGAGGAAAACTTTACGAGAGGCAACCCCGAAGGCCCCATTGAATGGATTAGCCACGAAGCTGAGGCCTTCGAAGAAATTTTAAATAGCCGCGGAGATATATGTGCTTTTTCGGGTGCCAGGGGAATTGCCACCATTTTGGAGAAAAAGGGCTGTGAGCATGTAAAGATTTTAGCGCAATCCGAAGCTACCTTGCCCTTCGAAGATACAAAGGATCCTTCAGCCGAAGCTAGCATGGTTGGAGGAAAATTTTTTACCGATGTCTGGGACAATGGTGGCCGAGAAATGGCCCGAGAAATTATCCAAAAAAGCGAAAAGGGCATCCACGATGCTAGAAAAGTAGTAGAGGCTGCTGAGAAGAGCGTGGAGCCCGAAGGGCAAATAGGTATTAACTAGTGGTTTTTATTGTGTTGTAATTTTTAATTTTAAACTTCGTTCGCAATTTGTAATAGCAATGTAGCTGTATCCTGTCCTCCCTCAGATCCTACTAAAGCGTCTCCGGGTCCTCCCCCGAAAGATGACGATGAAATTAAAAAGATGGCTGAAGCTATCATGGATCAAGTTGTCAATCAACTCCTGAACGAAGCTGCAGAAGTAGTACTTAGGGAAAACTAAGTGCTACTGTAAAAACTTCTGAAGTGTACTATGTGTAATATCTTGTAACCCTGAATGTAATAAACTTTTTTTTATGATTCAATTCTTTACGATGCATGAAATTTTACATACGTACCGTTTTTGAGTCTTTGACGAAAAAACACCTTCCCTTCTTTTCATGCTTCGTGAAGAAGAACTTTCATTTATCTCAACAATACCCATAGTGTTCTGATGAAGAACATCCAAACTTCGTGAAAATATTTTCCGAAGCTACATTCCGAAGATCAATATTGTATCCCCTTCTTGTGCCATATGCGGAATGATGTATGATGCTTATGCTATGCAAAATGATGTGATGATGTTATGCTATGAGAAAAGGTATTCGTTCCGAAGCTACAGGTATTCGTTCCGAAATTACACACACATCCCTGCAATAAAATACATAAACTTTTTTGAATCAGCGTTGACTTTTCGCTGCAAGCCTCCCTTAGGAGCTTCTTTGCCTTTTACTTCAGCGGAATCAGCGTTGACTTTTCGCTGTAAGCTCTGCATTCCCTTAGGAACGACTTTGGAGCTTCTTCGCCTTTTACTTTCGGCGGAATCAGCGTTGACTTTTCGCTGTAAGCTCTGCATTCCCTTAGGAACGACTTTGCAGCTTCTTCGCCTTTTACTTTCGGCGGAATCAGCGTTGACTTTTCGCTGTAAGCTCTGCATTCCCTTAGGAACGACTTTGGAGCAAAAAACTTACACTGCGCTCCTTTTGGAACGACTTTTTGTTGCTTCAAAGGATTCATACCGTGTCTTCTTTTTTAAAATAAATTTAATAACCCGAAGGTCCTCCTTGCTATTGCAAATTTTCCAGCTCCGACAACTTAAGCCTGTGTAGAAGATATGTTTTCCTTGTG